>CM032764.1:3378207-4578207 GCA_019155195.1 Avicennia marina
TGTGAGAAAACTTTTCTCCTTTAAATGAAAGTAGCACTCGATAAGCATTTCAATTTTTTTTACTTTTATGATTTTTTGTTTATTGCAATATGCGTTCAAAGAAGTTATCAATATGTTTGTTTTCTAATTAGGGAGAGGATAATTTGGGAGATTTGAACGTAGATGAAAATTATGTTAGATTTGTAAGATTTGGATAAATAAGAATTTTTTTTATATATTTAATATAATAATGATTGAAAGATGGGATAATATATATGTGTATTAGTTAATAAAAAATTAATGCAAGTATAAAAATTATAGAAATAGGTGTTGATTTGATTGTTAGTAGGTATAAGATTGAAAAATTATTGTTTACTTATAAAGGATAAGAAAGGGATATTTTTAAATTTAAATTTTAATTTGAATAAAATTTATATAATAAGATATTTGATTTGTAAATTTTTTAATTCATAATGAGCAATAGTAAAAAAAGGAAACAAACATAGCCTATACAAATGAATTGTACAAAATTGATTTCATTATCTATCCTATATATGAAGGACATGTTCATTTTATTTGATAGGATTAAAGTCCCAATAAAAATTTTGAATGATAAGTTAATCATAAGATAATTTAATACTGTATTCACTAAGTTAGATTGTTTAATATTTCTACTTTTGTTTTCCTTAAATATCCATACTTTAATATTTTAAAAAAACTATATATCTTCTATCTTCTCACAAATCAATGTAATAATGTCTACTATATAATTCCATTTGATATTTATTTAATAAAACTAAATTATTGTAAATTATTTTTATTTTTTGTGCACTTATAAATATTACAAAATTATATTTAATTTTAAATGTTATAATAAATATTCTTCGTTATCAAATTGGGAGACAAAATGTCTTTTAAATAAAATATCAAATAAACCAACTAAGTAGGATTATTTTATCACACTTGGTGGATAGATTATTTATTCAAGATTTTAGTCATTTAGTGCAGGGCTATATTTTATTATGGGTCTTATCCCTTCCAAAAAACAAAAAATTAGTACCAATAAATTAATTAAACCCTTTCACTTCAAGTGAACAAGCTCTAAGGATATGAGCCTTTTTTGGGATTATACAATATTAATTTACCATAGTATCCTCACTTATTTATATTTTCTTTTATGACTTTTTTTTTTCTCTCAGTTTTACTTATTTCACTCCCTTTCCGTAATTTTAACTAAATTTATTTTTCTATATTCTTTCAAATTTAATTTATTCTATTTATTTTTTTATTTAAAAAAGGTTTTTCTTTTTCTTTTGTTTTATTAATAACATAATGTTAATATTTAAAATATTATTAATTTATTTATATAATGATTTTTTACTTATTTCACCCCCTTTCCATAATTTTAACTAAATTTATTTTTCTATATTCTCTCAAATTTAATTTATTCTATTTATTTTTTATTTAAAAAAGGTTTTTCTTTTTCTTTTTTTTTATTAATAACATAATGTTAATATTTAAAATATTATTAATTTATTTGTATAATGATGAACACGCATCAAGTATGCCGTAATCATTAGTTTATGTTATTTTTTAATGTACAAATTGATTTTAAGAGACAATCCATATGGGATGCATGTAGGGGGGACAACTAAGCCATTCTATTTATTATATACTAAATAAATGAAAGGAAACTATCTTCTTTAGAGCATCAGTGGACAAAGGAAGCAATTCGGCTTTGAATAAGAGTAATAATATCGAGACTTTTGTCTATTTTCCAATAAAAATGCCCAAATCACCAAAATCACACCAAAAACGTAACCATCATAAGATGCAATAATTTAGTTGAAAAAATAATGATAAAAAAGAGTGGGTCACAGCTATCATAATCTACCATATCTTTAAAGTGAAAACGAAATTATATATGTGTGTGTGTGTGTGTTACATTGCATTACTTCGATGAGAAATTCTAAGACGACGACAACAAAATTCCTCCCAAGAAAGTCAGTTCGATATAATTATTTAAAAAAACTAGTATGTGAGTATGAAGTGTAAATTTGAATTGCTTTAGCATCCTTTGACGAGATATTACAGTATATTTGCATGTTAAATTAATAAAAGCACATATTAAATTTCGGGTTGATAAACGAGGTATTTTTATATTTCAATATGACATTGAAAGTAACAAAATTAAACTTTGAAGAATTGTCTAACATGCAATAGTTAGACACATGAGAGATTGAGTTGATTTGCTAGAAACGTAATCGGGAAACTAATATTGCGACGTAGCACAAGGAATATATAGTTATAGTAATTACGCATAAATTAAGTTGAATGAAATTAATATTAGATGTATAGGCCAACATCTATTTTTCTTAAAATTCAAAATTTATTATTTTGTAGGGATAAATCAGTTGTTTTACATTGGGGGGGAAAAAATAAAAAATGTTCTGATTGGTATATTAGAATCTACGTCCATATATATATATATATATATATATATGTGTGTGTGTGTGTGAAACTAGTAATATATTTGATTCTGATACTTTCAAGTATGAAAAGCCCTGCATGTATAATAGTTCAATATCATATTGTGCCTTTTCAAATAGCAAATTGTATTTTTTGACGTGATAAGTTCATTAAATATGTTGGAGTACACGTAAAAGAAAATGAACTAAAAATAAAATAATTGAATTTAGTACAAAAATGGATATATTGTTTTAATTACTTTTATACTGTTATTTTAATTTCTTTTGTTTCTAATATTCTCTCTCTCTCTCTCTCTCTCTCTTAAAATTTTATTTTATTTATATTTTCTCTCAATTTTTTCTCTTTTTAGTTTTTAATATTTTTTTGCCTTTTCTATTTTAATAGTTGTTATACTTTTAATTTCAAACAATTTTATTATTATTTCTAAAAACACAATAATTTTATGATTTATTATAATTAAAAAATTTATCAAATTTATAAATAATTTTGTACGTGAACAAAATATGGAACTTTTACAAGTAGGAAATAAAAAAATATATTTGAAAATGAAATCAAACTGCCCCACCGTCACTTCTCAAGAATTTTGATGAAGTCCCTTTTATACATACATATATATATATATATATATTTAATTATGTTATTCATATAAAATGATATATGTGGATGATAAGTCAGTAAATATCACAATCAATTTCCTCCACGATAAAAAAGTCTGGACATAGAACAACGAGCAACCTTACAAATATTGAAGAGTCACAATCCACTATCTCAGTGGTTTCGCAGTTCACTTCCCAATCAAAACCCTACAAATTAAGATAGGATGGAACTTCTATGACCTAATTTGTTGCATAGTTGAAAATGTTTATGGTTTTTAGTCTATTATTAATCACATTACTACGTCGATATATAACATTTAAGTCAACACAAGTAATGATGAATCAACAAAACGCCCATCCTAAAATTATGGATCTACTTTGGTTTGTAATTTTATGCAATTAGTTCCATATATTTTGCACTATTGACCGATTACATATAGTGATTGATAGTTAGTGGTCTCACATTATTAATCTAGAGAGAGGTCTTGGGTAGAGACAGAGAAAAACAAATAGTTTCTTTTTTTGACAATTATCTTATTTCTAAACATCATAAAATGTTATAAATCAACAAATTTAGAGAAAATAACTTCTACAAACAACTTATGAAATACCAACGTGTGTTTTGATCTTCGTTGTTCGAAATATTTGCTCCGTCATTATTGCAAATTTAGTTTTTCTAAGCAAACTATAATTTTTTTTGTATTTGTTATACTTTATTAAGTTAATTCAGCTATTAAGCTTTTTTTTTTTTTTTTTTTAACATGAGAACATATAATACTCTTTTTTTGGGAGAGATAAGAAAGTTTAAGTCATTTTGTTGTGATTATCGTATACCACAAACAATAAAAAGAAGGAAAAATCATCACACCAATCTGAATCCCATCCCAAGCTTTAAGCCATTTTGACCAACAAGTCTGTAGGTCTAATGTTGTGCCCTACAAACATATGAAAACTCTTTTACAAATTACTGCAATGTTAATCGAGTTGCCAAGCGTGGTAAAATTGGCTTCATCATAATTTAATTTGCTAATGATATTAAATAAATCATTGTCCATCATGACTAACTTCAATCCTAAAAGTCCATTGCCAACCAAAAATAATTGCACTTAATTCAAAATGTTCAATAGATAAAATATTTCCAATTCTTTTTGTGAAGACAATTATTAAATTGCCATATTCATCTCGAACAATACCTCCAATTCCAACTCCTTCCCAAGTCAATGCTCCATCAATATTAAGTTTTAGGAGGTAGTCACTTTCAGTTTAACTGTTGCCAATTTGTGTTATTTTTCACTTCTCGAGTTCGAATAAACTCCATCAACTATAATATATCCCATTAAGCCAATCCCTGATCTTTCAGTGCATTTCCTTCAAAATTTGATTGTTCTTTGCATGGTAAATCATCCACAAGACATTGGCAATAAATTCTCTCTTGAATTTGCTATTGGAACTCAAAATAATCTGCATAAGGTCCTTAAAGCAGGAAGCATTAATAGAATTAATGTCAAAACTAATATTGGAGCGATCCCAAATATAAACAACAAAATTGCATCCAAGAAAAATGTGTTCCTCATTCTTCTCCATATTGTCACACCGAGGACATAGGAATTCCAAATATCTCTCCAATTTTTTTTCTACAGTATTTGATGATGATTCTTCTTTTCCATTTGATTGCCCAATAAGGTCCCAAATCATCTATTAAGCAACTTTGATAGAGGATCGACAATCTTTGCTACAATACCACACCAATTTATCTTCCAAAAGTGAGTCATAGGAGGAAATTTCTCAAATCATTTTTACGTCATGTGCTAGAAATATCGATTGAATTACTTCTTCTTTCTAACAAGCTCTCTATTCATCAATAGTTCAACAATCCTAATTCCTAACAATAATCTTCTAGCGAAATAAGAAGGTTGTTTACCATTATATCTTCTTGGCAACAATGGAACATCCCACACCAATATGGATTTTCAATTGCTAATACGCCATCTAATGCCTTACCTCAAGATTCCCTCACTCTCCCCTTTCATTGCCAAACATTTGAAAATTTCACATCCATTTTTCCATAAGAAATTTGGCTTTGACAATTATTTGAGAACTCTTGCCATAAGAGGGTCAAATTGCTGCACCATGTAGCATCCTAGTTTTGCCAATCATGCAAAATTAAAAGCTTATAGGTTCCTAAAACCTATGCCTCCCTCATCTTTAGATTTACGTGTAGAATCTCAACTTTGTCAAGAAACCTTCTTTTTCTTTACCTTTTTGTGCCCACGTAAATTGTCAAATCGTGCTAGTTAGTTACCTACGAAGACTCTCAGATAATAGAAAATAAGACACAACATAGGTAGGTATTGTTTGAATGACTGACCTCATAAGAATTTCTTTAATAGCTTGGGGAAAAAAAAATTCTTTTTAAAGTCTTTCAACTTTCTCCAGACTTTGTCTTTGATCAAAGAAAAATTTTTATGTTTGATATGCTTACCAATATGGAAACCTTAAGTATTTTCCATTTACTTTAGCATGTTGCATGTCTAGTTTAAGTCTAACTATTTTGCTAGAGTTGGGAACATATTAAGACTAAAAGGACTTTGAACTTTGCCTTTATTAATGGAATAATCTGCTTCAAACGATTGACAAGAGTCTTTGAGATTAATTTGTAGACCATGTTACTCAAATTAATTTTTCTAAACTTGGTTACTTTTTAGGAATTTTCAGGTTGGGAATTAAGATATAAGAGTTCGGTTAATGGCTCCCATGTCCAAATTAGGAGTGCAAAATGAGTTAAGCTGATTCACGAAGTTCGCTAGTCGACTCGCTTAAAGTTCCACCTAAACTTGAGCTCATTGTTCTTTATTCAAAAGCTCGCGAGCCAACTCATAAACTTTTTCTATTAAGAAGTTAGTTTATAACCAACTAAATCATCAATATAAGAGTTATCAACATAAGCACCACATGCACTATCTTGAGAACAAGGATGATGAGAATGCATTGCACAAATTTCTAACTAGAATAAGTCATGCGATTTGAGAACTGCTAATTAGCCACTTAGAGAGTGATAATTTCGATGTAAAGTATAATTGATTTTAAACAAATGGCTAGAATTATCCTTTTCTGGTTCTTTATGGATGGCATTGTTGATGGTAAAACATGATTCTTGTTTGTTTGGGTTGTGATCATAATTCGTCATGACTTCCCATTTCAATTGTACAAGTAGTTGCAATAATAGAAACATATGGATGCTCATTTTATAAGTTTTTTATTTGTTTAGAAATACAAAGTTAGGTGCATGTCTATTTCTTTTTTAAGTTCCTTAATTTCATTATCTTATCAAGATATTTTACTTTTTAGCTATGATGTGTAAGGAAATTTTTATATATTCAATGATATTTTTATAAATTTCACATGCTTAAATTAATAATACTTTTTATGTATAAAAAAAGTTAGTGGTCAAAACAAAGAAAAACAAAAGAAATTATTGATGGGCCAAACTTACGGGATGAAATCTATTGCCCAATATTGTTATGAAAATTTAAGTGGCTTTAACTACTTTAATATATCTAATTTACTTTGTCCATGTTCAAACCATAATGTCACTTTGGGTGAACTTATTGTGCTGTTGTTATGTTATAGTACTTTATTTTTTAATTTTAGATACTTTGTTTGACCTTAATACTAATTGGATTTAGTATTTTAATATTGAATTCTATTTCAATATATATATTTGTGAAAGACATCTGTGTTAATGAAGTTTATTTTGATTTTTATTTTTCATAATAGATGAAATATAGTGAACTCGATGCCACTTGAAATATATAATTTTAGTCGTAAAAATGATGTGTGACTAGAGCAATAGAAATATATGTCACTAAAATATTGTGTGGCAATATTTTTTCCCTATAATATCAAGTCCTTGTAACTAAAAATTTATGTCACTAAAACATCATATTTTAATGACAAGAGAGTTGTGTAACTAAAAGATATGTAATAGTAATGAATTTTTGCCGTCACTAAAAATATGATTTTTGTGATGATTTACCTTGTTGTTGCTAGACTTTTAGTGACAATATTATTAGTCATAACATATTAAAAATTTCAATATTATAAGTAACATGTTATAGTGATGATATTTGTACATAGAGTGACAATTTATTATTACTATATATTGTTATTTCTTTAGTGATTTCTAATTATTTAAGCTTTTATTTTCTATTTAAATAATAATATAACAATATATTTTTGAATGATACTTTTAATTAGTAACAATATGTTAATTTAGAGTAATTATTTCACATATGTTTTTGTCTACATGTATATACAATGTATTAGAGTCTAAATAAATATATTCTGAAATTTTAAATTATAAAATTCTCTATAAAAATTTTGAAAATATTCAAATTTTAGTTTAGTTTAAAAATGTAATAAAGTATATTAAAATGCATATAATATGAAATTTGGATATTGTAGATTAATATAATTATACAACTTTTATTAACATATTAGTGTATAATAATTTCATATATAAATAGATAAGATGTTGTAAGTTAATTTTAATATGCATTTCAGAAATATAGCTTTATAAAAGTTAATATAAAATTTTGGAAAGCCCGCAATTATGAATATACATAAAATGATAAATAATTCAAATGAAACTTTAAGTATTATAGATTAATACAATTATGCATCCCTAGCATTATTTTTCTTAAATATTACGCATATTCATATATACAATATATTAAATTTTAATTTTGGATGCATAGTTTTTAATTTTGAATTTTTAATTTATATATAGGATTTAAATGTAGCTTGTCCTTTCAAATGATACAATTAAAGAATACTTCAATTTTTTTACTTAAAATGATAAAAGGAATGTAAGTTGATAAAAATAATAGAAAAACTTATAAAAATCTTATTGAAATAATAGTTATATACTATTTTATAAAATATCTTTTAGATTGTATAAAAGTTATTGATAAATTAAAATTATGTCATTGTTGAATAATTTATAGTTGATCCTAAAAAGTACTTTTTGTCTAGTTATTAAAATATTACAAATATGTAATTTGGAACCTTGAGCAAATATCATTTTTTTTTCAAAATTCTTGCACTATTTTATAAATTTTAAGTTATGTTCAAAAATTTATTATTGATGATTACTTTTCATATTGTTTTAATATGTCATTCTCAATATTTATTTTGAAATTATCCTCTTAGTCAAATATAATAGAATGGATATATCTTTAAATAGTTTATTATTTCTTATCAATTAAATTATTGTAAATATAATTCTATATTAAAGTTATTAAAAACTTATACTAAATGACATTTAGAAATTTTTTTTTTAAAATAACATTGAATCAAATTTGGGTTTGACACTTATGCATTAAGCTCGAGTTGAGTGTTATACTTAAGTTTCAAACTCAAAAAAAATTAAGGGTGCTCAACTTATTCACAGACCAATTCAAACTGCCCTTGAGAATTCCAAGCAGCATTCATCACGAACTTGGCAATATTTTTGGTAGACAATTAAATGAAATTCATCTTGGCCTGGAGTCTTCCATGGGTGCACGTGGGAAGGGGGATTCTTAACCTCATTTGCATTAAACTTCCTTACCAATAAGGCCATGTTTGTTTTTATTTTTTTATTTGTGTTTTTAGATGTATTTTTTTGAAAATTTTACACAAACAAGAAAAAAATGGATATAATTTTGTTTGGAGTAAAAAAATGAAAACAAGCATAGCCCAAGTTTTTTGTGTCCCCTAATGATTTCTTGTCAATAAAGCAGCCTTCATTATGCACTTGCTCTATCATGCCCCTAATTCGGGGTTGCGACATGGTTGTATTGACGAGATGATTATCTAAGCGAATACCACAATCCACGTATTAAAGTAACTAATTCATAAAATAGAATTTATTCTAAATCATGTGTCTATTGCATCATTGCATTGAAAAAGAAAATAATAGCTATCCTATTACATTAATTATTTTTATTTTCCTCAAAGCTATAATTAACAATCTCTTTCTTTCTTCAACACTTTACTTGCCCCACGCATGCTCGTCATGGCTTGTATTCTCTGCAAAAGGCACTGTTTGAAATGGTGAATGACTAATCACCCAATAAGGGGTTTACCTGCTTTTTCGAAATGTGAACATAATAAAACGTTTAATACAACTTCATATGTTCAATTCTACTTGTACATTTTGTTGGCTTGCTTAGAGACTCAGATAGTTATTATACCAATTTACTGATCACGTCCTTAGTCTATCTGACTAAAGAGGATCATGTGTAACCTTATTTGCTATTTTAATTTTTAAAACTAATTGAAAGAGTCGCGTATCTCAATCTATAACTTTGATTGAGAAGGTTATTTGAACTCAATCTACAACTTTAATTAAGTGGGTCATGTTCAGCTTGCCAGTTATCTCAATTTATAACCCTAATTGAGACGGTTAATTTAATTTCGACTGTATAGCCTAATATTTCTACTTTGATTGAAAGAGTTGGAACTAGTTTTTATACACTGTTGTTCGTCCCCCATGAGCATCATATTACAATATTTTCATAGATATAATCATTTAGTTTGAAGTCTAATACAAATTAAGTAGGCGTTAAGTAGAAAATTATTTATTATTTAAAGATACGGTGCTAACTAGGTTATAGAAAGGAGAACATGTATAGATGAACTAGTTAACACTACCAAAAGTCCGGGTTTTGGTGATGGGACATCACCTTGCTCATGAGGAGGTTAATATGGAATAAATAAGGCCATTATGGCATGAGAAATTGCTGGAAATATCTTGCCTTAAACTAGGGGACTCTTGCCCAAAATTATACTTAGGTGATGGTGAGAGAAATTGCTGGAAATATCTTGCCTTAAACTAGGCGACTCTTGTCCAAAATTATACTTAGGTGATCCTAAGTATAAATATATTATTAAACCTAGGGTTGTAGAAAAAAAAATAAAAATCTACCACCCCCAAAAGTTAAGTGGCTGGCCACAAGGAAAAGGAGAAGAGGAATTTTTCTTCTACCACTTGGATGTAAGTTCGTGCACCAAACTTTGTGTTTCCATTACATATTCATAGGAAATAAATGTTATCACATTATAGGCACACGAAACATGAATTTTAGAGGCTTGCACGTTACTTCAATTGATGAACATGTAGGTGGAAATCATGTTGACATGTGTGTACACGTAGGAATCACAATATGAATATTGAGTATCAGAACATAACGTGTAAACTTAAACTGTCATCATCCCTTTTGATTCTTGTTTATATTTTATCTTGGGGTTTTGCATATAAAGATTAATTAAAAGAGTCTCTAGAACTTGTGTAGAACTCATAATTATAGGATAGATTGACTAAGATTACATAGAACAAAAGAAACAGACCAAATAGGCACTTTCGCGTAGACTGACTGTGCTCCACAATCATGCTCCATAGTTGCAAGATCGCTTCTCATAGCTATGGCGTGCTTCCTTATGGGCATGGAACTAACTGCTGGCGAATTCCAGTACGCACTGCAACTGGCCTCTTTGTCACTGCGTCTAGCCTCGCAATCGTGAGCATCAACCAAGGGCACATCTAGAATCCACCACAATTGTTTCCACCACAGTTGAAGCCCTAACCCTAGCAATATCCAGAATGCACTGCAGTTGTTCCACCCACAGTTTGTTTTGTAGATGCAATCCTTCTCTCTTGGTCAAGAGCAACTTTTTTTTGCAGTTGCGAGATCTAAAAGCAGACATAAACATTTTTAAGTGTAATTAATTTCTAATTTCAACTCTTTTACTGTAGAAACACACTTAAATATTTGGGTTAAAATCTTGCTAGATATATGAGACGTTAAATACATAAACCAAGAATAGAAAACCCCTTCAATAAATGGATTGTAATCTAAAACAAATGAGGCTCGTTGGTGAAATCACATGTGGGAAAGAACTATCTCATGGTTCAAAAGCTTAGGTTGCATTGGAAAGCATATAGAAAGTGGAATCACTCTTAAATTTAGATTAAATTGAGAATTATTTTGGTTGAATAGGGAGTCAAGAAATCGAACTTGGTGAACAATAACAATAGTGAAATGATATGAAATAAGTGGGTTTATCTTGCGATATTTTTTTTAAAACTAACTCTTTAAATAAAATGTTTTCTTGAAAATTGTATGTTTTATTGGAATCTTTACTTTATGATTACCAAGGAATTTTGTTTTATTGTTTTGAAAAATGAACTAGCATGTTTCAATTCCAAAAGATTGTTTTATCTTAAAGTATTTTGAATGTGAACTAGTTGTCAAAATATTTGTATTGGACTTCTAACTAAATGATTTTATCTATGAGAGTATTGTGATACGATGCTCATGAAGGATGAACAATAGTGTATAAAAACACGCCGGTATAACAATAGTGGTAACACATATAACAGTAACACAAACATCCTTGACAACAGAGAAAGCCAATTACAAGAGTTACAAACACAAAACCCTATAAGTACACGATGCATTTTATTAGCCACTAACTCAATAACGGTTTACACAAAACCCCAAATAAAATACACTTAAAAACTAACTCATATTAACTCAAACACATACAAAATTAGCCCAACAATAGCTTTAGGCCACTACTAACAAATTAACCTACATATATAGCCCATACAAAGTTCCTTAACTCTATATTATCACACACCAACAAAACAATACCCATTTTATTACTTCATCCCAAGATAAATAAGGTAATAGAACAAGCCCAATGATAATACTTGATTTTATAGTAATTTTAGCCTCTCACTTAAGTAATTTTCATGCCTATTTGTGATCTTAAGTGTTAAAATTTATTGTGAAAATGCTTATAATTGAATTTCAAGTATTAAGGATGAAAATTGGTAAAACTGGAGTGTACAATATGATTTTTGGACAAAAGTTCAACAAAAATTGATTTGTAGGGAGATTGCAGCCACAGAAGTTGTTTTGTGCTTGAGAACGAAGCTAGTGTGCCAGCGTGAGCAGAAGCATCGAAGGAATTGGCACGGAAAGCCCCACACTTGTAACGAAAGATGAAATGACTGCAAGTAAGAGATTGGTGACCGCCAGGTAGACCGAATAACATTCTAGAATTTCCGCAAGCTGAGAGTCGCAGATGCAAAAGAGGAACATGCACTCGCTAAAGGAAAGGTCATGGCTGTAAGTCACAATTTCAAGTTTTATGTAATTGGTGTGCCTAGGTTTGTAGTGGCAAAAAGAGAAGTCGCAACCACGAAAGGTGCAGTGGCAACATTTTGACCTATTTTTGGAAACATATTTCTTTTGATTTTTGGAACTCGTTTCACAACCCTAACCGCCTACATATGAAAAGACTTGAAAAATAAGTTTTAAATTCATTCCTAACACTTAGAAACACAAGAGCACAAGTTTGAAAGATGGAGGAAGGATTATATACCATTCTTAGGGAGAATTCTTTTGTCCAAGCAACGCAACAATTATGACTAAGTTTTTCTAACTTTTTCCTTTAATTTGAATTGTTTTGGATGATGAATAATTTAGTGATAGTTTTCATTGAATATAATATAATTTACTAAATTTTGTTCTAGTCCCTTGTATATGTGATTGGTGAAATAGGTGTGTAAGAATTTCTGATCAATTGTCCATGTGTGCGTTATTTTCAATTGTTTCATTTATTAGTAATTAGGAGAATTAGCCCATCTACTAATTAGTTTGGGACTGTATAGTGAATAATGGGAGTGAAACTTGCATGCTAGACTTACAATTGTAAACATTAATCTTATGGAAATAATGGAAGCGAAACTATAGGATGAGTGCAGGCAACCTATTATTAATCATAAAATTTAATAACTTAACTTGATTGTGTTTGGGAATACCTGCTAATTTTTAAGTTAAAGCTATAGAAGAATTTGGGAGAATATCCTGTAGACTTTAGGATAACAATCTGTAACCCCTACAATTAAATTGATAATTGACAATAATTGACATATATCAGAAACCGATCATTACATAAGGTGCTAGAGACTCTAATTATTGATACATTGCTAATTCAACTTGTGACTTGTTTCTGGTGTTCATTTTACTTTATTTTCATTGTTTTTAATCAGTTTCTGCGGTTTAACTAGTAGAAACCTAGTTACATTAATAGATACAACACCCTTTCTCATGGGACAATACCTGTACTTACTACAATATGAGATTTAATTATAAATTTAATTTTAATGTGGTGACAACCCATGTTAAATTTTGGCATTGTTGTCGGGAATGGTGATGAGAGCTATTGAACACACTAGGGGATCGTTATATTAGACCATTTTACTTTTTTATTTTATTTTTTTCTTTCTCTCTTGATATTCATATCTCTATCTGTCATTCTTTTTCTATTTTTTGAATATAAATTGTTGTGTTATGAGGATTGAACTTTTGGATTTGGAGATTTCTTATATGCATAAGAGTAAGAGTGTAGATCTCAATTTTAATTCAGAAATTGAGAGAACACTCCATAGGAGGTGCAGAGCCTTATTCCAACGTGAGCATTTAGTTGGATATCCCACTCTATCGCTATCATCTGCTCACCTCCATATCTATCTTCTAACATCTCAACTATGCGTTTGGTTTGAAACCCACCGGGAGACGCATCACTTCCTGTCTTCGTAATTCTATGATTGAATCAGAAGTAGCTGTGAACGGACTAACTGCTGTTGAAGGAAAGGAGGCTTCTGGCCCGACTGGTCCTGCTGGAGAGGAGAGTTTTAACTGCAAAGGAGGCTGGGGCTCGAAAGCAAGAAGCAATGAGCTGCGCGAAAGCCGTTGCGCTAACGCGCGCAACCATTAAGAATGGCAGAAGACAACTCACCATGACTAAAGCCTTAAGCACAGTTTCCTCCTATCAATGAGCCATAAGGGATTATGTGCAGTTGGTGATGAAACCTAACATGACAAGCATAGTTAGACCACTGGTTAATGCCAACAATCTTGAATTGAAGCTTGCACTAATTAATATAGTGTAGCTAAACTAATTTAATGGAACTCTACGTGAGGATGCAAATACTCATTTGGCCTCTTTCCTTGAACCATGTGATACTGTAATAAGGCTACCCATTATACGGAGAAGATGGTCACAAATGCTTATTAATGGCTTTTTAAGAGATTCACGACATGAAGGGTTGTCAACATACATGAAATTGATACAATAATAGCACTTGTTGCTAAAGTAAAGCTCTTGTCCAAAAATATTAATAGTATATTGTTAAGTAATCCTCAAACATCTCCAATCTCTGTGATTCAAAGTTGTGATATGTGCCCAAGGCCACATCCAACACACAAGTGCAAAGGAGAAGGGGCAAACAATGGCCAAAACGAGTAAGTTAACTTTGTTGGGATTCAAGCAGCACAAGGTAGAAATCCATACTCCAATACCCATAGTCTTGGTTAGAAGAATCACCCTAACTTCTCTTAAAGAAAAATACAAAATTCACCAGTCTTTCAAATGCAATACCAACAGTAAGAGAATAAGCAGTAGTTGGAAGAGATAGTTGGCAATCTTGCCAAGTCTAAAAATGAAATAATACGTAACTTAGTCAAAACTATATAAGATTATATGAATAGAACTACTACACTCTTGCAGAATAAGTAGTCATCCCTTAGAATTCTGGAGGTGCAAATAAGATAGCTAACGAAGAAGATGGCTTGTAAACCTATAGGTACACTACTTAGTACAACCGAAACTAATCCAATAGAATATGTTAAAAATGTATAGGTAGTGAGCTACAATGAACAAGAGCTAACTCCAACTGAGGAGGCAAAGAAAGGAGAAATGTGTCCCATTAACCAAGAAGAAAAGGAGAAGAAATAAGCAGACCCACCACCCTATAAATAAAAAATTCCATGTCCTTACAGGCTAACTTCAACAAAACCAAAGGAGCACGTATGCAAGTTTTTGAGTAAGATTGAAAAGATAGGTGTGAATGCTCATTTGATTGCACAAATCAAGAGAAGTCCAGCATTTGCCAAATCTTTGTAGGAAGTTGCCTCTAGGAAAAGGGATTTAAGTGCAATGCAGGATAATCAAGAACAAGGACATGCTTTACCCCCTAAGCTGGACAACCCACGGAGCTTCACCATCCCATGCACTAAAGGAAGTAATTCTTTTAACAATATCTTGTGTGGTTTGGGTGCTAGTGTCAATTTCATGTCTTATTCTACATTTTAGATAGTTGGCATGGAAGTGGTGAAGCCAACACACATGCTTGTTAACACATGTTGATAGATTGATCTGAATGCCTTGAGAAGTGGTAGAGAATGTGTTAGTCAAGGTACGTGATCTAATTTTGTGCATGAAATTTGTTGTGATGGAGATAGAAGGCAATAAAGAAACATTATTAATCGTGGGCCAACCTTTTCTGGCTACTACTAAGGCCGTAATAGACATAGAGAATGACACCCTTACCTTGAGAGTAAGTTCTAGTCAAGTAACTTTCTTCATGTATTCTACACCTCTAAAGAATTTAGATAAGGTAAAAGAGAATATGGCTATACTGCAAGATTTTGATGCATGTGCTAATGTGTTAAGTGATATTCCTAGTGTAGAAGAAGGTTTAGTGTAAGGGAAAGGTGACTAGCAAGAACAAAGCAGGGAGGAGAGTTTGAAGGAGGCATCTAAATGGGCAATGGGGGAATGAAGCTAAATAAGAAGTGAAAAGAAAAAGAAGATGAGAGTAAGAAAAATGAAAGAAAGCATAGCTCATGGGGCGTTGTGGACCTATCCACCCTAAGCCACGAGTATCTAGTTTGGTTATTGACAAAAAATGCAATGCTTCTCGAGAGGCAACTTGTATTTTTATTCACTTTTGTTTAGCTTAGTTTTGTTTATATTTTGTATTCTATTGTTTTCTCTTGATTTTACATCCTTGAGAGTCATTTGGGCTTAATTTTACTATTTTTTGGATTTTTTTTTGTGCAGAACATTACTGTAGGGCAAATTGCAGTCGTAAAGGCATTGATCGCAGCCAAGACATAATAGCTTGTGTTAGCTGAATCAATCGCAGGGTTCACTGGAATTCTCACCATTCCCCACTTTATTCATAAGATACTGTTGCGTGGCCTTATACCCATTCTCTTTTTTATATGTGAATGCAGCTAAAACTTTTGTGGGCATATAATTAACTGCAATGTGTTCTTTTATTTTTACGTTTTGTCATCATAGTTGTAGGTAAGGTTCCCATGCATATAGATGTATATGGCCTAGCTATAACAACAATTGCATGACACTACCCAGGCATGCGTCTCTTCTCACTCTTGCATAATGTTACCTTGCAATCGTGAGTGATACATGTGGATGACACCCAAGTTTGTTTAAAACGAGGTGGAGCATTGTCTGTCTTCACATTTAGACAACATAGCCCCCATAGAACCCTCTCACACCACCGTAGCACACTCTCACGCACTTGAATTCCTTATTCATACCCACTCTTGCACATGCTCACCTTCTCCTCACCCTCAAGCTGCGCATGCACAAGCTTTAGCCACCCTCACCAAAGCATCTTCCTCGTATCCCTTACCCATGCATAAGCTTAATAGTGTCAGGTAATATTCTTCCTTTCTCGTACATTTTCTCTTTGCCAATAGTTAAAAGATGCTTGTGTCTAATTCCTATGTCTTGTTTTTTGGGCTTGGGTTATTAGAATCCTTTGACCACATTAAAGCTTAGATTTTAAGGTTTTTTCATGCATGAATTATGCTAATGTGTTAGGGATTTGTTAAGCAATGTGTGTTGATTGATGAATTATGTATGAATGGTTAAGTTCTTTTTGAATTTCAACATGACTTTGCACCTGCTGTGAAGCGCATGCCTTATGTTTGACAAAATGCTCTAATAGAGTTGTGTTTGAATTAGCTTGGAGTTCGTTAATTTTCATGGTTAATATGTTGCAGTTTGTCTTTAGTTGAAGCTACGTGAATGTATGCCCTAATTTAGGTTGGTTTAGCCGTAATGTGTGCATTTTCCACGATGTATGTAGAATGTTTGAAAAAAAGGCTTGAGAGAGTTTAGTTAGCTTAGCTTCAATTATCTCTGCTAACTTTGGTACATAAACTGCGACATCCCTTGAGTTGTGTGTGCGAGGATCATGTGGTAGACTTGAGTATTTACTTGCAATATGGTGTAACTAGTTTAGAATTTTGGCCTGTCTAAGAGGCATTGTTTTATGAATGTGGTTGCATCTTGTTCTATGATCTTATTCTTAAATCATATTGTTTTATGAATATGGTTGCTTCTATGATCTTACTCTTACACTTGTTGTTGTGTTGTTGATTGATTTACTTTGTAGGATTAAGGAAGAGAAACAAGAATTTTGGAGCCACTAGTTCCTCTAGAGCACCACTTACTGCACCGGTAGCCATCTATGATACCACACGCTTCATGTCAGAGGAGGCCTAAGATAGATACCGCAGCAACATGGCACACAGGAAGGCTATGGTCAAAAGAGGATTTGGTTCGGTGAGTAACACTAACTTGAGATTCATAATGTTAATGACCGAGTAAGGGTGGAACATCGCCATAGTGCACCCTATCAATTGGTCCTCAACAAAATTGTTGAAGGTATTCTATGCTAATGTGCCAAACGGGGTGGATAACTCGATCACCATACGAAGTGTGTGTATTACTTTTAGTCCCAGTGCAATCAATAGTTTATTTAGATTGAATCCTATGGATATAAGTTAATTAAAGTGCTTGGTGGAAACTAACACTTTTACAAAGGGATTAGTGCATGAGTTGTGCCCTAAGGGCATCCAATCGCCTAACGGTAAGCACTATTAATTCCACTACAATAGTTTGCTTCAAACAGTTAAAGTCTAGTGGCTTTTTACATGTGTTAAGATTCACCCCACTAAGCATCACACCATCATTAACACTGATCAATTCGTGATCCCATATGTCATATGCACAAGTATCCCTTTGGATTTAGGTAATTAATTTTTGATAACATCTTACGTGTCACAGATAGGAGAAAGTCTAGTGTAGCACACACATATGACATCATGGGGTTATGCCAGCGAGCTAGAGTCGGTATGAATACTTTCTATATGGATGTTCCACTGGCAGGTCCTATTAACCAATTAAAGATTAGGAGTGGCTAAGAGGCCTAAGGAGATGCGACACCTCAACAATAGTAGTGCCGGTGTAGGCTAGTGGCTAAGACCACAGTTGAAGACCTTAAGAATGAGATGCGACATAACTTCTGGCTTTAGGTCGGCATGTAGATCACTACATGGACCACTTAGAGAAGGCCATTTCCACTTTCCACTCTCAAGTTGTAGCTTATCTCCAATAGAATTATCCAAATGTTGTATGGCCCTTTTATTAGTAGCCATCTCCCACTCTGCATATCATTATTAGCCTTAGTAGCTACCGCGTTTTGCTAGCTACTACTCTTCTAATCCACAAAATCATGAGCCGAATGATGACGACCTTTCTCTAGAGGAGTGAGATTGTGGAATTCCTCCCTTATCTACTAGGTTGTGTTTTTCCTTCTTTTTATTTTTGTATGAGCTTTGATGTCATAGTTGCATTAAGGACAATGTGACATTCCGAGTGTGGGAGAGGTATATGATGTAATGAGGGCTATTTGATTTGATGTTAGATGGGATGTAATATGGATTATAACTTTAAGTTGACTACTCTTCTTGTTCATGCATTTTGTTGATGACTGGGGTTGTGGATTATTTTATTTTGCTTATGTCCCATCATCTATGCATGCATTATGTGTGTTAATGTTTTATGTTTTATGATTGGAAAAATTTGAGGATAGTAGGATATAATGATAGGAGCAAAAGTGAAAAGGTATGGTTCCATAGCCATCGAACTTAATTTGTGATGAAAGTTGAGGTTAATGTATAGATTGATCAATTTATGTGTGGTTTCTTAATTAATCTTGGACATGAAAATTCCTAGACTTATTTGTTGGAAATGTGATCATCATAATTCTAGCACATTACCCTACCTCTAGTTGCTTATTAGCTTGAGAAGTTCTAGTACTATGAAAGGGATGATAGTTTATAAGTGAAAGTCTTACCTTAGGGAATTCATGAACCATTAGAACATAAATGAAAATGGGAGACGGAATGAGACCTGAAATAGGCAATAGAAAGGGGTGAGAAAAGGAAAAAACTTAAAATAAAAGAAGAAGGAAAAAAAGAAAGAAAGAGAGCTAAAAATCACTGATCTACTCTGCCAGTTGAAGGAACTTAGTAATTGGGATTGTATAGAGACCATTATTCATTCCTGCATAAAATGGTCACCCAACTATGAGTGTGCAAAGCATTTCAAGTATGTTGTGAACTGAGTAACGAGGGTGCGCAATGACCCTTATTCACCTTGACATAAAAAGGTTCTTAACAACTTGAGAAAACCTACAAAAGGCTAACAATGATGTTGGAAAAGAATAAGTGTAAGGGAAGAAAAACAAAGGTCCTATCTCCTTCAGTTAGCCCCACCCAAGTTCTATCAATCTTGTTTCTTTCATTTTTTGAACTTGTGTGAAGGTGGGTAAGTGGATTCATTAAGGTAAGTTGTCCACGAAGTAATTGTCTTTGACAAGTAACAGCACCATCAAGTAACTGAAGTGATTGATGGTTTAGGGATGTGTTCGTAAATGATTTTGGACCTGCTTGATTTGTCATAATAATTTTTTTTTGAAATTAAAAAGGGTGACTAACCTAATTCTATTATGGCGAAACTGAAATATGCTATATTTGGTCTTGTTGAATTTTTGTTTGCTAGGGACTAGTAAATATCAAGTGTGGGGGTGTGATAATACTTGATTTTATAGTATTTTTTTGTCTCTCAATAGAGTTATTTTCATGCCTATTTGTGATCTTAACTGTTAAAATTCATTGTAAAAATGCTTATAGTTGAAATTCACAGGTTGGGGATGAGAATTGATGAAATTGGAGTTCACAATTTGATTTTTGGACAAAAGTTTAGCAAAAACTGATTTTGTAGGTAGATTGCGCCTACAGAAGCTATGTTAGAGCTCGCAAACAAAGCTAGCGCACTAGCATGAATAGAAGCATTGAAGGAACTGATGCAGGATGCCTCGTGCCTACAGTAGAAGATGACACAATTGTAAGCAAGAGGTTAGTTGCCGTGAGCTAGATCACATACCACTCTGGAATTTCCGCAAACTGAGAGTTGCGAACATGAAAAAAGAGCTCACACTCATGGGAGGAAAGGTCGCAGCTGTGAGTCACAAGTTTAGGTTTTATGTAATTATTGTGCCTAAGATCACAGTGGCAAAAAGAGAAGTCGCGACTGCGAGAGGCACAACAACATTCTAACCTATTTTTTGAAGCATATTTTTATGTGATTCTTGGGACTCTTTTCATAATGCTAACTGCCTATATATGAAAAGACATGAAAAATAAGTTTTAAAAATAGAGTTTTTCATTTCCAATGCTCAGAAAGACAAGCATACAAGTTTGAAGAGGTGAAGGAAGGAATTCACACTATTCTTAGAGAATTCTTTTGTTCAAGCAGCAGGACAATTATAAACTTAGTTTTTTGAACTTTTTCCTTTAATTTTGAGTTGTTTTGGATAATGAATAATTTAGAGATCGTTTTTATTGATTATAATATAATGTGCTAAATTTTATTCTAATCCCTTATGTATGTGATTGGTGAAATAGGTGTGTATAAATTTTTAATTAATTATCCCTATGAGCGTTGTTTGTAATTGTCACATTAATTAGTAATTAACAAAATTAGCCAATCCATTAATTAATTTGTGATTGTGTGGAGAATAATAAGAGTAAAACTTGTATGCTCGACTTTTAATTGTAAATATTAATCTTATGGGAATAATAGGAGTGAAACTATAGGATTAGTGCATGCATCATATTGTTAATCATAGAGCTTAATAATTTGACTCGATTGTGCTTAGGAATACTCGCTAAATTTTGAGTTAAAGATACATGAGAATTTAGGAGAATATTTCGTAAACTTTAGAATTAGCAATCAATAACTACTACAATAACAATCAATAACTACTACAATAAAATTGATAATTGACAATATTTGTCACATATTGGAAACCATCATTAAGCATGGGACTAGACTCTAATTATTAGTACATAGCTAATTCAAATTCAACTTGTAACTCATTTTTTGGTGTTTATCTTGCTTAATTCTCATCCTTTTCATTAAATTTTTGCATTAAATTTTTGTAGTCTAACTAATAATAACCTAATTACATTAATAAAATACAAAATTACCCTAAATAAGGATTGTGTTCTGGCCACACATGGTGGCTACGCTGACACACGGTTGAACAATAGAAGGCAGTGCGTCAATTGGGAGATTGGGTAGCGCAGCAATTTGAGCAAATTAGTTTTTTTTTTTTTGTTTATATCCACCGCACACGGCAACTTAATGGCAGAGAGGTGGTGCAAAGCTTGGGGATGCTAGGAGCAACGACGGAGTGTCTTTGTTTTCTGCAGATGGTGGCGCTGGACTAGGATGGCCGTGCGACGGTGTCGCGTGGGGGTGCAAAAGGTGGAGGCGCCGGCCAGGGTCTTCTGGGTGGCGACACACTGGAACAGAGGCAGTGATACGCGGGGCACGATTATGGTTGAGCTTTTGAACGCCGAGCAAATGGAAGGTGTAGTGGCATTATCAAGAGCCAGAATCAGTTCGATCAATAGTGGCTTGAGCTAAAGTTTAGAATAAGGGCTTGTTTGGTTTGGGGAAGTAGGGAATGTTTGGGTACACAGACTTTTGTTTTTTTTTTTTCATTTTCAGACACCCCCTGTTTTTCTTTTTTCTTTTTTCTATTTTTAAGATGAGGTTGGAGGCGCAGCGGCTCCGGTTTGACACAAGGCTTTAAGCAGGTTTCTGGAAAAGAATCTGACTCTGATATTGTTTGAATTTTGAGAATAATTTATTATATTTCACTGTTGAGAAATCATACTAAAAACACAAGATTGTACAAGATATAGGTAAACTTATAAATTAAGAAGTCAAATATTCTCAAATCTAAATTAAGTTGAACAATAATATCAAATATCACTAAATATTTTAACAAGCCCAATATCAAACTCTCAAGCCTTATTGGATGTTGGAGCCCATTACTTGCATCCTTCCCCCTCCAGCCCAGTAGTGACATTCCACAATTTGGATATTCAGCTTAGAATAATTGCCCATGTATCAGCTCTTGTGCCATACACGACTCATCAAGGAGATTCATCCATTTATAATAATAGTTCAACTGGACCCCTAGAGATTCACGACAATATAGGCAGTGGCGCTTTCAAATATTCATGCCCATCTAATGTTGCAACTATGCCCAGTTCATCCCCATTTATTACACTTGCTGATGTGCCTCTTCAAGAAATAGATACCACTCTTGCTAGCCCTTCGAACTTGATGACATTTCACAAGACAAATCAAGTCAAGAGTGTCACTTCACTAAAGAAGATGAAATCACGTCAAGCTCTACAAAATGGCTTCAAGAGGCGGATTAAACCTACTAAACAAACCACTCTCCAGCTGGCTTTAATTGATGAAGAGATTGATTTGTCGACAGAGACTGTTTGTAGTCCTACCGAGGACAATGAGATACATATTTTGAAACTGCCAAGGGTTAGGGGGCCCCTGGTCAATTCATGCACTCGAACAATTAATCTGAGCTCACAACCCTATTTTACTCTTCTTGAGTGAAACCAAGTGCAAAGCAAGCAAGATTGAAAATATTAAATATCTATTTAGACTTGCTGTTGATCCTATTGGACTGGCAGGAGGCTTACTGATGCTCTGGTAGAAGGAGGTAGTGGTTGCATTGCAAATTTTGTCAATTAATCACATAGATGTTGTTATCAAGTTGGACAATGATAGTGCTCCTTGGTGACTTACTGGTTTCTATAGAGAATTGAATGCGTGGAAGAAACAAAAATCATGGGAACTTTCAACACATCTAAGCAGTGAGTCCTCCTTGCCATGGCTTTGTGGAAGTGGCTGACAATCTCATTTAATCATGAAAAAGAGTTTTGAGTAGCAGACACTAAGTCCATTGAGGACTTTCGCACAACTTTACATGGAAGTGGCTAGCTGGACTTTGGATTTGATAGGGGTGAATTCAATTGGAGTAACAACACGGAGCAGCCCTATGCAGTTAGGGAATGAATTGATAGGGTGTTCTCCAATAGGGATTGTTCCTTTTGATACCCATCTACTCATGTGTTCAACCTAGACACTATCTACTCGGATCATTCTCCCTTGTTGGTTAGATTTAACTAACCTGTGCAACACATCAATTTTGGCTCTCGTCACACATTTTGATTTGAGGATTTGTGGATCCAGTTTGTGTTGGGGAATTATCATTAGAACAGTAATGGAATAAACCAGCAAGAAAACGTTAGTAGGAAAATAAAACAAAAGTAATGGCTTGATTTTTGCACAGAACATTGTCCCTAAAGAATTATTTTACTAATTCAAAATATTCTCCCAAGATTAAACAAGTCTATTCCCTCAAATTATTTATTGGGAAGCTCAGGAATTTGCAATTTTTGTGGACTGAAACAAGAACAACAGTGTCCAGTAGGAATAGGAAGGAAAAGATGAACACAGCACAAAGGGGGTAGTATATATGTTTATGTGTATGCAGATAGTAATATGTGTATGTGGACAAGAGGCAAATGGATTGGATGTTTCTGCAAGTGCCAAAACCCCCCACGTATTTATAGTTATTGAAGGGGTTTCATGAATGCGGTTGCAGTGGTTCTGGCAGGATTGGAATTGCACTGGTTCGATGAATGGCTATGATGCTTGGCATGTCTAGTTAGAAAAGAAGAGACGCGTCTAGGGAAAGATGCATCCAAAAGGCTTGCTTCGTGTTTTTGGGAAGCGCGTGTTTGGTTGCAAAAAATGAAAAGGTCCATTCAACGAGGGGGAGTTTAGGAAAGGCATGTTTGGCTGGTTAGGACATTAGGTTGGAAATAAATAAAAAAGTAAAAGACCAAAAAAGTAAAATTTAGCATTAGTCTAGTCTATTCTCATATGCAAGGGGGAAATTAGCCTATTTGAACTGCATTAGCCCAAGTCAAGACCCATGTGCGTGAGTTCACTTCTCCAGCCCATTTCCTTCATAAGCTCATTTAAAGTATAACTTAATATAAAGAGGTTGTGGTTTGATTTGATTTCCAATGTGAAACAAAAAAAACTTTAAAATACCCAACTTTACAGCAATCCACATATATTAAGAGGTTTTTTTGACAAAACTAAGGCTTTAAAATTGAACAAGGGATATGCTGTTGAACTTGTTTGGTCTCAACAAAGGGCTTGGTATCTCTTCGATTATGGATTAGATTTAGACTAATATAATTTGACTTATAGAGTCGCTAGTGGAACTATGTTCCATGAACTGTTGACTCTTTGTTATAAGACAGGGATTATATCATTACATTGATGACCACCAAAATTATTGTTCAATGTAGTTTTACGCTTTGCAGCTATGTGCCTACCTAGTTATTTATGGGACTTTTAATGGATTTGCCTAAAATCGAATAAGAGTGGCCCCACTCTATTTTTATATGGAGGAATTCATCAAGTGCATACTGACGATACACTATCCATTTAAACTATGAATTTATTAAGTGCTTTAGAGACCCACACTAAAGGCCGATCAACTTAAGCACTCTATCTCAAAAAATTCAAATGGAACTTACATATCAAGCGCTTCATGATCAAACTTGTTCTTATCATATGAACGTACTTTATGGAATCTCCAATCACATAAGTTGGATTTTCATCTCTATTACCCTCAACTGGCCAAATTCCCATTTCCGCTGTAGTTTGAAGACTAGTTCTTCTTCCCATGGGCTTGAAACAGGATTAACCACATTTAACTTTAACTTCACATAATCAATGGAAATCATTCTATCCTTTAGTAGTTGCTTAATAACATCATATCTCAATTTCATATGTCAACTCTTGAAATAGAAGGATACATTTTTAGAAATGGCAATAGCAGCCTAACAATCTAAATGTATGTGAATTGGAGACATAACATCCTTTGTTAAAACATTACTGGATAAGAAATTTCTCAAACAATGAGCTTCAGAATCAAGCCAATTCCAGAGTTATAAACACTAACTCTAAAGTGGATCTCACAATAATTGTTTGCTTAACTGATTTCCATGCTATTGCACCTTCTCCAAGATGAATATGTATCTATAAGTAGATTTTGTCTCATCAAGAATTGGATATCCAATAGCATTATTATATTCTTCCAAAACACTACATCCAATTAGCATCATTGTTTCCTTCAAAAACACTAGGATATCCACTATACAGAATACTATAATTCATGGTATCTTTTAAATATTTCATTTGTTTTCCAATGTAGACCAATAATCACAATTGAGATTCTTTGTATATCTGCTTAGTCTACACATAGTAGTAGCTACCTAGGTCTTGTGAAGTTCATCAAATGTATCAAACTCTTAATAATCTGAGCAAATTTAAATTGAGCAACTGGGTGATTTTTATCTTACTTCAGTCAAGAGTGTGGATATCACGCCTTGAAACCCAGAACCATGACATGATAATATTCTTGAACCAACTCAATAAATACTTAAGCAAAAAAAAAGTAACAGAGTAATCTAATCCCAATCTATCAATTTAACTACCGAAAAGCTATTCAACATTTCATTTATCCCTTGTAGCGCGAATAACAATACTTTGCAACGGAAATAAATATAGCCTATATATTACATTCGTAGATAGTCTCAAAATAGTATAAAAATCAAATCCACACCTTAGTCTAGCATCCATTGTTTCTCCTCTATCATCCCCAAGTTTGGTTATATCCATTAGCATCCTCAACAAAATACATTAATTAAAGTGGAAAATGATAACTACCTAATAAATGGAAACACCTTCCATTTTGACTTACTATCAGATGTGAGTAGTAATAGCTGAAAGAATTACTTTGCTTGAAATGAACATTTTAAATGAGATTTATAAGTAAATAACATTTAAGGGCATTCAAATAGAATTTAAAAGGAGTAGATAGCGGTTAAGAATTCATTTCATTATGCTCATGATCCTCTTATCCCTTTTTCATTTTTTTTTTATAGTCAACTCATAGTCATGTACATTGTGCATATTTACCATTGATCAAAGTCTTAGTCTATCTTTTCTTAACTAAGGTGGGTATGTCAAATCTTTGGTTATGTGGCCGTGGCCCTAAAACTTCAACCTCACCTGGAAGGTGTCTCAATTTATTCTTACCTAACTAGTAAGGCCAAATGCCATCTCTCTCCTACTTTCGATCCTAATATTTTACCCTGATTGGATAGGTCCCAATCTATGACTCGATTGACAGGGTAGAACTTGTTCCGTACGCTCAATCATGTTACATGCGTGGTTTGTCTGTAATTAAGTACATTCATAGCATATATGCAATTCCAAAATGTTCATAGTAAAATAGTTACTTCACAAATGCCTCACATCTATTTTCCAAAAAGAGAAATATCATTTTCATAAGAAGACACATTAATCCATGGTTGCAGTTGAAATCTTATTTGCAAATAGTAGCAAAAAAACAGTTGTAGTGAAGTAAAATCATAAAGCAGTTGAAAACCATTTACAAGATGAAATTGCTCATGCAACGAAAATAAAAAGTCATTTTAGAGAGCAACAAAAAGGTTTGTAGGTTTCCACTTACAATCACTTAATTTACTTCAGTATTGGCCTTCTCGGCTAAAGTCTTAGGATCACCTAGTGATTCACATGGGAAAATCTGCATTTAATACTTCATCCGTTTAATGATTCATGCCTACACGTGCTTAGTGGATGTGACCTATACATTTGGACTTACTCGAATTCTTTCCTTTTATTATTTTTTCCATGTAATTATACATTATACAATAGGTTTATGCCTATTTGGGTTCCAAATTTAGATAATTTAGATCAATTTTCTTAAATCAGACAATCTATTAAGTGACCACAATTAAGGCTTGTGACTGTGCTATTGAAGTCGACAATCTCATCACCCTAATCTACATCCACAGCTACTATTTGTAGGATCTACTAGAAATTCTTGACCTGTCCTGCAATCGCAATTGATACTTCTATGAATGTGACGTTGTGTACCTTGATCGTGACATTCAACTATGGGAAGCAGTGGAAATCCTGTAGTCAACCCTACAACACCGTCTCTTGCCCAACGCTCTAGCTAGAATGACCCTTGATCACATTGACCACTGTGTGATATAGAATCATGACTGGTTGCATTGTATGTTGTTTTTGCCTTGCAAATTTGATTTTTAATCCATCAACTCAATTTCTTACTTGTTTTTGAGGCCCTTAGACATGATTTTACCCATTAAAACCCATGGAATTCATATCCTACAAGTTTACGTGAATTTGAAAGTTTCAGGATAAATTTTAGTTCAGATACGTAACACCTTAATACATGCTTTCTACAACTGTTTTTCACACAACCGAGACCTACACTATGTTCTCTATGGTTTGACATATTTAATCCATCCAAAGGTTATGTTTTTAAGTGCCTAATCACATGGAATTGATCGTCCTACCCTTGTACATCAATAACTAAGGATTTAGTGTAGGAAGTTACCTCGAAATAATATGTTTGAAAGCCAAAAAATCCCCAAGAGTATTCTGGCTGCTATCTACTAGTTTCCAACATGTGAACAAGGTTTTTTTGGGCCATTTTATTTGGTTTTTATACCTATGTTTAATTGAAAATAGCTTAGGTATCCAATTCTACTGTTTTGGGGTCCTAATGCACAATTTCTCTATTTTCTGAATTTCCTTAGGATTTTTGGCCGAATTTTCTTATAATTTAGGCCCTAAATTTATTCTCCTCGACGCTTAGATATTTTCTCCTATAAATATTTCACCAATGTGACAGAATTTCCATTATTCTTAAATATTCATATACCACCGCAAGCCTTCACATTTAATTCCCAAAAATTTTCAATTAACAATGCAAGTAAAATAAAATGTGCTCATTAATTTTCAATGTATTTCACTTAAAATTAAATGTAGTAATGCCCAAATTCTTGGAATATTTCATATCCTTGGGCATCTCATATGTTCTCTACTCTCATTTTCCTTATGCATCTCATATGTTTCCTACCTATGTTAAAAGTAAGAAATTCCTTCAACTAAGTATTGCCTCGACTAACTTGATGTCTATTGATTCCTTTGTAGAAGCATTAGCTCAAAAGCCAAAATTTCTTATCTTTTTGGAGGAAGTACACAACAGGAATAGACATTTAGTTAATAGTGACATTGAGGATCTTGTGGAAGCATGTAAATCATTACAATAAAAGTTCTGACAACCATAACCATAGGCAATAAGAGAACCTTAAGGGCATGGAGAAGTTATGCACAAGTTAAGCAATGCAATTGATTATGATATAAGGAGTTATTCTTTGCCTTGTCAATTTGATTATTCAATTTTCACGAATTCTATATATGAATGCAAAGGTTCAGTTATTTATAAAGATGTTGATTCGAAAACAAATGGGGGTTATTATCTTGATTTAGGCACAGAGGCCATGAAGAAAAGTGATGAGCTTACACAAATGTCTTTAGTGGCCATTGTGATGGATTGTTGGATCATCAACATTAGGTTAGTGGATGGGATACAACCAATGATGATATTAAAGCTGTGTAGAATGGCTTGAATTTATTGGTAACATGAGCATGACTTGAACTTGTGGCCAATGTATTTAATTATGATGAATGCAAAAAGGAAATATTGTTGCTTTTTCTATCATTGTTTTTGAAATTAACATGCTAGACTTAATGTTGAAGGCATGGTTTTTATTTCCTTGAGTAAATGCTCGTCACTTTTGATTATTAGACTTTTTGAGAAGTCCTATGGTAAAAATAAGATGATTGAATTAGGGACATAAGTCTTGCTTTAGGTGTTGGTAAATTCTCTAGAGAATGAGAAAAATTAACTGAAAAAAAAAAAGAAGAGAGAGTGAGGATTGGAGAAAAATTAAATGAAAGAAACAAATCTTGAAAAAGTAAGTGAGTAGGAGAAAAATTAATCTACTCTGCCGATTGGAACAACTGAGTAACCGGAATTGCACAAAGACCCCTATTTATTTTTGCGTAAAAAGATTGTCCAATTAAAAGTATGTAAAGTATCTGAAGTTAATTGTGAGTTAAGTAACTGGGGAGAGCAGTAACTCTTGTTCACTTTTGCATAAAAGAGACTCTCAACTATTTAAAAAAGACTTAAAAGCTCATAAAGAAACTGTGGGGGGAGAATGATGAAAAACATGATAGCCTATACTAGACCTCTGGAGTTAAAAAGTGTCACACACGCACGAAAACTCATGTTTTAAACATTTTGGTTGAAAATGCTATGATCTTGAATAATGGTAGACTAAGTGATATATGCATACTTGTGACTTTTGAAATTAAGAAGAGTGGTCAAGTTTATAATTTTGTGCATCAAATAATTATTTGAGAGAAAAAGTGTTTATTTGAGGACAAGTAAATAAGTAAGTGTGGGGGTGTAATAGAATGTAAAATTAAAGTACAGTATATTTTTACCTTTTGGTGCTTAAATCATGTATGTATGTGAGTTTAAATGGACAAAATAAGTTATCATGTAAGAATTGTGTTTAATATGATGATTTTTGGAGTGAAAAGTGTAGATGTGGAGTTAATTATTGATATTGTATATTTTTTATACTTAAAATATGATTTGATATCCGCAGGCAAGTGTCGCAATTGTGGAATGAAGAACCGCAACCATGAACGGAGAATTCGCAACCGTGCACATCTATCGTGGAGTGTACTAGAATTTTTGCAAACGAAGGTCGCGATCGCAGAGGAATGGATTGTGATTGCAAGGGAATTAATTGCAATAGTGGAGAAAAGCATGAATAGCACTAGAATTTACACAAACAATAGTCGCAACCACTAGGGAAGGTGTCATGATTACAAGATGGCTCAGAGTGACTCTGGAACACAATTATCTAAATGATGTAAATTTCACGTCTCGGGCCACAAATGTCATGGAGCTTAGTGGCACGATCACGGTAGTCGACACAATAGAACTTTGAACTTCGATTCTACGTGAATTTTTAAGGGCTTCTTCATCTTTTCACACCATGTGCAAACCCAAGACACTCTTAGACTATAAATGTATGTTCTCCACGTTTTAGAGGAGGGGTTAGTTAGTTTTATCATACAAATACCAAGAAAACACAAGAGCAATTATTGAGAAGGTGAAGAAAAATGGATTCGTACTATAGTTGGAGAGTGTTCGTTTGTCCATGAAACACACTAATGTTAGACTAAGTTTTCTCAAACTTTTTATTTTTTGTGTTTGGTTGGATGATGAACAAATTAGCATTAATTTTTATTGATTATAACTTAAGTTTTTAATTTATTTTCTAGTCACTTGCATTTCTGTTTGATTGAATATGTATGCATAAATCAATGATTGATTATCTTTGCTTTCATTAGTTGCAATTGGCATTTTGAATGGAAATTATAGGATTTGATTAATCCTATAATTAATTTGTGACTGTGTGAAGAATAACGGGAGTGAAACCTACACACTAGACGACTAATTGTAAATACTAATTTTGTAGGAATAATGGGAGTAAGACCATAAAATTAGTATGGGCAAAGCATTATTAATCACAAAACTTCTGGACTCATAAGGCTTGAAAAAACCTAATGAAATCTTGAGTCAAAACTGTAGAAGAATTTGGATGAATACTCTATAAACTTTAAGACTAATAATTCGTAACAAAGTAATTAAATTGATTATTAACATAAATCATCATATATGAAAAACTAACACAATACTACACAAGGGGCTAAGGGGCTAAGTTCTTTAATTACTAGTACGTCACCACTGCATCACTGTGATTTGTTTTTAAAATGTTTATCTTTTTTTGGTTATTCCTATTCTTGTCTCCTTTAGACAGTCTAACTAATAAAATTTTAGTTACAGTGATAAACAAACACCTTTCCTTATGAATACAATACTCATACTTACTTAATATTGACTCTCGTAAATTTAATTTTAATAACCAGATAGCTTACGTGCTTGCTAGGAACTCGAAGGTCTTATAGACTGTCTAGACAATCTTTTCTATTGGAGAGATTGTTTTCCTTACTGATTCAAAAGCTTATTAATAAATCAATTTCCTTTATTTTCAAAAATAATTATTTTGATAAATTAATTTACGAATCCTAATTTTTGAAAGTCAACAAACTTATTCATCATTAATTGTGCCATGCAAGACCTGAATTCAATATCAACCAAATTTATTGCTAAAGTGGGAAACTTGAAAGGGAAAGGGCAGGCATATTATATTATTTTGTTAACAAACACGAGAGAAGCAACGAACATTTTATTTAGAAAAATTTAAAAAAAATCCTTTTTAAATGTATCACAATCAATTTGTTTGCTGTATAAGCATGAATTGAACTGTAATTTGTTTATATAATAAACACAAACAATTATTATATGATCGATTGAATCTGCTCAATTTGAACAAAAATTCAATTTTCACCTTTTGTTTTTGAAAACCAATTTTTTTTAAAAAAATCTCAAGACTGTGCAAAGATGATACCACATAGCTTGGTTTCACAATCGAAGTCATTGTTCTTCGTCTTCATTTATTTTTTCGTAATTAGATTACGACCTGAGCTATGCATGGATTAATTACATTTTTAATAACTATTTTTATAGAAATCTTGTTAATGAAAATGAATTTTAATTAAATTAGCAAGTATATAAAATTAAAAATTTATTTTAAACCAAAAATCGTATAACATTGTATAGATATAAGATTAAACTTAAATATAAATATTCACAAATATTAATTGATGCATATATATATATGTATGTATGTATGTATGTATGTATCTATCTATGATATTTTTCACTCATATACTTGACATTATTTTAGAAAATATTTTAGCTTGTTGTAATCTAAAATTTATCAAATAGATTATATATAAAATGTTATATTTTTTAGTGTCAATAATCGAAAACATAACTGAGAATTATATATGCATTGATCGCATAATAAACTCACTATAATTAATTTTGCCGAGTAAGGGTATTGGTATAGATTATTTTCCCAATCTTCACTGTTTCATCGTTCATTAGCCCTAATTCCCACACAATTACTCCACTTGGGTCAGCCCAATATCCAACACCCAAAGCCCCACATTTAGAAGCCCCACCAATCATTTCCCTTTCCAAGTTCCCCATTTCTCCGTTTTCTTTGCAAAAGAAAAATGGAAGCTTCGAAGATAGTACCCTCGGGTCATATTCACTTTAATAGATAAGGTTAGAGTACAAAATAATTATTTTGATAGATCATTTTATTAAATATATTAAAAAATTATTTATTATATAATTTAATTATATTATACTAAATTTCTAATTAATCAAAAATTTTATTCTTAAAAGTCAACATTGCTTATTTGATTCCATTTGCTATCTGTCCCTTTCTTCCCCCTCTTCTAGAACAGCTTTGTGTTTATCATTTGCAGCTGTCAGTGCCGCCCTCTCCTCAATCCCATCCCCCAATATTTTCTTTTTTTCTCAACAAAAATATCACTTCTTAAACTCGAGTCTTCCATTTCAGACTCTCACCAAAATTAATTGGACTTAGTCATTGGTTACAAATCTCAGGCCTCATTTGATGGATTTAGATTTTAAGAAAGAATTGGAACCAAAATTTCAAGTGACTCAAATATAAGAGGAATTTCAAATTATCTTACTTGTTAAAGTTGTAATTTAAAATGAAAACTTAACCATTTAAAATACTTTACTATCCAAATAAAAATTTATTATTATGAATTTAAAATTCATCCTATCAAATCTTTTGGGTCTTTAGTAATTTAATTTTTTAAAATCAGAATGAACCTAAAATATGATTCATTTATAACATGGATATTACCATGGATGTTGGGCTTGGACTTGATGTGCCAAAATTTTTTTCTAACTTGTTGGCTTTTCTAAGACAGCAAAATTATCAAACTGAGGAATTGGAAATTTCCATTTCTGTTAGGGATGTCCCACAGGTCACCTACCAACAGTATAAATTTAAATATTATTTTTTGAAAAAAAATATAGATAAACAAAAATCACATCATTTATTGTCAATGTGCTAAATAAAATAAATATCCACGTAAGTTTTGAGCCAGTAACAATTTTGTTAGAAGACTCGATGAAAACCCATTTATAGTGCTAACTAATAATTATTATGGCAATCAATTTGGGCTGAAATCTCTCTCTCTCTCTCTCACCCAATATATATTAAAAACGGGCAGATTCAAGATTCAAATCTAAGGCCTCGAAGTTTTGTCGCCTCAGCTTTGCCATTAAATCAGACATTACCAGCAAGTTGAAAATTTTTGGGGAGGACTTAACGTGCTCCTTTTCTTTTAAGCTTTTTTAGTTGAATATTTTTTTGGTCATATCTTTAAATAAAATTTATAGATGAAGGAGAAGTGTGATTATGACAATCACTCTTTATAGATTACTAACTGTTGGGCACATACGAAGCATGTGCAAAATAAAATTAAAACTTATATATGAATTTATATTAAACAATGATAACATGATCTTAAAAAGAATAATTTTTACAAATAACTCTATTTTATAATATTTTCTCTGCCTAGAGTAGAACATATTTTAAAACACACTTTCAAATCCAAATTTAAAATAGGCAAGTCAAATTAACATTTATAATTAGGTATGTGATAATGGAAGAACACTTGAAATAATATAATCAAATTTTCAATTTTAAGAGGTCCAATCCAAATAAAGAAAGTGTAAATTATTACATAAAATTGGCTCCTAACAACATAAAAATGTACGAAGTAACCAACATATAGAATTCTTCTCCATTTAATTGCAAATGAGTGCCCACTTCTTAATTTAAAAAAATTAAGAAAGTGTACTGCTCCAATTTTGCAGTTGTACTTGAAAATTAACTTTTAATGAGTGGGTGAAAAATTTGTTCATAAGGCCATAGTTCTTTTTCGAAATCCTGACATAATGCACAATCATTTAAAAAGAAATACAAACTCATATTGAAGTCTAGAATACAAGTTTAGAATGAAGCAATGTTGAATTCTTTATCCAACTAAAAAATAAATAGAGATTCGAAATCAAAATCTGAAAATAGTTTCCAAACTCAAATTCCTTCAGATGCAAGTCCTTCCATAATTCAACCTTTGATTAGATTGAGTGAATTGTTGGTATTTAACATAAAAATGAGAAAGTGGAAAAAATGATGCAAAAATAGATGGCATCAATTAAGAATGTTATGCATTGGATTAATTCATTCATTAATATCAAGAATATTTTTGAAAATTCACTTAAAAACAACATGGCAGTTTCTGTAGCGATTGGGGCTTCCTTTACAGTAAAGGGTTAATCGTAGGGGTCCAATATCAAGTTTGACATGCCAACAATAACAAGCCAAATATATTTTACATACATACATACATACGTATGTATCATTCTTATCTTCGTGGTCCTTATCACCTCAAAAAATGGGTTTTCGTAACCGTATTAGATGATCACTGTTGTGTTATTTCAATATCGATGATGCAAACTCGTTTTGGAAGGCCATGTCGCTTTAATTAATTTAATAATAGATTGGACATAATCAGCATTTGAAAATGATGATCTTTGAATGTTTGCTATTCAGTTAGAGACAAATATATTAAGAAATAATCTTTGTCTCAGATGTCTGTCGAAATCTGGACATCTACCCTGTATACCCGGAAAAAGTGCTCACTTGTAGTGAGAATGTGAGGATTAATTATTGCAGCTACAGGACTGAAAAGTGTTTACTTTATGAGTTGCCGCCACTTAATTGGGGTTAACACTTCTCGTAATCTCTCTTTAGCATTCTTAAAATATTAGTTTACTTCTAATTAGATCATGCCTTCCTGAAATTGAAGTTTGGTTACAAGAATGGTTATCAAATTTCAATAACAATTTTCAAAAATAAATTGCGACGTGAGAGAGTCATAACTACAAGATTCTATATGGGCAGTGCAGTGTATAGCTTTTACAGATGTTAATGATTTAAGTTATTCTACTAAAATTGGGTAAGATTCAAAAGTACTAAAATTTAAATTTAAAGTTTAATCGAATTCATACTCGAGCTTTCATATTTTTCTGAATTCAACATTATTCTCCTACTCAAACTCTAAATTTATTTGAAGCTTTACAAATTGTGGATGAGCAAAATTTAAGTAATTATCATGTTTGAATCGTTTGTCGTTGTCAACTAATTAACACAATAATGCACAAATATATGTATACTTGTGTGTGTGTGAGAGAGAAAGAAATCAAAGATCCACCTATATAGGAAAAGATCAGACTCCCCAATTTGGATTTGGCACAAAGTCGTTATTATGCAATTTTCACCCTTTTGAAATATATTTGTTTATCAAACAACCGCTTGCAGTATAGATTTGTGACATGATTTGGTCAAAGTTCTAATATGTCTGCATATATGATATACGTATATCTATATACAAGATTTGGTGTCGTTAAATAAAATTGAAGTTAAAGCAATTATACAAGTTCAAAGATATACAAATTATTTAAAAATGCGATTTTCAAATGAAGCAACGACCAAGCGTGAAATGGTCAATTTGGTTCACGCGTCTAATTACGCGTAGCCAAGAAATAAATGATATAGTCTTATAGCTATTAATTTTCTTGGATGCTTTTATTTTATTTTTGTCCAATAGCCAAGAAATAATATTGTACTTTTATGAAGTGATATTATCATACTGTTTTTATCACATAAAAAACAACCCATAAAAATTAATAAACTATGTTAATAATATATTATTTATCCACACCATTGATGGGACTTAATTTTGTAATCTTTAAGAGACCTCGGACCATATATCGGATTTTTTAATTTGTACGGAAAAAACAAATTACTATTTGAATGAAGGCAAAAATTAATTTTCTTGTCCCACACAAAAATTCAAAAATATATATTGGCTTTAGAGGGATGCACGACCGAGCCAGCGAGCCAGCCCCCATATTCAACACTTCAACCATATTTATCTTGAGAAAACATATCGGTAGTATATTTTCAAACATAATAAGCTCATTTTGATTGGATAATATAAAATTATACAATTATTTTATCTTAATATATTTTTTATTTTTTTTATCATTTTCTATTTTGTTTCAATTTTTATTTTCTTTTATTTTATCTCAATTTTTCTTTATTTTTTTTCTCTATTCTCCAGTTCTTTGAATATTTCTTTTCTTATTTTTAATATTTTTTTATATATTTTTAAAAGTTTTATTTTAATTATTTAAAATTATAAATTTATTACTTAGTGTTTTAACAAACTTTCGTAATCACATTAAAAAAGCAACAGATCTTATTACTTAGTGTTATAACAAACTTGAGACGAACTCTTCTTTCTTCTTGAGCTTGTGATTATCTACTGTTATTCTGAAAATATTGCGTGGGGAAAGAAGACACTACAAGATAGGTTTGAATTTAGACGATCATCTGGGATGAATTCTAAGCTATCCCAAAAGATCTTGTCGCAAAATTTTAGAATAGATAATTTGACATGATTTTGAGATGACTATTTTAGTATAGTTTTAGGATGGATAATTTGACATAACTCTTAGATAGGTAATTTGACATGACTTTGAGATAGTTATTTTAGCACAACTTTGGGATAAATATTTTAGTATGACTTTGAAACGATTTTTTTTAGCATGACTTTGATATAGATATTTTGATAGGGAATTGGGATAGATAATCTGACATGGTTTTAGGACAAATATTTTGGTGAACATTTTGGCATGGATTTGGGACCACTTGTTCACAAATTTTTAAAAATAATTTTATTTAATTTTGTAAAATTTCGTAATTATTTCATACAATAAATTTCAAAATGCCATACATTAAATTTTTGGAAAATTATGTAAAAATGAAAATATGTAATATTTTTAATGGTAATATGAACTACCAAAAAATAAAATACAAATAGACAACAATATAAACTAAAGTTGTACAATCACATTTGGTTTTAAGTCAACATAAAATAGAAATTGAGAAATATTGGGCAACATACAATATGTTCATCTAGTTGTAGATATCCTTATTATCTCTCATCTTCATTGTCATCGAGTGAGTCAAGTCCCAAGTTTTTAGTAGCAAGTCGTATAAATTTGTCTAATTTTTTCTCTATTTGTGCTGATCTAGTTTTATAATTATTCATTTCAGCATCTTTTTTTGATAGCTACAGCGAGTACATTTCAATGTCTTTTGCATTGCTTGTAACTCAAGATTGGATAAGGAAGTAAAGCCAGTCTATGCATGGAATAGCTGCCTTTTGGTAATAGCCTCTAACCCCATTCTTGACAACCGACCTTTTGTGAATCCACCAAATATGTTGAAGACAATCGTGTAAAGTGTGGGTTGCTCACACCTTGCTTGCCTCCCCTGCCATGTGAATTGGTCATAACACGGCCTACTCTACTCTCAAAATATACTCTCCAAGTCATCCCCAAACATATAAAGTAAATCAAAATATAGTTAATTAATATATGATTTCATGTTAAGCAATGAGAGCCCCAACTAATGTCCACAATTTAAGGTAAATATAATATATATTTTGATACTGCTAGCAGATATTGAATTCATTTCAATTTATTGAATTGATTGACAATTTTGTGTATAAGTGGTAACAAAATGAAAAAAGAAGAATACACACTTTTTTGTTTATGAAATACATTTGGAATGTTGGCATACATAGGCAAAATGTGAACCCTTAATACAATAATCCTTCAATTACATTTCATCAAACATGTATTCGGTAAACCATGTCAAAGTAAACCATACACAAATAAACCAAATAATTTTAATTAAGCATGAACACCTTATATTTGTCCATTCATGAACAATTTTCACCAAGAAATTCAACACACATACAACCTCCTAACTCAACTACAAAAGATGAACTTTTGATAAAATCATCCTTCAATGGTATTTCATAAAATAGTATATGTGCAAACTATACACAAGCAAATCAAACTTGTTTAACCAAGCATGAACACCTTATTGTTTGTTCATTCACTAACAATTTCAACACATAGACAAGCCTTTAACTCAGCACCAAAGCCTTTATAAAATCATCCTTCAATAGCATTTCAATAAAGATGTTATGTGCAAACCATACACAAACAAATCAAACTATTTTAACCAAACACTTTATTTTTTGTCCATTCATTAACAATTGCTCCTAACTTAACTCGAAGAGATGAACCCTTTATAATTTCATTCTTGAATGACATTTCATCAAATATGTTATGTTCAACTCTTCTTTAGCAAATATTGTCTAATTTTTTGGTCATACATCCACCTGGCAAATGAAAACAAATATGAACACCTTATCATTTACTCGTTTACTAACAACTTTCACTATAAAATACAATACACAAAAATCCCTAACTCATGTACAAGAGATGAATCCTTGAAATAAAAATATGAAAAATAAACCTATAATTAAATCAACCAATCATGAAAATCAAATATCCTACATCATACAGCCATTAAACACAAAATGAAGGTGAAATCATGAACTTTGTTTTATGTTAAGAAAAGTAACCAAAACAAAAATGAGAATCCTTGAATACCCTCCTGAAATTTAATTCTTAAGAGTGGAAACTTGAAGGATTGAGAATGTGGTAAACTTTTACAATATTTGGAGAGTGGAAGGATTGAAAAAGGAAGGTTTCACCATTGAAGAGCTCTTCATTGGATTTGGAGGGGAAGATAGTAGCTTTTGGTGGAAATGAAAAAAATGGAAGATGAGGGAGTTCTATTTAATTTTTAGGGTATTTGGGATGGGAAAAATTATCCGTCCCAATGTCAAAGGAAATTTAAGTTAGCATGTTGCACCCGACATCACGCAATTAAGTCACACCAGACATCACAATGTCGAGCGCGACGTGCATCCAACGCTCAGGCATCATGCGCCTGGTGCCCAAGCGTTGTGTGCCCAGTGCCCATGTTGTGCACCTAGTAAAAAATTACATATACTATGTTAAAGTTTTCCATTTCACAAAAAGAAATATAAAGTTTCATAATATCAAAAACACTTTTCACATATAAAAATTATATTTCACATAATCCCTTAAATTTTTTAATATGATGGTTCATAATTTTTACTTGTGAAATATAAAATTTTTTAGAGTATCTTATAGAATTTATTTACATTATCTATATTTTTACATGTAAAATATAAATTTTTGTAATTTTGAAAGTAAATTTTTTTTTCTATCTTAGTACTTATTTCTTTGTTACAAAACACACAATATATTTATTTAAAGTAATGATAATCAAAGTGATTGATTATCATATGGTTTAGTTTGAATTAAATGATTAATATCTTTAATTTTTTATTCAAAACTAATATATCCATATCTATATCATATGTTGTGTCAAAATTTTTTATTTGATTTATAGGTCAAAGTTTTCAAAAGGTATCATGTCTAATTTATTTTTCTTTCCTTTTTGTTAGTGTATGACATTTAAGTTTGTATGTCACACCCAACAACATGCCTTTTGACAATTATTTTCAAAAATTTTGGAACGGCTTAAGGACAGTTTTCACACCTTATATAAGTAAATCGTTCCAAAGCCGTGCCAAATTTGTCATAGTTTTGAAACGATTTTAATTTAATTTTTTTACAAATTATTTTGAAACTGTTTCGAGACAGATTTTAAGATTAAAGAGTAAAGTCGTGCTAAAATCAGCCTAAAATTTAGGACGACTCAAGGGCGCCTTTTTTCTATATTATTTTATAAAATTTTGAGACGGTTTAGGGATGGTTTTTGCACCCTATATGAACAAGCCGTGCTAGATTTGGTATAGCTTTGAGATAATTTTAATTTAATTTTTTGTAAATTATTTTGAAACGGATTTTGAGACTAAAGAGTAAAGTCGTGTCAAAATTATTCCAGAATTTGGAACAATTTTTTTATATTATTTTCAAAAATTTTAGAATGACTTAGGGGCGGCTTTTAAATACCATATGAAGAGCCGTGGCACGGTTTTAAGATGATTTTATTTAATTTTTTATAAATTATTTTGAGGTAGTTTTGAGATGAATTTTAGGACTAAAAAGTAAAGTCATGCCAAAATTGTCTCAATTTGGGACGACTTTGAAATGATTAAAGAATAATTTTAAAATTGAGACGGTTTTGGGACGATTTTTTCTTTCAAAAAGAATATATATTTTGACATTATATTAGGACAAATTTACAAAAGCCATCCCAAAGCCGTCTCTTTACCTATCCCAAATTAGCAGTTCCAATTTGAGAAGTTTTTGGCAGTGATACTTGTTATCTTGTTTTTATCATAAAAACTGCAGCATAAAGTAACTAAGTGGGATAATGAAAGTGTTTTGTGGTGTGCAAAAATATGTCAATAGGCGCCGACCTTAATTAATATAATGCATATTCAAAGTCGCTGCATTTGCAAACCACTTTATTGCTTTCTAATTGAGTTTTTATCCTAGCTGTCAATACCAAGATATGCATGGGCATAAATGACATTGCATTTGAACCCTGCAGTATATGTCTTTTTGTTATTATTGTACGTGTACATTCGTTGCATAACTAATAATTAGTTGAATTTTTGGTGACTTTGAATTTATATATTAATGCATTTATAATGCTTTACTAAAAGGGTTGCTGGCTAGCGATTTCGAAGACTGTGCAGTAAGTAAAAAGGCAATTGAAAGAGTACCAACATCTGCAAGTAAATTTAACTGTGTTCCACTCCATGTCTCCATATGACCCAAGTTGAATAGGTCAATTTGATATTCAATTGTCAGAATATTATGTGTGTTTATATTGGTTAAAAACGATGTTGAGTATAACAATTCCTTTAACAAGAAAAAAAAACCTATAATATGGAAACTGCCAAGGAAGTTTTGCTTTATTGAAAAATCTGAGGATTTTAACATTTGAGATTACAAGTTTAGAGTAGTTGTTTAATAATAAATAAACATTATGAATTATTGACAGCTAATGTCCATTTTTGGTTTGTAAAGCCGTATTTTGATATGGTAACGCATTTCAATTATTTTAATAAAAATAATAGTAATTAAAACTGGTTTTTTGGCACCACACACAATTTATACAAGCACGCCTAGAGCACTTTCTCAAATAAAGCCATTCAATAATCTTTATTAATTATCACCATTTACCAACTCTCACACTATGTTTGGAACGTAACTTTCAAACTCAAAGCACTCTCTCCAACTTTACATTATTAAACATACTATTTAATAAATTTTTCATTCAAATTCAAAATTTAAAATTTCTTTTCTTAGATATATAACTAACTAATTAATTCTCAATCATTACGTACATTCACAATTAAATAAATACCTATATATATATATATCAAACATATACTCTCATTTATTTTTATTTATAGTTTAAAACTTAATTATTATCCCTATGTACTATCACATAATCTAATTATTATTATATATTTTATACATATATTTAAATAAATTATATTATTCATCACATCAAAATATTTTTTATAAACATATTACTTATCCCAATACAATTCTTTTCAAACATAATCTCCAATAATAAAAAACCCCTCTCACAAACATAGCCTAAAACCTAAAAACCCTTGGATTTCTGTATTCAGAGACAATAATTTTTAGGAAATCCTACGAAAGAAAAGTCACTTAACAATTATTATTTTATGCAACACACACGAAACGAATCTAGCATATGATTGGAGGCATCATCAATTCTACCATGGATAAGAAAGGGAAATATAACACGGGGAAGGCAAATGGGCATCTTCGTCATTTCAGGTGGGAACATATGGTAAGAAGTCGTCTCACTGGGCCACATCTGTAATTTCTGGCCGTGCAAGAGTGTTGGACTCCAGGAGTCTTCCCAATTTCAAGACATGATAACAAAATTAAGTGGAATTGAATTTTAATCCACTGGTTTTTTATTATTTTCCTCTTATATAGTATAATAAAAAATAACTGAGCCAATAAAATTCGCAAATTAACGCCTCGATTTAAGGAAAAAAGTTTTGGTTTTTATAATTTATTACTAAAATAAATGAATTGTGTATATTTTTTTAAATTAAGTTGCTTCAATGAATTAATTAATTTTAGTAAAGTTGAGAGGGTAAGGAAAGGGTATGCATTGATTCATATATAGATATGGTTTTCTTATTCATTTGTGATCTCGACAAAACCATAGCTTGTAACCTTGAGTTTTTGTTGCAACAATGCATGTAATTTTCTTTTTGTTTGTAATAATATTATATTTGTGTAATTTAATTTACCCACTTCATTTAGCAATGAAAAATATATATCGATCTAACAGCTATTCTTGTCACTTTACTTTTTTCTTTTTCTTCTTTTTATAATACCACAATAGTTTAATCTTAGGGATGTAATCAAATCTAGTAGTCGAAATTTAAAAATAATAAAAAATATAAAATTGACAAGTGAAATAATCGATCCGTCGACCGTGGAAAAAAAAAAGTAAACATCTTACCTCTAGCCAATTACACGTTTATACAATATTTTAATATAATATATATTTAATTATTGAGATAAATAAAACCGATGATTATCGCACCTAAAGCTTTGTATTGGTGACCATTCAAAGGTACAATGGGTCAAAGTAATTATGATAAAATTCATCAAACAAATATATACTTATATTAATCGAGTCGAAGTACGTACTCTACAATTGCTAAACCAAAATAATTTTTACCTGAACTCGATTTGAGTGGCACCATACGAGTAGAATCGACCCATTTGCCACCCCGACCTTTCCCTTCTTGAAAAGATATTGCAAGTCCTCTCTGTAATTTTCTACTTGTAAAGAGTTCAAATCATGTTCTCATCCATGACGTCGGAATATTGACTCGTATTCTTGTATTGCTTGTCTGAGTTTGCCCGCGTGGCAGGCAGGCTGTACACCAATTGAAAAAGGGCTATCCTTTTTGAGTTTATTATATTCATCAGAGACTAATAAATCGCGGCTTCCACGAAAGACGACAATCCCCATATGCTGCTAACTTGATTGACTTCTTACATTTAGCCAATTTCTTTCTCCCATGGTTATGGTTAATGGAACATGTCTTGGGTTGGTGCATGGGATTAATTACCATATATCCTAATGTTCAATGAACGTAAGAATCTATGCGCATCATAAATATTTATTTTTTATTTCAAATTTCAAAGGCCCATAATAAATAGAGAAGAAGACTTTTGTCTAATATGAGCATGTCCTTAAATGAAAGGTAATACGATCATACAGACGCACACACACTACTAAAATTGTCGTTGATTATGTGTGTGTAAAATTATTCATAAATTAAGAAAGAATAGTATTTTAAATAATAAAAATAATATTATTTAAAATATAAAAATATCGTTTATAAGAACATAAAGAAATAAGAAAAGAAAGTGGAAATGAAAAGTTTAAAACAAAAACACAAATAAAGATACGTTTAAAGAAAAAGGAGTTATAAAATATAGAAAGCGATAAAAAAAATTTAAAATAAGAATAAAGGTGTAATTTTACATTTTATAATTAAAAGGAGTAATGTCTCATTTTACTTTGTGTTGCCCAAAATGGATTCAAATATTTAATAACATAGTGTGTGTATATAATATATTTTTCAGTATAAAATACATCTATAAAAACTACCATTTTCTTGAATATAAAAAGAAACCTCCTAAAAGCAGTTTATAACTTTAATAAATAGATTTGTTGAAAATAAGAAACGAAATTTAATAATTATTTTCTTAAAATGGAACAGATGGGTTCAACGTAAACCAATTATAGAGCTTAATAAAAGAAGAAGGCATGTAACAAAATTTAACGTGCAGCCAAAAAGGAGTAAGGCCAATCACATCAACACTAATCCCAATGGTAATAAACTTCCCAGCATTGTTTACTCACTACTTCAATAAAAATTATCCTTGAACTCAACACAAAACTACAATATGTACCACAATTAATTCGGGTAAAATAATTAGAAGAATTTTCAGTTCACATGCCACTTATTTTGTTTGACTAATAGACATAAACAACGGCGACAAAATATTTACTAGTTCGGCACCCTTCTCCAACGCTATTAAATACCGCGTCTCTCCTCGCCCATCATCCAGTTTCGATTTTCTTTCAACCACCCTCTAGCTCCGAGCCCCTCAGGGGGCTTTTCTCTCTCTGCCCGGTCTCTCGCCCATATTTCTTCTCTGCTCTTGTAGTTTCAAGGGCCTCATTCATTTCTCTCACTGTTTATCTTTCTACCCGTTTTTCCTCCGTGTTCTGAAGCGCACTCTACTCGCTCTCTCTTGTTCTCTGATTTCCCCCCTTTCCTTTGTTCTCGGTTTTGAATATTTCTATATATGTCTACTCCTCCTTCGAACTCTCCAAAACGACAAAACACCAGCCTTCCGCCGAGAAGGGGCCGTGTCAAAGCTCAAATTTTTCAGAGCCTGGCCGATAGCGTTTCCTCTGTCGCCTCTAAATCTGCTGAGGTGCTGGCTAAAATCGTGGGAACCTCCTCCTCCTCCACCTCCGCCTCAGGCTCCACCTCGGAGTCTGCCTCTGCCGCCCCCTCTACCTCCACCTCCGCCTCTGCATCGGCCGCCGCAAGCCCACCAAAGGCCCGCGCTCCCGATGCTAACCCCGATCGGGCTTGAGAATTGGATTGTGGGATGACGACATGGATTTAGTGAATTGGGCATTGTTTTAGTTGCCTTTTCATCGTGCTGTGTAATATATACAGAATAAGGCTGCAACGTACGATGATTAAATGTTGTGGTACTGTTGTGGAACGGACGATCCGAGCTTTTGTTTTTAGTGTTGGCTCTGAGGAATCCGGTTCTTCTGTCTCTGTTTTTTCGATGTACTACGTAGATTTCTAGTGTTGTTGGTGTAGGGTAATGGGGTTTGCCCTCTTTCCTAGTCCCTATCTGAAGTTTTAGTTTGGAGATAGCTGGCTTGGAAGAGGGGAGCCTTACTTCTCTTGTATGCATATTATGTGTTTGATAAAATACAATATCCGGTGTGTTTGTCTATCTCTCTCTCTCTCTCTCTCTCTCTCTCTCGCTGGTTCAGTTTGTACTTTGTACCCTAATCTGTTATTGGATCATGGTCGGTTTTTAAAATTTTGGTGGACTTTCTGGCCCGTCTATTCTCTGTTCTCGATGGAGTGGAACCTCCCTTGTCTTGGGATTTTTATGCAAATTAGCATCGTTGGGGGTAAGGGTAACAGGGTTCTGACTGGAATTATTGCATCCCATGTGGAATCGAACAGACCTTCCCCTTGCTTCCGTTCCCGCGGGTGCTCTCTCTGACTTGGCATCCTCACATTTTGCTTGTAGTCCTCTTTGTCTTTGCCTTGTATCTATATATTTTCTACTTACTGATAAAAGGGAGAAAGAAAAAGGAACGTGACAGTAATCCCAAAATCAAGAAGTTGGGGAATTTTAGTACAGCCTGGTTTGGAACTTGCGAATGATTTCGGTCTATCTGATAGGCATGTGTGATCGATTGATGGGTTAAAAAGCTTCTTCAGTTGTTGGGCATTCCTAGATCCCATCTTTTTATGTCATCCAGTGGATGTTCAATTCTGAGGCTCTGTTTTTCTGGATGTAAGGGGATAACGATGATTCATCAACGTTTTCGTAAAATTCTTGTCTTAAATTATTGAATGAGCAGGATGGATCCCGCGTACCTACTCCAGCGCCATTGATTGCTATTGAAACCAGGGCCCACTCTGTGTAGAATGGATATGGCCTGATTTCCGGGTTCCTACTTCCAACTGCGAAGGAGCTTGGTGGGCTGATTCTATTGACTTTTTCTAGGCCCTTGGATTTGTTTTCTTCGCAAATAAGGAAACACGCAAGACACATTTCATTTTCTTTTTTTTTTTTTATTAATTCTACTTGATTCTCTATCGTTTCTTTGATTTTGAATTTTGTGAGGTCCGCATACGCCATTTTCCTTTCCTCGACTAAGTCATATTACAGAAAAACAACATTAAATGCCAACTTGCCAATCCAATTATATGTATAACAAATTTGCTTCTTGGACTACTTGTGCAGTAAAACCAAGAAAATACTAGCATGTTTTTAATGTAACTAAAGCTAAGCAAAAGATAATGGCTATGTTTGGTTTCAATTTTTAAACAAGATATACAAGCTTATGTTATTTTTACACAGTTTTTATAGGACGCATACACCCAAGAACTAAACCAAACACATCTTATCTCTTCACAAATGTGGAAAGGTATAAACTAAGTCGAAAGTAAGCTGACAAGTCAAAACTCAAAACTTAAATTACATGGAAGATTGAGTGTGTTTAATAATCAAAGCCATGGATCACAGAGATAAGTTCGTGGGTGCTTGTTTTTGTCCTTTCTATTTTAGGGCATAATAATTAAGAAAAATTAGCATTTTTTTAATAAGTGGCGCAGCTGATGCTTAGTTGACTCAATATCAATTCTCAATTTATTTAAATTTGTATTGCGAGTTAATATTTTACATGCTTTTTGACATCAAAACGTAAATATCTAAAATATCCTCACTATCTATTTAACTTCTATATCTTTATCTTAATTTTTGCTTTCCTCTTAAAACTTTCAATTATAATAAATCTTTATATTCTTACACTTCAGGTTAAATATATTACAAATTCCAACTTTTACTATCCTTTCCTAACTTTTATTTATATTCTTTTTTGTAATTTTCCCCATCAAATTTAATATATTATATATTCTTAAATGAAATTTGTTATTTATTATTTATATTTATATTTTTTCTTTTAACATATATGCTAAAAAATTTATTTATTTTTCTTCTACACTTTAATGTATGTTTTTATTTTTTCTTTCACTTGTTCTCTAACATCCATTTGCCATTTTTCGTCATCGCCCTCACTCTTTTCTTTTAAGTTTTTTTAATGTCATTTTAGTTTTTAATAATTTTATTTCATTATTAAAAATAAATTGTATAGGTTGTTAATTGTCAACACTTTTTTTAAACTTGATGTAGATTTATGATCAAATAATAAAATTAAACATCACTAATCAATATAAAATCTATTTTATCAAATGTAATTTTATCTACAAAGTTATTTTTGATACCCATGTAACAAAGTGCAAATATAAAAAATATTAGTTGTATATTCCCTAATTATACACATCTCATTATTGTAATATAAATTTTCTTTATTCTTATATTAAGAACCTCTTGAGCACGATGTTGTAGCCAAAAAAAATTATTCCTAAAAGTGGAGAGTTCCTAGAACAATGCAATAATAAGATTGCAATTATTCCTTGAAAGAGGAAAATTCGTCGAACAAGTCAAAATTAAATTAATTGTTCTTTTTCCTTTAAAAAAGGGCAATAAATGTTGGCTTCTAGATTGCATAATTCCTTATTCTTTCTATACACGGTTTTAGAGGTCTGATGCAATGCTGATGTCATCAAAAGGACAGTGTTTCCACGTCACTCGAAGGCTGTGTTTGTGAGGGGGGGTTTGTTGACAGACGATGTTCGTAGGTTGTATTAGAATAATTAATACATTTATAAGAAATGTAAAATTTGTATATTTAAATATGTATAAAATATATAATAATGATTAAATGATGTGATAATATATAAAGTTAATAATTATTTTGAGGGTATAAGTCTATACATATATAAGTATTGATTTAATTGTGAATAACTATAATAATTAATAAATAATTAGTTAGTTTTATATGGAATTTTGAATTTAAAATTAAAAGAATAATTTGTAATGTAAGAAGTTGATGAGATGGAACAATGTGAAAGGTGGGTAACTAACATAGCCAAAGGGTTTGCTTCGTATTAATTAATTAATTAAATTTATGTAATATTTCATTTTTTTTTGTTAACAATAATGAATGTATAGCATATTAAACATATTAACAAACCACTTGAAAAATGTCATGATAATTTTGACAAAAGTTATGATTTTTCACTGTTGTCCAACCAAAATGCTAGAGATGTTTTGAGGATAAACCAAAAAACATTGGAAATTGCATGAAATGACCCAAAAATCACGTATTTGGATACGTCAAACCTAGGTATAAATAAAATAGAAAAGGCTCGAAAACCTATTCACATTTGGAGAAAAGGAGATGGCACCGCTGCAACCTTAGAGTTTGTTTGCCTCTTCAAACGCCCTATTTTCTAGGTAATTTCTATGTTAAATCATCTGTTAATTAGCATATACATAGGATAATCCATTTACACACATGGATTTCGACAGTTTAAACATGTTGAATGATGGAGAATTGGTAAAAGGGTATTGTAGCCATGTAAAAGTTGTAGGAACTGTGACTTAACATGTCACGTATTCAAATTAGAACGTATTTCGACACTTTCAAAAATTGTGTAAACTTGTAGGTTATGATTTTTATGAATTTAAATGGGAAAAATTGTGCCTAAGGACCATAAAAATAAGTGTGGAATCAAGTTTTAGGCATGGATTTGAGAAAACCATGAAAGACTCGTTGAATAGCACCCTACAAGACATTTTGCATTGCATCGCGATCATGTCCTATGCATATTTTTACACTTGAGTAATTAAGTAGAATTATTCCAATTTTGGAACTAAATTAGGCATAAACCAACGGTGGAGGGTATAGTGGAATATAAGGAATAATAATTGGAAGGATTCAAGTAAATATAAATGCGTACAATACACTAAAAGCATTGACAAGCATGGATTATTGATTGAGTCAAGTGTAATATAAAACTTATGCATGTGATTAATTAGAAAATCAAGAAGTAATAGTCAAGGGTCCTGACACTCAGCAAAATTAAGCAAGAGGTAAATGATTATTTGCAATATTTTGTTACAATTGCCTTTTAAACGAGATATTTTAATGAAATTTCTATAATTGGTTTACCCTACAAATTTTTCAATTGCCTTGTTGAATGAATTATTTCTCTTGAAAAAAATTTGTACCTTTTGCTGAAATTTAATTCAAAATATTGCATGAAACCTCACGTTTTACCAAACTTGTTCTCTCTCTCTCTCTCTCTCTCTCTATATATATATATATATATCCAATGTATTTTTGTTTGATTTGACATATCCCTATCTTAGAATGTTTTATTCTAAAATATCTTTTAGATGTTGAGAAGTCTTGAATAAATGTGTATTTTTAAATGCATTGAACATGTTAATTGTGTACATTAAAATATCATGATGTAATATTTTGGGGACTAACAGGAATAGTGTAAAAAATTAGTTTTATCCTTTTATCGGGCATTAGGTGAGATAATAGCCATTCCACTGGGGTTAAATGTGACAAGACTCGTTCCACTAGAGTTAAAAGTGTAACAAGACTTATTCCACTAGGATTAAAGGTGTGCCAAAACCTGTGCTATTGAGATTAAAGGTTGGGTTAAGATCTACTCAATTGAGGTTAAAGGTTAAAACAAGATCCTTGTCAATTAAGCTAAATGACTAAAGACCCTATTAAAGAAGTAGTAATCGAACTGTTTGTATCCCCTAGTGTACAAAGAAATAAGTCAGTAATGTAAAAGTGTGATACCTATGTGTAATTCTTAACTATTAGTTTTCTGAAATTTTTACACAAATATTTAGATATTGTCAATGCTTTATTATGTTCACATCTTGACAAAAAAACAAATGACTGTTTATTGGGCGTTTAGGCGCTCACCACTTTAATCAATGTATTTTGCCGAAAATACTAACAGACATGACCAGACTTTGGGATACTAGAGTTGCAAGCATGGACGTTAGACTAGGATGTGAACTTGATTTTTTCGCTGTCTTGAGACTATCTATGAATGTAATAGATAGACTATTTTTATTTCCATTGTTATGTATTGTTATTTCCGTTACAAGTAATAAGTAAAATGTTGAATTACTTTTCGATAGTTGAATTGATATAATTGGATTAGTTGCTTTGTTATACGTTAGGCTTTTGGTATTCACTGACTTGATTCGCTAGTACATGGTCCTTAAATTCGGAGCATGACAAAATACCTCCAACAAGGTATTCAACTGGTGGGATGCACCAAACATTTTTTTACTATTTATACTTAAGCTAAACTACCTTTTAAGCTCAACTCTCTCCTCTTAGCTAGTTTGCATCTCTCAAGAGTTGATTCACAAAAGTCTAACCTAAAATCAACACATCTACTAAGACTGGTTAACAATGAAAATTACCTAGCTCTCACAGGATTTAACTCTTTGGAAGTAAACTCTCTTAACTCCCTTGGCTTGAAGTATGATATTTATGCTTGAAAAAACTCAAATGCCTCGTCACAGAGATCTCTCTTGAATCAACTTCTTCAGCCAATTCTTAGTTAGTTTCTACTTTTGTTGTAGCTGCTAATGCAATAATTAGAGATAGGCTCAAATACTTTGATACTTATCCATAGGTTTCCATCATTAATCTAAACTTTTCCAAGGTCTTTTCTAAATTTCTTCGAACTCTTTAAGTCTTCAAATATTCAAGAATGTCCTTGGTAGAAGTCTAACCCAAATTCAACCTTTTATTAAAACCTGAACATCATAAAAATTCAACACAAATTTCGAGTCAAAATAGAAATCAACCATCACTATAATTATTATGTTGCCAACAAAGGTGTCAACAACAATATAGTTAAAAATATCCCCTTTTGTGGCACCACCACATTAAGTTCCCAAAGTTATAACCAAAATACATCAAGTTAATGCTTCATTCAACATATGACTTTTTATGTCATCCAAGATTACATCATATAAGTGACATCCTATTATTTCAAACTATTACATGTCGAACGAGCAACAAAGTAAAGAAATTATAATAGCCTCATATTACAATCCACAATTATTGATGTACTCAATATTCCAAACATCATCAGCAAGTTCAGCTAAATTCAACAAGAACAATTCATTAGTAGTAAAAAAAAAACCTTAGCAAGCAATAAACTCCCCTGAATTGCATATTAGAGTCACCATAAACCTTCAATCAATCAACAGAATAGTGCAAAATGCCCTATGAAAAACTTCTACGCCCTTTGTGTCACGTCTGCCAAAGGGCCTATAAAGAGACAGGACATTCTAGTTTCTAGACTTGTGTAAGTCTAGCTTCCTTAGCTGGTGAAATGGTTGACTCAATGGGGGTAACAACTTCTAGTTTAGCATTAGCATACTAAACAGGATTTACATCAAACTCAAAAATATTAGCATCCATAACATGTGTATCAAGATTAACAATAGGCTCAGATTAATTTTTTGGCCCTACAGCATCAAACTAAGGAACAAGATAGACATGCTTAGGCTGATGGTGGTTAGGGTCAACACCCTTAATGCTGGTAGGCTCAGTGAGGTGAATGTTGCACATGATGTTGTAATATGACACTTAATATTCTGAACTTTAGCCTCTAAATTATTAATTTGTATTTTGAGCATCACTTTTATTGTTAAGAGTGAGTTCACATCTCCTTTAATCTATTTTGTTGAGGTTAGAAGAGTAGTTTGAGGTACAACTGATCCATGTTCAGCAAGATCATCCATTTTTCCAATTATGCCAAGCCTTAGCCTCCATTGCATCATCTTCAAATTCTGATTAACATCAATCTTCTTTAATGTGATTTTTTATTTTGGGTTAGTTGTGATTTTGGTGATCAAAGTAGAGTAGGTAAAACAGGAAAGAATATTTTCTCATCTAATAAAATGAATGGTAGCATTAAAAATAAAATGATCTAAATTCCCTTGGTCTCATTAACAAGGCTCTATTTTCTCAAATCGCTAATGTGACATTTATTGTTGGCAACCAGTTAGAAGTGCCCTAAATTTGTACAGCATGAATAATGATAATTATAGATTATTTGATTCTGGTCACTTACACAACTTTCTACCAATTAAAACTCGAGCAATCTAATCAAATTTAGTACAATGGTCAGGTAAATATGTATTGTCAAGTGTAGAAAAAAATTGGACAAGAGCAGCATTTATCACATTATGTGAAAACTCAATCATCTTTCCCTTTGCACACACTCGGTGAAACCCAGGGGATTTAGGGTCTTTAACTTTCCTTCTCAAGTTAGTATAAAATTCATGCATAAGTGACCTTATATAATGATCGTAGCACTTTACACATGCAAATAGTCCAATGGGCTTCAAGAATGCTAAAAGTTCCATTTTTGTGAAAGTGCCCTCTTGAATAAATTTTCAACAATAAAGGTATAGGCAAAAATGTACGCATAAGGATTCTCAACATTTTTAGTGAAAAGTATCTTGAGTGGTTTTGGGAGATTAAATTTTTTCACCTTCCAGTTTGGTTCTTTAGGCAGTGAAATTTTCTCAAACTCATGTGGTACTTTTTTAGTTGTTACAAGTTTCAATTCAATTAACATCAGACAGCTAAATAAACCTATCTATGAATCCTTAGTATACCATAATCGTAGTTCAGATGTAAAGTTCGCATACCTTATAATTTTTTTCATTATTTTCTAGCGACTTTCTTTAGGTGCACCTTGATATCTAATATAAACACCCACACTGAGGCATAGACCTAGTCTACTCACAGTTAGATGCTATAAGCTACCAATCATACTTTCATAAAAGCTCTCATAAACAACTTTACCATATCCATCATTTTGCAGTTTTACTGATGTTGCGATCGATGTTGCAATATGTTTGCTTCAAAAACAAATTTTTGGCATACTTAGATTGTGAAATAAACATACTTTCCTTCATTTGCTTGACTTGGAGCCCCAAAAAGTATGTTAATTCACTGACTATGCTTATCTCAAACTCAAGTTGCCTGCTTTTCCAAATTTATCCCCAAATTTTTGTGAGGTTGAACCAAAATAAAATTATTGACACGCATTTGAGTTATAATAGCATCCTTGTTACAATACTTCACAAACAATGTTTTATCAGCTCCCTCTCACTTCTACCCTTTGTTTAAAAGGAAACTTGTAAGGCATCTATACACAACAAGAGGTGTTTGTTTCAAGCTATACAAAGCTGCCTTAAGTTTGTAGCCATGATTGGGATGATGTGCATCAATAAAACCTTTTGGTTGCTTTTTATAGACTTCTTCACTCAAAAAGCCATTTAAAAATGCACTTTTTACATCAATTTAAAACAACTTAAATTTTAATGAGCAAGCCATATCTAAAAGAATTCCAATGTCTTTAACTTAAACTAAGGAGCAAGTGTTTAATCAAAATCTATTCTCTCAACTTAATTATATGCTCGAGTCATTAATTTAGTTTTTTTTTTCTTATTATGACACCATCCTAATTTGTCTTTTTTTAAAACGCTTTGTCCTAATTATGTTAACATTTTAAGGTTTTTCAAAAAGACTCCACACATTATTTCTTTCAAACTAATTTAGTTCATCTTGCATAGCCATTACTTGGAATTCATTTTTTAAAGCTTCATCAACATTCTTTGGTTCAACAATTGAAACAAAGCATGAATGGGATTTAAGGTCTCAATAATCTACCTTTATTAGGCCTCTAGTCCTTCTGTGGTCATTCAAATCACCATTAATGACCACAGATTGATGATTCTTACAAATTTTAGAGGAGGGTTCAAGGGCATTACATGAGTTTGGATCAACATTAGCTGATGTTGTCTTTGATATTACAATAGTCTAGTTTGATCCTTAGTCCTTATTAGTTAGAGGTTATTTTAGGTCTTTGTCGGAAGGGAGATCTTCATCTTCAACTATCTTGGTAGGAATTTCAGGCTTTGTATATGTGAATTCATCATCATCAATCACTAGATTGATTGTCTCCATCATGAACATTATCCTCAAGCTGTAAACTCTATAAGCTTTATTGTTAATTGAGTAATCAAGAAAGAAAAAACCTTCATCACACTTACTTGAGAAATTTTTAATTCTTTAACAGTCTCTTAGAATGTAACATTCATTTCCAAAAGTGTGAAAGGAGGTATACTTAGTTTCCTCTTTTTCTAAATTTCATAGGGTATCTACATCAAAATACCTCTAACATACACCCTGTTAATGATGTGGCAAGCCATATTAATTGTTTTTGCCTTCCATTTGGTGCTAAAAACAAGATTTTTGTGTTTGCCTTTGGAGATTTATCAGTGTTGTTTTTACTAGGATTATGCTAAAGAATTTTTTTTGGTTTTGATTTTGTTGTTTGAGGTTATAATCATTTGGGTAAATTGAAAATATTAAATGGGTTCTAATTTTGAGTCAGGGCTTGTATTTCTTTGTAACCAAAAGTGAAGAACTTCAATTTATCATTTGAATGACTTTTGGGAGTATGACCATTGAAGTCTATGTATATGTCTTATGCAAGATCCTTCTAGGTTTTGGCAATTTGTTTTTTCTTGCTTTGCTTAATTTTCTTGGTTTTTTTTATTTGATAGTATAGGCTCTTTTAGAATATTTTAATTTTCAATAAAAGAATTTGCATAAAGTAAGTTTAACAGGTGATGATGATTACTTCGGGAGTGTAAAAGTCACATGCAAGATAAAATAGGCCGTGTTTATGTGGTTAAGCTAAATATGGCCTATAAGAGTAATAAGATCTAACAGTTCTTGTATATAATTTTTCTCCATGTTGCATACATATTCTTGTTTCTACTTACAGGTATATCCTAAATACATTCAGAGTGGGGTTATTCCCACATTCTACTCTCAGTTACGTTCACCCCCACTGCTGCTAAATGTGCTTACTCCATGTTTCCCCAATACTTGGCCATTACCCTACTCACTTTGACATCGACATGCGATAATCCTCCATGATCTCACATACCAAAGTTAGGGGGCGAAACTGAGTTTCCTAAAACTTTACACCCATCCCTTGGACCTAAGCCCATCTTGCCCCTTTCACGGCTTTAGACTTCTAAGCTGGGTGGCAAGCTTGGTTCTGCCTCCATCGCTCTGGATAGTCTACCTCTCTAGAGTTCTGGCCTAGGTGGCAAGCATGATCTCTCTTACAGGCACATCAGTAGGCATAAATTTTCTAGTTGGCTAGTGGTTAGGTTGCAGCCTTGTTTATGTTTAATTTTAGATTCTAACTGTGTTCCATTTATTTCAGTTGAAGAGCATATAGTATATGAGAAACTAATTCAAAAGCTGGCATAGTTTTTTCATGGAATTGTTTTGGTATATGAATGTCTAATTAGACATTTGAAATGCTAGTTTCAATTTGGTGTGAGCACCTGAAGAAACTTGGTAAACGGGAGTGAATAGTGATCTATTTACTTCCTTAAATTGTAAAATCAAACCACTGCTTGGTAAGTTGTTTTTAAATTTTCTTGTTCTTGGGTCCATCATGTTCCCTTGGATGTATCTAATTTTGCATGTGTTGTGAGCAGTCCTGAAGAAATAAAGTTCCCCTCGCAACTATTGATTACAAGGTAACTAAAATGGATTAATGACTGGGTTATATCATTGTGCAATGAGGTAATTTGGTGCTTTATGTTTCCTTTTTTTTTCAATACATTTTATGATTTAATATCTTCAAATAATACAAAATATTGAAGATACTATCATTCAAATGTTTTTCACCTCAAATGTTGAAACCACAACAATAATATTCACCATTACTTATAATCCAGAAATTGTCAGAAATGTGTTTTGTTAGAAATACTGTATGTATGATAAGAGTAAAATCTCTAAAGTTCTTAATCCCTCAGTCAATGATTCTCTGATTTGTGAATTGGTGCAAATTGGAATGTGATTGGCTAAGTGAATGTAACTCCAAAAAAGTTAGGCGCGATCGGAATCGAGTCAGCCCATGCCATCAAAATATTGGAGAATGGATTTCATGATCTCAAGAGCACTAAAAAGGTTTTACACTATTCATTTTTTTTTGTTCAGAATATATTTTGGTCTTTTTACTCAATCAATTGAAGGTTCAAGTAACTAAAAAATAATTATCTTACTCGGTGGTTCATTCGATTTTTCTTCGACCATTATTATATTTGTTTCTATGCTACTATTTCTAGTTTTTCTCCACTGCTGTTCCTTTTTGTTGTCTTGGTTTATAGGTAGCTTGAATTTTGCCACCAAATTTCTTCTACTGTCATCTACATCCCTAGAAATATTTTAGCACTACAAATTGGAGGTCTATCGTCATCAAGTGTTCTTTGCTATACAACAACTCTCTTTTTGATCTAGAAAATTTCGTGTTTTAATGCGTTCATTCTCAAGGTTTAGAGTTTGAAAAGGTTTGTTGGATAATTTGCACGATCATTTGAAATATTTTTAACATATTTCGAAAATGATATAAATTTGGTCCACGAAAATATTTTAAAAATATTTGAAGTTCCCATGAAATCAATATTTTGAAAATATTTGAAGTTCCCACGAAATCAATATGTTCTAATGGGAAAACGGCCCTCAATATTTTGGAAATTAATATGTTCTAATGGGATGAAAATTTCCCACGTAATCCGTATTTTGAATTATTTTCGCTTTTTAGATTATTGTTGAATGCTAATTGTGTTCTAATGTTGAAAAACATTTAGTTGTTCTATCATTTAGACAAAATTTGATTTTAGTTTCTAATTTGGACAAATAATGTTATATTTTATCATTTAGAAACAAAAATATTGAGATGTTTTTTAATTACAAAATTGTTGGTTCCAATACATTACTTCATACGTGTAACTTATGTGCTTGATAAGCATTGAGTCCCAAATAATAGAAATCAAAGGTATATAATGAAAATTGTCAAATGAGAATTCATACAATTCATGGCACAAGCACTAGGGTCATATCTCCAAATGGACTATTGACAAAGTTTGCTGCTAATAAAATTATCAAAGTACTTGACAATAGTAATAATGAAGAAATACTTGTCAAGTGCATAAAGGAAAAAAAAAAAAAAAAACAGAAAAGATAAGAGTTGGCTCTAAGAGATCAAAAGAAGTGTTGAGATTAATACATACTAATACATGTAGACCAATTCATATGGTGGCTTGGAATGGTCTAATGTATTTCCTTCACGTTCAACGATACTCTTGATATAACAACCTCCACTTAATAAATAAGAAATCATAAGCACTAAATGTATTCTAAATTATATAAGACCAAAGTTGAAAATTAAATTTTTTAGGACTATAAAGGTCGTTGGATTGGATTGGATTATGATGGTAAATACTATGGTTGATATGATGCATTAAGTGAATAATCTCCAAAGCCATTTGTGTAAATATCTAAATAAGTATGGGATTGTTCTCTAATACTTGATGCTAAGCTCTCCCAACACGAATAATGTGACAGAAAAGTGGAACAACACTTTTAAAGATATGGTAAGGAGTATAATTTCTCATAGACTTTCATACTCCTCACCACACTCATTAGTCGGAGAAGCACTGAAAATCAGAGTCTACACTCTCAATTGAGTACCAATAAAAGCTACCACCAAAATCCCTTACTGGTTATGGATTCGTAAAAGCCGGTGTAGACCTATTTCTCTCTAACAATTATTTTTTTGTACAACACATACGCACAAGGATTGTAGCACATGATTGCACTCATAATCTTTTCAACCATAAATACAAAAAGGGAAGTATAACAAAGAGAAGCAGATGGGCATATTTGTCATGTCAAGCGAGAACATACACCAAAATATCGACGGTGAGAAATCGGCTCAGTGGCCCACATCTGTAGTTTCCAGCCGTCCAAGAGTGTTTGGCTCCGGCAGTGTTCCTAATGTCAAGACATAATAACAAAATTAAGTGGAATTTAATTTTAATTCACTTGTTTTTTTTTTTTTATTTTCCTCTTATGTACTTTAATATAAAATAATTGAGCCACTAAAATATGCAAATTAACGTCGATTAAAGGAAAATGTGTCGATTTGTATAATTCATTAAAGATAGATCCAAATAAATGTAATATGTTTATTTTTTAAAATTAAGTTGCTTCAAGTAATTAATCAATTTAGTAAAGCAAGAAATGAGACAACCATGACTCATGAGCTTTGATTTACCAACTTGATATGTTGATAGGGGACAAGCCCTACTTGCTTGTAACTTGAAGAATGTGTGTGTGTGTGTGTGTGTGATGTGATCTTCACAAAACCTTTGCTTGTAACCTTGAGTCCTTTAATAATACATTTACTTCATTTTCGTTTGTTATATTAGATTTGTGTAATTTAATTTGCCCACTTCAGTTAGCAATGAAAAATATTTTGATCTAACAGCTATTCCTGTCACGTTACCTTTTATTTTTTTCTGAATATCACAGTGGGTTTTATCCCTCGTCTTCCTTTCCTTAAAAAATACGGCGAACCTTCTTCTGTGGGAATTCAAAATACACAGGCGATGATGCTAGGCTGTTTCCAGCATCCATGATGTGGAAATAATTGCATATTTATTTACTTATTTTTAACTCGTTTTCTCGTAGAGTGCTTGTCTGAATTTGCTTTTGTGACACGCAGGCAGCCCACCAATTGAAAAAGGGCAACACTTTTTGAGTTTATTATTCTCATCGGAGACTAGCAAAATCCCGTACCTACCCCGAAAAAACAACCCCTAAAAGATGCCTACTTGGTTGACTCCGTACATGAAAGTCAATTTGTTTTATTTTTAATTGTGTTCACACATTGAATGTGATAATTAACATTATCTTGACTATTTCCAAAATTTTGTTTTTCCTTGAACAAGATACGTCAATGGAGTCGGCAAAATGGTGGGCTCTCAATCCAAGTAAATGGTTGGACGGACCGTTTTCGGGGTGGGGCATAGAATTACCATATCCTAATAGTCAACAACGTAGATAATGATCTATGTGTATAAATATTTAAATTTTATTTGAAATTTCAGTGGCATAGAATAAATAGATAACAATACTAATATTGATATTTTTGACATGTCCTTAAATGATATAATAGTAAAGTGTTCGATAATACATATATATATATATATATATATATTATATTGCTATTATATTGCAGTATATATTTTAGTGTCTAATTCATTATAAGTTGTACCATTTTCATGAATATTAAAAAAAAACTCCTAAAAGTGAAAACAACATGGCTTGTATTTTTTTATAAAGTTTTTGAAAATAAATATGCAAGATTAATTATTATTTATTTAAAAAAGAACATATGATTCAACATGAACCAATTGTAGAACTCGATAAAATAGTCGTTCAACAAAATTTAAGGCGCACGCGCCCCGAAAACGCTGTAAGACCAAATTACATCAACACAAATACCTATTCTAAATCCTAGCATTGTTCGTTGACTACTTCATTAAAAATTATCCTTATACTCAACATGATATTACAATAAGTACCACAATACGGATTAAATAATTAGTAGAGTTTTCAACTCACATGATACTTCTATTATTTATCTTTTGTTGAGTATCAGTGACGTGCAGCCTTTAAACATTGATTGCATGGTAGTTCTATATGAAGTTGCTATTCTTTTGGGTTTACATAGTGTAAAATTCAAAAATTATTGTGGTGAAGAAGGTTTAGAGCTAAAGTACACGTCATCGAATTGAAAACGGGTGATTTAATGAATCACGACTGCATGAGCGATCTCACGAAGTTGGGAGTGATCTTAGGGCATGAATGAACTAATTGTTCTATCAATCTTGTGGCACAAAAGCGACTGTTGGGTAGAGGGCATTTTGTACTATTGATATTGCAGGATGTTGCAAATGGTCTCATGGTATTGCAAGCAATTTTAGCATTAAAGATTGCTCGAGAATGTGGAGCCACAATTGTTCATGTAAGGCAAACGATACTGAATTAGGATCGAATTCCTTATACAACTTGGCGAGTAATCGTACAAAAAAATTGGAAAAAGAAAAATAACGTGTAAAAGTTTTAAACTTGCCAAATTTTCGAGCACATAGAAAGCACATTTAAACTTCTGGTTAATAGGTGCACAAGAAGGAGAGATTTCCAACTTTTAGGCAGTCTAAGGAGAGGAAGACGAAATGACTAGAAGATTCGAGTTTATTCTTTATTTTTATTTTTTCATTGTTACAATTATTTAGGTCCCATGTCCCAAAACATGCATAATTAATGAAGGGTTTAAAAAAAAATTTGAATCATGATTTAATTTGTTAAAAGTTGAGAGAGAGAAATACTAGTTCTCCTCCTATCCTCGGCCCTACTCAAATCCTTACAAAGATAGAGACAATAACAATAGATTATTAGTTTACTTCATTTGATGCGGCATCCAAAACAGTAATATTTTCAGAATCGGATCAAATCGGTTGATTCGACTGGTTTAATTGAAAATCGACCTAGCCAATTACATACCGAAACCCAATTGTTAAGCAAGCTGATTGAAATCAAGAATACTGATGTCCAGATTGAACCTGATTGGGCAGGTTCAATTTCTTTTAAAAAAAAATTCTTTAAAAAGGGGAAAAACAGACATAGACGCGCGAAGATTCCCATTTCCATATCCCATTCCAAAACAAACCAAACCCTCGCAAAGTGCACGGACGCACAATCATTGAGTCGCTGCACCTCATCGGAACGATGGACGAACTGTGCACAGTCGCACATGCACTGCATGCCTACACCTCGTTAGGACTATAGGCACGTTAAAATTCAATACCCAATTAAACAATGTCTTATGAAAAATATGGTATTAAAATATTAATTATATTAATTTTTATTTATTTAAAAATTTAAATAAATACAATTCTTAAGATAGATAAATAAATTATTAATATTTTTATCTGCCAATCAAATGGCAGTAAGTGGTAGAGTCCTATTAGAAGTTTAAAGGATGAAGACTCTAAGTGGCAGAATCCTATTAGAAGTCCAAGTAATGAATACTCTATTAAGTTATTGGGTAGAGTACAAACTCTAACAGCTAATAAAATCGCATCACGTCAGCAGGCTGATGAGCTACTCTATCTCTCATACAACTACAAATAAAGGTCAAACCTATAGAAAACGAGGACGGAAAATCAAAAAGTGAAGCAACTGAAGAACTCCCCAAATTCTCTCTGGAATTCTCAATAACATTCAAAGTGTTCTTCCTCAAAATTTAAGAAGTTCGTCGTGTTCTTCATCAAATTCAAAGAAGTTCGTCGTGCTCTTCCCCAAATCCAAAGAAGTTCGCCATGTTCTTCGTCAAATTCAAAAAAGTTCACCGTGTTCTTACCCAAATTCAAGAAGTTCATCGTGTTCTTCATCAAATTGAAAGAAGTTTGCTGTATTCTTCCCTAAATTCAAGAAGTCTACCGTGTTTTTCCCCAAATTCAAGGAGTTCGTCACCAAAATTCAAAACGCTCTTTATCAAAGTCCTTAAAATCAGCATTTGATCCAAAATCTTGGTGCTAAGCCCAAAGATCAGTGTTGCTGAGAAACTAACAACCCTGAAGGAAGATCAAGCACAAGCTATTTCCTTGAAGATTGTTTAAATTTCAATTTAAGTATTCTTGAAAGAAAAATTAGAGAACTAAAGTTAGAGAGTAGAACCCACAAAAAATTCAAGTTGATTCAAATTATTCGATCAAACACTAAATTTTCTTGTTATTCAAGAATTTTATCCTCCAGATTTCTAGCACGCGTAGTGGGACATCTCTACCTCTCATCTGTTCCTTCATCAAATTTCAAGCTAACTTCAAATTTCAAACAAGTCACTATGGCCAGCAACAAAGGAAAGTTTACCAAAGCTACTATCTCAACTGCTGTGGAGATTGCCACAAGAAATACTGGTGCTGTCACTCAAAGTGTGATAAGAAGACTTGCATACTCCAAGCCAACTCCTCTCCCCAAGGCTGTTGATAATTTGCTCTTTGCAAGTGAGGGCCACAAGGACGACTCTGCACCTTTAAGCCCTCGCTTCAATGCTTCATCTGCCTCCAACATGGCGCTAGTCATGACAACTAACACTTCAAGCTTGGAGGAACAAATCGTTGCATTAACAAAGGTCATCGAAGGCCTTGCCAAACACATCAAAAAGCAGGACTCACAAATCTCAAAGTTAATGAATAAAATAGATAATGTTGAAACTAGTAGGGAGACTGAAAAGGCTCATGAAGTGCCTTATGAGGCTGAAGTATCTGCCAAACAGCTGGCCGATGACCGAAAGAAGTCCGCGATCAAAGAACTCCAAATTTCCTCTGACAACCTGATCCCTATTGATCAACTGAAAGACTTCATTGAAGGAATCATCAAAAGCAAATTCGATGGAGGCATCAAGTTAACTCTAACATATGCTAAGCCTTATTTGGCAAGAATTGACAACCTCAAGATGCAGATGGGCTATTAACCCCCCAAGTTCCAACAGTTTGATAGAAAGGAAAACTCCAAACAGCACATGGCTCACTTTATAGAGACATGTAATGATGCTAGACATATAGGGACCATCTAGTCAAGCAGTTCGTCCACTCGTTGAAGGGAAATGCATTCGATTGGTACACTGACCTCGAGCTCGGAACCATCGGCAGTTAGGAACAAATGGAATATGAATTCCTCAACCATTTCTATAGTACAAGGTGAACTGTTAGCATGATCGAGCTCACAAATACCTATCAGTGGAAAGATGAGCCAGTCATTGACTACATCAATAGGTGGAGAAACTTAAGTTTGAATTGCAAAGACAGACTCTCTGAAGCCTTAGACATCAAGATGTGCATATAAGGAATGCATTGGGGGCTGCGATACATCCTTCATGGGATTTAGCCCAAAACTTTTGAAAAATTAGCTACACGGGCTCACGACATGAAGCTAAGCATAGCTGTAAGTAGTATCGGTGGACCACTTATTTCGAAATTCTGCAAGCCCAAAGACAAGCAGGAAATAAAGAAAAGGGGCAAGCCTACCACTAAAACTACCACTAAAGAGTCTATGGCGCTGCATGTTAAACCTATTCCAGTCAAGGGAAAAAAAAGGTGAACGAGAAAAAAGAAATGGCTCAAAAGCCTAGAAGGCCAACTCTAAAAGAGTTACAAGCCAAAACATACCCATTTTTGGACACGGACGTCCCTAGGATCTTTGGCGACTTGCTAAAGGCCAACTTCATTGAATTACTCCAAATGAAGCGGCCTGCGGAAGCTAGAAAAACTGATGATTTCACATACTGCAAATACCACCGCTTGGTCGGGTACCCTATCCACGATTGCTTCATATTCAAAGAAAAAGTCATGGAACTTGCCTAATAAGAAAAAATTAAGCTGGAGGATGATAGCGCGAATGTCAACACTATCACCCTCAGCAACCAAATGGAGAAAATTCACTAAATAGACAACTCTCTAATTGAAGTTGGTAGCTTCCACAATAAAAGCCAATTCCCCGTAGAAGACTGTATGACCACGATGGTTTTCACAGACGAAGATTTGATGCTGGGGTCCCAACCCCACAATAGGCCATTGTTTGTTATTGACTATGCCCACAAACAAAAGATCAATCGAATGGCAGTTGATGGTGGCTAGGCCGTCAACATTTTGCCCTTACGAACTCTTAGAGAGTTGGGGATCCTAGCTGATGAATTTTTAAACGGTTGTTTGGTGATTGAATGATTCAACCAAGGGGAGCAAAGAGCTTTGGACATTATAAAAATGAAGCTACTCATAGATGACATGGAATCGATAGCCCTGTTCCATGTCATTGATGCTAAAACATCATACGACCTACTCCTCGACCGACTATGACTCCATGAGAATAGAGTAGTCCCTTAAACCTGACACCAATATTTTAAATACTGTTGAGATGGTGTCGCGAAGAAAGTGCTCAGTGACTGCAAACCATTTACTGAGACTGAGTCCCATTTCGCTGATGCAGAATATTATCTAAGTAAAGTCGGGACTTACGAAGCTCCTGACTCTCAAGAAAACAAGAAACAAGACGACCTAGTAAGGAATGACACCACAACTGACGTGGCACACTCCAAAAGTCGCATGGGTAAGGAGCCAGTGATCGATGATGCCTTTAAAGCCTTGACACTGCCTCTAACTTAAATTGACAGTAGACCACCTGCCTAGCTATCCAAAGAAGCTATAAAGGAACACTAGGAGGCTCAAGAGCTAAAGACTGCGAAATGCTTCGGCGCCAAGGCATATAAACTCCTCATTAAGGCTAGATACAACAAGTAGGAGCAATTGCCATTGGGAAAACTTCTACAGAAATCAGCAAACCAAAACCTGCAAGTAGGACTTGGGTATGAGCAGTCAAAAGGTCCTGTCTATATTGCTATAAGAAGGGCTTCCACTAACGCCATTGTGGAGGAAGACTGCTCTTCAAGGATTGAGAAAAGGCCAACACAAGTGTCAATCTTCGAAAGGCTTTGACCCACTCAAAAAGCAAAAATGCTGGAAGCTAGAAGGGGGCATTACTGAAATACCAAAATAAGAGGGGAAACTCTGAAGCCTAATCCCTTCCCGTATGAAACGGAAAACAAACTTGATCATGTCTTGTGATAGAGTCCTTAAGGCAAAATTTCAAATTATCATCTTCACCAAATCTCAAGTTGAGGAAGACGATGATAGGAAAAATGTGGGCTCATCCAACCACATAACCTCGCAAGAAGAAGGGGAACCCCCCAAAGAGGATGCTGAAATCACACCACCTCAAATGAAAGTAAGTTTTAAGTCCACAGTAAATGAACTTAGAGAAGTAAATTTGGGGTATAATGACGACCCTCATCCCATTTATATCAGTACCTTATGAATGAAGAGGCTGATGAATACATGGAACTATTAAAGCAGTTCAAAGACGTCTTCACCTGGTCATACAAAGAAATACCTAGCTTAGACCCAAATGTGGCTGTGCACCACCTAGCTGGGAAGAAAGGAGCCCGTCCTGTTAAGCAAGTACAACGTCGATTTCGACTAGAGCTTCTCCCCCAAATTGAAGTAGAAGTCAAAAATTAATCGAAGCTGGATTCATCTGAGAAGTATCCCACATGGATCCCAGCATTGTGCTGGTAAGAAAGAAGAACGGGCAAATCTGAGTCTGTATTGACTTTAGGAATCTCAACGAAGCATGTCCCAAAGATGATTTCCCTTTACCCATCATGAAACTCATGATTGATGCCACAATAGGACATAAAGCACTCTCCTTCATGGATAAATCATCCGGATATAATCAAATATGCATGGCACCAGAAGATGAAGAACTGACGGCCTTCTGCACACCCAAAGACATATACTGTTACAAGGTGATGCCATTCGGCCTCAAAAATGCTGGGGCCACATATCAAAGAGCCATGTAGAAAATCTTTGATGACATATGTAGACACACAAAAATTAATGCCCAATCAAATAATGCCACATGGAAAATATGGCATTAAAAATATTAATTAAAATAATTTTTATTTATTTGAGAATTTAACCAAATAAAATTCCTAAAATAAATAAATGAATAATTAATATTTTTATCGGCCAATCAAATGATGACAAGTGGTAGAGTCCTGCTAGAGGTCCAGGCAACAAAGACTCTAAGTAGCAGAGTCCTGCCAGAAGTCCAAGCAACAAAGACTCCAAGTAGCAGAGTCCTGCCAGAAGTCCAAGCAACTAAAACTCTAAGTAACAGAACCCTGCTAGAAGTCCAAGCAGCGAAGACTCTAAGCAGCAGAGTCCCGCTAGAAGTCTAAGCAAAGAAGACTCTATTGAGTTGTTGGGTAGAGTATAAACTCTGATGGCCAATAAAATCACACCACGTCAGTAGGCACTCTATCTCTCCAACAATTATAAATAGGGGCCAAACCCCACGAAACAAAAAAAAGGAGAAGAGGACAAGAAGAAGAAGAAGAGAAGCAGCTGAAGAACTCTCCAAATTCTCTCTGGAATCCCCAAGAACATTCAAAGTGTTCTTCGCCAAATTCAAGAAGTCTGCCGCGTTCTTTGCCAAATTCAAGAAGCCCGCCTCGTTCTTCGCCAAATTCAAGAAGCCCGCCGCGTTCTTCGCCAAATTCAAGAAGTCCGCTGTGTTCTTCGCCAAATTTAAGAAGTTCGCTGTGTTCTTCGCTAAATCCAAGAAGTTCATCATGTTCTTCATCAAATCCAAGGAGTTTGTCGCTAAATTTAAGGCATTCTTCACCAAAGTCCCTAAAATTCAACATTTGATCTAAGATCGTGGTGCTAAACTCGAAGATCAGTGTTGCTGAGAAATCAACAACTCTTAAGGAAGATCAAGCGCAAGCCCTTTCCTTGAAGATTGATCAAATTCCAAGTCGAGCATTTTTTGAAGGAAGAATCAGAGGATCAAATTTAGAGAGTAAAACCCATAAAAAATTCAAGTTTATTCGAATTATTTAGTCAAATTCCAAATATTCTTGTAATTCAAGAATTTCGTCCTACAGATTTCTGGCACGCCCAGTGGGACCTCTCTACCTCTCATCTCTTCCTACATCAAATTTCAAACTCCCTTCAAGTTTCAAACAAATCACTATGGCCAGCAACAAAGGAAAGTCCACCAAGGCTGTTACATCAACTGCTGCTGAGACTGTCATAAGAAATGCCGGTGCTGTCACCAGAAGTGTGGCAAGAAGACTTGCATACTCCGAGCCAACTCTTTTCCCTGAGGCTGTTGATAATCCGCTCTTTGCGAATGAAGGCCACAAGGACAACTCTGCACCTTCAAGCCCTCGCTCCAATGCTTCATCCGCCTCCAACATGGCGCCAGTCATGACAACTAACACTTCAAGCCTAGAAGACCAAATCGCTGCACTAACAAAGGTCATCGAGGGCCTTGCCAAACACGTTGAAGAGCAAGACTCACAAATCTCTAGGCTGATGAATAAAATTGACGATGCTGAAACCAGCAGGGAGGCTGAAAAGGCGCCTGAAATACCTCATGAAGCCGAAGCATCTGCTAGACAACCAGTCGATGACCAAAAGAAGTCCACAATCAAGGAACTCCAAATCTCCGCTGATGGCTTGATCCCTATTGATCAATTGAAAGACTTCATTGAGGGCACTATCAAGAGCAAATTCGATGGAGGCATCAAGTCAACTTTGACATATGCCAAGCCTCATTCGGCAAGAATTGATAACCTGAAGATGCCAATGGGCTATCAACCCCCCAAATTCCAACAGTTTGATGGGAAGGGAAATCCTAAACAGCACGTGGCTCACTTTATAGAGACATGCAATGATGCTGGAACATATGGGGACCATCTAGTTAAACAATTCGTCCGCTCATTAAAGGGAAATGCATTCGATTGGTACATCGACCTCGAGCCTGGAACCATTGACAGCTGGGAACAAATGGAATATGAATTCCTCAACCGTTTTTACAGTACAAGACGAACTGTTAGCATGATCGAGCTCACAAATACTCGTCAATGGAAAGATGAGCCAGTCATTGACTACATCAATAGATGGAGGAACTTGAGTCTGAACTGCAAAGACAGACTCTCTGAAGCCTTAGGTATCGAGATGTGCATACAAGGGATGCACTAGGGACTGCGATACATCCTTCAAGGAATTCAGCCCAAAACTTTTGAAGAGTTAGCTACACGGGCTCACGACATGGAGCTGAGCATAGCTGCAAGTGGTGTTGGTGGACCACCTAATTCGGAGTTCCGTAAATCAAAAGATAAGCAAGAAGTAAAGAAAGGGGGCAAGCCTCCCACAAAAAATGCCACTAAAGAATCCATGACAATACGTGCCAAACCTGTTTCAGCCAAAGGGAAGGAAAAGGTGAACGAAAAGAGGGAAATAGCCCAAAAGCCAAGAAAGCCAACTCTGAAAGAGTTACAAGCCAAAACATACCCATTTTTGGACACGGACGTATCTGGGATCTTCGACGACTTACTGAAGGCCAACCTCATCGAATTACCTGAAATGAAGCGGCCTGCGGAAGCCGGGAAAACAGATAATCCTAAATACTGCAAATATCACCGCTTGGTCGGGCACCCTATCCACGATTGCTTCATCTTCAAAGAAAAGATCATAGAACTCGCCCACCAAGGGAAAATTACGCTGGAGGATGATAGCGTAAATGCCAACACTATCACCATCAACAACCAAATGGAGGAAAGTCACCAAATGGACAACTCTCCAAATGAAGCTGGCTGCTTCCACAAGAAAAGCCAAATCCTCATAGAAGACTGCATGGCTACTATAGTCTTCACCGACGAAGATCTGATGCTGGGGTCTCAACCCTACAATAGGCCATTATTTGTTACTGGCTATGCTTACGAACAGAAAATAAATCGAATGCTGGTCGATGGTGGCTCAGCTGTCAAAATTTTACCCCTACGAACTCTTAGAGAGTTAGGAATCCCCACTGATGAGCTTTCAAACAGTCGTTTAGTGATTCAAGGATTCAACCAAGGGGGGCAAAGGGCCTTGGGAACCATAAGAATGAGACTACTCATAGACGACATGGAATCAATAGCTCTGTTCCATGTTATCGATGCTAGAACATCATACAACCTACTCCTCGGCCGGCCATGGCTTCACGAGAATGGAGTAGTCCCTTCAACTTGGCACCAATGTTTCAAATACTGTCAAAATGGTGTCGTAAAGAAAGTTCTTGGAGACTGCAAGCCATTCACTGAGGTTGAGTCCCATATTACTGATGCAAAATCTGGACTCCTGAAGCTTCTAACTCTCAAGAAAACAAGGAACAAGGCAACCTGACAAGAAATGATGCCCCAACTAATATGGCATACCCCAAAGGACACATCGGTAAGGAGCCAGTAATCGATGATGCCCTTAAGGGTTTGACACTACCCTTAACTCAAGTTGACAGTAGAGCACCTACTCAACCACCCAAAGAAGCTGCAAAGGAACACCAGGAGGCTCAAGAGCTAAAAGCTGCGAAATGCTTTGGCCCCAAGGCATATAAACTCCTCATTAAGGCTGGATACAACCCGCAGGAGCAATCGCCACTGGGAAAACTTCCACATAAATCATCAAATCAAAACCCGCGAGCAGGAATTGGGTACGAGCAGCCAAAAGGTCCTGTGCGCATTGCTATAAGAAGAGCTTCCACCAACACCATTACAGAAAAAGACTGCTTTTCAAGGATTGAGATAAGGCCAGCACGAATGTCAGTCTTCAAGAGGCTTGGCCCACTCAAAAAACAGAAATGCTGGAAGCCAAAAGGGGGCATCACTGAAACACCAAAACAAGAGCAGAAACTCCGAAGCCTAATCCCTTCCCGTATGAAGCGACAAACGAACTTGGTTATGTCATGTGACAGAGTCCTGAAAGCCAGATTTCAAACTATCGTCTTCACCAAACCTCAAGTCGAGGAAGATGACGATAAAGAAAGTGTGGGCTCTTCCAACCACATAACCTTGCAGGAGGAAGGAGAACTCACTGAAGAGGATGCTGAGATGGCACCACCTCAAATGGAAGCAGGTTCCAAGTCCACGGTGGACGAGCTTAGAGAAATAAATTTAGGGGATGATGACGACCCTCGTCCTATTTATATCAGTACCCTACTTACAAAAGAAGAGGCTAATGAGTACATGGAACTACTGAAGCAGTTCAAAGATGTCTTCGCCTGGTCATACAAAGAAATGCCTGGCTTAGACCCAAAGGTAGCTGTACATCATTTAACGGTAAAGAAAGGAGCTCGTCCCATTAAACAAGCACAACGTCGATTTCGACCAGAGCTTCTCCCCCAAATTGAAGGAGAAGTCAACAAATTAATCGAAGCTGGATTCATCCGAGAAGTTAAGTATCCCACATGGATCTCCAGCATTGTCCCGGTGAGAAAGAAGAACGGGCAAATTCGAGTCTGTGTTGACTTCAGGGATCTCAACGAAGCATGCCCCAAAGATGACTTCCCTTTACCTATCACAGAACTCATGATTGACGCCACAACAGGGCATGAAGCACTTTCCTTCATGGACGGATCATCCGGGTATAATCAAATACGTATAACCCCCAAAGATGAGGAACTGACGGCCTTCCGCACACCTAAAGGCATATACTGCTACAAGGTAATGCCATTTGGCCTCAAAAATGCTGGAGCCATGTATCAAAGAGCCATGCAGAAGATCTTTGATGACATGCTCCACAAAAACGTCGGGTGCTATGTTGATGACCTTGTGGTTAAGTCCAAAAAAAGAAAAGATCATTTGCATGACTTAAAGAAGGTCTTCGAGCGATTGAGGAGGTATCAACTAAGGATGAACCCATTAAAATGTGTATTTGGAGTCACCTCTGGAAAATTTTTGGGCTTCATTGTCCGCTACCAAGACATCGAGATCGAACAAGCAAAGATTGATGCCATCTTAAAAATGCCAGAACCTCGAAACATTCACGAACTCAAGAGTTTGCAAGGAAAACTGGCGTATATTAGACAATTCATCTCCAATTTAGCAGGACGTTATCAGCCGTTTAGCAACCTTATGAAAAAGGGTATTCCATTCGAATGGGATGAATCTTGCAAGAAGGCTTTCAAAAATATCAAGTCCTACTTGACAAATCCTCCGGTACTGGTTGCTCCGATACATGGCCGTCCATTGATCCTATACATTTCGGCACAAGAAAGTTCGGTGGGAGCTCTACTAGCACAAGAAAATGACGAAAAGAAAGAAAATGCTCTCTACTACCTAAGCAAGATGATGACGCCGAATGAGCTGAAATATTCACCAATTGAGAAGATTTGCTTGGCACTCGTCTTCGCCATCCAAAAGTTGAGACATTACTTCCAGGCTCATACAGTCCGTTTGGTGTCCAAGGCAAACCCATTGAAGTACATCATGACAAGGCCCGTTCTTTCTGACAGACTCGCTAGGTGGTACCTTCAATTCCAACAGTTTGAAATCATATACGTACCACAAAGAGCTGTGAAGGGACAAGCATTAGCCGACTTTTTAGCAGATCATCCTATTCCAGCTGAGTGGGACCTTCCTGATGACTTGTCTGACGAGGATGCCTTGATGATCGAAATCACTCCTCCATGGAAAATGTACTTTGACGGAGCTTCCCATAAAGAAGGAGCCGGTGCTGGAGTAGTGTTTGTAACATTTGAAGGACAAGTCCTACCCCACTCGTTCACCCTTATGAAAAAGTGCTCTAATAACACAGCTGAATATCAGGCCTTAATCCTCGGACTTGAAATCGCCGTAGAGATCAAGCAACTGCACCTTGAAGTCTATGGGGATTCTAGGTTGGTGGTCAACCAGCTGTTGGGGGAATATGAAGTCAAAAGCCTGAACTACTCCCATACTATAACTACGCCAATATGCTCATGAGATGGCTTGGAGATGTCACCATAAAACACGTACCCAGGAAAGAAAACAAGCAAGCCGATGCATTAGCTAAACTTGCTTCTTCCTTGTCTTTGCCTAATGCAGAATACCGTGTGCCTATATGCCAAAAGTGGGTAGTGCCACCAATACTCGAAGATGAAGGTGGTAGCGAAGAGAATTATTTCTTAGAGGTCTTCGAAATCGAAAAAGAGGATTGGCGCCAAGCCTTCGTTGACTACCTAAAATATGACAAATTACCAGAGGATCCACGCCAAAAGGTAGATATCCAACGGCGAGCAGCTCGTTTCATCTACTTCAGTGGCACGTTGTATAGACGCTCATTTGATGGGATACTCCTGCGCTGTCTTGGCAATGATGAAGCCATGCAAGCTATGGAAGAAGCACATTCTGGCATTTGCGGCGCCCACCAATCAGGACCAAAGCTTCACTTTCGCATCAAGAGGATGGGGTATTACTGGCCAACGATGGTAAAAGACTGTATGGAATACGCTCAAAAATGTCAACCATGCCAGTACCATGCCAGCTTCATCCACCAACCACCTGAGCCCTTGCACCCTACAGTTGCCTCATGACCCTTTGACGCTTGGGGATTGGATATTGTTGGACCTATAACAAAATCGTCTGCCGGTCATCTTTACATCCTCGCTGCAACCGACTACTTCTCAAAATGGGCAGAGGCAGTTCCGCTCAAAGAAGTAAAGAAGGAAAACGTTGCTGACTTCATCCGTATCAACATCATCTATAGATACGGAGTCCCTCGGTATATCATCACCGATAATGGAAAGCCATTTGTCAACAGTACAATCGACAAACTATGTCAGAAATTTGGCTTTAAGCAAAGAAAGTCCTCAATGTACTGTGCCCCAACAAACGGTCTTGCAGAGGCTTTCAACAAAACTTTATGCAACTTGCTGAAAAAAGTAGTATCAAAATCTAAAAGGGATTGGCACGAAAGGATTGGAGAAGCTTTATGGGCTTATCGGACTACTCACAGGACTCCTACACAAGCAACCCCTTATGCATTGGTATACGGTGCCGAGGCCGTCACCCCGCTCGAACGGCAAATTCCATCATTACGAATTGCCATACAAGAAGGGCTGACTGAGGAAGATAATGCTCGCTTGCGCCTTGAAGAACTCGAAGCACTTGACGAAAAGAGGCTCGATGTACAACAAAAGATTGAATGTTATCAAGCCCGCTAATCCAAGGCGTTCAACAAACGGGTGCGTGCCCGATTTTTTCAAGTCGGGGAATTGGTACTCGCAGTAAGAAGACCTATCATCATCACTCACCGCACTGGAAACAAGTTCACCTCTAAATGGGATGGCCCATAAGTTGTCAAAGAAGCTTACACAAACGGCGCCTACAAACTTGTTGATCAAGACGGTGTAAGAATTGGCCCAATCAATGGGAGATTTTTGAAGAAATATTATGCTTAAAGACAAAATCTCATCGGGTCAGGGAACCAAAAAAAAAAATGACCAAAGTCTACCACTCCTTGACACGAGTTGAAACTGTCTACAAATACCCAAAGATGCTCCTTGACACACGAGCCTAAACTGTATGTTACTCCTGGCCCGCGAGAGTATAAACTGTGAACGGCCCTAACTTTCACAAATTTAAAAAATATTTGAACTACGTTATGACTTGATCCCATTTTTCTGGGTATGTAGGCAGCTTGGATACTTTCTGAGTTCAGTCACAAATTTGTGTGGGTTATGTTTTAGTCCTTGATTATTGTTGGAAGCACGACCATACAAAAAAAAAACAAGAGAGAGAAATAGAAAAACAAAATGTTTTATTGAAGAAAGTGAGCACTTCGTGAAAGAATAACGAATGAAAATTAAGCATTAAATCCTGATAAAACTAAGAGAAAGGATTCAAGCTCTCCAACACATCCTTGGAAGCTATTAAATCCTCTTCTACAAAACGCAAGGCCTCTACAGCTACATCATCTGAAGGCTCAGTGGACTGGATGGCAACAACCTCCCCATGCAGTTCTCCAACTTCCGCCGCCGCTTCTCTAAGGGATTCCTTCTGCCGCAAAAGGGAAGTAGACAACTCGTCTCGTTGTTTGGTCAAAAGATCGAGTTGCTCCTCGATGCTCTTCAACTTGGCCTCTGAAGCCTTAACCTGCCTAGCTTCTTCAGTTTCCCTATCCAAAGCCTTCTGAAGACGAGACTTTGCATCCTTTAACTGCTTTGCAAGGACTTCTTTGGTAGGCATGTCAGCTGCCGTAGATCTCGCTTCATCATACGCTGCGGCCTTAGTAAAAAGAGCTTCTAAAAACTCTTCTATGAGAAACACATCCGCATGCTCAAAACGCTTCATCGACTCAAGGACAAGCATGACTTCATCTTTGAGGGAGGAGATAAGATTAGGCGAAGTGTTGGCTAACCTCTCACGGAGACTCACCCACAATCGGCAAAGGAACTCCTCCTCATGGCTACGAAGAAACTTCTCTGCTTTAAACACAGAAACCACCACAGGAGAAGGTGCTTCCTTGTCTCCTTTTGGGGCACAAACTTCCTCAGGCACTGCAAGTACAGACGGAGTTAGTTCCGTAATAAGATGATCATTACTATTGGAACCCCCACCATCGCTCCCAAAAGCCTGTCTCTCCACCTAAAAGAAAAGTAACATACGATTAGTAAATTAAAGACAAAAATGTAGTGAAGAGAAAAGTAACAAACTACCTCCTGAGCAAGATCTCTAACTGATTCTGGGTAACTCGAAGGATTGTCCCCTTTCGGATTTAAAGGAGAGGGGGGCCTCCTAATCCTCTTCCAGTGACGATCCCCATTACTGCTAGCACTGTCATCTAAAGTCTCAAAACACGGCCTCTTCTCTGCAAGAACAGTCGGGACTATAGGTTTACAAGGTGGATCTCTAACAGCAAGAGACGAACTTCCCACGCCAGGGACGCCACCTTGGGATGGAGTGATACACAGTATCGCGGAATGCTCTTCAAAATAGTTCCCATGAACTTTGGCGCACCACTCTTTATAAGCCTTGGAATGAAATTTCCTCACAACTGCAGGAGCATGAGGAAAGCACGCCTTAGCCCGTGAGTTGGACAGGGTAGACATCCTCCAAAAATCTAAGCCTTCCTCCAAAGAAATCTCACGGACATCACGGGTAAGAATACCAGGAACATCTTGATAAAACCCAAATTGACGACTAAACCGATGTAGACTATAAGGTTCAATGACGAATTGATTACCCTGTCTTAAAGAAAGATAACCCAAACGGATGGCAGCAAAATAATCATTTTCAAATCGGTTGTGACTACCGTCGTCGACATAGAAGATGTCTTTTTGCTTGGTAATCATCACTTCAGTCCAACTAAAAAGTTCACCCCTGTGAATCCTTCAACGAGCCTCGCGTGTATCGTAATATCTGGCGCCGCCCTCACCAGAATATGCGATCATCCTTGGATTATCAACCATTTTGTGAACTACATAATGTGTCTTGAAATAACAAGCAGACCATGCGTACACATAATGAAGCGGGAAAAGCGAATACACTCGCGAAGGCCTCTAGGACTGTGCAATCCTACCTAAACCTCGATAAATGCTAGCAAGAACAGGGATGGCCAGGCTTACTACCCTCCCAGTCGCCATAACACTTGCCATCTTGAAAGTACTCGGACGAACGAAACCAGCGTCCTCAGTGGGAAGAACAAAAACACAAACCCAACAGGCAAGGAACGCCGCCAAATAAGTCTCCGTCCTGAAATTTTCAACAACCTTAAGGCAAGAAAAACTCTCTATATTGGCAGATGACCAAGGCCCACAAGTTCCAATCTCACCAGAAGGATTGCATGTGGATTTAGGATGCACCGTCTTCTTCTCTTTCCGGGCAGGGGGTGCCGAGTATTTTGTCTCCTTCTTACACCAAAAGTTAATCCAATCTTCAATAGAAACTGAAGGAGCACGAGCTTCATTTGGCTCTCCCTAAAGCAAGTGATAAGCATGGAACAGATACTGGCAAGACCGAGGAACATGTCTCTTCCCTTGATCATTGACACCCGTGAGTTGCTTTGCACTCGGAACGACCTCATCGTAGAGCCGCCCATAAATCGGGAGACCTGCTAAGTTACGCAGGTCATAAAGTGACATTGATACTTCACCGTATGAGGTAAAAAGCGTGTTGGTAGAAGGACACCACGCTTCATAAATCGCCTGCAAGATATTCGAGTTATGATCATAGGTGAAAAGTGAGGCATAAACTGCGTCGAAAATCTGAGCTGCCTTCAGCTCACATCCACATCGACCAAATGGAATCTCTCGGGTCCAGTTATCCATCCGTTGAGAAATTGACAACTTAGGCCAAGGACGATTATTAAGAGAAGCATAAATAGCCAAGATCGTGCCTCTCTCTATAGGGTGGCCCTCTTCATCAAGAATAACCAAATACTCCACACCAGAAGAGGAAGTGTTGCTTTTAAAATGCACCATGATGACAACTGCAGAAAAGAAGGCAAGGAGTGTTATAAAGGCATGAAAGAAACAAAGGCCAAGTAAAATAACAAAATCAAAAGGGGAATTAAAGAGCGCCAACAAAGTAATTCCAACTAAACTAAAATTGTGGTCCTCAATCCAGACTCAAAGGCCCAAAAAAATCCAAGCCTAAAAGGTACACGTGGGCTAAGCCAAGCCTGGTACTCGAAGGCTCAAAAATTCAAGCCTAAATGGTACGCGTGGGCTAAGCCAAGCCTGGTACTCAAAGGCCCAAAAAAATTCAAGCCTAAATGGTACGCGTGGGCTAAGTCAAGCTAAACCTGATACTCGAAGGCTCAAAAATTCAAGCCTAAATGGTATGCGTGGGCTAAGCCAAGCCTGGTACTCAAAGGCTCAAAAAATTCAAGCTTAAATGGTATACGTGGGCTAAGTCAAGTTAAGCCTGGTACTCGAAGGCTCGAAAATTCAAGCCTAAATGGTACACGTGGGCTAAGCCAAGCCTGGTACTCGAAGGCTCAAAAATCAAGCCTCAGCGTAAAGCTAAGCCTTACTGCTCAAAAATTCAAGCCTAACGTGGGCTAAGCCAAGCCTGGAACTTGAAGGCTCAAAAATTCAAGCCTAAATAGTACGCATGGGCTAAGTTAAGCCAAGCCTAGTACTCAAAGGCTCAAAAATTCAAGCCTAAATGGTACGCGTAGGCTAACCCAAGCCTGGTACTCGAAGGCTCAAAAATTCAAGCCTAAATGGTACACATGGGCTAAGCCAAACTAAAGCTTGGTACTTGGAGGCTCAAAAATCCAGAATTTCTGCACCAAACACTGCCCTCAAAATCCAGAATTTCTGCGCCGAACACAGCCTTGAAGTCCTGAAATCTTTCTGCACCGAACACTGCCCTCAAAAATCTAGAATTTCTGAACCAAACACTGCCCTAAAAAATCCAGAATTTCTGCACCAAACACTGCCCTCAAAATCCAGAATTTCTGCACCAAACACAGCCCTAAAAAATCCAGAACTTCTGCACCAAACACAGCCCTCAAAATCTAGAGTTTCTGCACCAAACACAGCCCTAAAAATTCTGACTTTCTGCGCCAAACACAGCCTTAACTCCTGAAGTTTTCTGTGCCAAACGCGGCCTCAAAATGTCGAAAGAAACAACGCCAAACGTAGCCTTATTTCTTCAGTTCTGAAGCCTACAACAAATCTGCATTGCTACGCTGCCCGCCTTTCCTAACACGACACCATACCTAGAAGGAAAACGTTGCACTATACCACCGTCGTCACCCGCCCACCGCGTAGCTCCGCCGAAACCGCAGCTCAACACTACTGCACCGCCCGCTTCAACACCTCTTCCAGGGGTCGACGTTGATGCTGCCCCGCATGCTTCGACTCTTCCAAGGACGGCATCACAGTCCGCGGCTCTCTTCGCTCCAAATATCGCGCCATTATTGCTGAGTTTGGGTCAGCTTCATCGTTGCTATCGGAGAAGAACTTGGCACCCGACAAAACCTCACGTCGCCCAATACTCCCATATCGCCTTCACACCCGGCTCACCGCACGACGCCATCACAAAAAAACTCGACGCCGTCCGCCACTGCAACTCGCCGCACGTCACCGCTGCACTGCTCGCAGCGGCGCTTCCACCAGAGCCAGCACTGCTGCTGCGCTGCCCACTTCAACTCTTCCGTAAGAGACGACGCCGCTGCTGCATCATCCACGCCGCTACAACCACGATTCACCACCACCATCAGCGTCATCCACCGAAGAAACCCGTCAGCAACGCCACATCTAAGCTCCCAGCAAACCCACCAGCGTCCTGCAACCACATTACGCCGTCACCTACCGCTCCGCGCCGCCACAACGCCACTGCTGGAAGCTGCACGAACCACCACACGAAAGCCCCTCCAAAAGAAGCCCACCGCTCCATAAAAAACAAAAAAAAAAATATATATATATATATATATATATATAATGATAATAATAAAATAAATAATAATAGTAATACCTTCTTTGCTGTTGACCGGTGGTGGTAAAACGTATTGGCCGTTTTCGGTTATATTCGAGCATGTGGAAAATAAATCAGGGAGCTTCAATTTATAAGGGTCAAGTCGCTTGAAACAAGGATTCTAGTTGGGAAAGGCTTCTGCAATCAATGATCATCTAAACTGTTCTGGTACAATCAGGATTGAGGAAGCCCGAAGAATTCTGGTTGAGAAAGACTTCCTTGGCTAATGATTGTTCTAATAGAATCAGGATTGATAGGGTCCACCGGAGTTCAGATTAGTTGAAGATATTCATCGAAGCTGGCAAAGAATTGTAGGCTTTGGGCCCAACAAACGAAAACGCCTTGGGCTCCTCTCTTAAAATGGATAGCAGACATAATAAAAGAAATGAGGACCCGACAGTGCTCAAGAATTAATGAAAAAGAGAATGGACCATTATGAATTTAGGTGTTGGGCCATCAAAACAAAGACCGCTAACAAAAAGGTTCGAGACTTATTCACTCAAAATAAAATTTTCATGAACAAGTCTCGAGGGAGCATTTGTAGACACACAAAAATTAATGCCCAATCAAATAATGCCACATGGAAAATATGGCATTAAAAATATTAATTAAAATAATTTTTATTTATTTGGGAATTTAAACAAATAAAATTTCTAAAATAAATAAATGAATAATTAACATTTTTATCGGCCAATCAAATGATGACAAGTGGTAGAGTCCTGCTAGAAGTCCAGGCAACAAAGACCCTAAGTAGCAGAGTCCTGCCAGAAGTCCAAACAACAAAGACTCCAAGTAGTAGAGTCCTGCCAGAAGTCCAAGCAACTAAGACTCTAAGTAACAAAACCCTGCTAGAAGTCCAAGCAGCGAAGACTCTAAGCAGCAGAGTCCCGCTAGAAGTCTAAGCAAAGAAGACTCTATTGAGTTGTTGGGTAGAGTACAAACTCTGATGGCCAATAAAATCACGCCACGTCAGCGGCACTCTATCTCTCCTACAACTATAAATAGGGGCCAAAACCCACGAAACAAAAAAAAAAAAAGAAGAAGGAAAAAAAGAGAAGAAGAGAAGCAGCTGAAGAACTCTCCAAATTCTCTCTGGAATCCCCAAGAACATTCAAAGTGTTCTTCGCCAAATTCAAGAAGTCTGCCGCGTTCTTCGTCAAATTCAAGAAGCCCGCCGCGTTCTTCGCCAAATTCAAGAAGCCCGCCGCGTTCTTCGCCAAATTCAAGAAGTCCGCCGTGTTCTTCGCCAAATTCAAGAAGTTCGCTGTGTTCTTCGCCAAATCCAAGAAGTTCATCATGTTCTTCACCAAATCCAAGGAGTTCGTTGCTAAATTTAAGGCGTTCTTCACCAAAGTCCCCAAAATTCAACATTTGATCTAAGATCGTGGTGCTAAACTCGAAGATCAGTGTTGCTGAGAAATCAACAACTCTCAAGGAAGATCAAGCGCAAGCCCTTTCCTTGAAGATTGATCAAATTTCAAGTCGAGCATTTTTTGAAGGAAGAATCAGAAGATCAAATTTAAAGAGTAAAACCCACAAAAAATTCAAGTTCATTCGAATTATTCAGTCAAATTCCAAATATTCTTGTAATTCAAGAATTTCGTCCTACAACATACTCCACAAAAATGTCGAATGCTATGTTGATGACCTTGTGGTAAAGTCTAGAAAAATAAAAGATTATTTGCATGACTTAAAGAAGGTCTTCAAGCGCTTAAGGAGGTACCAACTAAGGATAAACAAATTGAAATGTGCATCTAGAGTCGCCTCCGGCAAATTTTTGGGCTTCATTGTCCACTACCAAGGTATCGAAATTGAACAAGCAAAAATTGATGCCGTCTTGAAAATGTCAGAACCTCGAAACATTCACAAACTCAAGAGCCTACAAGAAAAATTGGCATATATCAGAAGATTCATCTCTAACTTAGCAGGGCATTGTCAACCGTCCAACCGCCTTATGAAGAAGGGTATTCCATTTGAATGGGATGAGTCTTGCAAAAAGGCTTTCGAAAGCATTAAGAACTACTTCACTAATCCTCTAGTGCTGGTTGCCCTAATATACGGTCGTCCGTTGATCCTATACATTTCTGCACAAGAATGCTCGGTAGGAGCTCTACTAGCATAAGAAAATGACGAAAAGAAAGAGAACGCTCTTTACTACTTGGGCAAGATGATGACACCAAATGAGCTAAAATACTCACCAATTGAGAAGATTTGTTTGACACTTGCTTTCGCCATCCAAAAGTTGAGACATTATTTTCAAGCTCATACAGTCTGTTGGTGTCCAAGGCAAACCCACTGAAGTTCGTCATGACAAGGCTCGTTCTTTCCGACAGACTCGCCAGGTGGTACCTTCAATTCCAACAATTTGAAATCATTTATGTACCACAAAGAGCCGTGAAATGACAAGCATTAGCCGACTTCTCAGCACATCATCCTATTCCAACTAAATGGGACCTTCTCGATGACCTGCTTGATGAGGATGCCTTGATGGTAGAAATCACTCCTCCACGGAAAATGTATTTCGACGGAACTTTCTATAAAGAAGGAGCCGGTGCTAGAGTGGTGTTTGTAACATTTGAAGGACAAGTCCTGCCCCACTCATTCACCCCTATGGAAAAATGCTCCAATAACGTAGCTGAATATCAAGCCTCAATCCTCAGACTTGAAATCACTGTAGAGTGGTCATTGCACCTTGAAGTCTACGGGGATTCTAGGTTAGTGATCAACCAGCTATTAGGAGAATATGAAGTCAGAAAGCCTGAACTACTCCCGTACTATAACTATGCCAATATGCTTATGGGGTGACTTGGAGACGTCACTATAAAGTATGTGCTAAGAAGAGAAAACAAGCAAGCTGACGCATTGGCTAAACTTGCCCCTTCTTTGTCCCTACCCCACACAAAATATCACGTGCCTATGTGCCAAAAATTGGTGGTGCCACTAATGCTCAAGGACGAAGAAGGTGAAGAAGAAAATTATTTCGTAGAGGTCTTTGAGGTTGAAAAGGAGGATTGGCGCCAAGCTTTCGTTGACTACCTAAAATGTGACAAATTACTAGAAGATCCACCCCAAAAAGTAGACATTCGACGACGAGCGGCTCCTTTCATCTATTTCAATGGCACATTGTATAGACGTTCCATTGATGGGATATTCCTACACTATCTAGGCAATGATGAAGCCATACAAGCTATGGAAGAAGTACATTTCGGCATTTGCGGTGCCCACCAATTAGGACCAAAACTTCACTTCCGCATCGAAAGGATGGAGTATTACTCACCAACAATGGTAAAAGACAACATGGAATAAGCCCAAAAATGTCAACCATACCAGTACCGTGCCAGCTTTATTCACTAACCGCCTTTGTTTATAAGATGTCCAACTCGTGGAAAATCTAGATTTGCAAAAGAAAGAAGTTTGAAGGTGATGAAAGCAAAGGAGTGCGGCCCGCGTTGTTTATAAGGACGAGGCCCTATCTCAAAAATCAACACCTGATAAGATATGGTTTTCATCGATCAAAATATGTTCTAGCTTAATATTTATCTACTTGGTTCCTAACAAAAGGCTGATGGATAAGTATGGTCAAATTGATAAATCACAGTTAATTTGAGTTGCTAAGGCTAATGTCATTGAGAAGGAGAATGGGGTTGCGCATGACTCAAATCTGTCAACTTTAGCAGTTTAGGCGCTTCGTGGCAAAGTAACCTTTGTTGTGAAAGATTTGTGCAAGGCAAAATTATAGGGTTTAAAGGAGGGCCCGTGGAAGGTGGGTTGCGAGTTCACGTGGGTGGATTTGGGCCTCTCACCTTTTGAAGAAACACAATAAAAGAAATGAGAGCCAGACAGTTCATGGATTGATGAAAAAGAAAGTAAACCGTTACAAATTCAGACATTGGGCCGCCAATCCAAAGTCCATCAAAAGTTCGAGACTTATTCATTAAAAAAAATAAAAAATAAAAATAAACAATAATAATATTTCTTATAAACAAGTCTCGAGGGGCATTTGTAAGCACATTAAAATTCAATGCCCAATTAAATAATTCCACATGAAAAATATGGTATTAAAAATATTAATTAAATCAATTTCTATTTATTTAGAAATTTAAATAAATACAATTCCTAAAATAGATAAATAAATGATTAATATTTTTATCGGCCAATCAAATGGCAGTAAGTGGCAGAGTTCTGCTAGAAGTTTAAAGGATGAAAACTCTAAGTGGCAGAATCCTGCTAGAAATCCAAGCAATAAAGACTCTATTAAGTTATTGAGTAGAGTACAAACTCTAACAGCCAATAAAATCGCACCACGTCAGTAGGCTGATGCAGCCACTCTATCTCTCCTATAACTATAAATAAGGGTCAAACCCATAGAAAATGAGGACGGAAAATCAGAAAGTGAAGCAACTGAAGAACTTCTCAAATTCTCTCTGGAATTCCCAAGAACATTCATAGTGTTCTTTTCCAAATCCAAGGGATTCATCGTGTTCTTCCCCAAATTCAAGAAGTTCACCGTATTCTTCTCCAAAATTCAAGAAGTTCGCCGTGTTCTTCGTCAAATTCAAAGAAGTTTGTTGTGTTTTTTTCCCAAATCCAAAGAAGTTCGCCATGTTTTTCATCAAATTCAAATAAGTTCGCCGTGTACTTCCCCAAATTCAAGAAGTTCACCATGTTCTTCATCAAATTCAAAGAAATTCGTTGTATTCTTCCCTAAATTCAAAAAATCTGCCGTGTTCTTCCCCAAATTCAAGCATTTTGTCGCCAAAATTCAAGGCATTCTTCATCAAAGTTCCTAAAATCAGTATTTGATCCAAAATCTTGATGCTAAGTTCAAAGATTAGTGTTGCTGAGAAATTAACAACTTTTCTAGGAAGATCAAGCACAAGCCCTTTCCTTGAAGATTAGTCAAATTTCAAGTTAAGTGTTTTTGAAAGAAGAATCAGAGAATTAAAGTTAGAGAGTAGAACTCAAAAAAAATTCAAGTTAATTTAAATTATTCGATCAAACACTAAATTTTCTTATTATTCAATAATTTTATCCTCTAGAGACATCAGATGCACAGCGCACAGTTGCTAAGTCGTTGTGCACCTGCACCTCGTTGGGATGTTGGATGCACAGTCGCACAACTTCACGGCTCACAGGTTGATCATTGGGACTCAAGCGTTGGCTACTCAAATGTTTCTCACTTTATGTTGATATTGACCTATGTGAGATTGAACACAATGTTATTCCTTTTTCAATTTATATAGAAATTTTATTCATGAAAGTAATATCCAGGTTTGCATATATTAATATGCGCGCGCGTGTGTGTAGATGTATATATATATATATATATGTATATAATGGTACAGGTCAACTGTTATCTTTAAAATGATCAAACTAGTAGTGGGTAAATTTATCGGTTTAGCAACCAATTTGATTATGAAAACCTTGCAAAACAGCATTTTGAATGTAGGAGATCTTGACACTTCTCTTCTATTTCTTTTTTGTCTTTTTCTATTTTTCAGTTTTAAAATTTTTTATTAATTCCAATTATTAAAATAATTTAATTTAAAAATCTGTTTTCTATTTTATGTTTTATTATATTATTTTTTTACCAATTATTTTCTCATGTATTAAAATCTCTTTTTCAATTAATATATAGAAACAACAAAAAGTGCTTCATTGATGAAGTTAATGTACCAAAATTATTTATTCAAGAGTTATAAGTTCGACTTCCATCTGGATGTACAAATATCGATTAACTATAATTAACACAAATTAAATATAAGATAAAGCCTGGTTTTAATATTTTTGTGACATTATATTTACAATTGTTAAGTTATAAAATAATTAAAAATTTTCAAATTTATTCTAAAACTTAAACAGTTAAAATTAATACAAATAAAAGTAAAATTAAATTAAAATCTTTAATTAATTTTTAATTGTGCAAACGCACTTTAATGTGTGAGAAAATGGTAAAAGGAATAATACACCAATTAATAAGTGGTAATTGGAAAATAAAAACAAAATATACCTAAACCTCAATTGATAGAAACAAAAAATAAAATAGAAAACTGAATTTTAAATTAAAGTATTTTTAATAATTAGAATTAATAAAAATTTAAAATTGAAAAATAGAAAAAAAAATAAGATTGTGTTTATTTTTAAATTTTGGTGTGTATGTTCAAATGTTTTTGTTTTGATAATTGTATAAAAGTAAAAAAAAGAGATAAAATTTAAAAAATATAATAATTAATTATGTATTTTTAAATACAAAAATTGAAAATAAACACATCAAAAAAGGAAAAGAAGAGAACTTGACACTTGTTTCTATCAATTGAGGTTTAAGTATATTTTATTTTTATTTTCAGTTTAGTATTTCTTAATTGGTATATTATATTTTTACTAATTTTTTTCATGTATTAAAATGTATTTTTTCAATTAATATATAGAGAAAAAAATTGTGCTTCATAAATGAGATTAATGTACCAAAATTATTTGTTCAATAAGAGTTATAGGATTGACTTCCATCTACGTGCACAAATATTGATTAACTATGATTAAATACAATTTCAAAATAAAATAAAGCACAGCTCTAATATGTTTTAGTAGCATTTATATTTATAATTGTTAAGTTATAAAATAATTAAAAAATTTTAAATCTGTTCTAAAACTTCAACAGCTATAATTAACAGAAATAAAAAATGAAATTTAAATTGAAGTTTTTAATTAATTTTTACTTGTGCAAACACACTCCAATGTATTAGAAAATGGACAAAAAAAATAATACAGCAATTAATAAGTGTTAAATTGAAGATAAAAATAAAATATAATTAAATCTCAATTGATAGAAATAAAAAAATTAAAATAGAATACAGAATTTTAAATTAAAGTAGCTATAATTAATTTTAAAAAATAAAATTTAAAAATAAAAGAAAAAACACTAGATCTTCACACTTGTCAACATCTGCTGCAACCGAAACACCCCTCTCAAATGTCACAATCTGGTAATAACAATCGATCAATTGTTTCTCACCCTATCACAATCCTCACCCTATTCAAATCCTTACAAATACCTTGTTTTTGCTCTGATGGCCTACGTTCCATTTCCTTCATCCATAAACCTGAGCCCCGGCGGGGGCTTCTCTTTCCTGCCCTCTCAACTCTGCGGCTATGTTCTAAAGGGCCTCATTCAATTTTTCTGCTGTTTTTTCATCACTGCTTGTGGGTGAACTTTCTTTCTGTTTTGCCTCTCTGTTTTTAATCTCTGTTCTTCCCATCTCTCCTTTGTTTATACTGCTTTCTGCTCCATGACTCTGTTTTTCCTGTGTGTTTAGAAACGCACTAAACTTTCTCTTGCTTTCTCTCTGATTTCTCCTTTCCCCTTTGATCTATTCTGCTTCCTGTTCAATCATTCTGTTTACTCGGTTTTCCCCCTCTTTCGAATATTTCTATGTCTTCTCCTCCTTCGGTCCCTCCGAAAGGACAAAACACCAGCCTTCCGCCGAGAAGGGGCCGTGTCAAAGCTCAAATTTTTCAGAGCCTAGCTGATAGCCTCTCCTCTGCCACGTCTAAATTTGTTGAGCTGCTGGCTAAAATCGTAGGAACCTCCTCATCCGCGCCCTCCTCTGCCGCCGCCTCCACCTCCACCTCCGCCTCCGCGTCGGCCGCCGCAAGCCCACCAGGAGAGCGGGCTCCCGACGGGTACCCCGATCGGGCCTGAAAATTGGACTATGAGATCATGACAACGACTTTCAGTTGCCTTTTCAGTGTATTCTGTAAAATATAAAAATATTCAAGTGTTGAATAAAGAGAAGGCGGCGCTTGTAGTCGGAATATGAAGTTTAAATGTTGTTGTAATGTTGTGCGAACAGACGATATCAGAGCTTTTGTTTTCAGTGTTGGCTCTGAGAAATCTGGTTCTTCTCTCTTTTGTTTTTTCGTGGATTTCTAGTCTTGTTGGTGTCAGGGTCTGTCCTCTTCCCTATCGCCTGACGTTTCAGATCGGAAGAGGATGGACTTATTACTGGTGTATGTATTCCTGTTGTGTTTGATAAAATATAATAAAAAAATCCCGGGCGTTTGTCTGCCTGTCTCTCTCTCTCTCTCTCTCTCTCACTCTCACTCTCAGTTTTTCTGTTTCGGCTTTAACTTTATAACCTAATCTGTTATTGGATAATGCTCCGTTAGATCAATTTTCGTAGTATGACCGACCCTACTTCTGTTTTCTAAGAAAGAAAGTAGAAAGAATTTGAAGTGATGGGCTACCGTGGGCTCCCAGTTCTGCGTTACCCATTAACACCGTTTTATTCATAAAGATTCTTGTCCGATTTTGTCGAGTGGACTGGACGAATGCCTACTCCAGTCTCCAATAATTAATGTTGTGACAATGGTGACTGGTCAGAACTACTTGGCAGGCGAGAGCAGGGCCCCCGACGGATGGTGTGGACCCTACTAACACGTGAATTCTACAACCATGTGACTGCTGGGAGGAATGTTGGGTGCTCTTGTCATTTCCCAATATTGCCCGACAACAATGTTGTTCTACTGTCAACAACGATTAAAGTTTGTTGCCCCCGCACAGTACAACGATCAGATTCTCTATTCCTGTTGTAAGTGAAGGTTGTTAGTTGGGTTGATACGACTGCATGTCTACAAATATTGTAATAAGTGTTAAAAATATACAACACGATCAAAATAGAATAACAAATATTGTAATAAGTGTTAAAAATATACAACACGACCAAAATAGAATAACAAAGTAAAAGTAAGATGCAAGATTAGTAACGTAATTCAGAGCAATATCTCTTACATCCGTGGGTTTAGTCCAACTAAAATGCTTTCACTAAAAACTAAGTAAGGAGTTAACTATAAAATCTTTTAATTTATTCACTACTCCAATCTTAGAGCTCTCAACTTGTTGACTAAACAACTAACACAATAGCATTTACCTAGTCCACACTATGATCAACATTTCATCATAGAAAATTTCCACAAGATTTTGTTTAACTTACTCTTTACACATTCAATAATTTATCTAAATAACCATTTGGCACATAGGCTAAATGATTGAAATACATCAGTGAGAAACTCAGAGTCTTTTTGCCTCTATTGTTTCTTGGTTTCCCTCAATGCGTTTCCACATTCTTCAGCATCCTAATTATGGTCTCGAGCTTTCACTTCCTTGATAAAAATTGGTATCTAGTTAATTGTTATATAACTTACTCAATTTTAAGTGAATTCTTCTCCTTAAAGTGAAATCATTTTGACAAAGCAAGACTGGTCTTTATCCACGCCTCTTTGCGGCTTATGGATTATCTTCAATTGAATTCTTTATATAATCTGAACTTCTTCAGATGTTTTATGAATTATCTCATTCAATATAAGAAATTTATCAAGGTAGATATTCTTTATCAACTTACTTATTGTGAATAAAGTGCCAACAATATTCCATTTTAGCACATTATGGAAAAACACTTGTTTACAAAGCCAAACGATCAATAAGAAATTTCATCACAAGCTATATTTATTTATTCATTTGACATCATACATCAACTATTCTTCAAGTACATATGCATTTAAACACTATTTATGAGCAAAATGAGATTAAACAAATAATTGATGTTCCTAACAACCAATAGAACATCTTTATAGTAGGTATTAGTTAAAGTAGAATCCGTGATCATCAAAATTTTAAGCAGTCAATCAGCAATTAGCAAACAATAGTAAGCAATCGCAAAACAGCTGTCATCACCTAGTTACACAAGTTTGGCATTGAAATTTAACATTTTACCTTTCCTCCCACTCCCCCCCCTTCATTTTGGTTATCTTTTCCCCCTTTCTGCTACTAATTTTCCAAAGAGTAAGCAAATGTGGCAAGGATTTTAAGCTTAGCATATTGAGGGGCGAACCTCATCTAAAGCTAATGAGGAAGGTGCACCCATCCCCGATGGTGTATGATCTATAATCCTCTGTAGTGTTGATCTCAAATTGGTTAACTACAACTCAACTTGATGATGCTGTATTTGTAAAGCTACTATCTGTTCATCCAAATGTCATGTAGAGTTGGCAAGGTTATTAATTTCTTCATGAATACATCCTTTGGATTCTTCAAAATATATAGTAGTCTCCAAAGTGGCTTCTTGACCTAAATTGTCTACCTCGCCCAATTTTTTTGGCTTCTTCCGATAGTGTAGGACATCTACAACTTATACCGATTCCTTCTATTTAAGTGGCACTTTAAATTTCTTTCTTTGAAGCAATTTTGAAATTAAGCTAAGGAAAGGAACATAGCCAGACTTATCTAATTTAGAATAGTTTACCATTAGGTATCTAAGATTCACTAGTTGATTTGGTCCTAAATTGTACAACAATGTTGACATACTTGTTGTAACCAAGGTTACATTGGTTGTTGGCAACAAGTTCGTAGGTTTTGGGGGGGACTATGGTCCAACAAACGTTGCCTAAGTCACTCTCATTAAGCTTCCACAAAGGCAAGGAGAATTTTATAAAAGAGGTGACTTTGAGGTAAAAGCCACAAAGACCAACTCTGAGATGGAGGTTAAGATGTGTGTTTGTGAAGGCCAACTATAAGTGGGAGTTCATGAAGATTTCATGAATGCAACTTGAAGGTAAAGTCACCCTGAAGTTCGTGGGTACGACTTTAACATAGAGCTGATGGAGTTTATGGAGGTAACTTCAACATGGAATTGATAAGGAGTCTATAAAGACAACTTCAACATGGGGCTAACGAGGGGTCAATGATGGCAACTTCAACATGGAGCCGATATGAAGGCAATTTCAATATGGAGCCAATATGAAGTCTATGGAGGCTAGTCCAAGCTGGAGTTGAGGTATTTGAGAAGTCCATAGAGGCAATTTTGATATGGAGCCTAAAGGAGTTGAAAAAAGTTTACTTCAAGTAGAGTTCATGAGGAGTCCACAAAGAGTTTATGAAGAATTCACGAAGGTCAACTTCAAGGTGTGAAAGCTGATCTCAATACAAGTCCATCAAAATAATGATTGTTAACTTCAAAAGGAATCGCCATGGAGGGTCCATGAAGGCAAAGGAGGTCATATGGAGGCCAACTTTAGATGAGGTCCATGAAGGGTAATTCCATAATGGATTCTATGGAAGCTAACTCTAAGAGTCTTAAATTCAAATTTGAACTTATTTGATAGTTTATACCCATGTCAAGGTGTTTTAATTTGTTTAATAGTTTACACTTGTGTTAGAGTGTTTTCAATGTGTTTTTGGATTTGCATTGTAGTTTATGATCATTTTAAGGAACTTTCAATATGTTTTTGTATTTACATGATAGTTTACGCTTGTGTCATAAAGCCTTCAACTTGTCTTCTTGTAATGAATTAGGAAAGACAAAAGTCATCTCAAACTTATGACTGAATTTCAAAAATATCCAAACTGCCTACATACCCTGATAAGAGAATCAAACCAAAATATAGTTCAAAACACTTGAAGTTTTGTGAGGGGAGGGTTGTTTGTAATTTATACTCATGTGAGCCAAAAGTAACACGTAGTTTAGGCTCAAGTATCAATGAGCATTAGATTTGGTTTGCTAGTTTATCCTTATACCAAGGAGTCCTTCAATTTGATTCAAACTTTTGAGAATTTCAACTCCTATCAATGAATTTTTAAATTTGAACATTTATAAAAAAAATTTAACTCAAATCAAGGAGTATTTGAAATTAAATATTTGTCAATAGTTTCAACTCCTGTTAAAAAGTTTTTGAATTTGAACATTTGCAAATAATTTTAACTCATATCATAGAGTTCTCAAATTTGAATTTTTGTAGGTAGTTTCAACTCATGTTAAAGAATTCTTAAGTTTAAAAATTTGTAAATGGTTTTAACTTATGTTAAAACATTTGTGAATACTTTCAACTCCTATTAAAAAGTTTTTAAATTTGAACATTTACAAATAATTTTAACTTATATCATAGAGTTCTCAAATTTGAATATTTGTAGGTAGTTTCAACTCATGTTAAAAAATTTTTGAGTTTAAAAATTTGTAGATAGTTTTAACTTATAGAGTTCTTGATGAAACTTTAATTTGAGATTTTAAATAGTTTATGCTCATATCTAAGAACATCTGAAGCATGGTTAACGTCTCTTGTCTTGTTTTTAGAAGTAGCATATTTTCTATCACTTTCACCTTTTTAATAAAGTTTAATAAGTGTTATCTTCACCATCATAGATTCATTACTCTTACTTTTAGGAGAAAAATTACCCTTCTTTTGAGTTCTTAAAACTCTTGTACATGTTAATTGTCATCAACAAAAGTCAATGTGGTCATGAAGTCTTCAACAGCAACATGAATATTTACTTTGTGATGGGGAACTTCACAAGAGAGACTCATGTTTTTATCCCTGTTGCATAAGGCTTCATCAACTTCATTTTTCGTCATTGCATCAAGGATCCAAATGTAATAGTGGCAACATTTGCAATTGCCTTTTCTTCTTATAGTGAGATCTTTTCCTTACAAGTTAATTGCATGACTTTATTTTTGAAGATAAAGTAATTATGAATTGGATACCTTATTAAGCGGTGATACTTACAATATTTTGGATCATCAGTCTTTCCGACTTCTTCAAGCCACTTCATTTCAGGGAGTTCAATAAGATTGGCTTTGAACAAATCATCATATATCCCAAAGATGTTTGTGTTAAGAAAAGGATATTTCTTATCTTGCATTTCCTTCAATGTTAGTTGCTTTAGTTTTCTTTCTTAGAGAATGTCCTTGTTTGTTTTGTTACCCCATAGTTTGATGGGTGTTGCTTTCATCACCATGGATTCTTTATTTAGAATTTGAATGAAGAACTTGCCCTCAATGTTAATCCCTTGTTTGTCACTAATTATGAGTGGCTCTTAGACAGGTGGACCACCAACTCCACATGCAACTAGGCTCAACTTCGTGTCATGTGCTCAAGTGGCTAAGTCTTTGAATGTCTTGAGTTAAATTCCTTGGAGGATGCATCACAAACCTTAGTGCATCCTTTAAATGCACATTTCAATTGCAGAAGTCTCCGAGACTCTATCTTTACAATTTGGACTCAAACTTCTCCAATAGTTGATGTAGCCAATGGCATACTCATCTTTTCATTTGTGAGTATTTGTAAGTTCAATCATACCGACAATCAAGGACTGTAAAAGCGATTGAGGAACTATTGCTCTAGTTATTCCCAACTGTCAATGGAGCCAGGCTCCAAGTCTAATAGTGATCGATTGAATTGCTTAATAAGTTGATTACCGTAAGTGCCAACATCATTGCAATTCTGGATGAAGTGAACAATATATTGCTTTTAGTTTTTTTTGCTATCAAATTGTTGGAATTTTGAAGCTTGGTAACCTACAGGCATCTTTAACTTATCAACCTTCTCAGTATATGACCTAGCATAAGTCAAAGATGACTTGGGAGTGGTTTTAAATTTGACTTTTATGGTTCCATGGCGAACTACTTCAGTTTATTAATTAGGATCAAACCATTAGAAAAGACTTGAAAATCCCTAGGGGGAGCTTTCTTTTCTTCAGTTGATTGTTGTTTGAGAGAAGTTTCAGCTTCATCATGAGCTTTAACTTGTTGTTTACCCATGATGTGAATGGCTTCAAGGTTATCTACTCTGCTTATGAGTTTTGAAATTTTGAAGTCTTTCTCTTGAACATGTTTGGCAAGATCCTTTATAGTCTTAATCTAAATTGCTATTTGTTCTTACAAGCTAGCAACATTTATTATCATAACAGGTGCAATGTTAGATGGAGCTGAGTGACTTGATACTAAACAAGGGTTGGATGAGGTAAATCTTTCCTTGCAATCTTCATCACCTTCACTTGCAAAAAAACCAAATTGTAGATAACTTAAAGAAAGGAGTTGGCTCAAATATGCTAACCTCCTTACCATGCTCAGAGTAACAATGCTAGCATCTTTTGCAACAACTCTGAAGTACTTGAGTTACCATTTGATTGGCCAATTAAAATACCAATTATTTATTTATTTTATGAATTATATTTATTTAAAATCTCAAAATATAAATAGAATTTATTTAATTGATATTTTAATAAAATTTTCCACTTGTCACTATTGATTGACACAAAATTTGAATATCTACAAATGTATCTTCTCATTCACTTTTTAGGAAACAATAGAATATTAATTTATTAACAAACAACTAATTTAATATGTATATATACTCACGCATCAATAATAAATAATACGAAAACACAATTTCATAACTAAGACAATTATATACATATATCTCATTGCATTTCAACCTAAAATCTTGTGATTAATGAGATTCAAGGTATGATTGTTTTCACATGTAGTAATTTGTAACTAGAAAAGAAATTGGATGTTAGAATTAGAAATGATTGTAGGAATTAGAATTAGAAATGAGGGTAGGAATTAAAGAGGTGCTTTTTAATTTAATATTATTTTTTACTTTTCAAAATAACTACTTTGTGAGGGCTTTCATGGAATATGCTATTTTGTCCTTTGAAACGATAACATTGACCAATTTTGTCCAATTCTATCATTTCAAATGATGGAATTGTTTGTTTGGCACACACTTCACCTACAATCATAAATGATTGGTGTAATTATGATATTATAATTGGAAGCATCCCTGATTATGTAATGATGCTTTATGGTTTTTGATTGTTTAGGACTTTTGTGGGTTTATGGTTTTGAATATTTTAGTGGTATATGAAATTAGAGTTTTGTGTAGCTATGGTTTCCTTATAATCATAATTTCTTTGAGAAAATATTATAATTTGTAAATTGATTAGAATTTTGTTGGAACAAAATTTTGGTATTATTATTGATTAAAGTGTGTCAATTCATGTTAATATTTTATATACAGTGTTATTAATTTACAATTTTAGGTTTTGTATAAGAAATAACATAATTACCTAAGAACAACCCCCATAATTATGAACTAACAATACATAACACAAAATGTAATTTAATGATAGAAAAATGTAAAAATAATTAATTTCATTTAAACATGTCATAAGTACATACTAGTAATAAAACAATTACTAACTATACAAAATGTGAAAAAAATGTGTAACACTACAAAGTGCCCCCGATGCCGCACCCCCATGACCTCCATTGTCACTATGGCTCCAATCCCTATAGTTTTGTTTGATCATCGTAACCATGACTGGTGCTTTCATCATACGAGTAAGCATCTAAGCAACTGTCATGGCTACGGGCTCTCCCTTATAATATAGTTGCGATGGCAAGAAAATATCACCGTATGGTATAGGGGATATAAGATACAGACAGAAAGTATCATACTGCATCAAGGAAAGTATCAGACTTTGGTGGCATGTAGGAATACTGTAGTTGAGATAAATCTAATCGCAATAACGTGTATGGGGACTGCATGTTAGAGTTTGCTGAAGCCGATATGTAGTAGTTCTCTCCTAACCTAATGTCGATCGATGGTCCCTTGTTGAGCACATCATTAAATGATAAAGCATATGAAGAAGGCCTAGGCATGTTCGAATGAAGAGGTGGGTGCGATAGCCCTGGCATGTCTGGATGACAAGGTAGGATCTGGGTATACGACTAGAAACCTTAGGTAAGTTACTATGAGGCAATGGTCTCAATTTATCCAAACATCACAATGTTGTACCCTCTCTGGTACATCTGTTGATGTAGACAATCATGCATCAATATACATGTATTATATGATTTAGTAAGGTAGATGTATAGATAATGTAAAGAGGTTGAGGATAGTATACCATGTGTGCAAATACTTCAATGTCTCTGGGCTAGTATCTCCTATGAACATAATGTTGTGGGCGGTTGATGATATATTTTGTGACTTGTTGGTACCACTCTCAGTACCCTTTCTCAATGTAGGGCCAGTTGTGAGATTGTGCAGCAAAGTGGAGCACTTGAGATAGATCCCACCATTGTGGTGCGTATACGCTATGCTCATGGGCCCAATCCTTATTCCCACTCGATCATTAATTGGTGCGATGCACTGCATAAAGACATCGATCAAAGTTTACTAGTATAGACTGTACCGTCCTAAATTGCCTAACCACTCTTTTAGGATAGTAATATTTAACTATCTTGCACAAGATGAGAGAACCCGAGTATGTCTACCTAACAAGTAACCTCTCATTAAGCAATGAGGCAAAGTCCTACTCATCTTTAAGCTTCCATATTAACAGCATAAAATGAAAAAAGTAATATTATAAATGTATGCATACGCTATTAATTAGACTAAATATTGATGTATTAATGTAAACCTAGATATGTGCCTTGGAGTCTAAGATATCATGAATGATATGCATAGAGTGGGTTGTTGTCTCATGCGACTCATGGCTATAAACTATATACCTATAATAGAAAAAATTACTACAATGCATAAAACTGTGCAATAAAATTATGCCACAATCCATAAATCAATACTTTTTTATGTAAATCATTGTACCGTGCACTAAATAGGGCACCTAGAGGCAATTAACCATTGGCTAACTCCATTGGTTACGTGTCTCTCTACACAAGGCATAAGCGAGGGCATAGGCTTGATATTCAGGACCACGCCCAAATCTACACTAAACGTGTATTAATTATCATCAGTCAAAAGATACACTATGTCATTTGAACCCAAAATATAATTGGACTTAAGTTTATTTGTAACCACTAGCACCCTTTAGAGATAATCTCGTGTCCTTATCACAATTAGACATAGAACTGTTTGTATAATTGTTCTAGCACAGCACTATCCCAACTATACTCATGTGCGTAATCAAGGTCCTTCAGGGGCTGGCATAATAGTAGCTTAAACATGTTCCTTAAAGAATCAGACATCATCGTGCATGCTAGCAACATCAACGCACAACCCCATGTATACTATGTGACCTACTCAAGAATGCTATGTGGTTGTAATCAGCACTTATCTAAATAGTCAGCTAATCACAAACTAGAAGGCTGAAACCTTTAAACCTTCTCTTGTTTAGGGTGAAACCTAAGTAATGTTAGCTGTACACCTACTACTCCTCTTTAGTTTAATTAACATCAACCTCTGTGATTGGGTGGCCCTCAATAGGTGGCTACCATATCAATGTTATATCCTAAAGAGTGGTCTTGGCCTCTCATGATGCCAAATGAAAAGTATAGGTCTTTAGATACCATCTCTCAACCATAGCAGTTACCAAATACCAATCTATCTAGAAGTGACCACACTTATAAACTCCGTAGAAGCTGATCTGCTATAGAATGGATAGTACTTTCTCATCTAATGGTTTGAGCTTCCACAAATTGTTATCTAGATAGCGCGGATAAGGGACCAAGTTTAAATCTCCATCCCACACCTAGCCTGATCTATGACTACACTAATCATGTAGCAAAGTACAATCAATCGGCCTATGATCCATCCTTTAACATGAAAGGGAATGATTTTAGTGTTTTTTAGTGTTAAAAAATACGAAATTTCAATGTTGGAAATTGGGGTTTTTGCGGGGTAAATCATCTGGGATTTGAGTATGAACAAGGTTTTTTAATGTTGGGAATTGTAGGTCTTGAGTGTTGGAAATTAAAGTTTTGTTATAATAATTTTCTAGGGTGTGATTTAAATGTTGGGAATAGGTGGTTTTGAGTGTTAGAAATTGTGGTTCTATTATGATAATTATCTAGGGCATGATTTGAGTGTTGAGAATTGAGGGTCTCGAGTGTTAGAAATTAGGGTTCTGTTAGGATAATTTTATAGGGTATGATTTAAGTGTAGGGGATTGGGAGTCTTGAGAATATTGAAAATTAGAGTTTTGTTGGGATAATATTCTAGGGCTTAGGATTTTGTTGGAATAATTCATCTAGGGTGTGGCATGATTAGTGTTTTTGAGTATTGGGAATTAGGTTTTTATTGAAGTAAAGTTAACATTTGCAACATTATTATGATTTATATATTCATGCAGTAAAAATAGTATAAATGTAACTACCTAACAAGATATAGAACTAATTACATATAAGACAAAAGCACATGACATTTCATTAATAAAAGTGAAAGCTACAAATGTCGAAGACATCTTAGACAAGTATATAAAGTGTAGCAAAGACTAATGGCTAAAGTACTACCATCATCGTACTTGTTAGGATGATGGCAAATTTTGAAGTCAACAATGGGCCTTTTGTTCACTTTTTCTTCGTGCTCGATGCTCTAGCTAATCCATCTCTTTTGAAATTATTGTACTTGAGTCGTGCTCTCTTCACCTGATGAATCGCCAATGGAGATTGTGATCAAGTTCAAATTATAACTACTTCCAATAAACTTCAGCTCAAATCAAGTAAAATTGCCCCATGTAATTGTTAACATAGGCTACATGGGACGTAGGCTTGAATGTTCCCACCTCCACGACCTCGAGTGCTCGTAGTAACGGCCTAAGCTATTCCCTTACACCTATCAAATAGCTACACACAATATCTAATTGATTCGGCCTCCACATTTGCGTATATCTTGCTTGGTCATATCGATCAATCATTGCCTACTTCAGCCATTCATTGCGCTTTTGTATGCCGCTCATTAAAATACACCATAATATAATTAAATGTCAATTATACCATAGCACAGCTAGGTGGCTGTCTGATTCCCTTGATGACCTCATTTATGGATTTTGAAATGCTAGTCGTTAGTATCCCACAACATGAGCCATCATTGTGCACAAGAGTCCACTTCGTGAGATTGATCCGGGATAGCCAATAATGTGCATGTGGATCTAGCGTCCTCATATACTCCATTGTCCGCCTAAACTTGGACACTTGACGTTACCTCCCAACATACCAATGCAAGTCTCTATAGTGGTGGTTCTTAAATTTTTTCAATAGGTTCAGACACATACCTTAGGCAACGTATCAACCACAAATTTTTGAACTCATTAAACATATCAACCACTGACAACAACCTTATATGGCGATCGGATATAAGATGGGTACCTAATCTACCTCGAATCACATGTGCAACAATCATTTGCAGAAACCACACCTTGATTTAAAACTCTCTTCGTCCACTAATGCAAATGCAAGACGTAACGCCCATTGGTTAGCATCAATAGTCACAACTATTAGCAATGTGTGGTTGTATTTGACATACAAATGAATGTCGTCAACACTAACGACGTGTTGGCAATGAGTGCACCTATCTATGCATGGTTTGAATGCCCATAATACATAGTGCAACATTTTAGTTGTGGGCATTTTAATGTCCCCATGTTACCACTCCACCTTTGTCTTGGGATTCCACCTATGCAATACAGACATATAAGCAAGTAACTTATTAACAAAATCATCCCATGAGAAACTCGTGCAATGCCTTACTATGCCTTATTTTGAAACTATACTTGTCTTTTACTGTTTGAATAACACATTTAATTAAATAAGCGAAATCGTGGTAGACCGTCATAGTTAGATGTGGCGTAACCATATTCTTGTCTAAATTTGCATGACCTATCAACAACTCTTCTAGAACACAAAAGTATTCAGACCTATACTTGGTAATTCTCCACAATCTCAACCGTTTACTATACCATTGGCAAGGTTGTTTATTAGTGGTATGGCGACAAAAAAGCTTTCATGCAATCACTATACTTTTTACCACTGAATACTCTTTATAGGTAACCCTAACAAAGTAGTTTTTCATAACTACCTGTATGGGTTCCTTAGACTTGAAAATCATCTTGGTACAAAGCTTAGCATTGTGTTCGTCATAATATGCTCTTACCTTAACCCTCAAGTGCTATAACTATCAAAATAAATCTCCTTACTCGCATGTGTGAAAAATGGCACAGATGGATACATGGATGTCCTAGAAAGAGGCACTAATGGATAAATAAACACACCAGAAGATGACACTAATCTAACAAGTGCCTAGGACATCACTGAAGGGCCGACTTCAGATTGTGTCAACTCCTCCTCCATGGCTGCAATGTGAACTATATTCTGGTCACTATCCTTGTCGGACATACTGCCTCTAGCAGTCTCTTCCTTAAACATAATTTATATAGTTTGGAGGCCATGCTCGTTTGCATATTTTGAACCCGTATCATCATCCACCTTCTGCTCCAACTAGGTCAACTTATATGACTACTCGCTATATGTTTGCATACCATGTGATGGCTGGTCGTATGTCTACCTCATAGATGATGCCTCATTTGAATAAGGTTCGATGTTCAGACTAGGCACCTCGATTGAATCAGGAATACCACTAAAGTAAGTTTGCACCTCGGTGACTCCTTCCACACTAACTTCGTCATTATCAATTGAAAAAGTTTGATGCAATAACATGTGCATGTTTAGTACTCCCAAAGCATATGTAAACTAATCACGAAATTGTTTGGGCTCTGTTTGTAAATACAGCTCTAGGCAGTTCATCTGATTTATAGGATTTAGTAGAAAGTTCAAGTTTACCTTAGTGTCAACAAAAAAAATATTGCTAACCTCTGCCCACCAAATTGGTCCGTAAATACATAATTGGGGTAAATTCTAAATCAAAACTCTAGTACTATCGAACCCAGACAATTGATAAATAGTAACCATAAATTAATCAAAATCAATGTCATTGGGCGTGTTCCTATTGATGGACCATAACTATAACTTACAAAAGTTGAATCCTGCAAAATAATGCCTCTCTAGTACAAAATAATCTATATCTCGCTCTCAAATGACATATGTCACAAAATATAATCTATGTCAATACTACGAAAAACATAAAATTACATTTCCTCTAATGCAATATATTAAATTAAAATCTTACAGCAATATATTAAATTAAACCAACTAACAAATGTAACACACTAATAAAATGTTCATAAAATAGAATGTATGTCAATACTACGAAAATATATTAAATCATAATATAATATATTGAATCAAAATTTTATGACAACGCATAAAATTAAACTAACAATTAACAAGATGCAACACACTAATAAAATGCTTACAAAACATAATATATGTCAATATTACAAAAATATATTAAGTCATTATGTAATATATTAAATTAAAATCTTATAAAAATACATGAAATTAAACTAACAAATGCATGTAACGAAAATCAACAAGATCTAATATACTAATAAAATGTTTACAAAGCAGAACTTATGTCAATACGACAAAAATATATTGAATCATAATGCAATATATTAAATCAAAATCTTACAACAATATATAAAATTAAACTAACAAGCAAATGTAACGCACAATCAAAAATAAACTTTACTATATTTGTAAATTCTGGCATAAATTTTTTAAAATTAAAAATTCTACCCCAAAATTTTTAATATTTGTAAATTCTACCCTACCTTTTTAGTAATTGAAAACACCACCATAAAATTTTCTATTTTTGTAAATTACACCCTAAACTTTTCAATAATTGAACATTCTACCTTAAAATTATCAATAATTATGAATTCTAACCTAAAGTTTTTAATATTTGTAAATTCTACTCTAAAATTTTAATGATTTTAATTTCTACACTAAACCTTTCAATAATTATGAAATACACCCTAAACTTTCGATATCTGAGAATTCTACCCCAAACTTCTCAATTTTTAGAAATACCCTAAAGTTTTCATTATTAAAATTTCTACCCTGTACTGTTCAATAATTGTACGAGAAAATTAATAATATTTTTAAAATATAAATTGTGTATTACTTATATAAAAAAATAAGAGAAAAATTTAGAAAAGAGAATGAATTAAATATTAGAGAGGATATTAAAGAATACATGATTAATAGAAATTAAGTAAATTGAATAAAATAATAAGAATTGGTAGGGAAGTCTCGTTACGAGTCGAAGCGCCCACGCCGCGTAACGCGTTAGTCTACGGACCCAGACATTCGACGCAGTCTCACCTTTATTTATATGAGTTATAGACACTAACACACCCTCAAGCCGCCGTTCTCTTCAATTTCTCACCGAGTAAGTGATATAAGACTCTTTATGTAAGTTTCTTTTGTTTGATTTTTTTTCACCAGTGGGTTATTATTATTATTGTTATTTATTTAATTTATTTTTTGGCCGGGGAGGGAACAGAGTAGGTGGAGTTTGAGCTTGAATTTACGACGGCGATGGTGTCCTCGGCGAAGCTGCCGCCGAGGAGAGGTGCGATCACAGCTCAGATTATGAAGGATTTGGGTGAGGCGTTATCTTGGCTAATGTCGAGGGTTCGCCAGCGCATCCGTGCTTTCGCAGCTTTTTGGTAGGAACGCCACCACCCGGGGTTGCAGCTGCTCCTCCATCCGCCGCCGATTCTCAACGAGTCCCGATATTTCTTCAGCTGCTGCTCCTGTGTTCGTCTGTGTTGCTGCAAAAATTTATGAAGTTTCTGTTTGATCTTTGGTTGTCCAATTCTGAGACTTTTCCGATCATTTGGATAAGTGATCAAAAGAATTGATGGCTACCATAATTAATTAATGAAAACTACAAGAATCAATTGTTTATCACAGATGAATCAGCCGCACACAACATAACCACTAATTCTCACGAACCAAGACGCTCTAAATCAAATTTCATAAGAGATGGCCCATTAACTAACCCCACATCGTCAGATAGAAAATTGTCCGTTCCACTTCGAAGAAGCCATTAAGCCTGTGGGCTTCAACACGAGTGTTGTCCCCTCAAAATTATATCGCGTCCAACAACCAATCTTTGAAAGAAATTATTAAATATTAACAAAACTCCATAAGGCTATGTTTGGGACAGGAGTATTAGTTAGAAACAATATTCGGAAGGAATTATGTTAAGATAAGCACTATGTTTGAAATGAATATTTTGATGAAACGAAAGGTATATAAATATAATAATTATGTTTTAAAGAGTAAATAAAAATATATGAGTATATACGTAATATATATGTGTATATATATATATTAATTTAATTGTTAATAAATGTAATGATTGAAAAATAATTTGTTATATATATATATATATATATATATAAGGGGAGAAATTTGAATTGAAATTTAGATGAACATTTTGCTGAATTATATGTTTGGTAATATGAAATATGATACATGATTTTAAATCCAAAATTAGATTCCAAACTTCACCGAATAGAAAATGATACGGGTCTTGGGATTCAACATCTTACTTCTGGAAAAGAAATCCACTAATCATGGTGTTGGACTGTTTTGTGGGGCGTGGCACTTGGCCTCCTGGCCTTTTTCTTTTGATTTCTATTGGATTGAGCAAATGATTTCATCCAACACTTGAGGAGACTATTCCATCTTATTGGGAGGAACCATAAGATGATTTTCTCTAGGAACAGGAATTTCTGGCCGCATATGTAATAATTCCATCTTCATTATCCAAGATGGAGATATATATATGTGTTTGTATTTTTCAAATATTGGCTTACAGGGAAGCATATATATAGAGAGAAAATAGAGAAGAAATATTGTACGGATACTTGGCCTCCAAGACTGCGGTAGGGTCTACAAAGTAGGCCACACATAAGAGAGGTTTGAAGACTAAATTTTAAATATTCCTATCTTTTATGTTAAATAATAGTATGTCACCAGCTTTGTGGTCCACTACCCCCAAATTGGAGGTGGAGTTCCCCAGCTGCAGGGCCAAGAATACGGGAAAAAGGGCTTTCAAGTCCTGAATTCAAACAGACTTTTGGGTGAATGTTTGAAATTTTCTATGTCAATTCCAAGTAGGGTTATAACGAATCTTTCATGTCAATTAATTAGAATAATGGAAAAGAGAAACGAAGAAAAATGAATGAAATGAATTGCAAAGCCGTATATTAGATTATTTAATTTGGTTGTTGAACCCTTGCACTGCATGAAAACAATCGAATTGGAACGTCATGTTGGAACAATTTTTCTGAAAAAACTGTTCGAAATTTCGAAATATAGTGTTCCAAATTTTTGGGAATGACTTTAACCGACCGTTCCAAAAACTTTGAACAATCTATAAAAGTCATTCCAATAATTAGAACTGTCAAAATAAGCCATTCCATGTTTTTGATGAGGTTACAATAAATCATTCCAAATACATTCTTACACTATAATGGTTCGATCGGCTTTAAAATGGCTTTGGAATGGCTTTTGTTAGAATAGTATTGATATGGAAATATTGAAACGGTTTGGGCAAAAAAGAATTTTGGCATGACTTTGGCACGACATATTTGAAATGGAATTGAAACGGTGTTTTTTTGGACTTGTTGGAACTGCATTTTGGGATAGGGTTCAACAGAAATGACTTTGGCATGGTTTAGTGTGGAATGAATTTAGCACGAGGTGAAGGATTTGGCACAAAAGTATTTTGGTTCAGATTTGGCATAGAAGTAATTTGGAACTGATTTAGCATTATTTAATTTGGAATGGCTTTGGCACAACTACTTTGGAACGACTAATTTGGAATAGATTTGGAACGGTTTTTTGGCCAATGTATTGGAATAAATTAGGATCGTTTTTGGCACAAATCTGAAATGATTTTTGCATTTTTGGGCAAAAATACACATTATTTATTAATATTAGCCAGGAATTCCTACAATAATTTTTATAAATATTTTTCCTTCTCTATTTTTGCATCAAATAAAATATAAAAACATGTAACCATTATATTAACATATTACCACAAACAAATGAATTCGAGAACCATTCCAAAAATATCACATATATTCGAACAATAATATGACATAGGGAAGAATAAGACACTAAGTGGCATGACACACTACTCATCTATGTCAAGCCTCTCATCATCATCATCTGCATCTTGATTTGGGGACCATAATGGCCTGCTGAAAGTGAAAGCTTGAGGGTAGTTTGCATTAATCCACTTCAATAATTGATTCAATTGTGCCTCATTTCACTCAAGCCTCTCCTCCGCATTCTTTCATTTCTTCTCAGCAATTTGTAAATTTTCTTCTATTTGAAGTAGCCTTTGCTCCATGTTGCGCAACTCTACAGCAGGTGAGGAAGTTTGCGAGGTGGATCCCCTACAGAAATTGCAAAAGTTCTTAACTTCGGATCCCATACCCAACAGTCAGCCTTTCTTAAAGTCACCAAGAGCCGTAGCCACAGCATTGCTATTAGATAAATTGTAAAATAATCCCCCTTGTGTGGTTGGATCATCAGGGTCCATAACATTTAAATCATTGAGTGCTTTCGTGATATTCTCCTGTATAATAATTTATTTTTATAAATGATAAGAATAAATTTGGAGATATATTAATGCATACTATGCAAAACAGAAAATACTGAGTTATCGCTTGGGTCTGTGCACGACGGCCTGCCCAATCCCCAAATGCAGTCTTCCAAACCTTAGAGTACAACTCTAATGGATTTATCGATTTGCAAATTTTCTTTTATTTGAAGTAATCTTTGCTCCATGTTGCACAATTTTGCAGCAAGTGAGGAAGTTTGCAAGGTAGATCCCCTACAGGAATTGCAAAAGTTCTTAACTTCGGATCCTATACCCAGCAATCGGCCTTTCTTAAAGTCACCAAGAGCCGTAGCCACAGCATTACTGTTAGATAAACTGTAAGATAATCCCCCTTGTGTGGTTGGATCATCAGGGTCCGGGACATTTACATCATTTAGTACTTTCGTGATATTATCCTATATAACAATTTATTTTTATAAATGATGAGAATAAATTTGGAGATATATTAATGCATACTATGTGAAAGAGAAAATACTGAGTTACCACTTGGGTCTTTGCACGACGACCTATCCAATCTCCAAATGCAATCTGCCAAACCTTAGAGTAAACTCTAATGGATTTAACGACCTGCCCATATTTGCCTCCTACAAAGACATAGTATATGATTTTAAATAATGAAATCCTATGAAATGTCATGTAATAGTAAAATAATATCCGTTAACATTTTAAAGTGAATGACTAACCATTTGATCGCTGTGGGCAGTAATGAATATCAAACCGCATTGATAAATGGTAGAGGCTGACGACGCATCAACTAGTTGGTTGTTCTTATTTTTTTCACAAGCCTCAACAAATGACTCTTGTGCCCACTTATTTTTCATCTCTTCCCAATTCTCTTAAGATATCCATTTGGGCTTTCTCTCTAAAATTCTTACATGATACAAGTGCTTCCTTAAGAGCTCAAAAGCTTTCTTCTTGAAATTCTGTGCAGTCGTGTCTACAGTGTTCCATATAAATTTTACCTGCCGTAGTCAATATTTTATACGCAATCACATGTGAAGGTCACTTCATATACGCATAATAAAAATAAGATAATTCAAAATATACAATCACCTTTCATCTAATTCATCCAATTAAGATGGTGCAAACACCACAACAACAAAATTTAACTACTGCCAAGTGGCAACCACAAAAGGTATACGACAATCAATCAATCATACTATTGAATTTGTTCAAACAATATATAACAATATCTACGACATATTCAACCAAATATGTTAAAAAGAATTCATCAATTAACTACACATCCACAACATAACCCATAGGAGACCAAATACAAGTGCCAATCTATTTTGAAAAAATACACCAATATAGAACGGGTTATATACATAATTTTCAAACTTATGCAATGTACAAAAGTCCCATAGTACTTGTTTACTAACATTAAACAGGCAAAAACTAGAACTTTTTGGTGTTGAGTTCGACATCCTTAAATCAAACCCAAGATCCATTGTAGTGGCTAAATATAACCTGTCTTATATAGTATGTTACCTCCTTATATGCACTGTGAAAACCATTTTATGTTATGATAAAACTCTTGCAACATACATTGATGAGTATAAATTAAATATATATACATACTGGAAGTCCGTAGGGTTATGTGTATAGACCCCCTGTCCTCTAGTAAGATTGTTCCAATGGTTGCACATTTGGTGTTGCTTCCACAACAGTGTGTTCTTATTGGGCATTGAAGGTTAAGGGCTGGTCAGAAGGGAAAGGGCTAAAACGACTATTATGTGGTAGAGACTATGTTGGTGAGGTGGCAGTGTTTCAGAATCTTTTGAAATAGGCCTAGGTAGAGGGAAGTTACCTCAACTTATGCCGTGTCTTCCACTAGTAGATTGTAACTTTTGTTTACAATCTCTTGAGTAAGCATCACGTGTCATCTTCCAAAAATTAAACAAATAAGTAATAGTTCCAAATTATATGTGAAAACTATGACTTGATAAAAAAAAATTATTTTAATGCATACACATTACAACCTTTGTTTATCAATTTCTATAGAGTACAAAATATAGTCAAATATGACTATAGTTTGCAATTGGTCCAACCTATGTTTGTCAAACATTATCTAAGAGCCCTGCTAAAAATGGATTGAAATGCTATTTGCAACAATAAGTGAGTATAACATCAAACAAAATATCATTCAACAACAAAAAGCAATCAACATACATGCTCATAAATGCATTGTACAGTGTCTAAATATAAACATAACATTTCATATTACTCATCCCATGTGCTATTTGACATCAAAATAAAGTGTATACCACTTAGACATTTCATCAAACACTGATCATGCATAATTTATATTGTTAATATGTTGTAATTAAATAAAAGCACAATCAAACATAATTTACATTAAAAATATAACAAAACTTGTTCAAGTATCAAAGGTTAAACAGTACTTGTATACATATGAGAAAATGCTATTCAAGACTAAAATATTTGTAATGATAAGAAGAATTATTACCTTAGAATGCTAGTAAATTTGTAGAATACTACCATCACACAAACCAAAAATTAGTAAGATTTAGCCTAAATGAGTTGAAGATTTCCACCAATTCAGATTAGGATGGTTTTAGTTTGGAGAGAATTTTTGAAAGTAAAAATATTTGAAATGAACGAAATGAGTGTTTGGAAGGAGATATATTAAAAAATTTGAAACGTTTTTATTAAAACATACCATTCCAAACCAAAGAAAAAGCAGCGTCGCCTTCGTCGTCGCGACGAAGAAAATGATGGCATAATTTTTAGGCCTGTCGTTGCTCGATCGTCGCAATGGCCATGACAATAACGGCTCCAAATTCTTCTAGAGTCGCCGTCTTCCATTGTCATTGCAATGAGGTAGTGTGACAGCCACACAAATGTGCCATCATCTACATCATTGCGACGACGAGCATGACGGCCCTTGCATTCACTTCATAAACAAATATGTTATGTTGCATTACTTTAATTTAAAATGTATAATGTTTGTCCCTTCTCTCAATTGAAGTTTTGTATGAAATTGAATAGTATGTTCCATTTACGAAATTTTTTGATTAATTTGTTATGCAAAATGTTGGGATTTGTTTGTTGATTTATATGTTTGGACTTGGAATGCATTTATTACAACAATTTCATTGGAAGTTAAATTGCATATAAGATGTTCGATGAATTGTTAACGTTGATAATTGGCAATGTTGTGTCATTTATTCTAAGTAATATTTGTATGTTGATAATTGAGAATTTTGTGCATTTGATTTGTTGTACAAAATGTTTGGATTTGGAATGATTTGATAACAATAAAGCCATTACAACTTGATTTGCATATAAGGTGTTCAATGAATTACCCAAATGATAGAATCTTTGTTTTTATACCACAGTTATGTTAGGTTGACTAGTATCAAATATTATGTTTATGTTGGGATTTGTGATGTTGGTGAAATGTTGAATTGTAGTGGGATTTGGCAATATATTGGTAAGGTTGTAATATTACAATGGAAGATATGGTCATTTATTGTATTGTTTTGCAAGATAATAGCACCCAAAAGAACCTGAGATGCACCATCTAGCTCGTATGATAGGACAATTTTTGCATCGAAGGAGACAGAGGAAAGATATGATTTTTTTCATTAAAAATCGATGCTTCGCGCCTGAGCAAAGGATAGTTCGGGCAATGCAATACCACCGCTTATACCACTCAATTATTAATGCTTTAGGTTAGTGGCAGTTCACTCAATAGTCTGAGCATTCCGTAGTGAAGTCTGTGGTCAAGGAGTTTTATGCGAACATGAGAAAATATCATACTGACCAATTTTGGGTGCAAGGTGTTGATGTCAATTATGATACAGACACTATAAATCAAATGCTTGGAACACACCAGAGGGAACATAGTATAAGATTCAATCAGCTCTTGCACTTAAACAACCCATTGGCTGAAATAGCTAGGGAGTTATGTCCAGACAGAGTCCAGTGGACTGACTCATCAATGCGTAGTGCATTTTAGAGTGCTGGGTTAAGTGATGTGGCCTGCACATGGTTCTATTTTTTAGCTGTTCGAGTACGACGTATAAATCATTAGACAAGCATCACCAAGGAACGAGCCATATTGTTATATGCCATCACAAATGGTATATACTTGAATGTTGGAAACGAAATTAGCGATGGTATAGTTAGATGTGGGAAAATGTCAAGAAAGGCAATGTGGCACCCCTATCTCATCATTGAGTTATGTAGGCATACTGGAGTAGCTATTGACTCCAAGTAGGAAATGCTTTCCATACAGAGTGAGATCATTTTTGACCTCCCTTCAAATGAGCCAATAGATCCAACAAAGGCATATGAGGAGCCCCCTTCTATTCAGCACCCATGGCAGGCTCGGCAGCCTCCCCCACAGCGTCATGGTATCTGGGGTATAGAGCAATTACTAATGGGTTTATCATATCGTATGGATACGGTGGTCGAGCTTATGAGAGAGGAAAGAGAGCATAGAATACAGTAGGATGAGTGCATAAGATAGCTCAAGACCCAGCAAATTGCGCTAACTGCTCGTCAGGATCATTATTACCAATAGACTCACCAATATTGAGACTATGCCACAGCACGAGATGAGGTCATCTATGACTATCAGCGCACGATGACTACTCATGATGCAGTAGAACCTATGCCAGCATGGCTTCATCCATTCAGACCTATCCCATATCCCATACCCAGGAAAACCGCATTCACCTGAGGATGTAGGACCGTCTACGTCTGTAGACCACGCACCGTCAGAAGATGAGGATGGTTATTAATGCATATTTTTATGTTCCATTTATGTATTTTAAATGACTTCTAAATTTATATGAACTTTGATATTCATTGATCCTTTATGTATATTTGGTATGAACTTTGATATTTTATTTTTCCGTTTATGTATATTTGATATGAGCTTTGGTATGTAGTTGGATATTTAACATTTAATTTTTAACAAAACTATAGCGACAAACCTTGTGAACATGATAGATATCTAAATTTAAAATTATGTTTAAATATAAAAATCATTAATTTTGACTTGTCAGTATGAATAACTACATATCACCTCCTTCTCTAAAATCACCAGATTTACTACCACTAGGTGAGATGCCTATCGAGATATCTCTAAAACTATCAGTTAACCTATTACTATATATATAGACCGCTATATGCTCGTGTGAGTCTACATGTAGTGAAATACTCGTAGGGTAATGCAGAAGCGGAACATCTAACTATGTCGACCACACTCCGTACATGAATTCATTATCAGGTTGAAAAGGGACATCACTCCATTTTACCTCCACAGCGCTTCTAGGCTTGGTCTTGCACGCAGCCATCTAATCAACTATGTTCCTTTTCGAACTGGGGTCTTCTATATAATATATTAGAATAGTTTATTGGTTGACTCCATCTTTTCGAACCGGGGTCTTCAGTGCAATATACTTGAATAACTCTGTTCCTTTTCGAACTGCAGGGTCATGGAGAAAGATGCAGCTGAAGAGGGCATAGGTCATGAGTCATTACGAACCGACCTATTTCTTTTTGATCGAACAGTTGACTCAAAATAGTATGATAAAAATGTGGCTATTTCCTCCACAACATATGCTTCACATATTGAAGGTTTAACGCGTACTTTGTTCTTGACTTTCTTCTTCAAAGTTCGAAGGAACCTACTAAAAAAATCAATAAAATCAGCTTCATCAAATAGAAAATGAATCAACTATGTTTGGATACAATTTGATGAACAAACAAATCCCTCAAATAGATACATCCATCTATATTGCATTAGCCCACCAATCCTCACCTCATATGGCAAATAAATAATCAAGTGCTCCATTGAGTTAAAAAATGGTGGGCAAAAAATTTTCTCAAGGTTGCAAAGTAAAATTGGGCCCTTATCTTGCAACTCTTGTAGTTGACTAATGTTTTGTATTGGTAAACAAATTTCTTGAAAAAACAAGCTCAACTCAATCAATGCAGTCCACATAAATCCTAGTAACAGTTCTTTAAATGCAATGGAAAGTAGGTGCTCCATAAACACATACGCATTGTAAATCTTCATGCCATGCAATTTCAGTTACATCATGTCAACGCACCAATCAAGGTTCAAAACATACCCATCTGGAAACCTTAGTTGCATAAGTCACTGACATATCATACATTTCTGATCTCGACTAAGAGTGTATGTTGCCTTAGGCTTAGGCCCGTCACTTTCCGATGGAACTGCAATCTCTAGCCAATCACAGCTCTTACTCATGTCCTTACGGCCATTCAAGATATCTTTTATCTTTCCTTTAATATCCATTACTGTGTTGAACATGTTGTCGAACACATTCTTATCGATATGCATGACATAAAGGTTGTGCCACAACATATTATCCTTCTAGTAAGTTAGATTCCACAATATGTTTCTCTTTGTCCACTTATGCTTAGTACTATAACCAGCTACTATTGATATTAGGTCATCAATGGCCTGAGAGAGGCCACATACCCGATCCCACACACATCTACGTGACATAATAGGAGGTGGAGTGTGGTACTCTACACGTTCTTTCATAAAATTTTTCTTATGCCTCCTATAAGGGTGATCGGGGGAAATAAATTAGAGGTGACAATCAACATAACTTCGCTTCCTACTATGTTGAAGATAAGAGAAGCCTTAGTATATTCTATACACATCGAACATCCCATCAACCTAGTGGTCCATAATAAAACAGCCCTCATATTAAAGGTACTATGCCGTGATGCATCATATGTTGGAACTTTTTCATGCCACAATATGAGTAGTTCATCTACCAAAGGTTGAAGATAAACATCAATAAGTCTTGTAGGATTTAATGGACCAGGAATCACTAAAAATAGAAACATGTATGGGTTCTTCAAACACAAACCTACTAGAAGATTATATGATGTCGCAATGATAGACCAAGAAAAATATGTCTCACCAAACGATCCATGTGGTGTAAACCCATCTACACATAAATAAAGCTTTACATTGCGTGGCTCAGCGGCAAATTCAGGATACTTCTCACTAACACTTTTCCAAGCTATCCCATCTAAGAGGTGACACATAGTTCCCTCATCAATTATGTGTGCTACATACCAAATCATCTGATCTGTCATCGTATCTGATGCATATAATCTCTACAAATGGAGAGTCAATGGCAAATAATGTTAGCAAGCAATTGGTACCTTTTTTCTACAGTTTTGGTTGCCATACTTATCCTTGTACCTAAGCGCACCACAAAATTTGTAGTTATGAAGATTACTATGGGATTTCCAATATAACATGCATTTAGCCGAATAACAATCTATCTTCTGCATAAGGAGTCTCAAATCTCTTATAAGTCATTTCGTACCGTAATAGTCTACCGACATTCTATGGTCACGAGATAGGATTTCATCAATCAAACTACATATATCATCAAAATAACTTTCTAACATACCATGGTCTACTTGTATACTCACCATTCTTACCATAGCCAATAATTAAGATGAATTTTCACATCCCTTCTACAATGGTTCATCTATCACATGTAACACATCCAAGAATTTATTTTTCAGCCATGAACATCCATGCCATTGGCTCTGTCATCACCATCATACATTTGATTTGAACCGCTACCACTTGCTTCCCACATGTATGAGGCCTCATGTTGCCTTTGTGCATCATACAACATCCTCTGGTCTCATGAAATTCTCTAATAATTGTCTTCTCCCAGGTTGTATTCATTTATCGTAACGGCCGGCTCAGATGGACCGTTGCTATTTAAGCACTTGTTTTCACCATGACTAGTCCAATTAAAATAATTCTTCACGAATCCTTTTTTGAGCAAATGTAATTTAACTTCTTCAGGTTCTAAAAACCTGTTATTTTTAGATCGAAAAGATAGACACCTAATTTTAGAACCATCCATATAACTTTGTTGTTATCTTGTCCATTCGACAAAATTAGTCACACTATCGACAAACTCCTCAACCAAGCCTCAACAACCATGGAGGTTTTAGTTGTACATCCGTACCCTAATATCTTTTAACATGTGCACTATAAATTTAAACACAAATAAAGTTTAAATTACAAATCAACAACTTAAGCACACACAACATAAAAAAGGGAAAGAACTTCCCCTCAACAACCTCATCATCCAATTAAAAGAATGCTATACACAATTAGTCCCAACTCACTACTCCATATTCATACATAAATTAACGGGATACTCACAATAAACTAAGTCACTAATATATTAAAAATCTACACAAAGAATAACATTAACCATATATGTCAAAATTTGGACATTAATTATTAAATATTCCTCCAAAAGTAGCAACATACCTTGGGCAATCTCTAAAAAAGTTTCGACTATCATTTGAGAATGGCTTCAAAATGTTTTGAATTGGAATGTGTAAAACGAATCTAGTGAGTCCTAAGGGTAAATATATAAATCTACAATATTAGAACAACATCAACAGCTGCCTCACATTGAAAATTTGGAACGGCTTTACGTGATCATTCCAAATTTTAAATTTGAAATTTGGAACAGCAATAATAAAATCGTTCCTAATTTCAAATTTAGGACGGCTATAAAAAAAACCATTCCAAATTTGAATATTTGGAATGGTTATAAAATACTGTTCCATATTACGAATCTGCAGTTTAGAATGACAATAAAAAGCCGTTCTAACTTTGGAATTCGTAATTTGGAACTGAATTGGGATGATATTAGATTTCAACGAATTTGTTATAATGTAATAATTACATCCCAATTACTAGAATAGTTTTTTGGAATGGTTTTACAACTTGTTTCAAATTTGGAACAGCATTTGAAAAGCCGTTCCACTTTCAGAACGACTTGGAATGGTTAATAAAAAGCAGTTCAAAAATTGGAACAAAAAACTATTCTAAAATAGGAATGGTGTTTACAATGCTATTCCAACTTTGAAATAATTTTTGTTGCCATTCTAAATTTGGAATAAACTTAAAACAGTTATGAAACAATTTGAAATGGAATTACGGTATAACAAAATTTACTTTCTACATTTGTGCCAAAATTGTTCCAAACGAGCAAATAGGCAATAACTCTCACCCACACTTCCAAAAGTTTGAATCCAAGAATTCGAACGTGTACGATGAAAGTACAAAGTATTATTAGGGACTTGATTTTGAGTGTTTTGGATGCTTTTGCAATTTGTGTTTTGAGGATTTAGAATAGGAAAAAGAAAATAGGTTCAATCGAGTTTCATATTATTCTTACAAGCAAAAAGAATTGTAAATAATTAAATCATGTCTAATCTGTTGGATATTCCTTTGTTTTTTTTTTGTATGTATACATATTACATACATGTACGACATTATATAGTGATAGGATGCTAAAATAAATTTCGTATAGGAATATAATAAAATTTTTAATAAAGTCGAATACATGTTCATGCATATGTATATACAATGTAATTATAATTTCAAATAAATATATTATTTGAATTTAATATATACACACACACATATGCATACACTTCAAAGAGAGAAATTAGAATTGTGTATTTTAAAGTATTTTCAAATTATTTGAATTGGATTGGATGCCACCTCAGAATCAATAACTAAAGATGGCGTGCCAAACAACACCTAAAGTGAATCATTATCTCCGAAACTTAAACCGAAGATAGTGACCGGATGAAAGGCCATTTTCTAAGGCTATGTTTGGGAAAGGGATTTTTGCTGGTTATATTGTTTGATAGAAATTATATTAAAATTAGTATATTTGAAAAAAATATTTTAATGGAATGAATAATATAACTTATTAGAAAATATGTATAAAATGTATAATAATGATTGAATGATATGATAGTTTATAAGAATAATAATTATGTCATAGGGTATAAATAAAAATAAATGTGAGTATATATGTGATTTATATAGGTATTGATTTGACTGTAAATAGGCGTAATGATTACAAAGTAATTAGTTAATTATAAATAAGAGAAAAAAATTTTAAATTTAAATTTGGATGAAAATATTATTGAATAGTATGCTTGGTAGTGCAAAATTGATATGTTGTTTTGGTATTGAAAGTTGGCTTTCAAACGTAACCTAAAAAGTTATAATTCTATATTTTTTTCTTCAAAACGTATAAAATGAATGGTATAATTCTAATAAATAAATTTTAAAACCTGAACCCGTATTATTCTTTCAAAATTATAAAAGTATTTCTCTCCCATCCATTCTAACCCTAAAATAATATATCCTATCACAAGTGATCATTATCATATCTTTTTCTTAAATGTTGTGAAACCTATATAAGTTATGAATAATGAATTGATATTATGTTTATGTAAGATGCACATTGAACAATCACAACATACATTTATGAAACTAACTAGATTCCTAAGTCAAGAATTTTAAAGCGTGTTGACGTGTCGAAGCCCAATTCTTTTAGTTAAATCTACAACACATAATGGGTACATATGATTGCTTATGCTTGATAGTTGATATCGAAGATTAAGACAACACAATTCCCCTCACACCATTTGTCGGCACTTTTCTACAAATATGTTAAATCCCATGATAAGTAATAATATACCTCCATAATTTTTCCTCACAAAACTTTGGTATTTAATTAGATTAAAAATCTTTCTAAGGCTCCTTTTATTCATCATTTGCTTTGCGTTGCTTTGGTTGCTGGATGTAATTTTATCTTAATTGGAGGGACGCCACTTGCTTTAAAACCCACAGGCTTAAGCTATCAAATGGCCCCCAAAAAATTATCTTCAGAGTGCAATAAATAGGGTTAGTTAATGATCAACTTCTGAAGTTGACTGTTCATTGAATTAGTGATTATAATTTAATATTGTGAAGCTAATTTACATTAAATAAGAATCGGTTCCTGTAATTTTAATTAAACAAAACATAATTAATTATCATATCACATTGGAATGTCTAAAATCCTAATAGAAATTAACTTTTGCTCATGTAATCTAATCACAAGAATACTCCTCTTTGTACGTTTAAAATAAATTACGAAAGAATAAATTATCAAATAAACAGTATCCACGAAAACCCCGAACCTCACGCCTAAACTCAGACAAGTTAATCGTACAACTGAAAAGTCAAAAAACAAAACAAAGAAGTTTATTATATATAAATTTAAGCACAGTGCACGCTTGTATTCGTTATCAATCATTTGGATCACACGAAAACCTTATCCAAACCACAGTACTGTATCACAATTGACCGACGAACGTCTACGATCAAAAGGAAGGCCATATAGCGACAGCACAGACAGCAGCAGCAGCAGTTGACTAAATGTCAGAACCCATCTAGAATACGCGGCAGACGGAGGAACAACCCTGCAGGGTGGCGGCGCTCCCGCCAAAAAGCCGCGAAACCGCCGATGATCAGCTGGCCAGCCCTCGACATTGGTGCAGCTAACGCGCCACCCCAATCCTTCATGATCTGAGCTTTGATCGCACCTCTCCTCGGCGGCAGCCTAGCCAAGGACACCATCGCGGTCTTACATTCAAGCTCAAACTCCACCAACTCTGCAAAAAGAGAAGAAAAGAGACGGAACGTCTGTGTGCCGTGGGAGGGACGGGAGTCCGTACACTAACGCGTAACCCGGAGAGGACACTGGACAGTTGTATTTGCGTTTTCGGGCCCGTAAATGGGTGTAATACACAGACACAGGCTTATCAAATAAACATATATTTGCCTTATCAGGCCGAAAATGCCTGACGACCCAAAAAATTTATTTCGAAGACTTGTCAGGACCCAATGGCTTGAGAGCTGCAGCCCGCAAATAATGATCAAAGATTCAAGATGAATTTGACAATATAATTATATTTGTCTTTTATATATATATATATATATATATATATATATTAATTCTTTTCCCATAAAATTCATTTTAGCAATTATGTTTGATACTTAACAAACAATAGAGTCCAGAATTCGTTGTTCCTTGCAGCACTTACACTGTCACACATACATGGAAAGGGAACAACTGCGTTGCAATGTGTGTATATTTCTCTTGTTTTGGCGACATACAGATCAACAGCCTCAAGCACATTTGAATTGAGTTAATTTAAAAGAAAGCTAAATAATTAATTCTATTTTTTTTTTTTTTGAGTCCGTTATTATTTTTAAGAAATGAACCAAGGTGCATTTATGTTCAACTACTTATGAATAAAATAAAAATGATATGTATGTATGTTTGGTTTAAATTTATATACTATTAAATGGCATAATAATATATAGAAGTAATAATTAGTTTATATATATATATATATATATTTAAACTAATTATTACTTCTATATATTATATATGGCGAATTGTGTCCATTTAGGTAGATAATGATTTGATTATTAATAAAAATAATTATTGAACTTTGGATTTTCTTATAACATACTTCGCTAATATTGCATTTTGCATTAGGTGTTTTAAAAATAAAAAGCTTAATCAAGTATTTTACTTTACCAAAACATCTGACTTCGCTTGAGAACGATTCCGCTTCCACAGCCTTAACCTCACCCACTAAATAAGTTTTGTCTCTCTTTCTTGATTCTTTGATTTCTTAATTCTTAGTTAAGTTTACTTGGTTTTTAATCAATTAATGCTAACGGTTGGCATTAAGTCTCTGCTCATTCACTTATATTGCCAATTAATTCCGCAAAATCAATTTGGTAGGTGCTAATTTAATTAGCACGTAATTAAGTGTTAATTACTAGAGTGACGTCAATGAATCATTGTCGGTTTGGATATTTATCTATTAGTTGACAAATAAATGCTTTAACACATTCGGAATGCTTATCAGTTTATGTGTCTCTTTTACCTCATGCATCTTATTTAGTCAAATAATTTTAATCAATAAGGAAAATATTAAAAAATACAATGATATGTTTAATTACAGAAATTTTCATTTGGATTCATTTTCAAAATTTTCCATTTTGTGATAATTGTTCTTTTGATATTTAGTACAAGCTATTGTATTTACGGCATACTAGGTATGCAAGAGTGCAATAAAATAGGAATTGAATATATATAAGAATAGAATGAAAATTATATAATTATGATGTGGTTGGTGTATAAGGAATAAGAAATGAATAAAATTGTCATTTATAATTAAATTCCCATAATTGCTGAAAAGAAATGAATATATAAATACTATGAACTTAATTATAGTGACAAAATTATCCTTAAATGATGAATTTTTATATAATTATACATTAAAAACTCAATCAATACTTATATACACTTAAGTTGGTGAAAAAACAAAATCAACCAATTAAAAAAGACTTCGACATTAAAAATTATTTGTTTAGCAATCCAAAAACATTATCATTGTTTCTTATGACATAGAATTTCAAGTTTTTACAAAGAAACTAATATAGAAGAGAGAATAAAGAGAAAAAAATTGTATCTTTAAAAAAAAGATTGAAAGAAAAGAAGATTGTAAAAAAAATGATAATTGTAATTCATAGAGTTTTTTGTGTCGGCACAAATATTTATAAGAAACAAATGTATACTTGATTGTACAAATACTATTTTACATTATGTATAAAATAAAAGATATAGAATGAAATTCAAAATAGAAAAAAAAGGTAAAATAATTTAAAATTAAAGGAAGATATTGACCAAAAATATAATAAATTAAAATTTTAGGACACTCAATATCTGTGCACATAAAAAAAAATAATTTTAAAATATAAATTTTATATCATTCACATAATTCATAAGATAATAAAATGGAAAAAGAATTTGCGAAATAGAATATATAGAATATGTATAAATCGAGAAAAGTAAATGAAAAAAAGTAAAAATTAAGGGAGTATAATGTAAAAATAATATATAAATAATTAAAAATATTTTAGTAATTATATATTATATAACCATACTATACCATAGAAATGTCATCAAAGAAAAGTATAAGTTTATTTTTAACAGATTAGTAATACATAATTCTACAGAGTTGAAAAGGAATGACTTAACCTTCATTTGAGAATGATCATTTCCATATAAAAATTATACTTACCATATGATTCAGAATGAAATTAGGAATACTCATTCTATTTTCAACTTATTCCTACATATTAACTATACCCTTAGCTTAACAAACTTGTTCCTGTCTTTATCCACAAACAAATTATTATAAATAAATTGTAAATGTTGAATTTAGTGGTAATGAAACAAAATTTGAGTTAATCATAATAAAAACAAGTGATAAAAGATTATATTAGAAAGGGAAAAAAAAAAGACAATTTACTAAATTGAGTTAACCATTAAAATGTCAAAAAAAAAAAAAAAAAACTCGAGCTGGTCCAGTAGGGTCCCACCCAACCCAAAAATTTTTTGGTTTGGCAATTAAACCCAACTTTTCTACTCATTGAGTACTGGGTTTGAGTAGTAAAATAATTTGGATATATTTTGGATTTGAGTGTGAGTTTAGATAATACCAACCCATTTACAACTCTAGATTTTTCGCCCCTATACTTTCATGCTCCACCTTTAGTCACTCTTAAAAATCGAAGTTTTTATTTCTATATTTTACGGGCAACGTCTTGTGATGACTTCTTTTCAGTAGTTTTATTATTATTATTATTATTATTATTATTATTATTATAGTGTCATGGCCTCAAAAAATAATTATGATGAAAAGACCTTGGAAAGGGCTATGTATGTATGCAACATATAAAAAATTGTGAGGGTGATGAAGTAATGCTTTTGGTATTCAAAGTATAAAAATAAAATGTATATGAAAGTTTCATTGTTTTCTATTAATTTGCGTTTTTCCCTCTCAACTTAGTTGTATTTTATACATCTTAATCCTACCCACACACACACACACACACATATATACATACTTAGTACAATAAATCTGGGACTTTCATTTTTAAATTTCTTTAATATGTAATTCTCTTTTTATCTTTTAAATTATTTTTAGATTTCTCTTTCATTGTTCTCTAAATTTCAATTAAATTTTCTCTAATTTTTTAATTTTTTTCATATAATTCTATAATAATTAGTACAGGTTATCAATTATCAATTTCTCACAAGTTTGATACAAAATTTTGATCAAACACTATAATTACATTACATTAATCTAAACAAAATATATTTCATTCATATATCTTTATTTACAAAAAAAAATATTAAATCACACATAATGAGTGTGCAAAAAAGGTAAACTTATTCAGAAAGGGATTTTGAGAGATTGCCTTTCCTCGTCAAATATTATAGACTAACATGCCTACCCCCTTCTTTATATTTACTTTTTCTTTTGTATTTAATTTAATTTATTTCTTTTTAATTTTTTCTCTTCAATCAATATGTGCCACTTTTTAACAGTATAATACAATCTTATGTGCAATTTTTTTGCACAGCTTTGAATTTCTCAATTTATATTAAATGCATACAACAATTCATTATATTATTTATCGATTATTGTCTGTTGTGCCAAAAGAAACAAAGCGTCAAACAAAATAGATCCAAATATTTAAGACATGTCATGTTTGTTTAGAACTAAAATTTCAAGATGCCAAATGTCGGGGTGCAACTTGCTAGAGTAATTAATTGCACTAATATCTCTTTTCTCGTTCTTCTTGTTTTAACTGTCATCTTTGACGTGAGGATGACAAAATCAACGTCAAGCATAATTCAATCGCAAGTAGGAAATTACTGTGCAATATTTGTTCCGAACAAAAAGTGGGGAAGGAAGTAATTTTCAATAATTTTCCTTATTTTTCAAGCTTAAAAACTATTACATATTTGCACGCTTTGTATCATTTTGAAGTTATGCTTTGTTTCATGATAAATTAAAACAACAATGAGATTTTAAGAAGTCCAAGATGATACAATGTGAGAGGGAAGAAGGAAAATGCTTTAGTGATAAAATCAGAGTATCACGGATCAAATAAATTAAATGCCATTATTATTTTGGTTTATCACAAGAATGATCCTTATAATTCTTATAGCGACGAGGATTGATAAATATTATCACTACTAATGGCAAAAGTTCACAGATATACTAACAATTAGTAGTCAATGTATGGTATTAAAAAGATAAACTTTGTGCCACGTACAAGTTCTCTAAACGTTTTGCCAAATATAAAAATTATAGGCACTTATTTGAATATATATATATGTATATATGTCTATATCTATATTTATATTTAGCAATAATTATATGTTGTCACTAATATTTTTTTTTTTTCTTATCATTATTATGTTGTGCCATAGGTTAACCTGACTTTGAAATCATTATTTAAATAACTTATGGCTAGTACACGACTAGATGTGTATGGATTAGTGATGATTTTTCAAACTTTCAAACTTGAGTCCAAAAATTTATGCCCTCCACTATCTATTTGTGTGCGTAAGTTAAAGGTGTGTAAAAAACTTATTGTTAATACACGCATGAACTATATTTTAAAAATATAAATAGTATGTTTGTTTTTGTTTTTTGATGTATTTTTTATATGTATTTTTTAAAATTGTGTAAATGTAAAAAAGAGATAGAGAGAAAATTTAAAAAGGATAATGATTGTAATGTGTGTTTTATAGAGGCAAAAAGAAATTTAGCACAAAATATATAATTATTACGTAGATTTATATATATGTACATGTATGTATATATATATATATATATATTATTTCTTCAATAACTCCTTCAATTTTATTTATTTTATTCACTTTCTAAATTTGAATTTATTTGATTTTTCTATTTATGTTTTACATTTGAATATTTTATGAAGTTTATAAATGATGTGAAATTTATCTTAAAAATATTATTATGTTATCCATACGCACAAATATTTAGTGTCTTTCAGATCAATTTATTATATTCTTTCTTTTAATCATCTCTCAATTTTAATATTTTTATTTTTCAAATTTATCTGTTAATCTCATATTTTTATCTATGATATAAAACATTATTTATTTACACAATATACGCGTGTATTGAGTATATTTTTTCACAATTATATATAAATTGAAGTTGTTAACTATTGATTCATGAGACTCATTTCGAAATTACAATTGTATATTTTAGTTTGTGACAAAAATCTTCAAAGACGAGACAAACAAAAAATGGGTGATTTTTTCAAAAAATAAAAACTAAATTGCTACAAATTTACATTGGTCTTGTATTTATTAACTTCTATCTTGTGATTTAAATAAAAGTTGTAGCAAACTTGTCAATACTAATCAAAGCTAGACTTAATCAAGGTCAAAATTAATGTGGGGCGCACTACGTCAATAAAATGAAGGGGTCAATGCTTCAACTAGCTCTATCTTTGCAACGCGCACCGAATCTATCTAAGATTCTGGAGAGAGGACAAGCCTAAGATTATTTTTGGTTGGTGATTTTATTAGGCGATAAAAACAATAAAAATTATAAGATTTTGACCTGAAAATTTTAATTTGTTTCAAATTGCATATTAATTTACATATCTCTCTCTCTCTCTCTCTCTCTCTCTCTCTCTCTCTCTCTCTCTCTCTCTCTCACACACACACACACACACACACATATATATATATATAAATGATTGAATAATTTGATAACATTGGAAGTAATGATTAAATTTTTAATATATAAATTATATATAAACATAAGTGCGTGTGTTTACATGTAAGTATTAATTCAATAATGGGAAATGGACGAGTTGTATGGAACTCCAAATTTTTGTGACAACTAAATTTTTTTAATTTTTGTAAAATAGAAAAAACTTAATTTTTTGTGAAGATTAATTCCCAAATTTATATTTTATATATTTTAATGTATTCTTTATATTTATCAGAGAATCAAGTTTGTAATATAATTAATTTATTAAATTATACATTACAATTTATATTTATGATTTGTAAAATATATTTTAACCTTTTTTAGAGAATTTACTCGAAAAATAATATCAGTTTATGCATTTATATCAATTTACTTGTAGTTTGGATACAACATTCATAAAAATATGTTTTGCATTTTTTTGAAAAAATAAAATTTTTAAGCATTTTTAAAATATATATTTTTTAAAGTTATCCTTAGATATTTAAATATCAAATTTATATTTTATATTTAGATTATATATTATGTAAGAAATATAGTTTTTATATTTTTAAGAGAATATATTTAAAAAATACGATAAAATTTTTAGATGTATTTTTCATATTTTATGTTTATGATTTAGATGATATATCTTTTATATTTTTTGCAAATATAAATATATGAATATATATTCAGAAAATATATTTTAAAATTTTTATAATATATAGATTTTATACTTTAAACTTTTTCAGATTATATATTTACATTATTTGAATTGGAAGAAATTTAAATTTAAATTTAAAAATATATAACTTTTTATTTTTATTTTGTAAAATATTAATCATTATTTTATTTTTTATCTTTCTAAGAGAAAATTTTAAATTATAATAAATTTTTAATTTATTTTTCTAATTTTATATTTGATGATTTAAAAAGTATGTCTTGTTATATGTTTTGAGAATATACATACATATATATATATATATATGAAAATATAATCATAAAATTTATTTTTACATTTTTCAGAAAATATAAACGTTATACTTTAAAATTTTTTAGATTATATATTTATATTATCAGATTTGGAATGAATTAATAAATTTTTATTTTACTATTTATGTTTTTAGGAAATTAAATAATTTTATTTTTTGTTATATTTTATAATTTAGGAATTTTTTCATATTTCCTATAATATATATAGAAATTAATGTTTATATTTTTTATACTTTAAAAATATTTTCTATATTTTGAAGAATTTTTTATATTTTGCATATATTTAATGTAAAGTTTCATATTTTTCATTTTATATATAATATCTAATTTGGCCTTTTCTTTTCGCCCTAAACTGGTCCTATGCGGCATTCTCAATTTGCCAATGTCAACTGGGCACCGACCAACATGTTAAAATTAGGCTAAGCTCTCAATTTGTGGGTTTGTCGATCTTGCATCTAGTGTGGTACACCGGGTGCGAGAGATTTTATCATTTGTAACATCGTTACACGTGACAAAATATAAAATTATCAATTAACTACTTTTTTAAAATATAAAAAAAATATTGAATAGAAAATTAAATAAGACATTAAATAAATTAAAAATTAAAAATAATTTGAAATAAAAGTAAAATATAAACATTTTTGAAATGTTAGAAATAAATAAATTCATATTTGGTTAAATTTTTAACCACATGAAACAAAATTGATTTTGCAACACTAACGTTTGTCTACATTAAACTTTCACAAGATGGTGCTAGAACACCGGTCAACCTTGGCCAATACACAAGCATGATTGGGACCCTGTCTATCTTACAACAATTAGGCCTTCTATATGTTACAGTTTGTGTGCATGGTTCCAATTAACACCAATGGAGAGTCATCTAAGCGTTGTCAAGAGGATAATTTGTTAAATTCATAGTACATCTAGTGTTGAATTAGGGTATTCTAAAAAATTCTAACTTTAACTTTATTGGCTTTAACGATGTTGATTGGGTACGGAACATTGACGATAGAAAAACTACAATCAAAGGATGTTTCTTTGCCGAAAACAATATTGCTTTATGGTCAACGAAAAACAACACTCAATCTCCCTATCCAACACCATATATAGCAGAGAGTTCATGTTGTGCACAATTTCTTTGGATAAACAATTATTACAAGATTATGGTGTTCACCAAGATGATATGTTGGTTATGTATAACAGCTAAATTGCCATCAATATTACTAAGAATCCCACACAACACAGTCAAACCAATTGTGTTGGCATCAAGCATAATTTCATTAGGGACTTGGCGAAGAACAAGGTGATTGTTGTGAACTATATTGCAACATCGTCGTAGCATAAAAATATCATGATAGAAGCATTGGATCAGAAAAATTTTGAGGCCTTAAAAAGGAAGCCGGGTTTGTGCCTAACTTAAAGTCCAATCTAAGAAGCCTAGTAATACTAGAGGGATGACGTAGGAAAAATTGGAGAGATTTTCTTTCATATATGTGCTTCTAGTTACGCAATCACAAGGATTTTTGAAAGTCTTGTTTCCTTCTTTCCTATGGATTCTTGTTTCTCCAAATCTTTATTTATTGTTATACATCTGATAAATTGTACTAATTTATTTCTTCATTCTATCTTGATGTGAACTTGTTGAAAATTCTCACGATGAGTAAGAAAAGAAAGTGGATTTACTACTTGCAAAAGTACCTAGAGAAATTTAGCCCCATGAACACCTTCGTCAAACCTTACCCTAGAATCTTTAGGAATAATATTGGAAAGAAGCCTTGTACCACTGGAATCTCTATCAAGCAAAACTCCAACATCAGAGAAAGAAATGCTTAGCTCCAATTAGAAGAGTGGAGTTCTAGAGGTCGAAAGCTCTAAAATCCCTCAAGACTATGATTGGCCTAAAGAAGACATGACATTACCCAAAGCAAATTTAGGGAGACTTTTGAGAATCAACATATAACTAAATATGTATATCCTGAAATTAGAATTCCGGTAGTGGTAGAACAAACTTTGCCCCTACTCCAATGCCTAAAGATGCTGTGGCCTAAATTCTAGGGCATCTTAGAGACCCCTTAGGTACAAGTTTCAAACAACCCCTGACCAATGACTAGTATCAAAAAGAAGTAGTGTAAAGCATCTAGAGAAGAAGGATCCTCCAAATGAAAGAAGAAAAAGAAGAAGATAAATGTGAGCAATGCTACCATTTTAAAGTACTTCATAGCAAAAATCAAAGAATGGTCAAGTCTTATACATGATAAAACCTTTACAATTGAAAGAAAATTAGATACTGTTTAGTTGGGGGAAAACTTTCGATGTGGTGTTTGGGTATTTGGTCTACTATTGCTCTTATTTGCTTTTCCTAGTTTATAGTTACTAGTTTTCCTAATCTTTCTATTGTGTTTTTTTTTTCTATTTTGTAGTCATTGTTGCTACCATTTAGTTTCTTATAATTGGTGCTTGTTGTTGCTTGGAATAGCTATTGTTGCATTGATGATGTTCCAATTCCAAGACAAACCTGATCAAATGTTACAAATTATGGTGGAGCTCACCTTTCTGCAAACTCATTGTACCTAAACTTAGAAGTCTTGCTACTATTATTGTACTAATATTAGAACATTAGATTCTTACTATAGTGGGGATCTAATTTTGACTAAAACAAATTTTTATTATGTTCAAATTGTGCCCAAAATTTTATGGAATTCAATTTTTAACAAATAAGGTTGTGGCACACAATGTCAAAAGGGAGATTGTTGGCATTTGTAGTGAGGTGGTAATTATGTAATATAAAACAAACATAGAAAATATTGATGTGATCTCAACAAATTAGGCAATAAATGACCTTATTCATTGTCTATCAATATTAGAGTTCCAAAAGTTAAAAATATCATTCTAGACACCATTTCTCAAAGATGAAAGGAAAGATGTGATATTCTAAAATATAGAAGTGGATTAACAAAGTTTAGAAACAAATCTCACTAAAAAAGGAAATTTTTGACTTGGTGTTGCAACACCAACTTCCTGACTAGGACAAAATCTACACAAGAATCTTACACAATATTTGGGGATCTTATGTAGCTAACTTTCACTAATTTTATGAATGGAAAATGTGCATAAATACAATAGAGCTATAGTATAGTTTGAGTGAGCCTTCCATGAGAGTTTAGCGAGGTAGAAAGAGTGAAATGACTACCCCCCCCCCTCCCACCCATGAAACACTTGTGTTGCTAATTTTCAAGACCTTTGAGCATACACAAAAAATCTTACACAATATTTGGAGATCTTATGCAGCTAACTTTCACAAAATTTAGGGATCGAAAATGTGCATAAATACAACAGAGCTGTAGTATAGTTTGAGTGAGGCTTCCATGAGAGTTTAGTGAGGTAGAGAGAGTGAAACGACCACCCCCCCCCAACCCATGAAACACTTGTGTTGTTAATTTTAAGACCTTTGAGCATACACTTCGTGCATGCCAATGTGAATATGGTGTCAAAGAGTAGTTTTGACTAAGATTTAACTTGAGGTTAAGTTGTCAGAATTAAAATTAAGCATGTACTTGATTTAAATGAATTGTGAATGAGATAAGGGTCTTGTTCTTATTTTGATGTACTTTTGAACACTTTAATTAGTGAAATGATTGATCTAGGCAATTGCCCCACAAATGTCAGAATTGGACTTCGAACAATGTAAACAAATTGCATACACTTGTTTTTATATTATTCACTTTCTTTCTTATGCCTAGTAGTGTTACTACATCAAGGTAAAAATTTCTCCATAGAGTTAAACCATGGTGTTATACCAGATTCAACTTGTAACCGAACCTAAAAGTCTGAACAATGGTCTCTTTTCACCCGACAGTCACTTTGAATTGAGATGGACATCAAATAGTTTTCCCATCAGCTCTGCTGGTCCTAATCGGGCATGGTGCTTCCTTTTCTTATAGTTGAGGACCTCAATGCTTGTAAGATACTAATAAAAAAATGGAAGGGATATTCACTTATCTTAGACCATATATCTCTCCTCACTCATGGCCTACTTTGTAGACAAATATGGGAGCCAAATATAAACAATTTGTTCTCTGTATCCTCTATTTTTCCCTTTATACCAACATTTGAACAAATTCTGACATAACATGATCAAGATGGGATCATGTATCCAAGAATCAGTTTCTAAAGACAATCAAAGTATATATCAAATGGCTCCTGATTATGATAGATCAAGATGAAAACAGTCTCCTCAAGCATTTGTAAAATCATTTGGTGACTGGCATTGGACGTGGTAGTTATGTTGAATTGGACAAACAGGCAACAGGGGCTTCTCCTTGTTGGTATTTGTTGCAATACTTTTGTTGTGCAGTCATCGATGTACCTTACATGAGTCATAATGTATGGTTCAATGGGTTTGAATTGTGGTGGGTTGGCCTGTCAAATATTGGATAAACTTGGGCAAGCTACTAATGAACGATCCTCATTCTCTGCTGCTGTATATTTGTCATAAAGAGTGCATGTGCTTTGGACTCTTTTTTTGTGATCATAGTTTCTGCATTAGCTTCCACCATAATCATTCAAATCAACTTCCTTAAACATACCAAGTGTTCAGCCATGCCCTCACTTCTTCCACCATAACTATATGAAATCACACTAATTCAAATCCATGTGAGTATTTGTATTCTCATCATATCAGCTTTGATTTTTATTCGGGATAATCAGACATTTTTTGAAATGCATGCTACATGCCAGGGTCTGCATCCAAATCAGTAGCATGGTTGAAATGTTGAGAAACTTCTCCGCAGTACACATTAGCTGCCACATCAAGGGTGAAGCTAAAGTCACCAATTCTGTTTTGTGGTTGACAGTTAGATTTAGTTGGTTTATTTATTGGTTAGCTCGGTAATTTTTTTTGGAGTTCAATTGTAGATTGATAATTAGTATTAGTTTATGGTGGTTAACTGAAAACCACATATATTAGCTGCCAGTGCAAAGGAGGCAATGTAACATTAATCACTTTTTGCAGAATCTTTGAGCTTGTAGCAACCTTTCTTTTCAGTTCTTGTTTCTTTTTTTTCTTCACCTTTCCTTTCTTTACTTTCCAATGCCACAAACTCAAAACTTATTATGGCATTAGAGTCTTGAAACACAATCATCATAATGGTAGACGCTTCATCATCCATTGGCAACCAGTACCAATCACCATTTAATGGATACTTGAACTTTGGAGATCCAACAAACCCCTTCAGGATTGATCATGGTGATAATTCTACAATTGCCTTAGTCCCTTACCTTCTCACAACTAAGAATTACATGGTGTGCTCTTGCAGCATGAGAAGGACACTTCGTGTAAAAAAATAAGCTTTGTTTTGTGATAGGACAATTCAGAAAGCCACCTGATTCAAACGCAGCACTGGTTGAAGCCTAGGAGAGATGCAATGATATAGTAATTTCTTGGGTCCTAAACTCCATTTCTTCATATGTTAGATCTAGTTTATTGTTTGTAGATGATGCTTATGAACTTTGGAATGAATTAAATAAAAGAATGTCACAACATAATGGGCCTAGAATATATCAACTCAAGAAAGCACTTACCACATTAGTTCAAGGTGATGATATGGTGATCACATACTATGGTAAGTTGAAGGCCAATTGGGATGAGCTTTCTCTATATGATAATATGCCTAAATGTACATGTGAACAACTCAAAATACTCGCTGATAAGTATCAACGAGACTGTGTGATTCAGTTCTTAATGGGCTTGAATGATGGCCACACTCATATGAGAGATCAAATCTTAATGTAGGACCCCATCCTCCCTGTTAACACGATTTTATCTATGGTACAGCAACAGGAGATACAACACCAAATTTTAAGGGTAATGCAAGGACCTAAAAACATTGCCTTAGCTATGAAGAAAGGACTCTTACTATAGCCCTTGTAAGATTCCTGGCCAAAAGTTTGAAAACTGTTTCAAAGTTAGGAATGCAGAGCCTCCTGTGTGTTCCCATTGCAACATGAGAGGGCATGTTGCTGAAAAGTGTTACAAATTGAAAGGTTATTTCCCTAGACACAAGTTCTATCAGAAATCAAGCAAGAATAATAGCTCAGCACATATGGTGCAGATTGTCACTTATGAGCAAAAGGAGTATATGGCTGATGATGCTGAAAAAATGACTTTAACTAAGGCACAATACCATAAGTTGATGACACTTCTTGTAGCAAGAAAGACAATAACTAATGGAATTAATGAAGGGGATCAATCCCAAAGCCTACCAACTGCAAACACAACCACTGGTCTTCTTCCATCTACATTGCTGATTCATTGACCATGTGGTAATTCCTTACATATAGCTAGTACTCCCTCACCTCCAACCAAATCAAATTGTAACAATGCCTTAAGAACAAATCATCTTTAGATAATAGACACTAAGGTAACAAATTATATGATCTGTGACCTGAGCCTCTTCACTTCTGTTGCAACAAAAAACTCTAATCCAATCAAGCTCCCAAATGGTTCTAAAGTGCTTGCTATACACATTGGAACAGTAAAGCTAACTAGCCAAATCATTTTGCATGAAGTGTTGTGTGTTCCCTTCTTTTCAATGAACCTTATTTCTGTGAGGAAACTTACTCAAACCACTACTTGCTGCATTGTGTTCTCCTCCTCATTTTGTTTCATGCAGGACCTTGTTTCCTTGACCATGATTGGGAGGGGTAAAATTAAGCATGGTTTGTTTGGATTTTTGAGAGATGAGGTGTCTTGTCAAGTGCCTGTAGCTGATTCACCTAAGGCCTTGCAGCCAAAAACTTGTGAAGTTGTCTTTGTTGTAAGTCATTGTCCTAGCCATATTTTGTGACATTACCACCTTGGTCACCCTTCAAACAAGGCTATGAATCTGATTCACGCCCCAATTGTAAAGTCAAAATCATCAGAAATTAATAATACTCCATGTTCAATTTACCCTTTAGCTAGAATGCACAGAAAGCCTTTTGTACACAATGATCATAAAACTACACATCCCTTTAAATGTTACATTGTGATCTTTGGGGTCCCTTTAGTAAGGTATCTTATGATGGTGACAAATATTTTTTGACCATAGTAGATGATTATACTAGAACCATTTGGATCTACTTGCTGAAAACAAAATCAGAAACCAAAGAATGCATTAAGTCTTCCTACAACCAAATCCAAAACCAATTTAAAGGTAGAATTAAGTCATCAGAATTGATAATGGTTGTGAGTTTGCTCTTAAGGATTTCAATCAAGATAAGGGGATTTTACACCAAAAAACATGTGTGAAAACTCTTCAACAAAATGGGGTGGTTGAAAGAAAACGTCAACATTGTTAAATGTAACAAGAGCCCTTAGGTTCCAATCTGGCCTACCATTGAAGTATTGGATTGATTGTGTCGTTACAGCCACCTATGTCATAAATAGAACACCAACCTATACCTTAAACAATAAGACACTGCATGAAGCTTTGTTTGGTGCCCAACTGTCCTATCAACATATGAGAACCTTTAGCTGTCTATGCGATGCATCCACTTTGAACTAAGGAAAAAGTTTGATCCTAAAGGGAGAAAGTGTGCATCTCTAGGGTATCCATATGGTATTTAAGTTGGAGAGTAAATGTGTAATCATCTCAAAGAATGTGATTTTCTATGAGAATATCTTCCCATTCCAATCTAAAGATCCCGCCCCTGCAGTAAAACAACCTGCCTATTTTCTTTCATCACCTTCTATTTTTGATCGGATTTGCCTCCTCCTCACAATCAGAACCTTAATATAATGCCTCAAACACTCTCCCAAACTAATATAAATGAACCAGATTTAGAAAATCAAGATAGGTAAGAACATGCACCAAATCACAAACCAGATCATATTTGCTCACCAACTAATCTAATCATTGTTCCATTGAACAACCAACCACCCACAACCCTGAGAAGATCATGCAAGATAAGAGATGTACCTAAATATCTCTAGGATTACTAATGTTAGCAAGCCTCCTCTTCTTCACCCCCATCAAGACAGCAAGGTAAGTGCAGTACTAAAAAACCACATTAAATATCCCCTTGAGACTATTTTAACTAACCAAAAGTTTCTACCTCAATTCCAAACCTTTTTGGCAACTATTTCTTCACAAGAGGAGCCAAGGACTTATGTTGAAGTATCAAAGGACCCAATGTGGCAAGAGGTAATGAGGTTGGAGCTAAAGGAATTGAAGGACAATAAGACATGGACTCTAACAAATCTGCCTGCTGGTAAGGAGCCTATAAGATGCAAATTTGTGTATAAAATCAAGTATAAATCTAACGGTAGTGTGGAAAGATATGAGGTTAGGCTAGTGGCTAAGGGGTTCACATAAAAGGAAGGTATAGATTATCATGAAACATTTTCTTCAATGGCCAAATTGACCGCTGTGAGATGTTTGTTAGCTGTTGCAGCAGCTAGAAGATGGAGGCTTCACCAATTTGATATTAATAATACTTTTTTGCATGGGGACTTGACAAAGGAAATTTACATGCAAAGGTAAACCAGGATATACTGAAAGAGGATAACACAAGTATGTAGGTTGAATAAGAGCTTATATGACCTAAAATAGGCCTTAAGGCAATGGTATGCCACTTTATCAAAGTCATTGATTAGTTTTAGCTCTGATCAATGCAAGGTTGATTATAGTCTTTTTGTTTTTAAGGAAAGATAAGTCATTTGCAGCCTTATTAGTATACGCTGATGATATAATAGTGGCAAGTAATTTAGAGGATGAAGTGATGCATGTGAAAGAATTTCTCAACAGTAGGTTTAAAATTAAGGATTATGGGAGTTAACGTACTTTCTGGGGATAGAAGTTGCCATAAATGGAACTGGAATACACATTAGCCGATGAAAATACACCCTGGGCATCTTAGCAGACTCTGGTTTACTTAGTGGAAAACCTTGTAGAACCTTATGGAACTAAACACCAGGTTAAGCAAGGATGATGGAAAGTTATTGAATGATGCTTCTGTTTACCGTGGGCTAATTGGAAGGCTGTTATATCTAACCACAATTAAGCCTAATATTTGTTATTATGTGCTAACCTAGAGTTAATTCATGGAGAATCCCAGGGATACTCATCTAAAGGCAACTTATAAAGTGCTCCACTATATCAAGGCTGCACCAAGACAAGGACTCTTCCTACCCTCAACTAGTGATCTTCAACTTAAGATGTATTGTGACTTAAATTACAACTTCTGTCCTAACTCCAAAAGGTCCATTGCAAGGTCTTGTGTCTTTCTTAGAGACTCCTTGGTATCTTGGCGATCCAAAAAGCAATCCATTATGTCTAGGTCTTCACCAAAGACGGAGTATCGTGTAATGACATCAACTTGTGCAAAGCTAACTTGGTTGAGATACCTCTTAGCAGCATTGGAAGTGGAGCATCCCCAACTAGCTCTCTTGTACTATTATAACCAAGCTGCACTTTGCATTGCAGCTAATCTAGTGTTCCACGAATGAAGCAAACATATTGAAATGGATTGCCACCTTGTTCGAGATCAACTTCAAGCAGGCATGATCAACACTAGTTCTATAAGGAGACAAGTTGCTGATGTTATGACTAAAGCTCTGGGAATTCAGTTATTCCACGAACATGAGAGCAGGATGGGAATGGTCAACTACCATTTCTCGTCTTGAGGGGGGCTGTTGAAAAATATGTGAATAGTACACATCAACTACCACATCAAGGGTGAAGCTGAAGCCACCAATTCTATTATGTAGCTGGTAATTAGATTTAGTTGGTTTATTTATTGGTTAGCTCATTAGTTTTCTTTGAAATTTAATTGAAGATTGGTAGTTACTTAGCAGTCGTCTATGGTGGTTAACTGAAAACTACACATATTTGCTGCTAGTGCAAAGAAGGCAATGTGTCAGTAACCACTTTTTGCATAATCATTGAGCTTGCAGCAACTTCCTTTTCAGTTTTTGTTTCTTTTTATTATTCACTTTTCCTTTCTTTAGTCACCTTTGCCACAAACTCAAAATTTAATATGAAGTGAAGAGTGAATTTGGTTCCATTAAGTTTGGGGATCCCAACTCCCCTAACCTAAAGCTTCAGAGCTTTACTGTCTCTTTGATAGATAAAACTGGATAAAGAAAAACTTCTGGTTCAAAAAAAAGGAGAAAATAGACTTTCATATGTAGGAGAGAGAACATTTTCGTCAGTTTCCATGATTTTAATAGTAGTCATTCTGCACATTTTTTGCATGTACAACATTAAATAAAATAATTTTGTGATATAATATAACTTATAAATAATTTAATAATGAATGCTACATTATTTCAAATTTATTACACGATTTCAACGTACATGCAAACTATACACATGTATAGACATGATATTGATTTTACTTAATTTCACATGAACTTATTTAAAAACAGACAAGCCAACCAAATCGTCTGGAATTGTAAGCTATGTTTGTTTCAAAATTTTAATGGATTTTATATTCATTAAAATACATTTCACACAAACTTACTATTAAATAAAATTTTCATTCAAATAAAAATTTAAATTATTCTCTCACTTACGTATATATCCAAATATTTCAAATTTAATTATTAAATTAATACTTATACATTCACATATGCACTCATATTTATATATAATTTATATACTAAAAATCTAGGCTATGTTTGTTTTACAATTAGGTAACCCTCAAAAACACACACTTAAATATTATCTTTTTTTTATTTCTTTTTTTTTCTTTACTTTTACACAACTACAAGGAAAAAGACTTAAAAAGATGCACAAAATATTAAAATAAACGAAGCCCTAATAATTACTCCCAATGCTATCAAATTATTCAATATAAATATGTGTGACATAAATTAATATACAATTTGAAACAAATTGAAATTTTCATAGAGTGAAAATCTTATAATTTTTTATATATGCCTTGCAAAATTTCTATCATCCTTATCGCCTAATAAAATCCCCAACCAAAAAAAATCTTAGGCTCGTACTTTCTTCAAAATCTTAGATGAATTCGGAGCGTGGCAAAGATAAACCCAGTTGATGCATCCACCGCCTCATTTATGGACGTAGTGGGGCCCACATTAATATTGACCTTGATGAAGTCTGGCTCTGCTTAGTATTGACAAGTTCGCGACGACTCTTATTTAAATCACAAGATAGAAGTTAATAAATACATGATCAATGTAATTTTGTACCAATTTATCTTTTATTTATTAAAAAAATCACTTGTATTTTGATAATATCGTATTTGAAGATTCTGTCACAAACTAAAATATACGATTATAATTTCGAAATCAATTTCGTGAATTAATCATTAACTACTTAAATTTATATATAATACTGAAAAAATATAGTTGATATATAGTTGAAAAAATTTATATATTGTTTATTATACTCCCTCAATTTTTATCTATTTCATTTGCTTTCTTATTTTATATTTATTGTATATTTTCTATTTCTCAAATTATTTTTCCTTTTTTTCATCTTTTGAATTATGTGCATGGTATCAAGTTTATATTTAAAAACTATAATTATTTTATTTAAATGCATAGATATTGAGTGTTCTTTAATTTTAATTTATTATATTTTTGATCAATATCCTCCTTCATTTTTAAATTATTCTACTTTTTTCCCATTTTGAATTTCATTTGATATATTTTATTTTATAAATAATGTAAAATAATATTTATACAATCACATATATATTTGTCTTTTATAAAAACATTATACCAACACAAAAAATTATAGTTGTTTTCTTCAGAGTCTTCTTTTCTTTCTATCTTTTTTTTAAACGATACAACTTTTTTCTCTTTATTTTCTATTTTATATTAAGTTCGTTGTAAAAAAAATTGAAATTTGATGCCATAAGCAAAAATGACGATGCTTTTTGATCAATAAACAAATGATTTTTAGTATAAAAATCTTTATTAATTGCTAGATTTTGTTTTTTCACCAACTTAAATGTTTATAAGTATCAATTAAATTTTTAATGTATAATTATATGAAAATTCATCATTTAAGAATAATTTTGACATTATAAGTAAGTTCGTGATAATTAAATATTCATTTCTTTTCAAAAATTATGAGAATATAATTATGAATAACAATTCAATTCCATTCTTATTACACCAGCCACTAGATAATTGTACATTTTTCATTTTATTCTTATTTTATTTCACTTGTACATATCAATTATGCTTTGAATACAGTAGCTCATACTAAATATCAAATGAATAATTATCATAAAATGAAAAATTTGGAAATTGAATCTAAAAGGAATATTCTGTAATTAAACACATCATTGTATTTTTTAATATTTTCTTTATTGATTAAAATTACTCGACTAAATAAGATGCATGAGGTAAAAGAGACACGTAAACTGAGGCATTCCGAATATGTTAAAGCATTTATTTGTCAACTAATAGATAAATATCCAAATTGACAATAATTCATTGACGTCACTTTAGTAATTAACACATAATTATATGCTAATTAAATTACCGCCTACGAAATAATTGATTTTGCGGAATTAATTGGCAATATAAGTGAATGAGTAGAGACTTAATGTAAACCGTTAGCATTAACTGATTTGCCATTTAATATTATATGAATTTAAACCAAACATACATACATATCTTTTTTTGTTTTATTCATAAGTAGTTGAACAAAAGATATGCACCTTGGTTCATTTCTTAAAATTAATAATGGACTCAAAAAGAAAAATAGAATTAATTATTTAGCTTTCTTTTAAATTAACGCAATTCGAACGTACTAGAGGCTGTTGATCTGTATGTCACCAAAGCAAGAGAAATATACACTCATCGAAACGCAGTTGTCCCCCGTCCATGAATGTGTGACAGTGTAACTCCTGCATAGAACAAAGAACAGTCATTGTTTGTTAAGGATCGAACATAATTGCTAAAATGAGTTTTATGAGACAAGAATTAATATTTATATAAGACAAATATAATTATTTTGTCAAAGTCATCTTGAATCTTTGATCTGCAATTGCGGGTTGGGCTCTCAAGCTATTGGGTCGTGACAGCTCTTCGAAAGTTCCTTTGGGTCCTCGGACACCGTTGGTCTAATAAGGCAAAAACCCGACTCAAACGCAGTTGTTTAATTGGGTGTAGATCTAAATATATATTTACTTGATAAGCCTGTGTCTGTATATTACATCCATTTACATGCCCAAAAACGCCTATACAATTGTCCACTGTCCTCTCCGCGTTACGCGTTCGTGTACGGACCCCTCTGTCATCAAATTTTATGTTTATTTCGTTGAAACCCCTCTCAGATCCTCCCTTCTCTTTAATTTCTCACTAAGTGATGCGCTTTCTCTACACTTCTGCAAGATTTCTTACTACTTGTTTTGTTTTGACATTTAAGCAGAGCGGTTTCTTCTTTTCTTTTCTTTCTTTTCTTTCTGCAGAGTTGGTGGAGTTTGAGCTGGAATATACGACGGCGATGGTGTCCTGGGCGGGCCCACCGCCGAGGAGAGGTGCGATAAAAGCTCGGATCGTGAAGGATTGGGGTGGCGCGTTAGCTGCACTAATGTCGAGGGCTCGCCAGCTGATCATCGGCGGTTTTGCGGCTTTTTGGTGGGAGCGCCGCCACCCTGCAGGGTTGCTCCTCCGTCTGCCGCCGATTCTTGACTGGTTCTGACATTTAGTCAACTGCTGCTTCTGTCTTTGTTTGTGTTGTCGCAATAACTTATGAACTTCCTATTTGATTGTTGGCGTTGGTTGTTCACTCTGGTTTGGATAAGGTTTTCCTGTGTTCAAAATGATTGATTGGGGGATTTAGTGGAGACTGTTTATTTGATAATTTATTCTTTCGTAATTCATTTTATACATACAAATAGGAGTATTCTTGTGATTAGATTATATGAACTAAACTGAAGTTAATTTCTATGAGGATTTTAGACAATCCAATGTGGTGTGATAATCAACTATGTTTTATTTAATTAAAATTACAGGAACTAATTCTTATTCAATGTAAATTAGCTACACAATATTAAATTTTAATCACTAATTCAATATACTGGAACATTCTAAATCAACTTCAGAAAGTTGATCATTAACTAACACTATTCGTAGCACTTTGAAGATAATTTCTGGGGGCCATTTGATAGCTTAAGCCTGTGGGCTCTAATGCAAGTGGCGTCCCTTCAATTAAAATAGTATTATATTCGGCAAACAAAGCAAAACAAATGATTAATTAAAGAAGCCTTAGAAAGAATTTTTAATCTAATTAGATACCAAAGTTTTGTGATGAAAAATTATGGAGGTATATCATTGCATATCAATGGATTCAACATATTTGTGTAAAAGTGTGGGCAAATGGTGTGTGGGGAATTGTGTTGTCTTAATCTTCGATATCAACTATCAAGTTTGTCTTAAGCAATCATAGTTACCCAATATGTATTGTAGGTTTGACTAGAAGAATTGGGCATCAACACGTCAACACGCTATAAAATTCTTGACTGTGGAGTCTAGGTATCTGATAAATGTAGTGATTGTTCAATGTGCATCTTAAATATACATCATATTAATTCATTATTCATAACTTATATAGGTTTCACAACATTTAAGAAAAGATATGATGATGATCACTTGTGATGGGATATATATTATTTTAGGGTTAGAATAGATAGGAGAGGAATAATTTTATAATTTTGAAAGAATAATACGGGTTCAGATTTTAGAAGCCAACTTTTGAGGTTATGTTTGGAAGCCAACTCTCAATACTCAAACAATATTTTGAATTTTACACTACCAATCATACCATTCAAAAACATTTTTATTCAAATTTAAATTTAAAAATTTTTTTCTCTTATTTATAACTAACTAATTATTTTTTGATTATTACTCATATTCACAATCAAATCAATACATATATAAATCACATATATACTCATATTTATTTTTATTTATACCCTATAACATAATTATTATCCCTATAAATTATCACATCGTTCAATCATTATTATATGTTTTATACATTTATTCAAATAAATTATACTATTTGTCCCATTAAAGTATTTTTTCAAGCATACTACTTATTTCAACACAATTCTTACCAAACAATATATCCAACACAAACCCTTTTCCCAAACATAGCCTTAGAAAATGGCATTTGATCCAGTCACAGTCTTAGGTTTAAGTTTACGACATAATGATTGTTTGGCACGCCATCTTTACTTATTGATTCTTTGGTGCAATTCAAATAATTTGAAAATGCTTTAAAATACACATTTCTAATTTCTCTCTTTGGAGTGTATGCATATGTGTGTGTGTATTAAATTCAAATAATATATTTATTTGAAATTATAATTACATTTGTTTATAAATTTGCATGAACATGGATTCAACTTTATTCGAAATTTAATTATTATTCCTGTACAAAATTTATTTTATCATCCTATCACTATATAATGTTGTACATGTATGTAATGTTTATATGTATGGAAAAAAAGGGAAAAATCCGGCAGATTAGAGTGATTTAATTATTTACAATTCTAGTTTTTTTGTAAGAATAAAACGAGACTGGATCGAGACCTATTTTCTTTTTCCTATTCTAAATCCTCAAAGCATAAATTACTAAAGCTCCCAAAACACTCAAAAACTAGTCCATTATAATACTTTGTACTTTCATTGCACACGTTCGAAGTCTTAATTCAAACTTTGGGAAGCGCGCGTGGGAGTTATTGCCTATATTTTATTAGAGAGAGAGATACAAGGGCTCTACAACGAAATTTCTAATATTGGGCTTTGCAGTTCATTTCATTCATTTTTCTTCGTTTCTCTTTTCCATTATTCTAATTAAATGACATATGAAAGATTGGTTATATCCCTACTCGGAAATTTATTATTACATAGAAAATGTCAAACATTCACCTGAAAGTCTGTTTGAATTCAGAAGGACTTGAAAGCCCTTTTTCCCCTATTCTTGGCCATGCGGCTGGTGGCCGGTGCTGTTCTTCAAGATCCAAACCAAGTGGCACATCGAACTCGACCTTTAATTAATGTTGGAGTTGGGGACCACAAACATCGTGATGTTCTATTATTCCGCGTAAGAGACAGGAATATTCAGTTTAGCCTGCAGTTCCCTCTCTCACGTATGGCCTACTTTGTAGACACTGTAGTAGTCTTGGGGGCCAAGTATACGTACAATAATTTTTTCTCTATCTCCTCTATATACATATGTGTGTGTGTTTGTGTCTATAAGCCAACATTTGAAAAATACACAGATTATATGTATCTTCATCTCGGATAATGAAGATGGAATAATTACGTATGCAGCAAGAAATTCCTGTTTCCAGAGAGAACCATCTTTTGGTTCCCTCCCAATAAGATGGAACAGTCTCCTCAAGTGTTGGATGACATCATTTGCCCAATCCAAGAGAAATAAAAGAAAAATGCGAGGAGGCCAAGTGCCACGACCCCATTCTTGGTAGAGAAACGAACAGGTTGGGCTTCAATTTCTCCGGTGCCGTTTGCTGTCTTGATTTCGTCTCTTGCCTTTTTCCAATGCCAGAAGGGTGAGGATTATTACAACAAATTTGTCTATGCAAAACACCCTTTTATGACTTAAATTTGGCGTGTTGACGGGGGCAAAATTTCGGGGGAGACAGGTTTCGTTAAGAAATGGTGTTTATATGTTTAATTATAAGATTTTGATATTATGAAAATTTTGATTTATTTCATGATATATAATAATAATTAGAAGATTTGATATTATATAATTATAATAATTAGTTTTTAAAATATATATATATATATACATGTGAGTTTGTATATATATTAATATTGATTTGATTATAAATATATTTAGTGATTGAATAATAATTAATTAATTATATATGTAAGAGAGTAAATAATTAAATTTGAATTTAAATAAAAATTTTATTAAAAATATATTTAATTGTGTAAAATTTAACAAGTGTTCGAGAAATTGAAAAGTGGGAAACGAACATAGCCACAGTTTGGACGTGATACCTTGTCGATACTTTTCTACTGCACAGCCTTGACTCGGTCGTTGTAATACATTAGCTTGATTGTCAGGCTATGTTTGTTTGGCAATTTTAGACCCGAGATGAAATATTCGGTTATTACACTTTTTTGAATTTTATTTTCATTTTTTACTTATTTTTTCACAATTTTTTTTAAAAAATATTTAAAAACATATGTCAAAATTTAAAAACAGACATAGCATTATGGATTAAGTTTTAAAACTAAGACTACCTTTTTTACATGGCTCACTATTTGATCTTGACCTTTTTAGTAATGAGACCCTAATCTTAGTTTCTAGATGAAGCTGACGCTGCATTAAGTACGAATGTGCCGAATTTTTTATATTGTAAAATGTGACGTAAGTTTTAAAAACAAGCAATTACTTATTGCTTTGAAACAAACACATGCCACAGTCGAAATTAGCACTACGAAGTACAATGGGAAATTTATTTTATTAGTGTTGTCACTGTGATGATTCCATTTTTGTTTTTTTCAATTCAAATAAAAATTCAAAATTTTAGACCGAGTCGTGTGAAGTGTGAACCCAATTCCTTGAATGGCCCACGCCACGGTTAGCCTTGGAGGCCAAGTCTCCTGACTAGCTGGCCAACCCTGGTGCCAAGGCAAATGTGTATAAAAATCACCACTCCTTTCCCCGTGTCAGCAGTGTTGTCTGTAATATTCAATCACCAGTCACTCATTTTGCCGCCAGCAATTTCATCTATCTCTCTCTCTCTCTCTCTCCCTCCGTAGCAAACCCCAAGCCAGAACCAGAAACAACCATCCCCTGTTTTTTTCCTCTGCTCCGCAACCCAGAATCCTCGCCTGTCTTTATCATTGATCCTGAGTCGCAGAATCAGGATGGAACCCATTGGCGACAAGCATATTTCCAAGGAAAGCCAAAGGCTTCCCCCAAGGAGAGGGCAAATCAAGGTGAAGATAGCCAATTCTTTGATCAAATCAGCTGCTGAGCTCCTGTCTGTGAGGAAAGTGAAGGGAATGAGCTCGAATTCAACAACCCATATGAAACTCCCAGTGGCTACAACTCTGGGGATGTCCTCGTAGATGATGCATCCTGATACACCCAGCCTTGGCCATTTCGGCCCTGAGTTGTTGTAATCTGTACAGTGGACAATTGCGAACCTAGGGCTTCTAATTAACTTCTTGATTTTCTGGGTTGATTTGGATACCATTTCCACTTCTTTATTATTATTTTTATATTTTTTCAAGTGGAGGCCGAGGCTGATGGCCTGAAGCCATGATATACAATTTATGTTTATGTTGACTGATAAGAGTCAGAAAGTTTTTGTCTCTGTTTGCTTCATATCTCATACCCAAATACTGTTGTTATTGTTCGCAATGGAATGATGAACTTGACGGATGAATTCTCCTTTTATTGTTGTCTGTGTTCGGCGGTAAAACATTGAAGCTCCAAATTGGTAGTTTAAATTCAATTCTATTGGATTTCAGTTCGTTGAATCAGTTTTAAAATTTTAGTTGATTTGGATTTATGGGATCTTTTTATCTGCTATGTTTTCCACAATTGAATAATATTTCTTCTGAATGAAACGTCAGCCAATAAAGAATTTGTGCTTCTTAATTCAATAAAAACGGAGCAAAAAGGCAAATTTCTTTCTTATTAGTATTCGTTTGAGAGAGAGAAAAAGAGAGTTCCAAGAACACATAGAACAAGTATCAACACCAAAAGCCTTTCTCAGATCACTGCAGCAATGTTATGACCAATGCAGACTTCATCTCTGGCCTCGGAAACCTAATTCCCACTACATTTCGTCGCCGATAATTTAGTCATCTCATCAAGCTTCATCTCCAGAATTTGGAACAAGTTAAACAACGCGACAAAATTGAAGTAAAGAACAAAAAACTATAATCGAGTGGGAGTTTGTCTTCTAATGAAATCTTGTTTGTGTGAATGTGGTGTGGTGTGGTGTGGTGTGGTTAAACAAGAACATTCAGAGACTGTTGGGCTTGGTATATCTTGTGGTATTCTGCTCTTTTTTTCTTTTTTTTTAATATGTTCACTCACACGCTCAAACTCAAACACTCACCCCCAAGAGTTTAAATCCAAGCAGGTTTTCAGCCACAAGGGCGTCTCTTGGAGACTTGTTCTATCTTTGGTTTCGGAAAAATTGAAATAAATGGAGCTGCTACATCACAAGTACGGATGAATCTTGTTTAATTTTTTTTCTTTTATCATTTTGCGCTCTATTTCTTGTCCGAAACGAATTGCTCACACCCAAGAACAGAGTGCACGAGGGAATTTGATTCTTATATTGAAATTGACACTTTTTGACTATTTTTTGGTTGGACCTTGTTATAGAATTATGTATGTCCTTTAATGCCCAATAAAGTATAAGTAGTATTAGTTATAAATGTAACTTTTTTATTAATTAATAAAATATTAATATTTTCTTCGTATCAATATTGTTTCGGTTTTATCACACATATAAATATTGTATGACGTAAAATTAGGCATGTTCTTATATGATTGTATTAAAAAATCTTATTCACAAAGAGTTATAAATATAGATACAAGACTTCTTAATACACAATCATTAAAATTTATCTGCGAGTCAAAGATTCTTTAAATGGATATTAGAAAATCGATATGACTAGTACATCATGTGTTTATATAGTAAGTATAATACCTATTAATATAAGATATTGAAAACATTTGAGTATAGATATGTTATTAGAGAAAAAGGATTCGAATATTAAATCAAAAATCGAAGCAGACATGCAAAATTCATTTTCAATTGTCAATGTCTTGCTTTATGATCGTATTAAATGCTTATAAGCCTTAGACTTGAGATGGTGTAGTTATCTTATGCACATGATGGACAATTAGTCATTAAGATATTAAAAGCTAATATTGATCTTGATATAAAATATTATTATGAGTCGAATATACCATTACTCAAATGTGTATTAAGACAATGTGTGCAATCTATAAGGGATTTCTCTCTCTATAAATAAATAAAGCATTTGTCCTATTTTGTTGATATTTAACAACAAAAAAACCTCTTGTCAAGGTAGGGGAAATAAAAAAGAAGTGTCTAATAGAAGGTTATTAGTCTCATTAATTAATATTGATCTGATCATATGATCGAATTAGTGAGTTTGACTAAATTTATGGACCTCACTCTATCGAGATAAAGTAAGACAAAAGGATTATACTGAATGTTATCCATAATCGAAAGGGTTCATTTGATCCATTTATTTCATCTTAATTATACTACGATATAGGTTGTAAACTATGTGTTATTCATATCATTCAAATTATACTTGTTGTTAATTAAAGATAATTAAAAGGTTACATACAAAAAGATAAAATAAGGACAAATTGGTTAATTAGTTTGGGACATAAATTAGATTTGAGAAGTTTCGTGATGAAATTAATATGGTTGCAATTTAATTGGATCAAATGTATTTTACATTATATTTGTTAATAAGAAGACTATTAATTAAAAATATGATAAGTCTTTAATTTAATTAATATAGATTAATTAAATTAAAGTGCAATACACAAGTGAGATTATTTAGTTTCTATTATGTTTGTTAATAATAAGATTATTAACTGTAAACATAATAGGCCTCCAATTCCATTAATAAGACCAATTATATTTAAAGATATAATTTTTATGGGCTTTAATTTTTAATAAAATTAATAATTAAAGATAAAAACAAGTTTAAATTAATTAAAAGTTTATATAGCTAGCACATAAAACCTATTCCATATGTGTCTCAAGTTCTATATATAGAAATAAGAATTCTACTCTAGGTAGAATTATCTGTCTTGAAAATAAAATATTTAAAAGAATTTTAAGTTAGAACAACATCACATAACACCAAGAACTTATTAAAATTTTCATATGCTCCTTCCAAACAAGAGAGAAAAGGTTGTCTAACATTTTAGTTTTCTCTTTTGCCTAGAAAGTATCCATTCTCAAAAGTATTTGCGCAATATCTTTGAGAAGCAGTTTGTGGAAGATTTTGGAGATACTTATTTGTGCTTCATCTGCGTAGTTAAACTAAAAGTTGCAGTTTTTAGGTGACGCGTACATTCTACAGAGTCCAAAAGGTAATTTTTTTTATGTTTTTTTAAATACATTTAGTTATCCATATCATACGAGGAAAATAGTTTGGGTTTGGGATTTATATTCCATTGAGTTTATTCTAATATTATGTTATTTTAAAATGAAACATTTGCAGTCCAAATCTGGTAGAACCAAACAATAATAATATCAATCATTTTTTCACATATATTTTATTTATCATGCCATTCATGTTATGCCTCTCCAATGCTTCTTTCTGTACGTTCATTTTTCCTCGATCAACAAATCCAATTATACATTTGCTAGGATCAAAATTTTAATGAGTTGTATTGGATTTTTGTTGGGATAAAATATGAGTTTGACAAGAGGTTATTATTTCACATTAGACAACAAAGTGAAATATATATACATGGATGCACAATACATAATTCATAATTTTAAGGTTTTAAATCTATTTATATACACGTTTACGTGCAAGTTTGGGAATGGTTATTTCTAATTTGAATAAGACTTTGCTTTATGCCCTACAAGATCGTTGTTCATGGAGGATGTCCTTGTGTTGGTTTGGTGCTTATCTAGACTCAACAAATTTAAGCAAAGTTAGCAGTTTAGTTCGCACATAGCCAACTAAGGTTGCAATTCATCAAAGTTGTGTTGAAAAAAATATTTTATATTCAAAATTTTATCTAAATTCAAACTTATTTTCTCTTCTTTTATATATAACAATTTAAAATTCAATTATTACTTTTATTTACAATCAAATCAATTTATATACATATACACATATTCACATTTATATATTTTTATACTATACAAATCATATATACTATCACATTATTTAATAATTATTAAAAAATATACATATATAGATATATATGTATACAACTACTCAAATTCAAAAAAATTTAAATTGTTATCCCATCAAAATTTTACAATTAAATATAATTTACATACCTTATAAAATTCTCATCATTTTCAATCCATTCAAATAAGCAACGAAACATTGCCTTCCTCCTTGGGGGTGGGGAGGGGGGGGGGGGGAATTCTGGAAGATATATGCTAGAGCTTTAACTTGCAAGAAAAGAACAAGAAGAACAAGGAATTCAAAGAGAACTCTCAAGTAGTCAAGTGTGTACTCAGTCAAGAAATGAATATTGACTGGACTCCCATTCGTATGTACGTATCTATCTATGTATCTATGGCACATTTTGCAAGTGATGAAATGCAAGGGGCATGGACTTATTTGCCGCGGCCATGTTCGATTCCCATTCCAGATGGGGGAGAAAAATTTAGGGGTGAGTTGAGAGTAACTTATATTTGGTTAGTAAAATTTGAGTTGATTGAAAAATTACTTTATATATATATTTAATATATAATAGTGATTGAACGATGTGATAGTATAAAAGTTTATAAGTTAATTAAAAAATAAATATAAGTAGAAAAATTATAATGATAAGTGCTTCAAAAATTATGAGTAAGTTATAGAAGATAAAAGAGAAAAAATTTAAATTTAAATTTGAATAAAATTTGTTAGGTAAAATATTTGATTTATAAAATTTTTTAATGGTAATAAATAATTTATAAAAGTGAAACAGACCTATCCTACGCAATTAGCTTTTAATGTTTATTAAATTGTATTGACCGTGGCATAAATGTTTGATAGTGTGTCCAATTTGATTCCTGATTGCACTGACCTGTTTGTCAATTTTATTTTTCTATGCTTCGAGTTAAAATTGTAAGCGGAGGGTGTTCCATTAATATTTTTAAGATTTTATAAGCTTTTATAGATATTTTTGAAGTTTATCTTATGAATTTTATTTTAAATTTATAAGCATATAAGTATAGATTATGAAATATTATTTAACAACTTATAAGATAACGCATTTGGTGAACAAAGTACTTAGTGTTGCTCATACATTTTGAATAAATTCTCTAATACATTTAAATTAAAATAATTATTAATAATTATATAATTTTACTATTAAAAATGAGGTGAATTATAATATATTTTAAACTAGATTGAGAATAACCTAGTTTTATAAATAACTTATAAATTCATACAGTTTAATTTTTTAGCATACATTTTGTGGGCACCTTTAAAATGTTTTACGTCTTATGATGCATTTTGACAAATTTATAAATTAAGCCAAAATTTCTCATTTCCTTCCAAAGTCAAAGAAAAAACATCTATTGCATTTTCCTCATGAAAATATATTCGGTGTCGTGAATTCTCCTATTTATTTGTTCGCAGACAGCGATGGAAAACGGCGCTGAATGCTTTAATGTAACACGACTTCCAGTATTCTATATCTTATTTAATAAATAATTAAAATTAAGGTATAATTATGATAATGAATTTCGAACACAATTTCTAATTCATCCGAAATTTCACAGCGTTAAATTATTTCAAAATTTCTAATCCTGCTAGTCATTTGGTGTTAGTTCGACTAGCCTCTACTTGCAATTTCAATGATAGAATAAGAACTGTTATGTTCATTTTTGCGGGGGTTTTTTTTTTCAAATTAACTTAAAAAAATTATTTGTCAAAATAATTCGATTTCAATCTAGTTCATGTAAATAACACAATTTTATGGTATAAAATTACGAAATTAGTTAAAAATTTAAAAATACCATTTTCGTGGTTTTAAATAATGGAATTGTATTGACTCGGACGATTTTTATGATTCAAAATCACGGAAATAAAAAAAATATATAACAAATCCAATTTTGTGATTTTGAATCATGAAATTGCCTTGATTTGATCAATTTCTGTGATTTAAAATCACGAAAAAACATATATATATATATAAAAAATTCAATTTCAAGATTTTGAATCACAGAATTACTTCAATTTGAACTATTTCTGTGATTCAAAATCACGAGAAACAAAAAAATTATATATAAAAAACAAAACAGCATTTAGTTGCCATTCTTCAATTTGCAACAACAATTGATTGGTTTGTTTCTTTTATTTATTTAATTTTTTTTATTTCCATAAATTTATAATTTAATTTTTATAGTTAAGATGCATAATTTTATTTATGTTTTTAAATTATATGTTTAACATTGTGTTTAGTATATAAATGTTTAGATATTATTTGATAATTTTTTATACACTAATTTTAAATTAAATTAAAAATTTGTTCAATTATTGAATAATTTAAACTTATGTTCAGTTAAAATAAATTATTGCTTAATTGATTAAATTCACTATTCGAAGTTGTATTTGATGTGATATCAATTTAAATTTTAAGATTAGTCTAAGAAAATGTTTGGTTTGAAATTAAATTTACTTTTTCAAATTTTATTTAAAGTCGTGTTTGCTTTACAATTTTGAAAATTTAAGATTTATATTCAAAAGTATGTATTAAATTTTTGTTATATAATATAATTTCAAAATTTTTATTATATGTTTATATTTTTAATATTTTTAGAAATGTTATTATGTTCGTATATATTGAATATGTGAGTATGTTATTTTAGTAAAGAAATGTATTTAAATTAATTTAACAATTTAATAGTTTAAAAATATAATTAACAATTTATTTTATATTTGATAGTATACTTTACAAAAATTATACATGTTTTTGTAACTTTTTTTAATAATTTAAACCAAACCTATCTTGTAAACTTTGCACACGTGTCACAATCCATTCTCAAAAAATCCCCTTTAGATACATCGATGTCCTCCCTTAGCCTCTTCGCTAATTAAGTATTAATTAAGGTGCAAAATCGATGAAGTTAGCTTACCACATTCATTAGCCGTAGGGCAAAGATTGGAGTTGATGGAGTTAAGTCTCATGCAATTTTATGCTGCAAGTTTCTTCAAATTATATTTTCAAATTACGTTGCTTTTTATTGAATGATAATGGGTTTGACTTGAAATAGTTGGGTTGAAGTTTGTCTTTTAGATTTTGTTTTCAAATATCTTATTTGAAGGATCAAATTTCTATAGGTATGTAGCTTAAAAGAAAAAGAAATGATTCGCCTAACACGTGATCCCAGGTCCATTAGCTTTCTGTGTTCTTTCTTCCTTTATACGTATGTATTTTTAATTTCAAAAGGTTGTCTCAATAAAAGGAATTCTCGATTCTACCCATGTTACTAGTTCATATTATTGGATATATACATACTCTAAAATCTCACGTTATCGAATGTACTTCAATTACTAATTATTACAGTTGTTACTACCACTTTTATAACAATAATAATAATAATAATAACATATCAATATTAAATGCTAATAAAAAATGATGCAAATATAAATATCTAATTCTTGAAGATGTCATGCTGCCATAGAAATAAAAGTTATTTAATTTAATTAAATATACGAAATAATTAAAAAACAAAAATCAAAATAAAAGCATTTGAATTTTGTTGTTTTCTTATTGTTTAAAAAATAGCATACTATTAAACTACCAAAATTCAAGAATTGGGTTCTTAATTTTTATTTTTTTAAGAAAATATGAAAATTATTATGAGAATCCTTAATTAATTGAAATATTTAGATAGCAAGTGCGGTATTGATGTATCAAAACGTAACAAGGGCAGCACCCTGAACATCCGAAACTCGAAGTGAAAGTATGGCTAGTGAATCCCGAATGTTCCAAATTCAGACACCCCAAACTCTCCATCAAACTTACACGCCTCCGGCCTTTCACCATCGGCGTCTCCGCAGCCCCGTTCCGTCCCATCCTTTCATTTCCTCCTCGGCTGCGCTCGTGGCCCCACATTCCACCATCGACAGAAACCCAACAATCCAATCTCTCTGCAAAAAGGGACGACTGAAGCAAGCTATCCACTTGCTGTTCCAGGAGCAAAACACAACCCAGCGCACTTATGAGCTTCTCTTGCAGTCTTGTGTCCATCAAATGAGTTTAAAAGAGGCCTTCAACGTCCACAGGAATCTTATTGAAAATGGGTTTGATCAGGACCCATTCTTGGCCACGAAGCTCATTAATACCTACTCAGAACTCGACGCTATTGAGCACGCTCGGCAGGTGTTCGATGAAATCACAAACAGAACTATATATGTTTGGAATGCAATATTTCGTGCTTTGTCACTATCAGGTTACGGCGAAGAGGTTCTCAGTTTGTACAGGAGAATGAACCGGATTGGAATGCCTTCTGACAGGTTCACTTACACATACGCGCTTAAAGCATGCGTCGTCTCAGAGTCTAAGCTTCGTTCGCTGAGCTGGGGTAAGGAAATTCACGCTCATATTTTACGACATGGATATGAGAAGCATATCCATGTCATGACTACTTTGGTAGATATGTACGGGAAATTCGGGTGTGTGATGCATGCTGACCTTGTCTTCTCTTCCTTGCCGATGAAGAATCTGGTTTCCTGGAGTGCAATGATTGCATGTTTAGCTAAAAATGGGAAACCTTTTGAAGCATTAAATCTTTTCCGTGAGATGATGCTTCAGAGTGGGGATATGTTGCCTAACTCGGTCACTATGATCAGCGTGCTTCAAGCTTGTGCTGCACTGTCTGCACTGGAGCAGGGAAAGTTGATACACGGCTATGTACTCAGAAGGGGCCTCGATTCAATTTTGCCTGTTATGAGTGCCCTTGTTACTATGTATGCTAGATGTGGCGATCTTGACTTAGCGGAAAATGTTTTCAATCAAATGCATAAGAGAGATATTGTTTCATGGAATTCTCTGATTTCAAGTTATGGGATTCATGGCTTAGGATCAAAAGCTATTAAAGTTTTTCGAGAGATGGTGCAGCTAGGCATGTCACCTAGTCCAATATCATATGTTAGCGTGTTGGGAGCCTGTAGTCATTCGGGACTTGTTGATGAGGGAAAATCTCTGTTTGAATCTATGGTGAAAGAACACGGAATTTGCCCCTCTATAGAGCATTATGCTTGTATGGTGGATCTGCTTGGCAGAGCTAATAGATTAGATGAAGCAGCCAATTTCATAGCAGATATCCCAAGTGAACCAGGACCTAAGGTTTGGGGATCCCTTCTTGGATCATGCAGAATCCACTGCAACGTTGAACTTGCTGAGCTGGCAAGCAGAAGGCTTTTTGAACTTGAGCCAACAAATGCCGCAAATTATGTGCTTCTGGCTGATGTTTATGCAGAAGCAAGAATGTGGGATGAGGTCAAAAGAGTGAAGAAGCTTTTGCAAGCTAAGCGCCTGCAGAAAGTGTCTGGTTGTAGCTGGATTGAAGTCGGAAGGAAAATTTACTCACTGAAGTCTGTTGATGAATTAAATCCGCAAATTGAGCAAATCCATGTTTTGCTAATAAAGTTGTCCAAGGAGATGATGGACAAGGGCTATGTGCCAGAAACCAAAGCTGTTCTCTATGATGTTGATACCGAGGAAAAACAGCAAATAGTGTTGGGTCATAGTGAAAAGTTAGCAGTTGCATTTGGATTAATAAATTGCAGGAAAGGAGAAACCATCAGGATTACCAAGAACTTGAGGCTCTGTGAAGACTGCCACTCGTTCACAAAGTTCATTTCCAGGTTTGCGGATAGAGAAATTTTGGTTCGGGATATTAATCGCTTCCACCATTTCAAAGATGGGGAATGCTCCTGCAGGGATTATTGGTAACTCGTAAAGAAAGACCAGTCGTACAACTTGCATATCTTAATGTTTGTGTACGTGTAGTATTTAATTTCAGCTGTTTTCTGTTTACTATCTGACGATTTCTTGTGTTTGGAGGGTTAGGAAATCTACTCATCTGGTTTTACCTGGCATTTGTGGTCCAAACATTAATTCTTTATGAATTTCTAAGTAATAAATGTTCATAGGAACTGAAATTTGCTATTCATTGGTGTTATATGATATTCTGGTGTCAAGTCTACAGACGCGGCTTCTTTCGGCTTAGCAGCTGATTGGATTAGCGTAAGCATAGTATCGATATTATATTATTAAGAATTTGAGTTTATTTCTGTTCTATGAAATAAAATTACATAATTATTCTTTATTATTGCACAATATAAAAATACACATGTGCCCTAAATTTTAAATTTTTATTTGTTTTCTGTCATCTCTGTGTCCGTTTTTAATTTATCTTGTGCTTTCTTTCAATATTTTTCTCTTTTAATTTATCTTCACATTTTTTCTAATTTTAAATATTTTTAATTTTAAATAATATTATTTTTATTATTTAAAATTCAACTATTTTATAATTTACAAATAAATTTTCATCTACGTGAAATGGAACGTGTCAAGTTCACTAGTTTTAAATTAATTCCCTTGGAGACTGCGCATTGTTGCTGGAACCGACTAAGTCACGTATATACTAAACTTACATAAATCAACCGGAACACATAATTCTTGTCTGAATTTATATATTACGATTGTTTTCATCAATTAACGTATAAGAAAATCAAATGCTGTCTCACTGACTCCACCATTTATGTCAGGATTAGAGGATTTGAAAAAATATCAATCAAGATAGGATTTTATCATGCTTGCATCAATTGAATGCAAGGTATTTAATTCACACGCCACTTAATGATCACAGCATGAGATTACAGATTGAGTCAATCTAACGAATAGCTGATAAACCCAATCAGTAGGCAGTTTCTCAAGTGTCTACTATACGCACCAGTTGCTTTATTTATAATGAGCAGTTGATGATTAAACTTAAATGCAGTTAAAGTAAACAAAGTAACTAGTTCAATCTATAACCTAACAAAGTCAGTTAATAACTACAATTTAACCGATGCAAAGTAAAGTAATCAAATACTGTGGTGGAGTTAATGGTCTGATGTGATGGTGGAGTCAGTTAACTCGGCTGTAGCAAATATGGTGATCTTTGTTCTTCACATCCTCTCCTCAAGTTGGACCTTGATCAAAATCAACCAAGTAAACTTGCAGAGGAATTAACTAATTATAGGTTTGGGAAGTGACTTGGTGAAGTTGTCGGCTGTTTGTGATTTAGTGTGGATGTGTTGTGACAGAATAGATCCTTCTTTATATTTGTCTCTAACTATGTAACAATCTTTTTCTAAGTATTTTGTGTGCCCGTGAAAAATGGGGTTTATTATTATGTATAGTGCCGCTTGATTATCACACCAAAGTGTGGTTGGTTGCTATATCACCTGAAAATTGATGTATGTTGTTGTAACACACAAAAATTAAATTTTTAACAACTATCGATTAAGTACGAGTGTCGTGTTCATAGAGAATGTATGAATTGTATCTATTACTATGACTAAGAACATATCAGTTAAACCGCCTTAAGCGAAAGAGAGTATAAGAACAATAAGAGAAAACCAAAAAAATATAAATTTCATGAGGCGATCAAAATAGTTGCAAATTAAAAAAGATTTAATAGTGAGAAGGCTTAGGCTCCTAGGCAGTGTGGAAATTCAACGAATACCAAATGCATTTGCAATCAAATTCAATTAGCTTGTTATGGTGCGTTGATTTTTTAATCTTTGAGACATTCTCCTAAATTATCTCCAAGCTTTAGCCTAACAAACGTGTTCCCACTTCCTACTTAAGTTGAAAATATGAATATTAACACTTGTCTCACGTAAATTCCTCGGTTCCACTTCTACTATTCCCTCGAAATTTACGTTTTACAATTGTTGTCTAACCGACGAGTTCCACTCACTACAACATTTTGAAGATGAGGCAACGTTTGAAAATTGTTACATATTCCAAAAAATGTGTTGCATATAGTTTTGGCAACGGTTTTGAGGCATTGCCAAAAGTGCCATTAATGTAACGGTTTTTAAAACTAATTGCAAGGCCATATTACAACACTTATAGGCAATGGTTATTTTGATTTTGAAACTTTTATTTTGTTAATATTTTAAAGTTTAGGTAATGCCTTTAACACTTATTGCAACACTTTTTGATAATCTTACAACACTTTTTGCAACATTCGTAACGTTTGTTAGAATTTTGCAATGCTTTTTATAAGCTCATACTATCTTCGTTACGACATTACGTGACAGTTTTAATTTTTAAAGTAATGGTTTATAACCGTTGCAAATGTAGGCAACAATTTCAATACTTTTAGCGAAAACTTTGGTCATGCCATTATATACATATCACAACTTTTATCAAAACCAACATATTCAACACATTAACAAATATGTGTTGGCGCAAGAAAACTACAATAGAAGTTCAAACATTAAAATGTAAGTAACTTTCATAAATCTTCAAAGTCATACCCAAATTACTAATAATAATAATAATAATAATAATAATAATAGTTTTATGAAAGTATACGAACAAATCTACTATTCTTATGTTAATAAATCATTCGAGTCATAATTATACAAGATCCTCATTCATATCTTCACTATAATTTGAATCTTCATCTTTATTAGCTTCTTCATCATCTGCATCGATCCCTTTTAACTCATTTTCCTGTACAATTTTAAAAAATCAAAATTAATTTACAATCTTCTAAATAGACGCAAATATTTCATGATATTTCTAATCTTCACGTATCTTCTGAATATCAGTAGCTTGTGTTCAAGTGCCAGACAAATCAACATTTGTGCTTACCACATTTGGTGCACTAGTATCAGGAAAAGACGTTGCCATTAACGAGGCTAAAACACTAGCATCAACATTCAAATTGGAATTTTGCTGTATGAGTTGACCCACAAATCGTATTAGCTTTTCTATTTGCATTTTCATGGTTTGTATAGTATCCTTTAATCTCATCACACACTGTCTTTCTTCTTGTCTGATCATCTCTAATTCTTAAATTTTTTCAGACTTGTTGGAGTGACATTCCTTCCTAAGCAATGAACTTGCTCGGGCTTCTCTTTCCCAAATACAGTTTGAAAGGGATTGGTAGCGCCATCTCCAGACGATTGAATTAATTTTGTAATTGTACTTTCAAGAATGAGTAATATGAAATATTATAAAATTTTACCATAAAAATGTATCAAAACTTTAAATGCTTTAAAAGTAACATTACAATTTTACTACTTGTCTCTTCATCGACTTGCTTCCCTTTATTTCCCCTTCGTGTCACAATATATATTTCATCTTGTGAAAGATATTCAACTACACCTTTTTGTGCACGCTACAAGAAAAGAATTTATTTTCAATTAGGTACATAAATTTAACCCAAATTAAATGCATAATAATTGTTTCTAAAAGTACAATTAGAAATATACCAAAATTTCACCAATTACTCCAAAGTTGGTTTGCCCTACTCAATGAGGGCCCTTTTGCATAACCCTATTTTTGGAATTAGCTTCACAAATTTTCTATTAACAAATTAAATGTAAAACTCATATATACACACTTTAAATGTATACATATATAATTTACAACATATGCATTGAGGTATTATACAATACTTGCACTTTATCACTCTTCTAATACTTGATCGTCTTTTTGAATTCAATTTCGCTAATACTATTGGGACAGTTCTTTAGCCTCTCTGCATCCGTTCTATATCTATCAAAGTGGGCTCTTTTCAGTCTACTCTTATACACTCTCCAACTAGAATTAATAGTTGTTATGACATACATCTCATTCTCGAGAGGTAATTTATACTTTTGTTATAACAATTAAAAGAATACGATTAACAGCAAAAGAATATATCTAAAATTGTGATCAAAACATAAAAACTCATACATTAACATAATTCCATATCTCATCTCGCCTACTCTCCTACAATGCTTTCCAGTTGACGAATGTCAATGGACACAACTTGTATGTCCTTGCAATTGTACCTAAGAAAGAGCTGAATGAGCTTAGTGTTTGAGTGTTTGGCCCTATTGGTTGCCAATGTCGATTGAAAATGATATTTTCTCGCTCCTCCATTATTCGAGCATGAATTTCTTTGCACATAGTTGGAACACTAGTTTTTTTACCTCAGATTGCTCTGAATATCAACATTTCAATCTTTATATCAATAAAAAGACAAATGAATTCTGAACCTAAAAGTTTACCTTCATTGTTGATTTAATATCTAGTTAAATTAGTTTCATCTCCTTCATTTCTTGGCCCAATCTCTTGGTTTTGAGAACCATGTTGATCAATCAGAATATCTACAAACTGAATGCTAGACTAAGGAAAATAAACAATATCATATACAAATCAGACATTAATTTTTTTTTAATCCCAACTTTAAAATCAAGAATCAACTTTTAAATTCAAAATCATATGAATACATTTACCCTCCTGCACTGCCACCATATCTTGAACTTCATTTTCAACCTCATTTTGCTAGAAAAATTCATCTATTGACATTGTCGGAATTGAAGCCTTGTATTTCCTCTTCTTTTTCAAACTTTCTTCCATCACTTGTTTTCCTGTTTCAAATTTTCTTCCATAAAGTTGCAAATTCAAACCTAAAGGTATTTTGAACTGAGCTCCCATACTAAAGGATATAGATTCTTCATTGTTTACTTATCTTTGCAAATTGATTTTGTCATCTTTAGTATCAAACAAGCTTCTAATCATAGTACTCTTGCTTGTTTTTGTTGATTGCATGTCCACTTGAGAATTTATGGCACCATGCAATGGTTGTGCTCTTTTTAATTGAGGACTTTAGCGCTTTTGCTCATAGAACTGTTGAATTAATTCAGCATTAGACCTTACTAATGAAGAAACTTTAAATTGAGTCACTTTCTTTCTAGATGCAGTCAGATTTTTCTTTGGGCCTTGTACCTTTTTCATTTTGATCATAAAAAATAACAACCTATACAACAAAACTGAAAGTGTTGCTTAAGTAGCAAATGTGAAATTTAACAAAGATTACATACTATAATGGTTCCATTACAAAGTATAAAGATAACAAGAATTATATTTCATTAAACCCATGTAATGTAAAAAGATCTTAGATGTAGTAGGCCGAAAAAGAATTGCATCCAAACATAACTAAATAACTGTCAACTACTAACAATCAAAATGATGATTCATGTGAAAAGTAGAAAAGAACTCACCTAATGTTATTGGCAATTATCTACTTAGTGGATTTCGAGATATTTAATAGGAGTTCAGAGTTGTACCTGCACACAAACAAAGAAATAATTACAATCACTATTTAAGATCACATTCATCTAATACCATAAAAATAAAGTCAAATCCACATACTTTATGAAATATTATTTCATATAGTCAGCATAAGTGTCATCAAAATTTGAGTCTTCTTCATAAGTTTCTAAATGCCCAGTGTCTTGTAGGAGGAACATGTTGTCAATCATGCTTTCAGAAATATCTTCTCTAACCAATTAAATGTCATCATCAATAACTGGTAAATTCAAGCGAACACCATGCTCAATTGGTTGGCTCTAATACAATATTTCTGGGTTCTCGAAATTTGCTTGCCCCGTTACATTCAACAACTCTCTTGAGATTGTTTTCATAACATAATGGCAATTGTCATCTAAAAGATCTTGGACATAGAAGCATTGATGAACTTGAGTTTCTAATATAAAAGGATCATCTTGATACTATAATTTATTAAAATAAACTCGAGAGAGACCATAACTATCTTCTTTATGCTTGAACCAATCACATCTAAAAAGTACCACTTTGAATTGACCACAATAATCTATCTCAATGATTTCCTTTATAACTCCGTAATAAGTGATAATATCTTTTTTTGGATTTTCATCTTTTGAGCTTGCAAAGCTTTAGGTCGTTGAATTTAGAGTTACACCACTATTTTGTGCTTGTTGTTAGCATCACGTCGCTTCGAATGAAACTTGTAACCATTACTAATATATCCAGTAAATTTTTTAGCCACATTACTGGGACCTTTAGACAAATGTTTAATAAACTTTGGAGCATCCATATCTCTCACGTGGGCTTCAAACCACTCAATGAAGTCTTTACTATGACTTTGAGCTTTACTCCATTTTGATCTTTTTGATGAAGTGGAAAGAATATTCTCAAGCTCCCTAGATAGATTAAAAAAAATATTTAAGTTAATACACAAATATCTTATTAAAAAGACAAAATATACTGTATATATGAAAAGAAATTATATTCATACCTAATGTATTCATCGACTTCGGCACAATTGAACAAGACGTAACGATGTGCCTGAGCCAATGAGGAGTGACTTAACGAGATTAGCTTCCCTTTTCTTTTGCCTCCAATAGGATGACCCGAGCTCCCAAAAAGATTTGGTGTTACCTTACTAAAATCAACACCATCACAATTTTGTGATATTCTACTCAATTTGGTGTCTATATTGTCTTACACATATCTCTAGTAAAGTGTCATAGTTTCTTCCACTAAATAACCTTCAGCAATTGACCTTTCAGGATGACTTTTATTATGAACATAAGATTTCAAATCACATAATCATCTCTCAATTGGGTACACGGTCATGAGATGTGATCTCATAGCCATGGAGTTGCGAGATTGATACATATTCCAAAACATGTTGCACCCATTCCCAAGCCATTTGTGGCCGTGGAGTGTTCTTTGCTGCGTCAAGCCATGCGCCCACACAAGGTAATTTATGACCTAGGGAACTATTCTTGTAGCCATATGAGGGCTTGTAGATGTTGTTTCTATGCTTTTTCAAATTCAAAACTAGAAAAGGGTTTTCCACAAAAGAGAACTAATGCATGAGATGCACAAGTCATAAAATAATTGTTCAAAGTATTTTGTTGTATCATACATGTGACGTATGGATATTATATAGATCTTTGGATTAATTATGACTTATGAACAAAGTGGATGGATTTTAATTATAACTTAAAGCCTTGTAATAGTATAGGGCTTCACACACATGTACATGATCCGATTGATGGCTTCTTCGATCAAGAAAGTCGATATTCATCTATATTTATTTTTGTCTTATGTTTTATTACATATATGAGATATGTGTATGTAAAATGACTAATGTGTAAAGTGCAAGAATAACACATGGATTGAAAACTTCCTCAACAATATTAAGTTGTAATGCCGAAATGTTTCATCATAGTCCTCCACCAACCTTGGAGTTCTAGGTGTAGTCTTAGCATGTGATATCATTACACTGATGGGATCACATTGCAATGGCACATTTAGAGCTTCAAGTGTGTTAGATACAACATTCAAAGGATACTTTACCTTAAGGGCTTGGAGGCCATTGGTGGAGTTACAAATCTGATGCGTTATTAATTGTTAGATGTTACTTAAATGGACCCGCAATGCTAAGAACTATGTGTGTGGGTTTTTGTAGGGACATGGGCTGAAGTGTAAGATTGGACTGCACATGTGATGTATTGGCAAAAGTTGCTACTTTTGGGCCTATCATGCTAAAATCTGTATATGTGAAGTATGCTATGTCCAATGAAAACCCTAATCACCTACTAGGAAATTTTTCTAATGACATATCCATTTTCTACTTGAGAGAGTGTAGGATTCAAAAAATCTAGTGGGAGGCTATATGATTTAAAGTCTATAATCTTCAGTAACAATATTATCAACCAAACTAATAATTTTGCTTATTTTCTATAGTTACATTATTTTTGAATGATGTTATTCACTCTCATAATTATTATTGTTGAGACATCATGTTTATTGGCACCAATATAGCCTATCTCAATGAATCAGTGGGATTTTGGAAGTTGTCATCCCAAGCATTAGAAAGGAAGTTGTTCTTAAGATGTCGAGTTCCTCAATTAGTGAGACTAAGGAGGGCAAGATCAAAAGAAGGAAACCTATTGTTTCTAAGGCTACTAGGAGGGGTATGCCATCTAAAGCTCATGTTGGTAGAGGAAAGAGTTTTTAATACAAGAGCATTAGAGGAGGAATTGTGCCGAGTGCCTCGATTGCATGTAAGATGGCAAAGGAGGCATGGAATTTTATGTTTATGAAACATATTGTTCCATTTGTGTGTTCTTTATATCTTGAATCTTGGATTCAGATGCTTATTCTCACACCTACACCTTGAGTCAGGATTTGGGCAAAAGTAGTTCACTTTAAAAGCAAGAAGTAGTGATTAAAGTCACTAGTGAGGCAACTATTGTAGCCACTATCATTGGTACTATTTCAATTAAATTATCATTCAGTACTATTTTGGACCTAAAAGATTGTTTCTTGACACCAAATTAGAGACAATAAGTGCCAAATTTATTATTGTAATAAATTACTTGGCACCACCTCCCTAATAAGTTGCTTGTATTACTTGAATTTGGAAGATAAGCATGTGATGAATGCCATAACAAATAAATGAGCTTGGGACAATTTAAATCCCAAGCAATTGTTGCAGAGGCTAAGATTAACAGGTTCGAGAAAGATGGGCTTCTAGGCCTATTGGGAAAGGAGCCTTATCTGACTTGCAAACTTTACATCTCAAAGTAAAAAGGTCAAGAGTTCATTTGATGGACATGTCAAGAGAGCCACATTGGTGTTAGAGTTGGTCCACACAGACATTTGTGGGCCATTTGATGAAATAGCAAGGGGAGGATGTCCCTACTTCATTACTTTTATTGACGATTGCTCTAGGTATGGGTATGTGTGCTTGATGAAACATAAGTATGAATCTTTTAAAAAGTTCAAGAAATTCAAGATTGAAGTAGAGAAACAAACTAACAAGCATGTAAAGATGTTGCGATCAGATTATGGTGGTGAGTACATAAGCACCAAGTTTATGGAGTTCCCAAGGAGATTGGCATTGCATCACGTCTCACACTGCTAGCAACTCCTATTGAATAGTGTAGCCAAGCACAGGAATTAGACTTTGTTTGACATGGTCTAATCCATGATGAGCTTCATCAGCCTACTCATTTCTCTATGAGGACATGCCCACCTAATAATTACCCACGTCTTGAATAGGATTCCTTCTAAGTCCATTCTTTCAAGCCGACATAGATGTGGAGTGGGAGGAAGCCAAGCCTGAAGCATATCAAAGTTTAAGTGTTAGTGATATGCCCTCTAACACCAATAGTCAATGAGTGGTACTAGGGGTATTATGATTGTATATGTGTGCTTTCACACTAATTAATAAAATATTATTTATTCATATCAATATTATAGCAAGTTTTTATGTGTATAAATCTTCAATAGTGTGAGGTATTACATGTGCCAATGTAATTGAGTTAAAAACCTTATTCATAAGGAGTTACGAATGTGACCATAAGACCATCTTAATACTCAATTACTAAAACTAGTCTACAATTCGTAGACACTCTAAAGGGCATTAAAAAGTGAGTACGATTTACACACCTTATATTTGCACGGTGATTTGTCATGTTGTTCAGTGTGAGATACTGAGAATATGTGTCTATGGATATATCATTAGAGAATGAGCATTTGAACAATAACTTAGAGAACAAAATAGACACATGGAGTCCACTCTTGGCTGTCAATGTCTCACTTGGTGATCATATTAAGTGTGCATGGACCTTAGACTTGAGATAACGTGGTTGTCTTGTGCACATATCAATCAACATGTTATTAGAGTATTAAAAGCCAATATCTATCTTGGTATGGGTATGGTCATGAGCCCAACATATTATTGCCCAAATGCATATGGAGGCATGTGTGTATTTAATAAGGGATTTGTCTCCTTGAAAGTGAGCAACATATTTGTTCTATGCAGTTGGTGTTCTATAAGAAGAAAATCCTTAGCCAAGGTAGTATGTGATTTCAAAGGTTTTTTGATAAAAACATTTGTCTCATGAAGTAACCCCAATTGGTCATATAATAGCTCTTGTGATTTTAACTAAATCCATGACTCTCGCTCAATTAAGACAAAGTAAGACAAAGGTTTATGCTACATGGTACTCATGATCGGGAGGGTCCATTGTGATCAATTTCATTTCATCATAATTGGGCTAAGATATAAGTCTTAGGCTAGGTGCTAACTATATCATTCGAGTTATATTTGTTGCTAATTAAGGATGAACCTAAAGAGTCATACACAAAAAAGTTTTTATATATGATGAGTGTTAAATTAGTGGGTAGCATAATTTATTTGCTTATAATTGGATTGAACCAAATAAATTACTATGATGTTTGTTAATGGCGAGATTATTAATTAAAAATATAATGTGAACTTTAATTTAATTAATAAGATTAATTAAGTTAAAGAGACAAGACACGAATAAATTATTTTATGTCAATCATGTTTTTTAATAATATGATTATTAACTAAAACATGATAGCCTTTGATTTAATTAATAGTATTAATTAAGTTGAAGGATATAGTTCCATTAAGTGATAACCCAAATAAAACAATACTTTATTTGAATAAATTTATGTTCAATTTATGTTATCTAGTTCAAAATTACAAATCAAAAAGAAAAAATTTGCCTATCTTATATGCTATAGCTAATCTAGGATGAAAATAAGTGAAAAGGAAGAAAAACAAACTCATCTGGAGGTGCCAAACTAAGGAAATGTAAGTTTGTAGCCTAAAGCACTCCTTGAGTAAACTTCAGGCACCAGAATCATCGCCTAAACGAATTGCTAGCATGAGGGTAGGTGAAAACCAATCAAAATCTGCTGCCGATCACTTGTTGGTCACCTAAGCGATGCCTAAGCAATAATTAAATTTTGGCCAATCGACTGGGTGACAAGGAAGCAACCAACATCACTTGTTGCGTTGCTCAGGTGATAGAACCAACGACGATTCATATTTTTGCACACCTACCCCTCGGATTAATGGATCAAAATGAAGGAAATGAGGAACCAATCAAGGAGTTTAGAGGCTCAACTCTATAAATAGGGGGTTTTCTACAAGCAAAAAACATCCAAGAAACAACAAAATTCAAATAGATTTTACATTGCATCATTCTAGTATTCCTAGTTTGTAATATTAGAGAGTAGGAGTGGAGTTTGGTGTCTTGCTAGAGATAAAACGAGGCAGGGAAGTTCCAAATACAAGATAAGTTGTAATTGATTCTTCCTTATGAGCTTAATGTATTTGCCATATTGAAACAAACAAGTATGGACTTTGTTTATCAATTTAAATTCAATTGCCTTTTATTATTTTATTGTGATCAATCTTTTATTCTTCTTCCCCCTTCTTCTTCTTCCTCCCTTTCTTCTTTTTATTTTTATTTTTGACTTAATCTGTGGTTATAACATAAATGAAACCACAAGTTAAATAATTTGATCACAATTGTGAATTGTGGGTTTATAACAAAAGCGAAGGTTCCATATTCACAAGGAATCAAAGTTAATTTATAAATTTCATTCTCCATTGAATTAATTCTAAGATAATTGAATTAATTTAATTGAAGACTTAGTATATAACTTGGGAAAGTGTACTAAGGACTTAAGGAATTAACTATCCCTAAAATAAGAAATTAAAATTGATAATTAATTTAATTGGTAATAAAAGTTCTTGTGTGTTTGTTGTATATTGCTATTGAATTCTGTATCTTGATATATTCATCACACTCCTCTCTACTCTATTTAATTTAGTTAAAATTTATTTTATTGTCTATTTGAATTATCATTACCTTTAATTGTTTACTTAATTAAAATACAATATTATTGAACAACTTTCTTACTCCTTATAGATGCAACAACCCTATTCCCTATATCACTTGAGTGACTGTTGTACACTTGCAACATATTGCATTTTTATCGCATTTTTAAGCTCTTATTATTAATAGAGATTAACAATTACGAGGCTCGAAGGACCTTAATTATTAATAGAGATTAATAATTAAGAGTTATAGGCCACAATTATTAAAGAGTTCAATAATTGTAAGATACCTAAGCTACTAATTGCTAAAAGTCTATGTAGAGAGCCCATGGAGATCATAACTAGTGTGCTTTAGTGTCTTTAATATAAACACACATTTTAGAAAAGTTGAAAAATCAGAAAAAATTCGTGTGGCACCCTCTAAGCAAGAAGAAAAATTATTGTAGCCACTTTCTCGTGTTCTTCTTGTCGGTAAAAGCCTTCTAATTTGAAGGAATTTGCATTAGAGCCTTTCCAAAAGGTCTTACAAGGTATAGAAGGTGCTTGTTATCACAACAACTATGTGAAAAAAGTAAAGATCGAGGTTTGTGGGCCATGCCTCAAGAATCGCAATTGCATTCATTGGAATGTGATTCTAAAGGTATATTATTTTCAATTTTCTTTAACACTTCTTAGTTAATGGGTGTGGAATGGCGAATGCAGAATGAGTTTAGTATATTGTTCTATTATGTTTATATTATTGATTCATAGTTTCAAGGTTTTAAAATTCAACCCCAATTTTGTTGAAACCTAACATTGGGGATGTTTGGCTTACCATAAGAAGAGTAAGGTAGATAAATTAGAGGCAAATGTCATTTTGGGTCACTTTGTGAGGTATCCTAAGAACTCTATAGGATATGAGCTCTACCTTCATAATGACTAAAAGATTGTTGTTGTTTATCAAGCACGCTTCTGAGGGGAAAAGTTCATCTAGGAAGGGGGTGTTGGTAGGAGTATTGTGCTTAAGGATGTTGAGCAAGAGGGATAAAGCAAGGAACCTAAATGCCAATCACCTATTCAAGAAACACCTTCCATGATGTAGCCACTACAATAATTGAATAGAGTTTCTTATGCAATAGAGAGATATGATTATATCCTAAAGAATGGATAAGAGTTACTCGTTATGGGAAATAATGATCACGAAGATGATCCTTCTACATACAATCAAGCAATAGTAGATAAAGACTCTGTTAAGTGGCAAGAGGCCATGTAGTCTAAAATGGATTTGATGTATTCAAACTAAGTTTGGACCTTAGTAGATCCATCGAAGGGAATAGTTCATATTGGATGCAAGTGGGTTTATTAAAAGAAAATTAGTTCGACTAGCAAAATGGAGACCTATAAAGCCTGGAAAAATGCTATAGTCCAAAGGAGAGAATTGACTATGACAAGACTTTTTTCACTTATAGATATGATCAAATCTATTCAGATGCTTCTCGTGATAATCACCCACTTAGACTATGAGATTTCTCAAATGAATGTCAAAATTGCTTTCCTTAAAGGGTTTCTTGAGAAGGATATCTATATGGTGTAGTGACGTAGTTTTGAAGTTCAAATTGAGTCTCATAAAATATGCTATCTTAAAAGATTGATTTATGGATTTAAATATGTATTAAGGAGTTGGAATTTTTGCTTTGATAGTGCAGTCAAATTATTCAGAACATGGATGAGTCCTACATCTACGAAAAGGATAGTGGGAGCACAATCAAATTCATAGTGTTATATGTAGATGACATACTTCTCATTAGGAATGATGTTAAGATGATGACTCAGATTACAACATGATTATCTAGTACATTCTCCATGAAAAATTTAGGAGAAGTATCTATATCTTAAGTATTCATATCTACAGAGATAAATAAAGCAATTGATGGGTCTCTTCTAAACTTTGTAGATAGACAAAATCCTAAAGAGGTTTAGAAAGGAAGCTTCTAAAAGAGAATTGCTACTTGTTAGACATGGCATCCATCTAAAAGAGGATTTCGAGGTGGATTGTTAAAGGAAGCGGGCTAATAGAAAACATCACTATTCTAATATGTATTTAAAATATGTTCTCGAGTCATTCTCAATGTGACACCATTAGAAGATCTATTGCACCTTCTATCTTTGCCAATTGGCAATGGTCGAGTGGTATGGGGTTCCATTTGAGATCTCCCAAAGGAATAACCCTTTTTGATTCCAATATTTCTCTTCTAACTTCCTCCATATTTATGTATTTCTCAGCACGAGCTAATGATTCATCAAAATCTCTGGCTAGTCTTTTAGCCAATGAGTGAAAGAATTCTCCATCATGCAAGCCTCGAACAAAAGCACTAGCCAACACTTCGTGCATAGCTATTGGCATATCTAGGGTTTTACATATTCCTACAAAGACTAATCCTTCCCTTGCTTTAAATTGAACAATGTTAAGGGAGTCTTTTCATACCTCTTGTTACTAACAAATGAAGTAAAAATTAAAAAGCAAAGTCTTTGAAACAACGGATCATGCCTAAAGGTAGATGTGAGAACCACATTTGAGTCATTTCTCCTAGTGTGGTTAGAAATACTCGGCATTTAATTCCATCAATGTATTAATGCAAAAGAGCTTGATGATGAAATTTAGATAGATGTTTCGAAGGATTAAAAGCTCCATTATACTCTAGAATAAAGATTGTGCGAAAAATTCTCAAGCAAGAGCTCATTCAACACTTCATCAATAAAGGGAAGACTTTCTACTGGGCCTTTGATCTTAGCTCTTAACATGATTTTCCACAGGTCTTTTTTCCATGAGAACTACTTCCTGCAAGTCCTACCATTTCCAGGATTAGGTGCGGTTCTTCTCCTCGATTTTCTCTACTATCTTTCATAGTACATCCTTCCTTCATTAGATAGACTCTACAATACAGGGTGATTCTGTAGTGCAATTTGTACGATATCATTAATCATAACATGGAATTGCCTCTTAGTCAGAGTAAAATTAGGAGAAGCTGGCCTTGAAGTACTTGGATCCATGTTCCCTACTAAAACATCACTTGAATAAAAATGCGAGCAAGTCATTACTCACAAACAGCTCCAATGTAATGTGTCCCAATAATCAATTTAGACGACCTTGGAACTCACACTTGTTCTAACTAAGAACAAATGTTAAGGGCAGAATTGAGAAAATTGACACCTCATATACGTGGTTCGACGTGTAATTGCCTGTGTCCGCTCCACGTTATTCCTATATCTTGTTTGGTTTCTCATCCATGATGGTTTTTAAGTGTTGCAACCTCATCAATCTTTCTTTTTACAACGTGACATGCTTAATAAATAGACCTTTGTAACTGTTGACCATGGACTGTCATCTTGACAGAAGAGAATTTCTGGCAAGTCTACTGAAATGTGACCCATCAAGCCTTACTGCGGCCCCCCCCCTCCATTTAGCCAGTCAACCACTTACCACTACTCAACAACTCATCCATTTGGCAGTCCCTCAACTACAAATTCTATCCTTGCTGTCGGACTAAGTCACATCAAATTCATATTAAACATTGCGAAATAACTTCAAATTGCACATTTTATTTCAGTTTCTAAAATCGTAATTTCAATTTTTTATTTGACAAAATTACATGCGACAGTTTCATTTGACATTAGTCGAAGAAAGCCCAAAACCACACGATAATTGCCTATTAGTAAACTTAAATTATTCATAGGAATCATTAGTTAAAAAATATTAAAATAAGAAAGAATTACTATTATGTTTTGTTGGAATTGACTGAACCAACAAAAATAAATAAATTCAAATTCATAATGGATTTATTTTACAATTTTATATCTATGCTTTTAGTTGCATAAAGTTAAATTTTACTTTTTTTTTTATCCTTTTTGTTTCTCTTTTTGACAAACTAACTACTTTTATTTCTATTTCACTTTAAAATTTTCTCTCTTTCCAAAATTTTTTATCTTTCTTTATTTTGTTATTTTCTACTTTTAACTTATATTTATACTATATTTTATAAAAAATAAGATTTTAAAGTGAAAAATGTAAAATTATATCATTATCTTTAATTAAATTCTTTTATTTTCAATCCCTTTCTTATTTAACTCATTTTTTGTTTATATTTTCTCTCTTTTCATATTGTTTTTTATTTTTATTTTTTGATAGATTTTATATATTTTTAATATTTTTATATCTATTATTTAAAATTTAATAATTTTATAATATATATATAAATTTACACATGCACAGAGGTGCGAGTGCGACTGTCACTAGTTATATAAAATTTGAGAGTTGTCTACTTTTTTATTATGGTGACATATTTCTCATTATAAAAAGCCCTACCCAAATTTTTTCCCCCAAAATCAAATGCCGTCTCCAAACATAGCCTTGCAAAGTTTTAGAAGTAGCCAATGGAGATCGCTGAGCGAAGCACAGATTAAACTATAAGCAAATGAAATTTCTCCAAATTTTCAGAAAAGCCGCAACTTCTCCAGCAAATCGGGGCAGAGTTTCTGCTGTTTCCGCCAATGGCTGCTTGTTCTCGCGTCAACTTCACTCCGATAACTCGTATTCATTCTCCTTCCAATACATATACATACATCATTTGTGTTGTGTTCAGATTTTTTTTGTGCGCTTATGTGAGTAATCAATTGATTCCGAAATTTTGATTCATTTTCAATTCGTTTTTTCTCGTTGATGTCGTTTCAGCACATCGTTCGGCATTGCGTTCGACATTGATGGCGTGATTCTGCGGGGCGATACTCCCATTGGCAGCTCTCCTTGGGCTCTGAAAAGATTATATGATGATGCCGGTAATCGAAAATTTGTCCTCTTTTTCCTTCTGGTTTTCAATTAGGAAGGTGAAAAGAAAATCAATTTTACTTTTTTATATAATATTTCGGTGGTTTACCGGTTCCATAGTGTATTTTGATTGCGCTATAGGTAATTACACGTTAAAGTTAGCTACTTTATCTAGTGTTTTACTCTGGAAGAGCACAGTGGAAATACAGGATAAGGTTTATTTGAGCTATAAAAGATTTGTCATGGGAAGCTATTCATTAGCTCCTCAGTTCATATTATCAGGGATGGTATGCTTATTTGGATAATATATGTTTGCTTGGCTCTAGGTCTGGTGTAGTTATTTAGATAATACATGTTTGGTTTAACTTAAGGTTGTTTCTTTTATGATGGCAGGAAACTTGAGAATTCCCTATGTTTTCTTGACCAATGGTGAGTGGCTTGTGTATTCTTTTCGTAATTATTTAATAGATTTCATAAAAACAAATGTGAGCCTGCCTATTTCTGGATGGTTTTTGTTTGCAGTGTTGTGCTTTGTTTCCTTTTTTCTTTTTAAGTGTAACTTGTGTGTGCCCTTTCTTTCGGGATGTTTTTAGAACTCTCTTGGCAGTTGCTACCTACCATCCATCTAATTTTGCGTTTGGTATATTCCAAAATGTTTCCCTTTTTTACCCTTAATGCATGCCAATGTGTAACTGATTGGTTACAATTTTATCAATATTCTAATATTTGAATGGATTATTAATCCTTTGTGCTGCTTTCCCCAGAATTTTATACGGATCCATACCAATTTAAACTTGTGTTTGCTGCCTAAAATTGATGTTTGGCTGGAAAATGATTGGTGGCCCATCAAGTGGGCATTGCATGGACATATTAGTTTCCACGCTTATATATATAGTTAACATCATATTGGAATTTATGTTAAGATGGATCAGTAATTCTACCTCACATTTGTGCATTCAGTAGTTATTGTTCTTTATTATGTACCACAATGCCAGGGGTGCTGAAGCTTTATAAATGATTTAGTTTATTAAATTGTTGATTTACTTTTTCAAGCTTTAGGTTCATTGTTTCTTGGGCAACACAGTTGCTTAAACAGGGAGATGGCAAGGAAAATTTCTTATATTTTCTGTTCATATGTATTCAGTTACTTGATGATCTAGCTCACCAAAAGAAAGGGCTAATTTGTTTCTATTAAAATGATTTTTTGTTCCATGCTTTTATATTTGACAAATATTACACAAAGTCGATGTCATAACTTATGTGCTATGCTGACTTATCTTCTGTTTGACGAACAGGAGGTGGTATTCCTGAATCTAAAAGAGCAACAGAGCTGAGTAAATTGTTGAGCATCCGTATTTTACCCTCCCAGGTTTCCTGTGTACAATGCAATTTTTTCTTGTTTCTTCTAAGCCTTGTTTATCTTTATTATTGTTTTTGTCTAGATAAATGCTTAAATAAGTGAAAATAACCTTTTTCTTGAAGTTTGAGGAGTAAAAACTCTTGGTGCCCTGTGGTTGCAGGTTATACAAGGGCATTCACCTTTCAAGCAGTTAGTGGAAAGGTGCTCTTTTGGGTTGCAGAACGTTTATTGCTGGACTTCAAAATATTGGATTTGTGGAATATATGTTTTACTAGAGGAAGTGGATCTATCCTCTAGCTTCGAATCATATGATTAGTTTTTGCAAATCTTCAATTTATCATTTGAAACCACTGTTAATCTTTTGCGAGTTCCATCTTCATGGGAACATTGCTTACCACGATGTACTAGATGGGATATCTTGAAAAAATTTAAGGTTGACTTGCACAAAGTTAAATAATCTGATTGTTCTTAAGCTCTGTAAAAGAAACAATATTTTCGGGACTACTGATTACATGTGTGTTGAAAGTAACATATTGCATTCAAGGGGAGAAAAAGAGAAGGGAGAATAAATTGTGCTAGTTATTTGTGTGAATCATATATAACTATATCCTTATTTAAATTATTATTTATATTTCTTATTTTACTTATTTAACTGCATTTCCAAATATGAAGATTAAAATCATATTTTCATTCCAAACTTGCATTACTATTTGACAATGCTCACTTTGTTGAGGCAAAGATGTGATTCACCTTATAAGATTTTGCTCTTGGTGCAATGGTTGATTCCTACTTTCTCCAAGAATCCATCTAGATAGCATATTTGTTAGAGATATTGTATAACCATTGGCTAGATGTCCTAAACCATGAACACCCTGGCCCTAATAAATTGTAATGTGAATTTATGGACCTGTAATTGTATATGCATCCAATTTAGGCGCCTCTCATTATTAGCGTACAGCGTACTCTATTGTATTTTCTCAAATGTGTTGATTAAATATGAAAATAACAGTAAAGGTGTTAAAGATTAAAACAAATTTCATACTTTGGCAAATCAAAAACCTGCTGTCGTTTTCTTCTTTTTGCAGATTTGAGAATGAACTCATTATTGCAGTTGGAAAAGGGGAACCTACAATGGTGATGTCTGAATATGGTTTTAAGTATGCTTTCCTTTTGGTTTTTGTCTGTTCTTGTATATTTGTTCAATATGGTCCAAACCTCTTATTCGCTTGTGCCCACAATGTTTCAGAAATGTTCTCTCCATAGACGAATATGCATCTTATTTTGAGCACATTGATCCATTGGGAAAATATAAGAATTGGACAAACCAGCAGGTTGGTTATGAGAAAAGCTGTTCCAGAGAAATGCCTAGGAGAAATGATCCATGTTCACAGAGAGTGCAAGCTGTTTTCGTTGTTAGCGATTCTGTTGATTGGAGCAGGGACATCCAGGTATTTCTCTATCTTAAGATAGTCTATTTAAAATTAACATTTGTGCTTTACTATTATATTCATGCATATGGTTGGGAACTAAATTAAACAGAGATTTATAAATCAAACACTTTACCTCAATCTTTTTGTGCTTCTTTATGGAAACTATTATTATTATTATTGTTATTGTTGTTATTGTTATCATCATTATTATTTGCATCAAATACTAGGGGCATCCATTTTAGTACCATCGATAAGAAATTAGCATTTGTGCTTAGCATTATGTTCTTGCATGTGGTTGTGATTTAAATTAAAAGGAGGTTTAGACGATGAAACACTTCACCACCTCTTTTTCCATTTTTTTGGAGAGAGTAAAAATATACATCTTTGTTGTGACCTTTGTTTGTATAAAATTATTCAAGTATTTTATCTTTTTAATCAAATACCAGGAATCTAACTTATCAAATACTAAGTATCTACTCTAGTTATCAAGAAAGTGTGGTTTATCATCTCAGCTTGTAAAGAGATGATAATATTATGTAGCAGGGATAAGGGTTTTCCAGTTATTTGTTCGATTGTTTTAGCATGGAAGAACTACACTCTGAAGTTGGCAATGTTACTATTTTTATGCTTGTGGTCTCTGATCTATAAGCTCCTGTGCATGACTACAATCTGCTTGGGATTTTGCTATGATTCCATTAAACTCCAAAAATTCAAGCAGCTGGAAGCAAATTGCAGGTTTTGTGTGATATTTTGAGCACTGGAGGTCTTCCTGGAAGAGAAATTTCAAGCCAACCACCTCTGTATTTTTCACATGACGACCTTTCCTATCAAGTTAGTTTGCCTTTTACATACGGAGTTGGTAATAGCCTATATTAATTTGTTCCATGTATATTAAGCCGTTACTTTGATTGCTATTAAGACAGGGTCTATTTCCAGCCGAACGTTTTGGCATGGGAGCTTTCAGGATTGCTTTAGAATCTATCTACAACAGGTGCTTCATTGAAGTTGAGTCAATTAATATAGCTTAGTTTAATAAAACCCTAAAAAAGTTAACTCTATTATGTTTTATATCTCCCTAAAAATTTGTTTTGCTGGCCCTCCAAGCGATCATTTGATGCAACACGCAGCATACTTGAGACAATTGCAGCAAAATTTCTCACCATAATCCTTTGAAAAATATCACTGTACGAAGGTCCCTGACATTAGAATGATCTTCATGATCATATCGAACGTAAGACAGCAAAAGCACATATTTTTTGCTCAAGGCTAACATAGTATATGTGCACGCTCAGAATTTACCCCAATGCTTTGGAGTACACATCTTACGGAAAACCAAGTCCATCTGTATTCAAGAGCGCTGAGAATGCACTGGTGCAAGTAGCAACTTCTAGCATAAACCTTGGCATTAACCGGCAATTTCCTTTCAAAACCCTATACATGATTGGAGATAATCCTGCAGTTGACATTAAAGGGGCTCGGCAGGTTTGTTCCCAGCTAATGGTTCACTTCTTATGTTCCAAATTTTGTTGCTGTTTATTTCGCAACTTTTATGATAGATGATTGTTTTTCTTTCTTTCTTTCTTCCTTCTTTCTTTTTGTTTTTTTCATTCAAATTACACAGGCAGGATGTCCGTGGTTTTCGATCTTGACAAGGTCCGGGGTCTTTAAAGGGAAGGAAAATGACCCGTTATATCCTGCCGACCTGGTAACTTTTTTTCTTGGTCCTTAATGGAGTTGTTTTTGTTTATTTAAGAAAGGCAACTGGATTTTCAAGTAGCTTTGATAATAAATCTCTTGACCAAAATTTGAAGGCTACGTTGTTACTCAATTAGGATGGGGATGAAAATTTGAATGATTTGACTGGAGATGTAGATTATGTTTAGTTTGTGAAATTTGAATGTAAAAAAAAATTATTTTTCTATATATTTAATATGTAATAATGATTATTTGATGTAATGGAATATATGTTTATGGAATATTAAAACATAAATGTGATGGTATATAAGTTTATAGAAATAGGTGTTGATTTGATTATGAATAGGTATAATAATTGAAAAAGTATTAATTAGTTTTAAATGATAAGAGAGGGAAATGTTTAAATTTGAATAAATTTATCTATATATAAAATGTTTGGTTTATAAGGTTTTTAAATGATAATGAATAATGAAAAGTTTGGAAACAAACATACCCAAAGGCTTTCCAGAAAAAATAATTAGATTTTAAAAATTTATCCATGGACACATGAGAGGAAAATTATTTTTGAAATATCTCTACTTTTTAAGGTTTTTTTTTTTTTTTCCTTTTGGAAAGCATCCAAACAAAGCCCTTGGTGTCTGTGATGTGATGAAAAATTGATCACCTGCAGGTTGTTGACACCGTGGAGGAGGCAGTAGATTACATTTTGAGAAAGGAGACACTGCAACCCAACAGTTCCACATAAATTCCCATTTTGGCATTCCTTTTTTTGATCTCGGGTCATACGGGACATTTACAAGAACCAATAAACCACTCCAATGATTTCATGTAAGCTGTTCTTGCAAGGTCTTGACATCAAAAATTTAGTGTCCTTAACTTCAGCTGTCTATCATCAAAATTCGGACTATTTTCGTCTTTGCCTCTTTTTAAACCATTTCTGGGTTTTTGGTCATGGAGAAGCCTCGCGATAATCTAGATGATGGAACGCTCCTTACCATACACTAGTCTAGGACTCTGGTTCAACAAATTAGGCGCTGCATTTACACTGCATACTCTATTCAAAGACTTGTTTTCATCTCATTATGTGATGGAAAAAATAATTGATTATTTTTTAATAATATGATCACGAGACCAGACATCATCGCCATACATGTCATCAAATTCATCCATCATCATCACATGCATCATCGCATCAAGCAATGTCAAGGGCAAGGGCAAAAGCAAAAAGCAAATAATAATACATGCAGTCAGCCTGGATTATTAAGCAAACCACGACGGGAGATTTAAGTTATATTTTGCGGAATAAAAAATCAGAATCATGCAGGAAGAAGATCATGGATGGACAACAAATAGAAGGTAGAAGGTTAAATATGACAGCTTGTCATTCAAGGTTTTAATAAAACTTATCCTTCTTTATTGCTTTCCTCTCTTACCCTCTATTTCTTTTGTTTCTTCACCACCGTCCCCATTCACCACTAGTTAGTGCTCGGAAAGTGTAGTATTTGGGTACCTATTGTTAGGGAAACAACACAAAATAAATAGAATATCATAATAAATTGATAAAAATATTTGAAAATTCATAAGATTTTGTTTGAACTAAAAATGTTAAAGAGTGTAGAAGAAATACTGTTGATTGTGGTCGCAATATATTTGATGTCGGTGAAAATATAACCCAAACTTAAGTCAACAAGATTTGACTTCTAACGTTGCGCTTCCGTGAAGAGCCTTCACTGTAATTTCACGTCCATGCAGAGGTAAAATTTCCGATGAGGGGAGCAGCGGAAACAAGAAAATAAATCGAACCAAATTCGATTCCAGCAGTTTAAATTTCTTTTTCCTTCTTCCCGTCAAACCGGTTAGGGTTTCTGTGGCGGGGGCCGACGGCGGCATGATGCGAAAACGGCTGCGACGATTTCGTCCGATATCCGGCGATGTTGGGTGGGTGCAGTTAATCAGCTATGAAATTGGAATGACTTACAGATATATTCTTATAGGACACAGTTTCCCTCATTGCCATGGTTGTTGGAGCGGGCGAAGAAGATTATGGAGGGAGAACTGGATGGCAACCCAGCCAAAAACCGCCTCCGTCGATGACCGCAGCTTTACCGTCGAGCCGTTGCCGCCACTTGTAGGGGCGAATTGGGTTTTGCGACTCTTGGGAAATTCAGAATCGGTAAAATCAGAGGCTTCTGCCCGGTGGCGTTGGTGACCGAATTCGTTGTGAGGCGATGAAGAAGAATTCAAGCCATCCTAGAGGAAATTCATCTTGCGGCGCCATGAGTGGGAATGCGTCTTCCATTTGGGAGAGGACCTCTGTGACTACTGTTCTTCGGCTCGAAAAAGAGTTTGCAGCAGATAGAAAAAACCGAGATGAACAATGGCCATGAATGGTGAATCGTTGCTGTGTTCGCCGACGCCAGGGTTGTTCTGGGTCCTCTAGTCGCCGGAGTTGGTTAAAGGAATGAATGCAACGGAACGGTTAGCTTGGACTTTCTTGATTTCTGTGATTTTCAAAAAATTTGCCATTTAATCCGGAGAGTAGCGTGCCGTTGCTGGGATTCCTGCAAAGAAATCAGGTAGAGACGAAGATCTCGATCAGGATTCCCATTCAAATTTTGCGTTCGTGATGTTTGCTTCCTCAACGCGAAAGACTTCAGAAATCCCTGCACGCTCAACATGTGTTCTTCCACGCAGGAAACTGGATTTTCTGGCACCTTACGTGTCAAGAAGCACCGCGTCACAGGGCGGAGACAGTGGTGAGTGAACCGCCCCATGACTTGCTCGGAGGCAAAAACCGAGAATACATGTTCAACAAGAGACTGTTATGAACGGATTGGGGGAGTGTTCGCCATGACATGAAGATGAACCAGGCACCAACAACGCCAGGTTTGGGGTGTTTTGAGAAGACACAAGAAAATCAATGGAATTGCTCATCAATCAATTACACTAAATTATTTCTTTAGAAACAGTACAAAATCAATAGAAAATCATGGCTGGGTTGGGCAATGCATTGAGAAATTATTTGGACAGTACAAAATATTTACCTAAAATTAAACGAAGTTTCATCTATTCTATTGAAAAAATGATTCATAAGCAACAAATTGTTTAATCCACCTAGCAGCATAGGAAGGAAGAACATTATTTTTTGTTCTCTCAATTTGAATCTAAAATTCTCTGTTTATAGATTTCAATGGGCACCTTTTAACGGGTATGACTGTTGGAAACACCTGTTTGAAGAGTTGTTCCTTTTAGAGAAAAATCAGTTAGAAAAAGTACAATTATTAAAAAAGTACAACAATTTCAAAAGACAAATTTTAATGTTAAGGATAAATCAATAAAAATGTTTGAAAATTTCCTACTTTTCCAGTGTGCGAGATGAAGTATTTTGAAATATTCAATATTTTTCCAACACTTATTTACACCTTCGTTATCATTAGGAATGTCAATTTCTGACTCAACTTAAAAACCTAATTCAAACTCAACTTGAAATTAGAGGATTTTGAGTCAAGGTTTTGTCAGTTTGGATTAAAATTAGGTCAGACCCGCAAATTTAAAAAAATAAACATATCAATTTTAGGTTGACTAGCTAGATGACATGCAAACTCACAAATATATTTTACATAATTTAATAAATATTTATATAAATATAAAAAAATTAATTAAATAATATTAAATGATAAAATTGTAAATGTTTAAAACATTAAGTTTTAATTTTAATTAAAAAATAATTTTTTTATTAACAAATTGGCGAATCAAATTTGATTAACTCTCAAAATTGGTGAGTCGAATTCGAGTCAGATTTTCTAACCCGTGAACATAATCAGGTCAGGTTTGGATCAATGAATCAAGTGTAATACAAAGGTCATGACCTAACCTGCTAATCCGAACCAGTTGCCACCCCTAATTATCACACTATATAGTTTTAGAGCATCAAAGAATCAATGAACGGATATTTCACTCCAATCAAAGGAGAGATCTCATTGAGAGAAAAAAAAAAGATAATAAGAGAGTTCTTCTAGTTTTTCAGACCGCAACCAAAAAATCAAGTGTATATATTGGTGGGGTCATAAAGAGAAAAATAAAAACCAGAAATAAGAAAAAGAAGAATTTCTAACAACAGTACCAATTATTGCCTCATTTAATTAAGCTTCAGTTTGTGCCATCCTTATTTTATCCATAAACCTTAGAAAAAACTAACAATTCCCCAAGAACTTATGCTTATTTACCATTCTGCCACCATCTAGAACTTTCATCAGATAGTTCATTAGTTTCTGGGTACACCCAACTTTAGGCTTCAGATTAAAATTAACCAATACAAATTAGTGCAAATTTGTTTAAACATCCTCATTAGCTATATCGTGACAAGTGGTATTCAAAGCACTTTCTTGGACTGGATCTAACAAATTGGCCAAGACTAGATTACAACATGTGATAAAGAAAAACACTAAAAAGCAAATCCAATAGCTGAAAGCACGATTTAAAGGGAAGTTAAAGGAAATCAGTGAAGATTTCAATTCTCAAATAAAAGGAATGCAACAACAAATGGAGGATTACCATACAGCTACATCAAGTAAAATGGATCAATTGTTGTCTGCATTCCAACGAATGAGCGGTAAGCTACTTGCAACAATGATCGAAAGTAGTGAGGAATCACCTTCAACACATGGTGGGAAAGGTATAATAGGAATGCCATTGCCTCCAGCACCATCCTGGGAAACCCCAAGTCACCAAGTCAACTATAATTAGGATACTTGATCTAGCTACATTTCACAGTAGGAGGCCAGTAGACATTATTTCTAGCATAAGCAAAAAATTGATTTGACTACCCTTGATGGTTCAAATGCAAGGTATTGGGGAAGAAATGCAACTAATATTTTATCTATTACAATACCCCTAAGGATGAGAAAGTACAAGCCACTGCCTTCTACTTTGACAAAAGGCTGACAAGAGGTTTAATAACTCCTAGTTGGCAAAATACGTGTAAGCAAAGATGAATTGCAAAGATTTATTTCATCAAAATTTGATAAACAAGACCTTGGGCACATCATAGGCACTTGCAACAACTTGAGATAGAAAGGTAGCATAATTGAATATATGAAAATGTTTGAAGAATTGAAGGTTAGAATGGTTGAAATTAATCCCCATTTAATAGACTAGAACTTTACTCACAACTTTATTAGTGGATTGTATGAAGAAATAAGGCATATGCTCATCATGCTTCGGCCACACACACTTGATGAAGCCTACAATTTGGTTAAACGTGAGGAGTTCAAGTTGGATGCCCTTAAGAGACAGTAGCCTAATATCAAACTTTCAATCAGCAACAAGTTAATGCCTCAGAAAACTACACCTAAATTAGCCACAAAAGGGAACAATGAGGCTAAAGAGGGATAATGTTTTAGATGCGGGGATAAGTGGAACCCAAGTCACAAGTGTGAATAAAGGAAGAACAAAGTAAAGAAAAGGAGATTGAGCCAGCAATGACGACGTTTGCATATAAGGAGAAGTGACTCCATACACAATTATAGGATCCTCACAACTAAGTACTCTATGATTAAAGGCAATAGTTTGTGGGGAGCAGATATTGACACGGATACTAGCAGCACTTATAGTTTCATTGACCTAAAGGCATAAATGGGCACTACAATTGAACTAGATGATGCCCATCCACTAATAGTTATTGTCGCTAATGATAACAAATTTTTTAGCAGTTCAGAGTGCAAAAACATGAAATGAGTGATGTAGAAAAAAAGAATTCGAATTTGATATTTGGTTGCTCAAGCTGATCAGCACTGGCATGGTATTAGAGGTTGATTGGTTTGAAAACACTTAACCCTATAACATTGGACTTAAATGAAGTTACTTTGCAGTTCATTGACAAAGGAGAATCCATAACTCTAAAGGGCAAGTACCTTAAACACACTTATTGAATCACTTGCTATGAGTTGATTAATAGTTTAATAGATCTTAGATCAAATAAATAGTCACCCCACCTAGCCAAAATACATTCTGATCGTATGGAATCGAACATCCTAAGTAGTGTTAAAAGTATTGTAGAAAAATATTTTGAAGTTTTCTCAAAATCTATGGGACTCCATTTCACTAGAGGAAGCATCACAGCAAGTTAACTTAAGACCTTACAAATATATCTACATGGAGAAGGAAGAAATAGAGAAACAAATCAAAGAGATGCTAGACCAAGGGTGATTAGATCAAGTGAGAGACCTTTTGCTTCTCCAATGTTAAATGGTGAAAAAGAAAGACCAATCCTTAAGGCTAAGCATTGACTATAGTCATCTTAATGATATGACTATCAAAGAAAAGTTCCCAATACCAATAATTGAAGACTTGCTAGATGAACTTATTAGTGCAGTAAGGTTTACGAAATTGGACCTGTGCTCCAGATTTCATCAAATCTAGATGTCACCTGAAGACATACCAAAAATGACATTCATAATTCACTATAGACATTTTTAATTTCTAGTCATGTTGTTTGGCCTTACCAATGCCTTAGTCACCTTCTAAAGCTTAATGAATTAGGTTCTTTCTGATTTTCAAAGTTCGTTGTTGTTCATTTGATGATATTTTAATTTATAGCAAGAGTTTAGAAGAGCACAAGAGGCATTTTGGAATTGGTTTTTAGAGGCCCAAATAGCATCAACTATTTATCAAACTCAAATTGCCAGCCAAAGTTGGAGTATCTGAAGCATATAATATCTTTCGAAAAAGTTGTCATTGACCCTTAAAAGATAAAGACAATGGTGAATCAACCAACTCCAAAGACGATAAAATTCTCAAGAAGGTTTTAAGGCCTAATTAGGTATTATCACAGATTTATTAAGGATAATGAAAAGATTAGTAAAATCCTAGCTAATCTTTTGCAAAAAAATGCTTTTGTATAGAATCAGCAGGCAAAAATAGCTTGTAGAAGGCTCAAATCTACCATGACTCAAGCCTCAACTCCTACTCAGTCGTATTTCCACAAAACCCTTGTGGTGGAGACAGATGTCAAGGACTCAAGCATCAAAGTAGTGTTGATGCAAGAATCAAGACCCATAGCATTAATGAGTCAAGCACTATCAATCCAAAACTAAGGCCTTTCAACTTATATCAAGGAGTATCTTACATTGTTAAAGGTAATGAGCAAGTGGCAACATTACTTAGAAGCTAGGTAGTTCATCATCAAAACTAACCATGAGAGCCTACAATATTAGCTCACTCAAAAGATAACAACACCCATATAAAGGAAATGCCTCACAAAGCTACTAGGATTGGATTGCAAAATTTAGTTCAAGAACGAAAAGGAAAACAAAGTAGTTGATGCCCTCTCAAAGTGTGACAGATGTCAAGTTGCAAATAGTTATTTACCAAGACTTGATCTAGGATTGTTTTATCAATTCCTTCCCATTTTGATCTGTTGCAACTTCCAATTTAAGTAGCAAATTCTTTTTATTCCTATCACACTACATTGGCTACAAGATATGAAGGGAAGCTACAAATAAGGATGATCCAAAAACTCAACATCTTATACAGCAATTACAAGGAGAGGCATCTTACTCACACTATTCTTTTACCAATGGCATACTCAAATATAAAATAAGGTATACATTGGTAAAAACTAGTGGATGAGGAAAACGATTATTGAAAATGTCCATGGTGACTCAGTTCGTGGACATTTAAGGGTATTAGGTACCTATAAAAGTGTGAGAACCTTGTTTTTCTAGAGAGGGGATGTAGTAGGATGTGAAAGCCCTAGCATCACCTTTTTATATATGTTAGAGAAATAAAATAGAACATATACATCATCCCAGCCTTCTTCAACACTTGCCAATTCCCCAGAATATTTGGCAAAACATATCAATGGATTTCATAAAAGGGCTACCAAAATCACCAGAAAAAAAATGCCATTATGGTAGTGGTAGATAAGTTCGGTAAATATATCCACTTCATTGCTTTATCTTACCTCCAGTCAGCATCCCTAGTAACCTAGGCATTTGTTAACCATGTTTATAAATTGTGTAGACTGCCTAGGAGTATTGTTTGAGATAATGACAAAATATTCACTAGTAAGTTTTGGAAGGGTTTGTTTGAGGCCAATGGAGTTAAATTAAATATGAGCACCACATATCATTCCCAATCTAGTGGCTAGATAGAAACTATCAATCAGTATTTGAAATGTTACCTAAGATGCAAGATTGGTTCTAAACTAAAGCAATGGGCAATTTGGTTTCCACTCGTAGAATGATGATATAACACCAACTACCACAATAAAATTGATACTACGCCATTTTAGGCTATTTATAGAATTGCCCCATTGTAGTACGGGTTTGATGTGGTAGATAACACACCACATGATAAGGTAAAAGATAAATCAGTTCACAATGGACCATAACGCTACACTAAAGCTATTATAGGAAAAATTGCATAGGACCCAAGAGCATATAAGGGACCAAGCAAACCAAAAAAAGGTTGACAAACAATTTGAAGTATGTGAGGAAGTGTATCTTAAATTTTAGCCCTATAGACAAATGTCTATAGGATCAAGATCTAATCAGAAATTAGCAACTAAACACTGTGGACCTTGCACAATTGTGGAAAAAGTGGGAAAGGTATCTTATATGCTGTACCTACCAGACGAAGCAAACATTCATCGAACGTTCCATGTTTCACAATTAAAAAGAACATTAAAGCCAAACATTCAATCCACACCACAGTCTTCCAATATAGATAATTAAAATGAAATCAAAATTGAGCTAGTTGCAGTATTAAGGCAGAGATAACAAATGAAAAAAAAAAAGAGAGAAAGAGACGTTATGAACAAATTTTAGTTCAGTTTCCAATTTGGATCCAGAAAAAGAGTGAGTTTCAACCAAGCTATTTAACTCGATTTAGTTAAAGAGTTCGGTCAAAACTCAACTTGAACTCGAACAACTCAACCCATGTCAATGAGTCGAAGTCAAACTCAAACATGATTCATATGGGCTCAAAGCTCGTTGAGCTATTCAAGCTCATATATAATATAAATATTATTTATGTCAAATTTGGTGGCCTCGCCTTGTGGTCAATGCCCTTCTCTTTCAAGAGAAGATATGGAGAGGTCATAAGTTTGATCCTTAACTATAACATTTATGCTCTTTATTCTTTATCTCTCTTACAATTAAAAATAAGAAACAAATCAAAGTATTGTTTGGCTTGATGGTAAAAAGATGTATTAATATACTTGAAGTCACAAGTTCAATTTCTACCTTGTTGGATTTTTTTTCGTTTCTTTCTTTTTTTTCAATTTAAAGCCCCAAGTTTGAGGCGAGCTTCACATTATTTTTGCTGGTCGGGCCGACTATGCCCCTAGTTTTGAATATGTCACCTAGGAGGACCCTATAGCCCTTCAACAATGATTACCAAGATTTCACCCTTGAGAACAAGGGACTGCATAAAGAGGAAGGACTATCATGAGACTAGCCATCATCACCATACACATCATCACATTCATCCATCATTAGCACCTCAATCATCGCATCAAGCAAGGGCAAATGCAAATAATAATAAATACAATCGGACTAGATGATTAAACAAATGACAATGGGGGATTTAAGTTATATTTAACCTTCTGCCTTTTATTTGCTATCCTTGATCTAGCTCACTCCACAGATGGCAAATCACCCTCAACAACTGCATATCCAAGCTTGTTTGTCCAATGAAAGCCATAAGAAGGAAAAATTAGTATATATTGCAAAATGAAGTACGTACAAGTCATTCAAAGTCTATAATAAAACTTATCTTTCTTGCTTCCCTCTCGTCCAATTTTCTGCTCTCCTTCCCCTTCTCTTACTTCCTCTTCTGTTTCATCACCATCCTTTTCCTCGCTAATTGGTGCTAAAAAAATATAGTATCTCGGTGCTTATTTGCACCTTCATCATCGGACCACAAAGGCAAGCATCATCAAAAAGGCTTCTAGTTTAGAGCAACAAAGAATTTATGAATGGATATTTTGCTCCGATCAAAAAAGAGATATCGTCGAGAGCAAAAAGATAATTAGAGTTTTTCTAGTTTTCCAAACAACGATCGAAAAATCGAGCAACATAACTGATGAGGTCATAGAGAGAAAAACAAGGAATAGAAAAAAGAAGAAGAATATCTGACTGTAGTACCTATTGACGCCTCATTTAATTGAGTTTCAATTTGTGCAATCCCTATTTTATCCCTCAACCCTAGAAAAGCAATCCACTCCCCAATAACTCGTGCATATTTACCATCATGCCACTTTCCAGAACCATCATCAGACTGTTCATTACTTGCTGGGCCTATCCAACTTTAGGATTCAAATTAAAATTAGCCAAAACAAATCGGTGTAAATTTCTTTGAACATCCTCGTTAGCCCACATCGGGACAGTGACACGTCATAGTATCAAGACAAAGGCACTGCGAGCAATTGCCAATCATCCAGGGAGCGGAATACCCGAATATCAGGATCACAAATATGGCACAGTTTGAAATAGCAGAATATTAGAATGTTGAGATCACAAATGTAGCACAATATGCAATAATGAAAGATGTCAATGGGAACAAAAAATATATGTATTGAAAACGGCTCAACACAAATGCATGTGGACATTGGGATTCAATTCAATGGGAAGTAATTCTTATTCACTGCTTGTTTTATCATCTTCGAGCTTGACCAGAAACTTTCGTACTGGTTATAATACACAAAATTGTCATTTGGAATTTCCACAATGCTTTGACATGTCCCAAATCTTCAAGAGATAGTAATTATCAAAATTAAAATTTGATCACTTGCTTAGGTTGACTTCCTAGTTTTCCAAGGGCCTTATCCAATCCTGTGGCAAATTGATCAAAAGGACAAAGCTCCATGCTGCAATTGCCAAACAGGGCATTCGTCAGTGAGCAATTTCCACATTTTGATTAAACTTAAATGCAGGTTGATAATAAAAAATAACTCAACGGTACTAATTCAATAATATGCCAGCCAAAATCTGGCCAAAGAGATTAGAAACAAGCATTACCCAAGATAATATCACAATCACAATCTTAATAGACCAAGTTACTAACTCAAATTTGTAAACGCTTTTTAGTTTAACCAAACTCAAAATTGAGCTTTAAAAATTCTGTTCGAACTTGAGCACACTAATTGCTCAAGTTCGAGTCCTATAAGGTTAAATCAAGTCAAATTCAATTAATTGTTGAACTTGAAATACTATTCAAACTCAACTCGTTTATACCTCTACTTGTAAAGACGCACAATGCTATTAATGAAATGAGTACAAACAGATTGTGAATCGTTGGCAATGTTATAATTTTTGGATGTGTGGTTTTAATTGTGATTTTATCAGGAATTGTGTAAAAGTAAGAGATATATAGATAGAAAATGGGAGAGGGAAACAATTTTTCAAGAGAAAAAACTGCAATATGTATTACAAATGGAAATACGTCAAAGAGATATAATCCATGTTTTGAGGTGGAAAATTTGAACACAAACATAGCCATTATTGTTTCGAGATAGAAACGGGATAGGGAAAAATCTAGAAAGAGATCATACTCATATTTCAGTTCACCACTACGAGCCAGACCCAAGAGGTAATCAATCATCTCCCTGCACTCTTTCGCTCTGTCAGAACTCATCCATTTCTGCAACCAGAATCCTTTCAAGGACAAATCCTGCAGTAGTTCAGAAAACGGGTCATATCATCCAAAACCGTAATATGTATTACAAATAGATAAGGCGGCAATTCAAGATATAGCTCTAAGTTTATTAATGGTCCATCAGAAATACGGGTATGTACTCTATACGCCATGGACTTCAAGGAATATGTATGCTATCTACTAAGATGGAACTTGACTTCAGCTATATCATTTTTTGATCAACTCAACAATTGCATTTCAGCTTCTTACTTTTCTATACTCAACAATTGCAGTTTAGCTTCTACTTTATTAAACTTTGTAGCAGACCTCATCCAATCCAAGAACAGCTTGGCTAATTTACAGCCTATATCTGGATGCTACACATCTTTATGGATTTGAGCAAATAGACATCGATAAGCCTTCATATAGAAAATGCCACTTGCATGGTTACCCAGACATCAATTACACTGATATCTCCAAAACAAATGAGCATTTGGAATATTAAGGACTCCCAAAAAAACAATCACACATAATTACAGTATTTTTCTAGAATCCCAACAGCAAACTCTAAGTGGAAACTAAGGTCTTGGCAACACAGTCCTTTCAATGGCAGGCTCAAAACAGATCAATAGCATCGATCCCTTGCTGACTTGTTTTATCACATCTTTTCTGGCATTAAATTTATTTTCTCCAATGGAACTCCAGTGGATCTTGTCTTTCATTAGTTTTGGACCCATTCTTAGATACCTAAGGATCCACTCCATTGTTCATATATTTTCACACAATAAATCAGTGATCAAAACAAAAGAGCTCTTCATACCAGCAAGAGTGTCAGTGCCTTTCCTAACTTTTGAAATCCTTTTCTCTTGAATTGTGCAAATTCAGCTTAGTGAAACAGAATTTACAGTGTGGAACATCAAATATGACACTTGCAACATGTACCTTGAATATGAATGATGAAGTGGATACAGTTACAGGCTTTTTTGACATTCCACCATATGTAACCATAGTTCCACGTTCCCTGGCATCAAGAATAGTAAGCTCTCATAAAACCAGAAAGAACAAACATATTCCGAAAAAATACAATAAAGTCTCACTTCAGGAATTTAAGAACCAAAGAAGCAGCATTTCCACCAACACAGTTAAATCCTAATGAAGGTTGTGGTATATCGGTCTGCAAAACATAAGTAACAAATTATCAAATTCGGCAAAGACTGCTGGATGAATATATGCAAATCACCTGTGATGTAAAAGGAGGCGACACTATTAACACAAAAGTCAAAGAGAAAGATCTTTCCACCCAAAAAAAAGGACAAAAACAAGAAACACAAGAAACCAATACAAACATCGCATCTGAAACATAATTATGACATCAATTCAGACACTACCAGTAGTCTGCAAATAATACCAGAAGACTTTTCACATTTTTGACTTCAAGCTGGCTCTCAGTAAACACTTCACCAGCACCAAGTTTCTTTAGCTTTTGTTTTACTTCATCAGATCCTGGCCTGGAATGGAAAATTTTTTAACATGAGAAACGGCCTACACAAAATGTATGCAATTTGCACAGGAACCATTCAACACATAACATCAGATAAAGCTTTCCATTAACATTTTTAACAGAGTTCTCTCAAGTGTAAATCATAAAACTATGGGGTGGATAGCGAAAGCAAATTTGTGGAACAGTTGGGCCAATATGAAATTGATTTTCGAAGTAAACGGTTCAGGCCAAGAAAATATTTTTAAAAAAGCACACACGCTATCTTGTTGTGTATGAAACTGTCATGTGTATTGACACATGTAAATGAGGGGTGCACCTGTCTCTTATAATGTTAATAGAATGGATGCCCCGAACCCGTGCAAGCTGAATTATACATTGGCCCACAATGCTCGTAGCGCCATTCTGAACAACAGCATCCCCTATTCCAGTTGACTAAATTAGGGAAATGTAAGAAAAGAAAAGAAAAGGAAACAAGAATGCATTATTTATGATATGGATAGCACCTGAGTTGAGATCCACAAAGTCTTCCAGCATTCTCAGGGCAGTCAAAGGATTTACAGTTATAGTAGCTGCATACTCCATAGGAGTGCTTTTATCAATTCTATGCCAGACACTTTGCTCTTTGACAACATAAGTTTGCCATGTACCTGAGCAGAATCAGCCAACACTGATAATGCAGTGCACAAGTTCAGATAAAAGGGCTTAGACTAACATCATAAAGAGCTGAACCTCCAATGCTCTACTGTTAGGCGACAGTAAATTGCAGATCAAATAAACATCATCTCCCATAATTGAAGGAAAGGAAGATCAGTGTCTTATTTTAGTTATTTTCCCAGGTTGAAATATGAAAAAAAAGGTGTAACAGCTTGGAAGTGACAGAATGATGAAAAAAATTAATGGATAAACTAACACTTCCTGCATTGCTATTTAAGGGCGGATCTTGGAAGTGCAACACTGAAGAAACCATCATTTTATGAGTAGCAATTGAGTTTTACTAGTTTAATATTAACAGATTTCTTGAACCAATATTTGTTTATCTCTGTATGCATTTAGGTGACAACTAATCCAAGCACAGATGTTTTGTCCATACCCCAAATGAAAACCCATTAAAATGAGAAGTTTCAAAATATCAAGCAACAACAGTGATCGATAGAGGTACACCAACACTGCTACCCATTCCCATAATTAAGAAGAAGACAAACCAAATCAACCACAAATATTGAAATTCATTATAGAAGAAGTTGGACTTGAATCAAGCTGTATTGAATTTCACATGGGCGCACACCTGAAGAGGGTGGAGACGGAATGACCCAATCGCCTGGACCAAGTCCTTTAACCGCAGAGCCCACTGAATGGACCTCACCCACGCCTTCGTATCCGCCAACAGCAGGAATCGGCGGCCTCACCGGATATACTCCTACATTACACCAATTTTCAGCCCTTATCTTCTTAAAATGACCAAAAAAAAAGTTAAACAGATAATCGAAGAAACTGAAGTAAAAACCGAGTTCAAGGCAAGCACGAATACCCTCCGCATCGTAATAAATGATAGTTAAGCCAGCTCAAGGGTTAGAACAGGAATATGTAGTCCAGTACAATTATTCAGACCAGAAACTTAAACAACAGGATTAATCACACAAGACGAGGAAGGAGAAGAAGAAGAACTAAGTGATAATGAAGAGAAAGACGGACCTTCGATTCGATTGATGTCGGATGGGTTGATGGGAGCAGCGATCATCCTGACGCAAACGTCTTCGTCCATCATCGGAACAGGGGGCAACTCTTTCACTTTGCAGACGGCATCCGGAGGTCCCTGCTCCTCGTAGACAACGGCCTTGGACGGCGGAGACAGGGTGGAGGAAAATGCTCGCAAGGCTCTGTTCAGATAGCGGAACGGTGCCCTCGGCGGAGAAAACGGGGCCGTCCATCCGTGCCGGTGGAGTGCAGCTTTCAGGTGGACGAGTCTGACCGTCGCCATTTTTCGACTGAAGTTACATTATCCGTCGTACGATTAAAAAAAGTGGGAAAAGGGCTTTTTCTGGAAACGACGACGTATCCACTCCCTCCTTCTCATTTCTTATATATATTTTTTTCTTTTGCTCTTCGTTTGAATTTATCTATTTTTCACTTTTCATTTTTTCTTTTGAGACGGAGAATTTACTTTTACCTTTCAGCAACATGAGAAAAAAAGAAAAAAAGAAAATAAAATGAAAATATTTATAAGGAATAAAAAATATTTTCATAATCATAAATTGAATAAAGTTAAAAAGCCATTTAAAAGGTTTGAATAAGGGAAGCAGAGATTTTTTCTTTTACACAACACCAGCACAGTCAATATACTAAAGACAGATTCACTTGGTTAGATATAGTTATAATCTAAATTATCAGTTGAAGGATAAAAAGTTTATATGAGTAATTAATTTTTGAAAATTATTGTTAACAAGTTTAACTATTTAATGTGATTATATTTATTTCTCAATATTAAGTTAAGAGAATTTTGAATTATTTATAAAAAAATCATAATACCTTGATTATCTTATTATAACTCCTAACCTAAGTAGCCCTATAATTTTGTAAGTTGATATAGGCATTAATATATCAATGACTGCAATAAAAAAACATATATATTTAAATAATTTTATTATTAGTAGTAAATATGACCTAAATTTTCAAATCTCTAACTTCCTTGCAAGGACCTGAGATTTGAACCACTGCTCCAACTCAAAACCCAATTTATAAAAGAGAGATTGTCTATGATCGACACATTCCAAATATGAAAAACAGAAGATAGAAGGAAAATAGAGTCCATATTTGGTTAGGTTGTGGGCAGATCCCAAAATCTAGCCTCGCCTCGCCTCGCTAAATGTTTAGCAATCCACTCCTAGTACCGAAATCGAGCCTTACATTTGGACGACCGAAATATATGGCAAACCCACGTAACATGTCACCGTCAGCATCTGAAGAATGCCGTATTAGTTTTGTGGTGGATGACTTCTAACAGCCAATCAACCGTACTAAACAGTGACCCTCAGAAGCTTTTCGTCAGAAGTCTCTGCCCAAAAGACGCTGTCGTTGGACTGGGATCGAATTTGACTCGAGGGAGTAGTTGCTCTCAGCACGCAAGGGTTTGGCGGAGTGTCAAGTTGGATCTTGCTCTTTGAGATCCTTGTCAAATCCCACTGCCAATCGCCTACGAGAGGGATTGGGAAGCAGCGGTCGGTGGACCCACGTCTTGCAGCTCTCCCCAGCATATGCATCTGTAATTCTTCTTGCGGCGGATTAGGGAAGCAAATCAATGGCCACGGCACCGTTGGAAGCCGACCCACAATTTTTCCTCCCCCGTCTTTGCCTCTGACCGTGACCCACCACTCTAGTGGGAATTTGGGTTACAGACGAAGGCGTTTCAGGGGCATATCGTCTCATCCACTTTGCCCACGGATTTCCGACTTCGAGCAAACGGATATTAAGCATTAGGGGAGAAAGCCCAGCCACAGTCGTCGAACCACTTGGCCTTCATAGGAGGACACCATGGCGAGTTCGGGCGTTTCCAACGTGGGAGACAACTTGACCAATCTTGACCAGGTGACCTCTTTTAGACACTGACTGAATACTCAAATGAGTTTTCATCTCGACCTGATTGTTTGTCTAATGTCTTGTAACACCTTTCCATTCCCTGTCGACTTGGATTTGTGTGACTTGTATACAATGGAACGCATTTTGTGAAATGAATAGCACAGATCACATTAATCTTATGTGTGTCTAAAGTGTAAATTTGTTGGAACAACAAACATGTTTCCTCGATGAAACAAACTAACTCTAATCTCATTGGATCTGGTCTTAGAAATTTAGTTTGCGGACGTGGTTGTTATGATTGTCCTTTTCTTCTCTAAATCATTCATTTTCTTATTTCCAACTTTGTTAATATTGCTCTCTGTGCTAGGTAATGGAAGATATTAGTTCAATCAAAGTTAGTTACATGTGTAGTATTTTCAGTGCAAATTAACTTGTCTAGTGACAGATTGAAAAAAATAATTTCTTCTCTCGTGCAAATTTACAAAAAAAGGAAAAAATTTTGGAATATTCCTGTGAAGTTTTGCTTACCTCTCATTCGGTGTAAAGCAGTTTTGCAACTATTAGGGTGCTATTTGGGAGTTCATATGTGCTATGGAGATGCTTCTCTACGTTTGGTAACTTCCAATGCATGTTTCAGAATTGTCCATGCCCTATAAATGCACCTAAATGGGAAACATAATGGGAAACATAAGGCAAATAAACACATCTGGTCATAGCTTAGGCCATTGTAAGGTACATGAGGACGATATCCTTAAGACACAATATAGTAAGTGCAACCCTATTAGGATAGGAGAACCTCCTAAGCACGACTATACACCCAGTGCTACATAGCAACCCCCACTGGGGGCCAGACGCTAATTTAGCATGTCACGGATTGAAGAATCACTTGATAGGTATCACTTGCTCACTCTAGCATGGCTCGATAAGATAAACTCAAATGCAAAGTTCAACATGGGCCGTTACCTTGAGCTATTACAAGAGCTAACTGACATTAACGAGGTGCACAGAGGATGTGCATGTATCACTTCCAAAGCCTTGTGTGGCATAAGTTACTTGTCAAGCTAAGTTCTTGGGAAAGGACCCTGTGAGCATAGGGTCTGCCACTGGTGTAGTGATCACCTCCTTTCACTACCCTTCTCTGATATCCTAATTGTGTGCTTCATGTTTGTGCATCATGTGTTCCTTTCCCATTTTTCTGTTGTCATGCATGTTTGTTGACTATTGCTCATAGACTCTAACTTGGATATGTACTCAAACTGTTTATTTCATGGTGTCATTTAGACGTGGTTCATGATAAATTAGAACGAGCTATAATGATTTTTCAATTGCATATACATGATGTGAGGGCCAATAATTATTGGCTTTGACATTTGTGTTGTTATTACCACTGCAATAAATTTTTGAACTTCTTATACAGGTGTGTATACGGGCAATGATTTCCTAGACTGTGTTATGTTACCATTGCTTACATCCATTCAGCCTTAATTTTTGGGATTATTTTTTGTTTTAATTGGTCACATGTGATGAACTTTTTGTTGTAATGTTCTCAGGAACCTTTTTCAGTGGACACACAATGTAGTGGAATTAGGGGGATGATGTAGCTGCACAAGGTGACCTGCCATTTCTAGCGCAACCATTCCATGCCGTTAACTCAAATGGAGAAGGAAGTAGCCCATTAAAGGACAAGTTCACATTGTGAGGAATGTTTTGATCCTAGCAGTAAACCCTACAAAGCGCATACCATGGAACACAAGTGTGCTTAAGGGCCAAGATTAGTTGGTGGGAGTTTATGGCCAGCCCACACCATGGTCGTTTCTATGATCAAATTAGGATGAATAGGCACTGTTTCACAACCCTTGTGCAACTGTTAGTGAAGAGAGTTCAGCTTCCTACATTGGAGCAGAGTAGAGTGCTACTCAGGGAGGAGGTACTATTGTTCATGTAGATGATTGGCATGCACCAATGGTTTTAAAACACGATGAAATGTTTCCAACATTCCCTTTAGATAGTTAACTAGCACTTCTATCATATTTTGAACACTTTGAACGTGCTAGCTTCGACTTTGATTGGTCCCCTAGGCTTTAGCCATACGTTGTCTCATGTTTCCAACTCCACACATTTCTATCTGTATTTCTAGGTACAGTTGGAATGGTAATCTATCATGTATCTTACTATTGAGATTAATTGAAGTTTCACTCACAACTGCTTCCCACGTAGGGTGGTGTGCTAATACTTATTTGGGTGCCACGATCTTACTCTGTAGCTTACTATTGAAGGAAGAACAAACTTCGACCTCCACTTCATGTACGCTTATATAGGGTGGAAGGGTAGTGCAAATAATTCGAGGATGTTGTTTAGTGCAATCCAAAGGGACTCGAATTTTTCATTTTCACCCGCTGATATGATATGTCTTGTATCTATATCCATGTGCAGATAATTAATTGTTCTTACATAATCATTTTTGTCAATTATATAATAACAAAAGGAGCTATTAACAATTACAATTATATAAAGACAAAGGTAAAAAGAATGAGACAGGTAAAAGGGGTAAAAATGAAGTTGACATGAAAAGAAAATGAGTTGAGAGTAAAATTATGGCAGCCACTATTGCAATAATAATGCTACATCTAGTATGGATATAGGTACATAATAATTTGTTAACAAAACTGCTTTACTTGTTAGCATTAGAGATAATTTATGTCAATTGTATAAAATAAGATGGTAATAATATATCATTTTGATTGGCATTTGACAAAATGGAAATGGCCAATTTCTCATATTACCCAAATATTTATATTACATTCTATGTCTACATATTATATACCAAACGCATAATTAAATAAATTAATTGTCCTATAATGATGGTGCAATTTATGAAGTTTTATAAATTACATTAATTGACATAAACTTGAATATATGCATGCATATTTTGTTTACTAATCCGGTTGTTATAATATATATAATATAATATATATATATATATATATATATCTCTCTCTCTCACACTCGTACTTGCACATATAACCACAAAGAAACACACACCCACACACACACACATGATGATATGGTTTTTGTACTATCTGAAATATCATATAAAAATATCTTTGATAATAGTCTGTGAGCTTTCAAATAAAGAATATGCTAATATGCTTGTATTATATACTGTCTTTATATATGTTTTACATTGTTTATGTATATTTAGTAATTCATGTTTTATACACAAACATGTTTGTATATGTTTAATGTCTCGATAAGAAATTTCATTTGTTTAATATTTCTTTTTTAGTAAACATTAGTTTATAAATACGTATGGACTTCATATGTGGAAAGCTTATTCCATGAATGTCTGGTACTCTATTTTCTGCCTATGTCAATTTCTTACAGTATTAATCTAGTTATTATTTGATGTGCCCATTTGTTGTCGTGTTGTTCTAGAGAAGTACTATTTTGTAGACTCTAATTTTACAAACTACATGTGCTTTTTGGTATCATATTAAGGGCAATGATACCACTTGAATGAGTTTTGTACTTCACGTCGTGTATACTCTAGCCCAAAAGAACTTATTAACCACAAACATTCCCAACTATGAAACTGCATTGAGCAATGCTTCAAGATTTTAAAGGAAGGATTTTCAAAATTGAACTGGGATATGCCCAATTAAATGCTCCCGCATCAAGTTTCAATTGTCGTTTCAATTGTCATTATATGTTGCCCTCTACACAAATATATTAGGGAGTTTAGTGCCAATGACGAGTTGTTTAACACTTGAAGGTGAATTGAGCTGGACATGTACTCATTCTACCATCATAAATATTTCTTGTCAAAACGATTCACGAAGCAAGTAAGGCTTCAAGATGAGTTTACCACTGTGATGTGGGCGAACTACCAAGGAACATTGGTGGTACGAATTGGTTTGCATCTGTCATCAATTGGCTTTCTATGTGTTTGTGTGCTTGTGATGTAAGCATGAAACCCAGATTGTAATATTCACAAGGTAAATGTTTTTCTAATGTTGTGATCATTGTTCATCATGCAAGCCTATTTTTTTTTAGTATGGAGAATGGTATTCAAGTTTTTTTGTGAGTTTGATGTATATGTAGTATTGGAATAGAATTGGCAATTGTTGCATTGAGTTATGTAAGTTGACCTTGCATTCATGCTTATCTTGATACATGTGCGGTCCTATCTAAATTTGATATGAGGCCGTAAATTTGAACCAACTATTATGGTGCACCTAAGTGCATAAACTATTAGCATATCATATTTGAATGAAAGATAACTACAACGACATATTTGTGTCCGTTATGTCCTCAATCCAACAAACTTGGGTGTCACATGCTATGCCCATTCATTGTTTAGTGAGTTCCTAAACTTTTTTTCGTGGTATTATGGGCAAAATAAATTTGTTGTTATGTGAAATGAAGGTGACAGATAATATTTCGTGTTTACAACCGGTTGTGCTTTTGCATCATTTGTTAACCATGTGTCATTGAAGAAGGGAATTACACCTTATTCATAGACACAGATATGTCATTGTTATATTTCATTCAAATATGGTATACCCATCGCTTATGCACTTGGGAGCACCACAACAGCTGGTTCAAATTTATGGCCTCATATCACATTGGTTAGTTGTTGTTGCGAGCATTGTTCAGATTTTTTGGGACTAATGTTGTAAGTTGAGACAATTATGTGCAGTCATTATTTCCGACCTCATATCACCTTCCCACTGTCCAACAACTTTTGTTCGTAACATTTATGCCAATTCATTTGTTCCAACCTAAATGTTCAACTCTCCAAGGATAATTCCCCATCTCCATCTCCGTCCCCTCCACATTTCACACTCCACAACGATAACAAAACTTGGTTGTCTGGTTCATGCAAAGTAAACATTGGTAGATTGAAGGCCCACTTGTTCATTTCATGACACATCCCCTCCATAAATACATTTGCACCGGGTCCTGGGTGGACATTGCATGTTTGGATGGAGGCTGTAACTACTACATATGCTATTGTAACTTCCTTTACTTTCCGTCCTGCCACAAAACGACGTCATCTCACCTAGATTCCCTCCCCAAAGTTAGCATTGAAGGCGCCTACTTGAGGCATGCTCTGACCAAACAACCATCGACGAAGTTGCTAAGGTACTCCTCTAGCTAAGGATGATGGTGTCTGCTACCTTTACCTCCTTCGTTTGAAAACATGACTTCTTTCTTGACCTTCCACTTGGTTGAACTTGGTGCCAACTCCATTCCTCTCAAGCGTTACCACATCACATCTGCAATTAACACATCGTCCAGCATGTCAACACGCACAACTTTGCTAAGCTCATGATTCAAATTGAAGTGCATTAGAAAACAGATAAATTGGGTTGGTAGAATTACTTCCTCATTAAATTTTGGGTACCTAAAAACATATTGGGCCAAACTTTGTAACCAAACATCGTCGTAATTTTTTATTTTTTAAGAATTGGAATATCATATTTATGTCATTTATTGAAGTTTTGTCCATTCAAATAATAATTACGAGTGGCACAGAATGTGCTTATATGGTTTTCCTTATTCAGTTTAGTAATGACAAAAGTTGAGTTTTCTCGCATTCTTTCTACACACACACACACACACACATATATATATGATTTTATGCCCTTTTCATATTTTATTTTTATACAAAAAATATATATACTGATAAATAAATATATACTATAACACAATAAAATAAATTAATACTTTTAACTTTATATTTGGTAAATTTAAATGCACATCAAATGTGTCAATATTATTAATTGTTTGAAGATCACTACCTGTTTCCTAAGCTTATATCAAACACCCAATGTGTGTGTGTATTTTAATTAAAAATATAATGTTTTACCATAAATAAAATTCTTTCTTTATTTTATAAATAGATCAAAATATATTACTTATATATATATTTTATTGCACAGTTTATTATTTAGAAAAAAAATTATTTTACATGTCTGCATATTTTTTTATGAATCATAAAAAAGTATAAATTAATTATGTTTTAAAATTTTTAATGATAAAAGTGATTAAAATTACGATAATTAAATCTTCAATTAATTATGTTTTAAAAAATTCTCGTGATAAAAATAATTTATCATAAATAAAAAATTGTATTAGACAATTTTTATAAAACGAAAGAGAAAAAATGAGGCGATAATGAGATAATGAGTAAAAAATAAAAAGAAAAATGTTAAAAACTGAAAATGAAGGTAGATTAAAAAGGGTATTTTAATAAATTAACTTTGCGAAAAAATGGAGATTACTATCCACATTTCACACATTGTGTATAGAATAGATATAAAAAGAAAAATAAATTTGCAAATTTATTGGTACCATAAATTTTGCAATAACATTCAAATAATTACAAAAGAAAACTTATGTGCAAGCACAAATGGCAACCTTTATTTTCATAATATGTTTTGAATTGAGGATAATTTTAATTTTTTAATAATAAAAGTAACATGCTTTATGTGTGTGCATGATTCAAAACATTATCATTTTATCAAACATAGTACAATTTTAATAATGTTTAAATAAAATAAATTTATTTAAATTTTAAAATATTATTATAAACTTTGTTTAAAATGAGAAAGAAATAAGAAAAATTGGGGTGTTCAAGTTTGACGAAAGAGAAAAAATCAAAGAATAAAATAGATCCAATTACAAAAGGAGAAAGATGTTTGTTATATAAATTAGAGGACATTACATTAGCCAACTTTGGTTGTTAAAATATAATTTATCATTTATACACATAATGTTATGCTTTTATTAGAAAAGTATTTTCAATTATATGGATGTGTATATTATTTATAATTTATCTCTTAAAAAATAATTTATTTAAAATACAATAAAATTATAAAATATTATCCCTCATAATAAAATATAAATTACCATGTTCTAAATAGTATTAGAAATTTATATAATGTAAGAGAAAAAAGAGAAGCAAAAAATTAAATAAAACGAAATAAATAAATTAAATAAAAATAATTGGAAATAATGGAAAAAGGTAAATAAATATATATATATATATATATATATAAGTGAGAAAAAGTTGAAAAAATAAATAATGTGGAGTCATGTCAATCTTTCTACATTAAGTAGCAAAAAGTAGGTACTCATAATAAATAGTATAAATTTAAATTTTACAATGGAAGTGTTTTAGGAAATTTGTTAAAATGACCAACGATAATAATTACTCTAGGATATCATATTTAATAATGTATCTATACTTATATATTAAGGCTAAAAGCCTAATTTTGGTTGGGCGTTGTTAAATCACTGTAACCCTCTTATTTTAACGCTTTACAAGTTTTTCTTTTCTTATTACATTTTAATATAGTTCAATACTTTTTGCATTCATAGTTGCTTTATTTTCCTATTCAATCATTATGTACACACACACTTCTAATTCTAATTTTAAAACTAATTTTATTTATATTGTAAAGTAGTGATGAATAAAATTTTACAACTAATAAAAGTTTTTACACACACATCAAATGGGACAGTATTGCTAGTTATAAATTATTGCTAAAAGTGTGACTATCTTTCTTCATTTAATAAATTTTCTAAAATACCTCTTTAATAAATTCTATCATGAATACTTCCTCATTCTCCAATGTGAAAAACAAAATAAAACAAAGGTTATATTAGTAAACGTATATCCCTTCATAGAAAAGAAATGTTACTTTAAAACCAAATTCAATAACTTGAAATATTTTTTCTAAAAGCTCCAATTACGATAATAAAATTATAACTATCAACATTAAAAAATATATATTTCATTTAAATAATTTATTTGTATTTTTGTTGCACTTCCAATAAATGACAAAATTGTAATTTGTATTATTTACGATGCTCTTCCTCAATTTTATTTATTTATTCTCCCTCTCCCTTTATTAATGCATGGCATATTTATTTTTGTCTCATGTATTCTTTCTCCTTCATCTTCTTTCGATTTCATCTTTATTCCTTTATAATTTCTGATTTAATTTTAAATTAAGCAATTTTGTTTTCATCATTAAAGATACATTAATTCTATAATCTATTATGATCGATGAAACTGAATAATTTATTAATAATTTTGTATATACAGTTTATTAAAAGGGTGAAGTTTAGTTTGCTTGTCAAATGTGCATTTATTAAAATGTATTTTTTTTTTCTGTTTTATATAGTTCCTTCTTTTTTCTTCCATGTTAAGATCTATTTTTTTTTTTTTCATATTTTTTTCTTTGTCGTCAATCTTCTTACCTTGTCTCATATTTTATATGAGTTATTTTAATACTCTTTAATTTTAAACAATTTTATTTTTGTTATAGAAACAATAAAATATAATATCTATATTATTTATCTTTTATATGTGTCAAGCATTTAGTCTCAATATTAAATAATTTTTTCCTTAATGTGTAACATTACCAATTATCTCTAATAATTTATTTATTTCTCTTACCCTTTTACAAAAATTTCAAGATAAATTTAAACTTTTTACAACATTACTTTTTTTATTAAAATTATTAAAAATATAACTGTCCATCTATGTTATATTATCAAAATTAGCAAAAATATAATCTATACTCTTTTTCATAAAGGTTCCGACCCCTATACTTAGATTTGGTTGGCACAAATTACATTACCTATATTGCTCTTACTATCATATTATCATATTATGCATCAATTACATAAAGGTTATCTAAGAACATTTCATTGTCCTTTTTTCTTTCCACTAAATCACTTCCAACTCATCCCACACACATTCCCCTCCTATTATGTTATAATGTTAAACCACTCTCTCATCCTTGACACTCCTCTTACGGTTTTATGTTAATTATTATTTTTTTTTTATTTTTCACAGTTTCCCAATTTTCATTATTCTAAATAGAATACAGAAAGCCTAACCCATTAGACAGAAGATCCATTTGCATCAGTCCCTTGAAGAGCCAAGCTCAACATATAAAAGCTCTAACAGGTTCCTTTTCTTTTATTTCATGCCTTTTAAAACATAATTACATTGTTACAAACTTGTGCTTATATAGTATGTGTCTGTGTGTGTATTTTTTCTATAGGATAAAAATGCAATTTCTCGCATGATATAGTTCGCTGGACATAGGTTCGTCTGTTATGTATGTTTCTTTCCTTGATTAATCTCTCCTTTTGGACGTATGATAATATTTTCCTATTGTTGACAATTATTAATCCTTTAGGGTGACTTTTTCACTCACACGATTTGTCTTCCTTTGACATGGCGAGTGCTCTTCATTCGAACAAAAGTCCAATGTTGCCACCAAGATTTATTGTTGACAAGATGCTGTTTTTTTCCCTTTTTTGTTTGATCTAAATTTGGGATGAAGAGATGTCTATGCATAGTCATAATATTGAACTTAGGGGACAATATTAAATGTATTTTTCAATGTCGACTGATTTGTGGACTTGAGTTAAAATATATTCTAAACTTTTCTTTTAAATGTGTTGGACATTTCATACCTCTTGTAGAAGTAATGAAATTGACCCATAATATTTTTTTTTTCTCTAGCCTTTCATGTTGACAGCAAGTAGATCGGCTAAAACGACTCTAAGTTTTGTAGTGGGTGCTGCCATTACATATTGTTTTTGCAGAAACTATCATCCAAAGGTGTTTCTTTTCAATCTTTAAATTTCATAAAATCATGCTATGACAATTATTTGTATTTAGTTTATGTCTTCACTCAATGTTGCTATCAAATCTTTTGTGTCACATATGAAACTAGACACTCAATTTGGTGCATTTTGGATTCATTGACTCGTAAGGAAATACGGGCTTAATTTAGTTTTGTGAGTATCGTTGTTTGGTTCCTTTAAATTTGTGAAGATTGTATATATATGTTATATTTAGGAAGTAATGTTGTCAGGTGAATAGAAATGATAGGAAAAATCCTACTTCAAAAGAATAATTCCCAACAATGAAAAATAGTTTCCTTAACATGTTGTGTATGCAATTTCCAAGGACTTGGCTGCCAAAATTTTTGTTTCCAAATAGCAAGTAGTTAATTAATTTTGTTTTGCTATAGCAATATTTTTTTTAATACAAATTCCCTTCAATTCAAAATATAATAATATTCAATATTTAATTATTTTGCTATTGTATTTATTGTATGTTCCATATACTTATCGTATGTATTAATTTTTTAAGTACATGTAACAAGTGTGTCCTTTTTGCTCGTATTTATACTATTTATCTATTTTATAAGATGAACATGTAAATTCAATAATAACTAATTTTGTTCTTAATATGCTAATATTCTCCTATTCTTCTCTCTTTATCCCTACATATTTTATATGCCTCTAATAATTTTATTTCTCTACCCCTTTTACAAGATTTTTAAGATAATTTCAAACCCTTAACGACATTACCTTTATTATTAAAATTATTAAAAATATAACAGTCCATCTCCGTTATATATACAAGCATTTGACCACTAATAAAAAAAATTCTTTTGCTCATACAACATAAAATTACTAAAAAATTCATGTTATGTTTTATCGTTTTCTCTTTGTTTCTTTTTTTAATGTTGTCTTATCTTTTCCCTATCTAAATATTTTTTTTACTTCCCTTTCACAAAATTTTAAGATAACTCTAATTTTTAATAATATCATCCTTCTATTAAATTATTAAAAGTATAATAATTGCGTACTTTATTTTAATTAATGAGACTGTATATTTTGATAAAAAATATGCACATAAAAATGTGTATTTCAGAAAATTTTTACAAATTAGTTTGTAATCAACACGCATATTGCTTTCTACTTGGTAAAATCATATGAAACTAAACTAAAACTTTAGTACAATAAAATTTTGATATTTCAAAATTACATATGAAACACCAAATAGAATTTCTTGATGTGATGCTGTATCTTGGTAACCAAAATCCAAAAACACTATGTTTTATAATTTTTATTTTAGAGTGTGTTGATGTAATGGTTTGTGCTTTAGTTTTTTTAAATAAATGAAAGAAGAAGAAATGTGAAATTCAAAAATACAAAAACATAAAATTTAAAATGATAATTATTATTAAATAAAACACATGAATTCTCTCAGATGTACTAGATGCAGTCATCAATTTCACCTAGAGTTCACAATTGCCATGATCAACACATACTAGTAATGAGGAAGGCATTTTTGTTACACAACTAATATTTGCTCTTCTATTCTACTCTAGTCTAGTTGTGCAAGAAAACCATGACATTGAAACTAAATTGAATATCAAATTTTTAAAAATATTATACCAAGTTTCCATTATTAGGCTCCAATACTAAAAATTTCAATCACTCCACATGGTAGATAGTATGGATTGAACTAATTAGTGGACAACTTAAAGATGGTATGATGGGTAAGTGTGCCAGTTTATGCTGGAATAAGCCTGTTCGAAAGCCCATTATCTGTGATTTGGGGTGGTTAAGTTGGGCTAATTAGATAAACATTTGACCCATCATTTTGAAACCTTAAGCCAGAGCATTGGGCTTCTGGGCTTCACCCCAAGCAACGTGTGTCGGAGCTGAAAATTAACTATTTTCTCCCACTAATTTCATTTTTTAGTTTGTTGAATTCCTTATTATCCAATAACAGAGAAACATATCTCAATTCCTACTTGAACGTGGAAGTACTAGCATATGCCTTATATATTATTTTTTCTTTTAAATGAAGACTCTCCATATAAATTTTTCAGAATTTGCACAAATGTCATTAATGTCCAACTTCGCAATATAAAATGTGGTGTTAATCTTGAAGTCTTTATTTTTGGAAATAATTTTAAAACGTTTTTCAAATGTTGAAATTGTTTATTTTCAACACTTTTATTTTGAGCGGGGTGTGTTCAAGCATTTGGTAGAAAGTGCATAGGTACGATGAATTGGAATGAAATCTATAACTACCGTTCGAGTTGTATATATTGGAATTTAAATTTTGATAATCATCTTCAAAATATTAGATTTCACCCATTCCATAGTAACTTGGAGGATTTTGAACAAATTTAATGACTTATTTCATTCCAATTGATTGCAAAACTGATTTCGATTATAATTTCAGTTGCGCGTGTGAACCTTGCAACCACACTCTTTGTTGTGCAATTGAACTTTGTTTGTATTCAATTTTGTTTTTAATAAGATTTTATAATATTTCGTAAATATTTGGCTCTTAATTTAACCTCTATGCTATTATGACATTTTAATATTTATATGATATCAATATTTTTATATTTATAATGACGGTAACAATAGATGATTGGTGCCGGTCAAATTTTGTTATGTGATGAACTAAACTTTTCTCATTGGATGTAAGTAAGATATTATTTGATTTTCGATATTACATTTACCCTCTCTGCAAGATTTGGAGTATTTTGATGAAATTATTATTCTTAATCTTTTTGTGGTTATACACACAAGATGAAACATTACTAAGAACAAACAAGAATTTTTTTTTTTGAAGTTCTGATTAATTGCTAGAAATTGTGTGTAGGAAAATGAATATAGATTTTCAAATAGCGACGAGTATTGTGACTTTATAGCGGTGCTATACTTCCCTTTTTCTTGAATTTTATATTCTTTATCTTCAAATTTCTCGACATGTGATACAATTGTATTTTGAATTGATTCGATTAAACGCATAAACAAGACACGTATACGTAAAAAGTATATGTGTGTGTGTATATGGGAGTTGGGCGACAATACCTCATCTCTTATGTTTGATGTCAGTGCATTGATTGGCAATCTCAAAGGAAAGGCTGCGACACTTCAGAAATGGATTCAACGAGGTCTATTAGCAGACCGTCGTGAGGAGAGACTATGTCAATCGAATTCTCGAATTCGAAGTCAAAGCTTTCTTCTAGGTTGAAGTGGAAGGTTTCCAAGCAATATGACACAGAAGTTGAAGTTCGCTATGTTCACCATGGCTCAGCCGAATATAGCAAGTGTGAAGCGAGAGTGGGCTTTCTCTTTAGATTGGAATCAGTATCTATATGTTTTCAGCTTAAAGTATTTTTCTCAATAGAAAGACGGAGGAGGAGTCAACAAGTGGGCGGGCCCGAAGCCTGATATATATATAAAGTACAGAAAAATGTATCCCCAATCTAATTGGTATTATTAAAAACACCACAACAATACGACATCGACCAGAACACGTGGCCACATGTCGTAGCCTCTTAAACTAATGGCGACGCACTAACGCAGCTGTAATTCCTTCTTCTCTCACCTGCATCGTCTCTAATTTTTGCCCCATCTCTTCCTGCGTTCATTTTCTCTCAACACTTTGCACGTCCATATTCGCACTGTGCTTTGGATTAATTGAATAAGAGGCTTTGAAATTAAAGGTGTGTGTTCTGATTCGTTCTTTAAGCCTTTTAATAAATTATTCCATGTTTGTTTTTCTGTGGAATTTGTTTGACCGTTTTGTGCTAGTTTATATTTTTTTTAATTGTGAGGGACTTTTATTCCTCTTTCTCAGCTTATATTATGACTCTGCCCAGGCAATCCAATCATCTATTGACTTGGCATTTTTCAGATTCTGTTAAAGAAGATGCAAAAATGATGGCGTGCATCACAACTAAAACTTAGTCTCAAGCCCTCAAAGAACAAGGGCATTTGTTCTTGGTATGATAATGGCATGATGATCACTAGTCCCGCGTTTGGAAAAATGATAATTCTTTTTGAGAATTTTTTTTCTAATGTACCTCGTCAAGAAACTTGAAGCAGTACAGTGTTAAATTATCATGTCCCATAGTTGTTGAAAAATCTCTGCATTGAAGTTTTATAGAAATTAACAACCAATAGTGTTTAAACCTTTCTTAAGAGTTGCACAAAGCACACCATGAAGTGAATTATAGAACGGTAACAATATAAATAAAATATTGGATGAATTATATCTATATGTATCGACGTTTATTCAAATAATATTTATTCTCTTCTACTTTGCGAAATTATCAAAACCCTTCTCATGAATTTAACAGCATTACTACGAGGATCCTTTTTAAAGTTTTGGTAGAAATTTTGGGCGAAGTATCAAAACTGCCCTTTAGCCAAATCAGTTGAAAGTTTGACCAAATTAATAGATAAAAATATCCTTAAGCTAATTGTCATATAATGTAAGTATAAGTAGGAGTATTTTCTTAATCTCATAATCTAATTTTTTATTTTCATTTTTTTAATTTTTTTCTTACCAGAAACGTAAGGATATTAAAGTCTTTTTGTCTACTCTAACAACTCTTTATGAAGTATTTCAATTCTTGAAGCAGGTTTTGATAGTTTTGCAAAATAAAGAGGTTGGATGTTATTTGACCAAATTTTAGGAGATCTAGATGTAATTCACTCTAAAATATTATTGCAAATCATTGTGTTACAATTAACGAAGTTGCCACTGTTCGTTGTCTTATGCCTTTAGGACTATATATATTATAGTGTGAAGTATTGTTTTTTGGTATACGACTATATGTAATTTGTTTTCATAGTAAATTCTATGTGTGTTTTCCATTTATATGCAACAGTAAAATGTCATTTAATGGACAAAATACAGATACAAGTAATTCTATTCCTGCATCAACTCCATCACAAAAGGGAAAAGTTGACATAGTATGGAACCATGTAGTTGAAAGGATTATTGATGAAGAAAAAAAAAAAAAAGGCAATGTGTCGTTTGTATCGTGGAATTGTGTCAATTGATAAGGGAATACATAGGTTGAAATAACATTTTGCAAGGAAAAAGAGGTGAAATCAAAATATATTCTAAAATATCTGCAAATGTCAAATACCAAATAGAGCAATTACTTAAGAAAATTGTTGAAAAAAGAAAGAGAGTCAAGAAAGATTTGTTGTTGAGAATCCTTATAATTCTCGTGTTGTAGAGAATGATGATATTGATGATTATGATGTGATTGAAGAAATGCAAAGACAAGAAGGCAGAGGTAAAAATATACAACTTGATGTAGAAATAGGAAGAACACATGTCATCAAAAGTGCCGAAGTTAGATCTTCAAGAAAAATAGGTGACTATTTTACTCCATGAACCACTTCTAGATCTCAATCTACTACAAAAAGTGTTCTTACAAGTAAGGAGGAAATTGAAAGAGCTCATATGAAGATTTTCAAGTTCTTTTATGATACAAGTATTCCTATTAACGTATGTAATTCAAGATACTTTCAATGCATGTTCAATACTATGATTGTAATTGGGCCTAGATTTAAGATTCCTATATATCTTGATCTTAGGCTTCCTCTATTAATGGAGTGCAAAAGGAGAAGTTAAGTTTTGGATTGATAATATTCAAAATCTTTAATTAGAGTTTGGGTGTGTAATTATGAGTGATCGTTGGACAAATAATACGAGTCAAATATTGATTAACTTTTTTTGTGTATTGTCCCCATCAGACAATCTTTTGAAAATTTGTGGATATTTTTGATGTTGTGAAAGATGCACATGTACTTTTTAACTTGTTCAAGAAATTGTTGAATAGGTGGGTCCAAGTAATGTGGTTAATATTATTACTGATAATAAATTAAATTATGTTGGAGTAGGTAGAATGATTTAGAATCATTATAAATATATTAGTCAATCTCCTTGTGGAGCAAATTGTTTTGATTTTTAAAAATATTGCAAAAATAGAAAACATTGCTGAAATTGTAAGCAAAGCATCTTAGATTACAAGGTTTGTTTACAACCATATTTATTAGTTGGTTTGATTAAGGAAAAGAAAAGATTGGACAAAATTTCTTTGTCGAGGTGATATAAGATTTGGTATTATTTTTATTGCTATTTATAATATATACCATCTCATGCATGATTTAAAAGTTTTGGAATTTACTAACTCTAAGCTAGCTAGAAAGAGGAAAATAAATGAAGTTGCAAGTATATTGGATAACAAGTTCTGCAACGATTGTTTGGTCATTGTGAAAATTTTGAAATATGTGATGCATCTTTAAAAATTGTTGATGGGATACGAAACCTTTTATAGCATATATTTATAAAAGAATGCGTAGAGTACAAAAAAGCATAAAGCATCTATTTAAAAATAAAAAGAGATTGTATAAATCATACACAAACATCATTAAAAGTCGTTGAGATGGACAATTGAGGAAAGACATACATGCTGCTCCTTACTAGCTTAATACTACCTTTCAATACGACCAAACATCATTTCGTTATAAACCAGGGGTGACGAATGATGTACTTGAAATGATTACTAAGAAAGAAATTGGTAGTAAGTTAAAGTTATTGAATGAGATTAGGTTGTTTTGAGATTGAATGGAGAGCATTGGATAGAACTTGATCTTGAGACTTGCAAAAATACTCAATTAGCTAACTATTAACTTCTTTTGAATTTTTTGTTAAGCGAATATATTTCTTTAGTTTCCATTTTACCAATATTTCTTTTCCTTATATCTTAGATGAATGACGAAAGTTATTTGGTGGAAGTGCACCCAATAGTTAGCAATTCAAATCCTTGGCCAAACAAGTACCTCATTTGGATGTAAAAGAAATTATAGTGTTTTTGAACGTATATTTACCAAGAAGAGGAATAGGTTGGAACATTAAAGGTTAAATGACTTGGTTTATATTCATGATAACCTAAAGCTAAAAGATAGGTAACAATAATTTAATTTCATACTTTTAAATACATATTTTTTAGTTTTTGTATCATAATTGACAAGTTAACATTCTTATTTTGTGAAATTTTAGGTAGTTCATAAAATCTAAAAGTTTAATTGTATAGATTATGAGAGTATTGACAAGAATGATGTTTGGATTTTAGAAGATGAGGAGGAATTTTTCAATTATGAGGAAATTGGGAATATACTTTACAATCAATTAGATCTTTCAAGAATGGAAGGGCAACAAAGATGTCCTTAACAAGGTATGTATGAGGTAATATTTAAGTAAGGTCATGAAAATGTAATATATAATTTAATATGAGATGTAATAGATTTATTTGTTATATAAATGTAGATGATGATGACGGATGTTGAAAATATTGAACCAATAGAAGTTAATGATTATATTGACTTTTTCATCTTTTAAGTATTTCAAAATCAATGATAATTTGCATGACGTCACAGTTGGTGATGAAGTTGTTGGTAGTAGTAGTGATGTTATGCGTGAAGATGATACAGATTGATCAAAAATGATTTAAAGTCAATGGTTCTTATGATTTTGGTTAAGAATGATTTGAAGTAAATGAATCTTATGATTTTAAGTTTTTATATTATTGTATAGAATATGGTTTAGACATGTTGATTGTTATTATTATTATTTTTTGCCTCATGCTTGACTTAAAATATTTAGTGTGGATCTAATGACTTGTTATTTTGACCATGGATTAAGCTATGGAGTATTGACTATGGATTTGGTATGTTGGTTATTTCATTTTGGCTTATGAGTTGCTTTAAAATGTTGTGTATGGTGGATACTTTTTGGTTTGATTATCTATATTTTTATGGTAGTTTGACAATATATTCTATTAAAATATCATTTTGTTGCATTTTATATTTCCATTTGTCAAATAATATTTATTATTTTTATTTCTTGTGATGTTTTTGCTGTATTATCATGTTGCATTTAATAACTAATAGTACTTAAAGAAATGCATAAAATATTTTATGTATTTTTTATCATAATAATTTATATTTATAATATAATTATGATATTAATAGTTTGACTTTTTGGTTTAATTAGTGGTTCTAGTTTTAAAACATTGGGCACATGATATTTCTAGATGATAATCTCATTATCAACAAATAGAATATGAAATAAATAATCTCACTTAATCCAATCTCATTGCGATCAAATTGATTTGATCACCAGATGTCCAAAGTGTATAACTCTCTAAAATCATATTTAATTAGCAATGAGCATTGCTTAAAAGATATGAGTAACACTTAACTTGTGGCCCATATTGTACCTTAACTAAGATGAAATGAAGTGATCACATAAACCATTCTAATTATGAATGAATGCGGGAAAATAGAGTTCAAGAATAACCACAAGCACATGGTGTTAAGTAACTATACTGGTGAGCACAAGTATCATCCCATGAGGATCAGAAATCAGATTATACCAACTACTGCTACTTAATCCTAATTTCAAGTCAAGCTATCTTAACAAAGACAGTAATATTAATGAAAAGCAAGTAAAACCAATCAGAAAGTAAGTCTAACTTTTTTTTCTACCAAACACACAAAACAACTAGGAAGTAGTCAATATCAAAAAATCACCTAGAAAATCCCTCCTCACTAGATCCGATTATTCAACAAGATTTTAATGCTTATTTCATCCAAATTATTAATCAAGTTTTTAATTATATTTCCATTACCTCTCTCAAGTGTCGAATGGAAACAAATTTACATGTAACAAATAATCTAATCACATATACATGACTGGAATTAAGCACTAGTAACACAAATAATTGGATGAAAAATATTGCATTAAAATTGAATTAAAATAATCAAATCATAGTTTGGATTTGTTTGGAAGATTCCTAGGCACTAGAAAATTTAGTCAGACATAATCTCAACTAATCTCAAAACAAATCTAAATTAAAATCTAATAATTGGGAATAAAAAAGAAAAATGGAAAGGAAAAACTTAATGGAAGTAGCTAGATTGCAGATTTGCACACCCAATATGAATGCCTTGAATTTCATGTCCAAGAACTTCTTCTTGATCTTTCGTGGCTTGAACAAACTTTTCTCAAGAAATTTTTATCTCTCCCTGATGGCTCTACCTTTTCCGGTTGTGTTTTGGAAGGCTTTTTATAGTACTTGAAGAGTTTGGATTATTTGGAACTTGAAAACCTAATTTTTTTCAAAAAAATTGTCATCACAACTGATTTGACTATATCTTGGATTGATCTTGCTTTGCTCAATCATTTTGCTGTGATCCGTTGTTGGACGATCGCTCATGATATGTATTCGTCACTCGATCTCACCCGTGCTTAGGTTGATTTGTGCCATGCATTTGTAAGTGATCAATCACGACTCCTGTGATCGTAAAAGCAAAAACTTTTTGGGACGATCACTTGATGCCTTTGAACACCCCTAATCAATCCATTGCAATCCCAAGCTCCAAGATCAATCATAAATTGTCCCAAATTGATTGGGAATGCAATTTTGTCATTTTTTGCTTGTTTTTGTGCTCTAATCAATTTTGTACCTACAATTCATCACTTTGTGCAAATGTAAGACATTTTCTCATAATCAAAGCACTTCAAGTCTAAATACCCAATCAAATTGTGTGATGACATGCAAATTATCAAACTCCCCACACTTATCCCTTAGCTTGCCCTCAGGCAAGTAAGTGCAGTCAAACTATGCAGGCAACTAAGCCAAATGGGTAAACAATTTTTCTCAAATATCACAAACACATAATCAACCGTCATTTCACTCCACAACTTACAACCTTGAATTCAATCATGGTTCTATCATATATAAGTCCACCACATTTAAATGTGTGTATGTATAGCCAATCTTACCTTTTTAACATCACCAAATTTAGGCACATAGGCATCAACTCTCATCGACCCCTAATATTAATGAGATTAACAGGTAACTAACTATATAGGCTTAATGATTATAGCATCCTCCACTGTCATGCACTTATGCATTAAAAAGAGATCAATAGGACTAAATGATTACGACAAAAGGTCATCATTTCAACAAGAATCTCAAGAATAGAACTTAGCCAACATGATTCACAATCTTTCTCACTCTTTCCTCTGGTTTTTTTCTTTTCTTTTCAAGAGCTTTCTTGCGACTTTTCCTAAGTTGTTGGAAGCCTTTTTACACGAGAATGAACAAGGATCATCGTACACGCCTAGTTACTCAACCCATAACTTACACGAGAATGAACAAAGATCATCATACACGCCTAGTATTTTTTTTCACTGCTCACCATAACCAAGCGCTAGAATCAAATTGAAGTAAAAAAAAATGGTGAAGAAGTCTAACGATTCCATAAATAAAGATATTGTAGTGAAGGGTGGCGCCTTCCTTTCTACCATGTAGGCTCAAAAAGGGAACCATCAACAAATTTTTCCAAACAATAACTAGAAAGAAAGGATTTAGTAAACTAGTAGCCTATATCATTTCTCATCTAATGCACAATGTAATGTTTCTATAGAAAGTATTCTCATTAAGTTCTAGGATTTGCGAGGTATCTAAGGTCAATTATCTATATACCTTCCTAAGGTAATATCAAGAAAAGTAGTCATGACTTTGTAAATGAAATATAGGTACTCAATGTATTTCTAGCCCCATGTGCCTAGTTCAAGGTGCAAAATATTATGAAAGTAACAATGCTAGCTAATTATGCACTAACCATCATCTAGCATCATTGAAAAGTTATTTGCTATCAAGTAGTCCCAACAATCCTAAGCAACCAAGTGACCAAAATAAGCACAATATCAAAAATTTTGCAACACAAGTGCCAATGATATCCAAAAGCATACATAAAATTTTATCCAATACAGGCCATAAATTCTCCTCTTATCTCGCAAGTACATCAAAATGAAAATATAAAGTAAAAAATGAAAAAAAAATGCATTCCATCTCACTTAGCAAGCCTGATAAACAAAAAATTTTATCTCCCCCAAACTTAGATTGCACGTTGCCCCCAATGTGCTATACAATCAAACCCAAAAAGGAAAGGAAGATAAAAACAAAATAAAAGCTTACTGGGGAGATGAGAGTGAGTCTCGTTTTTTGCTCATCAGTGGTGGTATCGTACTACATAAGTCCATGAGATATGGAGGGTATGTCTATGGGATCGACTAGAAGTTGCGGCAGTGGAGGTGGAACAAGTGGTGATGGCTGTGGAGTTCCAAATGGTAGATCATGAAAGGCCCTTGGGTCAAACTACATTGCCTATCCTAATATAAGCCTAATATAAGCCTGTTGACATGCATGGTCTGCGTGCCCTATAGAAGCTACTGTTGCCACAACTGAATGGCCTCAAACCTCACCATCATATCATCACGTAGCTGGCACTGCTCTTGAGCCAACTCATGAATCTGTCGCTACAATCTCTGTGATCTCGGTGGCTGCACCACTGGGGCAACCTAGGCTGTTTCATCCTTAACCTCGTTAACATCATTTTCTTTTGCTAGTGCTTGCTATTACTGTTGTGCCCATTGTTTATTGAGCTAAAGAAAATCACCTGCCTAGATACGATCAATAGCAATTATGCAAAGTGGTGTGGCTACTTCATAAGTTCCTCCACTCAATCTCACCTCTTTAGCACTAATCACATCAATGATTAAATATGGGTATGGCAATCCTACATTTGGGTGTGCGATTGCATGAAGTATACCTCTATAAATCACTATCCCCAAATTGAAGTAATGGTTATGCTTAATGGCATAGAGGGTATAAGCCATATCACGAGAGACATCTACTGTATGTGTTATAGGCATATTGTTGTAGTACACAAAAAGGTACCATACCTTCGTCTCTCTTTCTAAATATACATACAAGAAAAATGTAGGCCTCCCATTAGACCTTATACAACTAGCTTCGATGTGGTTATCACATAAATCCTATAACACTACCTTTGATGAAACTGTGTGACGAAGGTTGTTTAGTTAACACTCTTGTCACTTAGTGTCAATTTCAAGGAATGCGTTTATAGCGTCAGGACAAATACTAGTTGTTTTATCCCTAAACTAAACTCACCCATTCTCCCTATCAGGCACATCAGCATAGAATTTATAAACAAATTTAATATAAACATCATTTGAGTTAGTTGAGAGTTTTTGGCCACTTTCATGCCAAAATCTTGTTTGTAACCCATCTACTATTATGCTGATCTTCACTTACTAGCATCTCACACTGAGGAAGAAGTCTTCTATGGTTGTTTTTCTATGTATCAAACCTTCTTCTAATGTTGTTGAACTAAACTTCCTCCTATTGAAGTTCACTGACAAAGTAGCCCCTTGTGCGGGTTGTCTCTGTCTTTGTCTCCTTGCAACCATATTTGCACCATAAATAGTTTCCATTCAATAGGGACCAATGAAAACTCATAACATGGGGTGGGTTTAAGAATATGGCAATAGAACAACACTCCATTATCGTTATGCCTTAAATCATCCCTCCCCTACACTTGTCATTTAACATAATTTAACTATAATCCTAATAGCGTCAAGACATAGGCTTACAACAAGCTTACCTTATAACAACAATTATTCCTCAATATTGCTACAAGCATGTCTAAAGCATACAAGCCAAATTCAAACCAAATATATTGCAATCTAGCATTCATCTTTAGCATACAAACCTCCATGAATTTGACCCTTCATACTCAAGGCATGCATCAACACTTTCATAAGTCTCCAAACTCAAACAATATCATCAACATCACAAATTTTTCTTTGGAATTAAGGAAAGGAGATCCCACAAATGATGTAATGTCAAACCTCAATTCATTTAACTCACAAAACCATAAACAATATCCCATAAGCAATTCACCACATTTCACAAAGAATTCAAGAATATGGGTTAAACCTTCACCTATGAATTTCAATCAGCTAAGATGCAAGAATTTAGGAATTTGAAACATACCATGGAATTTTGAAGTTTTAAATCAGTGATGGATTTTAGGAGATGGAGATTGTGTTTTGGGAAAAATTTAGGGCTTTAATTGGTCTAAAATTGGGTTCTTAGTGGTGTAGATAAAGAAGGAGACAGGGGATTATGTTTGGGGGTGTCTGGATCAAGCGACTAAAGCCCTAATTTTTATTCTAACTGCCTTTGTGATCAATTTGAACTAAGTCCAATTGATCATGTCTACTTCAATGACCCATTAAACTTACAATGACACGTTGGAATGATTGTTCTCACCTCGGGGTTTGTCGATTGCAAGTCAAGGTGTTTTTCAAATTAATGATCGCACATAGGTGCGATCAATCTAGAAACCCCTATGTAAATCACGAAAGGCCAAACTTTTTGGACTTGTGATTGCACTTAGTGCGATCGATCTCAAAATGGCTAATGTCGATTGGGCCTCTAAACTTACTATTTACGATCTCATAATATCATGATTGATCCTAGAGTTTCAGATTATGATCCTAATTATTTTGTTCTCTTTTTTCACATTTTTTTGTCTAAGGAATCCAAATCATATAGCCTAAATTTAAAATGATTCTAATTCCTATGGAAAGCAAGAAAATGTTGGGTTACCTCCCAACCAACGCTTGATTTATAGTCTCTAGCTCGATGTAGGGATCAAACACATAGAGTTTTGCAGCTTCTTGGTCTTTTTCTTCATAATAGTGTTTGAGTCTTTGCGTACTGAAGCAAAATTTGCTATCATCTATTGTTGTTATCTCAACAACACCAAATGAAAATACACGAGAGATTGTGAAAAGACCAAACCAACTAAACTTCTACTTACTAGGAAAAAGTTTAAGACACGAAGTATACAAGAGAACTTGCTGATTGGTTTTGAATTCACAAGTTAAAATGTGCCTATCATGCTATTTGTTAGTTTTATCTCTATTGATTATAGCATTTTCATAGGCTTGTTCCTAAAACTCCTCAAGCTCATTCAACTGTAACAAGCTGTGTTCCTAAATTCTTTAAAATCCATATGTAGTTTTTTATTGCCCAATGAACTTTATGTTCCAATTCCATAAGCAAGTGGCATGGCTTACCATATACCAATCGAAATGGAGATATTTTAATTGGGGTTTTATAAACTATCCTATATGTCCATAGTGTATCATCAAGCTTATGTGCTCAATCTTTCCTATTAGTGCCTACAATTTTTTGAAGTATTTGCTTAATTTCTTGATTGGATACCATTACTAAACCATTTTCTTATGGGTGATAAGATAAAGTTTATTTATGTTTGATCTCACACTTAGCCATCATTGCTTCCAATAATTTGTTACAGAAGTGTGTACCACCATCGCTAATAATGGCTCTAGGTGTGCTAAATCTAGTGAAAATGTACTTGTGCAAGAACTTAAGGAGAACCATAGCATCATTCATTGGGGTAGCAATGGCTTTCACCCAATTGGAAGCATAATTGACAGGTAGTAGAATGTACTACTGTCCAAAAGATTTTAGGAAAGGTCCTATAAAATCTATACCCCAGATATCAAATAATATGACTTCAGAAACCAGGTTCAAGGCTAATTCATGTTTTCAAGAAATGTTCCCAACTCTCTGGCATCTACTGTAGTTTTTTACAAAGGCAAAACAATCTTTAAACAATATAAGCCAACAAAACCCGAATTGTAGTACTTTTGCGACTATACAAGTAGGCTTAAAATGTCCATCATATGGTGAATTGTGGCAAGCTTCCGAAATGGATTGGAACTTAGAATCCAGTACGCACCTACAAACTACTTGATCAGCACAATTCTTGAAAAGCAATGGATCTTCCCACATGTAACTTTTAACATCATGCAAGATTTTTTTCTTTTCATAGGAGAGATCTTAGTTGTAATAGAACGTTGGCTAAGTAGTGCACGATGTTGGCTTACCAAAGGCGGGATTCAATGATTGCAAAAAGTTACTTATAAGGAAACTTCGCTTAAATATTGATTTTCTCTTCCTTTATTTGTTCCATCCTCGAGAGATGGTCAGTGATGTAGTTTTTGCTCCCTTTTTTGTCTTATACTTCTAAATCAAATTCTTAGATCAAAGGGATCTATCGAATCAGTCTTGGCTTTGCATCTTTCTACTCAAAAAGATAACAAATAGTCACACAATCATTGCACATGGTGACTTTAGATCCTAGAAAGTATGGAGAAAATTTGTCACAAGCAAACACTACAACTAGCATATCCTTTTCAATAGTGGAGTAATTAATTTGGGCCTCGTTAAGGGTCTTGCTAGTGTAATAAATCACATGAAATATTTGTTCCCTTCTTTGTCTTAAGGCATCCCCTACAACATAATGGCTAGCATCACACATTATTTCAAAAGGTAGACTCCAATTAGGAACTCTGATGATTGGTACTAAAATAAATTTTTGTTTAATTAATTCTAATGCCTTGACACAAGTATCATCAAATTTCAAAAGTTGATCTTTTCTAATAAGGTGCATAAGGGCTTGGCAATCATGGAGAAATCTTTTATGAATCTTCAATAAAAATCAACATGCCCTAAGAAACTACGAACACTTTCCACAGAAGTAGGAGGAGAAAGTTTTTCAATTGTAGCCACTTTGGCATGATCTACTTCCAATCCTCTAAAAGAGACATGGTGACCAAGAACTATGCTTTCCTTCCCCATGAAGTGGCGTTTTTCTTAATTGAGCAAAAGATTTTTCTCTTCACATCTTTGGAGAACCTTAAACAGATTTTCAAGACAATGATCGAAAGACATCCAAAAGATGGAGAAATCGTCCATGATCACCTCCATAATGTCCTCCACTAAATCGTGAGAGATAGCCATCATACATCTCTAGAAAGTGGCTGAAGCATTATAAAGGCAGAATGTCATGCCCCAGTATGCGAATGTGCCATATAGATAAGTAAAGGTGGTTTTTTCATGGTCCTTAGAGGTTATTGGAATTTGATTATACCTTAAATATCTATAAAGGAAATAGTAGTACTTATTCTTTACTATCCTATCAAGCATTTGATCTGTGAATGGCAAAGGGAAATTGTCTTTCCAAGTGGCTTTATTCAATTTTTAGTAATCAATACAAACTTGCCACTCAGTGATTGTTCATGTAAATATGACTTCATTATTTTTAGTTTTAGCTAGAGTCATTCCACCTAACCACTTGTATAGGGCTTACCCAAGGGCTATCAGAGATTGGATAAATTATATCAGCCTTGAGTAATTTTAGCACTTTCTTTTTCACAATCTCTTGCATGGTAGGATTGAGCCTTTTTTTGGTATTCAACAATTTGCCTTGTTGAATCCTACATGGGAATTTTGTGCATGTAAAAAGATAGCAAAATTTCCTTTAAATTTGAAATAAACCATCCTATTGCATTCTTGTATCACCTCAAGGTAACAAGCAACTTTTCGACTTGATCCTTCCCAAGAGAGGCAGAGACACAAAGAGTTAGTTCTCTCCTAAAAATGCATATAGGAGATGATTTAGGAGAGATTTTAGAGTCAACTCTTCAGGTTTTAGGGGAGATAGCTCAGAAGGATTTTCTATAGGAGCACCTTACTCAATAGAATTAACAAGATTAACATCATGAAATTTCAGAGTAGGAAGGTGCTTCACTATCCTATTAGAATTGGATATCCCATGTTCTAATTCATCTTTTACTAGGAATTCTCCTGCATATTCTTCCACATAGGATTTGACGACATCTGCCCTATTGTAAGTAGGTGTGTTACTAGGGAATTTCAAGACATGGTAGAAGTTCAACTTGACTTCATTATCATTGACTCGTAAAGTAAGGGTACCATTTTGAACGTCTATCTGCTAGTGGCTAAAAATGGACAATTGACAATAAGAGGTACTTCTTTGTCCATTTCCATGTCTAGCAGCACAAAATTAATGGGAAGAATGAATTTTTCAACTTTGACCAAGACATCTTCTACAATGCCCTTAGGAAAAATTAATGAATGATCAACCATTTAAAGGGCAATTTTGGTGGACCTGATCTCTCTAATTCCTAGCTTTTCAAAGATTGAGTGAAGCATAAAATTGATACTAAACCCAAGATCACATAATGCTTTCTCAAAGGTAGTCTTACCAATTATACATGGAATGGTGAAGTTGCTTGGATCCTTCATCTTTTGAGAAATTGTAAGAAGGATCATGGCATTACATCTCTTAGATAATTTCACTATCCTCTCTTTAGTTCATTTCCTTTTCTTAGACATGATTTTTTTCATAAATTTCCCGCAATTTGGCTTTTGGTCAAGTGCCTCAGCTAAGGGAATATTTATGTGGATCATTAAAAAGATTGCCAAAAATTTTGAGAGTTGCTCATCTAATTTTTGCTTGCAAAAGTGCTGAGGAAATGGTGGAGGAGGACCTAAATATGTTATTCCATTATGTCTCGATTCCTCTTTGTCTTATTTCCTTCGATTGGCTTTTTATTCTCTAGAGATTTTTCAGTTTCTTTAGGAGCTTTTTCTTGATATTAGATTACCAATCTACTTCCTGTAGTTATTGAATGGCATTGATTTCGTGGATTTAGTTTAATGTTAGTTGGTAGAAAAGATGAGGATGGTTTTTCTTTTAAAGCATTAGCCAGCTACTGTACTTGAATTTTCAGGTTTTTCATAAAGGCTTCTAAATTTCCCATGTGGGTTTCCAGATTGTCTAGCCTAAATTTTGATTTTCGTGCCTCTTTTGGGATTCAATGAAATAAGGTAACCGAATCCTTCGAGGACAACTTCTCTCAAGAGTTGGCTAATTATATCTAAGTAGAGGATTGAGAACATTTCTCATATTTTCATACGAGAAATTCTCATAATTTCTTAACCCAGGATGATACAAGTTGCTCTATATTAGCCATACGAACCACAACAAAAGTGCTTGCCATGGTTTCAATTGATTTTTTTAAAAAAAGTCCTTGGTAGTCAGTTAAGTGATTTGGTTGCTCAAAGCCATCCATTGATTGATCTCAAACATGCCTACAGCAACTCTCCTTGTTTGGTTCCTTTCATTTAACCAATGGTAGTTGTCAGTCGACGTCTCTTCAAGTAGATTATAAGCTACATCAATTGTCATTTTAAACATACTACCACTTGCGGTGTCATCAACTGTCATTTTAAGAATAATACCACTTGCAACCATTTTCTCATATGTGCAACCACTCTTTCGCTTTATCCCAAAGTGAGAATGGGAAAAGCCTTAAGCGGATGGTATCTTCATGATCACCATTCATCTTTACAGTGTCACAAATTTCTAGAAAATTGGCTAATTGCATATTAGGATTTTCATGAAAAGGCCTCCCAAATTGATTTTGTTGCACCAAGCTTATTGGAGATGGCTTCAACTTAAAGTTATTAACCTGGACAAGCTATTGTTAAATGCCAAAGAAATTTTAGTGCACCACATGTTGCTAGTAGTCCTAAAGTGCTCTATATGCATTTTGTGTTGAAGAAAGTGCATTTGCAATGAGATTAGGATTTAGATTTGGATTCAGATTATTAATAATCTTCATCCACTTCAGAGTTCAAGCTTTTCCTAACCTTAGTCTTTTTTTCAATCTCAGGATCAAACTCGAGGTGTTCTAACCTTATAGTTCAAAGCATAAATTGTGAAAACTCCCAAATTCTAAGTTCTACTAACCTATTTCTAACCTAACTTAACCTAATCTCTACCTAAGTGATATACTAACCTACTGGGCTTGAACTAGAATTTAGTAAATTTCACAATAGTGGCATTGAATGATTAACTCGATCCCCAACAACGATGCTAAAAAAAATTAAATGCACAAAAATAGAATTCGCAAATAACCGCAAGCACATGGTGTTAAGTTACAGTACTTGGTGAGCATAAGTATCATCCCATAGGGATTGGAAATCAGATTACACCAACTACTACTACTTGTTCATAAAGACAAATCAAGCAATCTCAACAAAACCAGTAATATTAATGAAAAGCAAACAGAAACTAGTCAGAAATCAAATCTAACTTGTGTTTTTCTCCAAGCATGCAAAACAATCAGGAAGTAGTTAATGTCAGAAAATCACTTAGGAAATCAATCTCACTCCTCCTCACTAGATCGAATTATTCAATTAGATTTTAATGTTCATTCTACCTAAATTATTAATCAGGTTTTCAATTATATTTCCATTTTGTCTCTCGAGTTTCGAATGAGAACCTATGTGAATTAATTAGGAATCTTCTCTCAATCTCATCCCATTTTAAACATATGCATTTAATCACACTTTATTGATTCATTAGGTTTCATCGGTTTCTCAACTCAAAACTTCACCTAATATGTGCACTTTAGTTCTAATGCATAAAAATTAGTTCTCTTGAATTTACAAATTTACGCATAACAAATAATCCAACCGCAAAGACATAATTGAGATTAAGCATAGGCAACACAAATAATTAGATGAAAAATATTACATTAAAACCGAATTGAAATAATCAAATCATAGCTTGGATTCATTTGAAAGATTCCTAGGCACTAGAAAATTTAACAGACATAATCTCAACTAATCCCATAACAAATCTGTTCAAGAATCCAATAATTGGGAATAGAAAAGAAAAACTCGATGAAAGTAGCTGGACTGCACATTTGGTACGAATGCCTTGAATTTCATCTCCAAAAAATCCTTGATCTTCCATGGCTTGGACAAATTTTTTTCAAGAATTTTCTCTCTCTCCCTAATAGCTCTCCCTTGGGAGGCTTTTTATAGTACTTAAAGAGTTTGGGTTGTTTGGGACTTGAAAACCTAATTTTTTTGAAACAATGTCATCATTATCGATCTAGTGGTATCTTGGATCAATTATGCTTTGGCCGATCATTCTGGTGAGATCTACTATTAGGTGATCAGTCAAGTTGAGCATCCATCACTTGATCTCACTCGCTTGCAACTCAATCTAGTGCTGTGCAATTGTAAGCGATCATTTCTGACCCCTATGATCATTAAAGTAGAAACTTTTTAGGACAATCGCTTGATGCCTTTAAAATCCTCCGATCAATCTATTGCAATCCCTAGCTCTAAGATCAGTCATAAATTGTCCCAGATCAATCGAGAATCCTATTTTGCCATGTTTTGCTTATTTTTGTGCTCCAATCAACGCTATTCCTACAATTCATCACTTTGCACAAATATAAGCCATATTTTCTCGTAATTAAAGCACTTCAAGTCCAAATATCCAATCAAATTGTATGATTACTTGCAAATTATCAGTGAGTAACATTTGCCATATACCTTTTATCTTCCTTTGTTCTAATCAAGTTAGTTAAATTTTTAAGTTCAATCATATAGCTAAATCAATATTGATCATGAGATTAATGTCCATTGAAAACTCCTTTGATCATGCATTCCTTTAGCTAATGATTTTTCATTTCATAGGATATTGATCGTATAAAACAAATGCCTTGCTTACTTTTAAAGAGTATCTCTTATTGATCACACATGTATCTCCATGCATACATGATCAACAGCACTTTGGGCTCATAAGCTTATTTCATATCAAGATAAATTTAATTTTTAATACCCTAATTATGCATTGGCCACAATACACACAAGGTATTGATGTTGTTTCAAGTCAAGGCCACTCGCACTTAACATGATTAGAAAGCATAATATTGACAATTGATGACTCCACAAAAGGTTTACTTATCTTATGAAATTTATGTAATTTAAGCTAGACTCTTTGAATTATTGGGTGCTTTGTGGGATTATTTGAATTATGTGATTGAAAGGTATTGAAGTTAAATTATTAATGCAAGTGTTTTTATGATTATGTTTCATATTTGTAAATTTTGGGCAATTTTGACTTGAAAAAGTGAAACAAACTTAGAATGTGCAATTTATAAAAGCAAGTTAATTAATTGCTAGCCCAAAGCTACAAAGTTAAAAGAATTTGCATGATTGAGGAATTTTCGTAGTTCTTCCCTAATTTTCTTGATTTTATGCTTAGAGTATTAATATGGTTGAGTTGATGGGTTGATCAAAATAGATGAAAAGCAATATGCTTAGGTGAAATGTTAGTGATGGCACAACCTTCCCTCAAATTGTCAATTGTGAATCCCTACTGTATTAGGTTGTTTATATTTACGAGCACTTAGCCTTGAACATGTAGGAAAGTAGCCACACTAAAGAAAATTTATGTAGATTAATGGACTTTTAGGTGACCTCGCGTCCTCAAGAATTGAGGATGATTATTGTCTAAGGAGAAATTATAGGTGAGGTGTTGAGAGAGAAATGACTTAGTCTATCTTTCTAAACACTAATGAATGGCCCTTTAAATCACCTAAAAATGAATTTATGTTTTGGGTCCTTTTTGAATTTAATAGCATAGAAGGGAAGGCACCATGCTTCAATACAATTTTTTCTTTAGTACCCACATTAACCCACCATGTGTACTCCTAAGACACTTTATCTACCTATATATAAGAACTTGGTTGCACGTGCAATGGAAGGGAAAAAGGAAAAAGAAAGTTGGAAAGGATTGGTGATTAATGGGTGGTTGATAAAATTGAATGAAAAAGAAGAGGAAAAAAAATGAGCTTGTGACAATTGTGACTACTCTGCTGGTTTGACTTGCTTAGTAACTAAAGATGCACATCACCAATGTTTAGACTCACATAAAGCGGTGATGAAAACTATGAGTATGCTTAACATCTTGAAAGTTTTTTTTTTTTTTTATTGAGTAACTAGGGATACACAACACTAATGTTTACATTCACATAAAAAGACACAAAACACTTCAAGAAAACATTAGAAAATTCAAAAGAAAAAAAGAAGTGGAAAGAAGCAGTGAAAAGAAAAGAAAGAATATACAAAAGAAGAAGTGTGGAGGAAGTGAAGAAAAGAAAATGTGGAAAAAAAGAGCTTTAATAAAGCAAAAGGCGTGCAATATTTTGTCAAGTTCTTATTTTTATTTATCCACTATCCTCATTGGGTGAATCAATACCATGGCCTAACACTATGATAAATTCCTATTACTTTCTCTTGATGCACTAACCTATATTAATGGAGGTTGTATGATATCTGAATTCAAGGAATAATAGTTCATGAACTATGATCATATTATATTTATATGTTGTCAAGAGTTTATTGTTTATGCAAACTTACTTAGGGAGCACGTGAATATGTAGGATAGGCTATTCACACACACACACACACACATGTAAGGAATTTAGTGCATGAAGAAGACATGTAGATGATTTTTCGACAAGTAAGTGTTTTATTGATAAATTACTTGGGTTGTGATTATGATACTAGAGACCTTGGCATTACCATGTTGCTACATGAAGTGAGGTAAGACGAAAATAGATTTATTTATGCTTTGAAAGAAGGGTGATGATGATTGCTTTTGGCTTGGTTGGTTTCATTACTGGTTTGCTTGAGGATGAGTAAACTTTAAAGTGTGAGAGAATGATAACTTCACAAAAGGAGTCTTTTAATTTATAAAATTTATGTAATTTAAGTTAGATTCCTCAAATTATTGGACACTTTGTGAGATTTGGGTATCTTGTGTCGACAGAAAGGAATTAAAGTTAATTTATTTAATTGATGCATAAATATGGTTAATGCAAGTGATTTTGTGATTATGCTGCAAGTTTGAAAGTTTTTGGGTAATTTTGATTTGAAGAGAAACAAACTTGGTAGGTGCAACATTGGAAAAGGAAAGTTCTAGTAGAAAATTTGAAGACTTGCCACGTTTTGATGGAGTATATAGTTTAGTTGAAATTTTATATAATAAAAGAAGAATAAATTGGCTTTTATATGGTACAAATGGCAATGAGACTTCAGACAAGAAAGTTGCATTCAGAAGATTGCACTATGCTAGATCTGTGGTGGGCACACATTGAAACTAATATGGAATTAGCCGTTTTTTTGCCTTTTTCTTGCTATATATATATATGTATGTATGTGTGTTTGTATTTATTTACTTGTAGGATTTTGAAGGGGACACTTAGAAAAATTTCTCTCTTTTATTTACTTTTGGAATAAGATTTCTTCTTCTTTGAATTTTGTGTTCTTGAATTCTTATGAATAAATTATGCCTTGTGTTATTTTCAAGATGATGCATGGTTAATTTAATTATTTTTGAGAACTTGTGATTGAGTGATTAAATTTAATTATTTGAAATCTTTTGATTGGTAGTCTTCGTCGTATTCTTCTTATTTGCTTGCTCAAGGCTTTCTAAGTGTTGATCATGTTTAGATTGATCTATGAATTTGGAAAGAATACCAAAAATGAAATACTTGGATTAGAACATACAAACAAGAACACATAATTTATAAGAATAATAAAAGCGAAATCCATATTGTGTGCAAATCATATGTTATTCAAAGAATTTACATTTTTATTTTAGATAATTGCATGTTATTTATGGGTACTTGAATTATTCGACTGTGAAGCCCTATTAGAGTTAGAAATAATATATGAAATAAAAGACAATTAAACTAATTATTAATAAAAGAATTTAAATGTTCATTCTCCACAAAATATAAGATTCCCAAAGTTTTCATCTGAATAAATCCAAAACATTTCTTGGAGTTTTTGTCTTCATTTGTTCTTTAATTTTAGTTCTTATTGCTTTCCTTATTTAATTGATTATTCTGAATAAGTACTAAATCAAATCACAACGGCACTCACGTACTCCATATGGAAATGAAACTCTACTCACTCTTTATTACTTGAGTAACATTGTGTACTTGCAACACATCAACAGTAAAGAGATTACTCCATGTATTTGTTCTGTTCCTCAAGTCATTATTTAAATACATTATTCTCTAACAATGTATATGCATATGTATTGATATATCACAATAAATGATATGCCACTCATCATATAAATACAAGTTATGTAAGTTGTACTGATACTCTAATTCTCATTTAGAAAATTTATGACTTGCAAACATATTTTAATGATTAAGTATTAAAAAGTCTTTTATGTCATATCAAGAATTATATGCATGAGCAAAATTTCCATACTATTAATAAAAAAAGAATATCAATATTTTATTAATAATAAAAACCTCCACAATCAAGATTCTTCATAAAATAATTAGCATTAGAGGGTATATTATTAACAAATTAAAACAAAAATTAAGCTCAAGTCAAATTTAAACATGAAAGTTAAGTTCAAAATTTTTAAGCATATTTGAGCTTGAACTCAATCGTGAAAAAATTAAGAGTACTTAATTTGAATTTGGTTGATTTGCATCGTTAGTTCAAGCACAAGACCTCGAAGTTTTTTTGCTTTGATTTTTCTTTTAAATTGTTTTTTGAGTTTTGTGCAAGCGGTGATGCTTATGCGAACCTTTTCACTAGAATGAAATTGTTTTGTGCAATTATTAAAATATTTTCAAATTGTTATTTATTTCTTTAACTTTATTTATTTTATTTATTTTTCTTAATTTATTTTATTATATTTCTTATCATGTAATATATATATTATGAATAATATAAAATTTAAATTTAAAATTAAATATTATATATTGATATAAATAAGCTTTGAATCTTCTTCAATTTTAATTTAATATTAACATACTACAACTCTCGTTGCCTACGAAATTAAAATAATTTGTAAAAATATGTATATGAAATATAATATTTATATTGATTGGCATAATTTCATTATATTGGTAGAAAAACAAACAAGCTTAAACGTTTAAAAATAGATAGGCTTGAAATTTTAAATTAAGGGTTTGCCCCAAATTATAGATGATAAAAATATAAGAAATATTATTTAAAAATAAATAATGATATTTTAATAAATTAATGAAAGGGTTTGCCCCAAATTAAAGTGCCAGCAATTAATTAATTTACTTTTATAAATTACTGAAAATTCTTCCTTGATAAAAATACTAGGAACCTATACATTACTAATATTTCTTCATTTAAAAATCAAATATATATTTTCTCAAACAATATTCATATTTTTGTTTTTATAATATAATCGCAGAGTTCATAATTTTTTTTTTTTTTGTTTACGTAGATTTATTGATTTAGTAAATTGAATTTATGGTAAACCCAACAAATTCTTCTCCAAACTTTATTTTATTATTTATGGCAGCAGCGTGACATATGCAGAAAATAAAATAAAATTTATTGATGTGTCAAGTAACATAATTTAGTAGTTAATTGAAAATCTTTTCACATTTAATAGATGGCATTTGAGTAAAAACATTGACCAAATCTTTTATATTCGACATTCTCACACTTTGTTCATTGTACAACTCCAAGCAAGAATTAATAATTTCTGCGCACATAGACTCGAATTTTCCTTCCTAATTTTCAATTTTTTTTCTTATCCCAAATTATTAATTTTAGACGTAAAGTATTACTTATTGGTCGGAACACAAAGTTTGACCACAAATATACCCACCAAAATTACAAATCAAACAAATAGCACTTCAAATTCTACACACACATACACATAGAGAGAGAGACGTATAAATATTCGAAATTAAATTATCACTTACATAGATACACATATATATGCGCGTGTATGCATACACATATATATTTATTTGTATTCTAAAAAATAATTATACTTATCTATACCACACACACACACACATATATATATGCGTTTGTGTACATTATTTTGTCAAGTTCTAATTTTTATTTATCCGCTATCCGCCTTGGGTGAATCAATACCCTGGGCTAAACACTATGATAAATTCCTATTAATTTCACTTGATACACTAACCTATATTAATGGAGGTCGGTATGATATCTGAATTCATGGAGTAGTAGTTCATGAACTATGATCATATTATATTTAGATGTTGCCAAGAATTAGTGCATGAAGAAGACATCCAGATGATTTTTTGACAAGTAAGTGTTTTATTGATAAATATAAGAACTATTATTTAAAAATAAATAATAATATTTTAGCAAAATAAATGTAAAATCACAAGTGGTCAGTAAGAAGGTCTCACACTTGATATAATAATACAAGTAATATATATGTGTGTGCATCTCTCTCTCTCTCTCTCTCTCTCTCTCTCTCTCCGTTTATTTGATATCATCTTCTAATTTTAATTTATTATTTTTTCTAATTTTTTCACTCTCCTGAAAGCCTATTTTAAGTCAAAAGGCTTTATTTTTAGTCGTACAGTGTATAATTATTAGAATATCTTCATTTTTTTAACACACACACACACTTTCGCTCTCTCCCAACCTTCTTTTATTGCATTATATTTTCTCAATTTCAATTATTGTATTTTCATTATTCATTGTCTCTCTTGGTTTTAATTTGTTACATTTCTTCTACATTTAAAAGGCTTTTTTCTCTTATTTATGAATAATATAAAATTTATATTTTAAAAATATTTTTTATTTGTTTAATAATTATGCATGGCCATCAGGTGTGGCTTGACCACAAATATCTATAATTAATGTGATAAGTGGTTGTGTGTGTTTTTAAATAGAGAAATACATACCATAAAATATATCACAGAAAAACCTAAATTTAAGGAAAAAAGAATTTCATGACATGAAAAAATATATCATAGTCGAATGGGATAATTTTCTTCAACTGTTTCTATTATGTGTGCGTGTGATAATTTCAATTATTTTTGGTCTGTTGTATGCGTTTAACAATGGCCATTTGAACTTTTACATTAAGTCCCTATCACCTTCCAAATATTTAGACAAAAGTGAATTGTACAATTCTAAAACTTGTTGAAAATGTAAATTATATAATGTGTAATGAACCCATTAAATTGTTTCGCATATTCAACGATGTATTTACTTTTGAAATTCTCTCAAATTTTAATCCCAACTAAACTTAATGTATAAAATTATTGAAAATGTGTAATCGAGTTGAATTCAAGTAATAATTTGAATTCAACAATTATATAAACTCAACTCGTTTTGATTTTATAAAATTAAAATTAAAATTTGAGTTTAAAAATACATTGAAAGCTAAAACTCAAGCTTGTATTCAAAATATTTTCTAATTTAATTGAATTAGAGTCAAGGAGTTTGGTCCATTAATATCCCATAAAACTACTAAAAGAATAATAAGAACAATAATAGCCATGATAATAATAAGTTCAAACATATAAACTATAATCTATTTTGGCATAGATTAATATAGTTATAAAATTTAAAAACAAGATAAGTAACTGTTATAATATTCATGTATTGCAATTTGATCTAAGGATTGGTGGTGTTGCTCTATCATCGCACATATTTTGTGATTTTTTGTACTGTTATTGTTGTTTTTTTTCTGAGCAAATTTTCTATTTTTGTCCTATAAATTATTGATCAAATACATGAGAAAGATATCATCCATGCAATATATGAAGCAGATGAAGAAAGCTAATTACGAAATATGCAATTACTTAAATACTACTGATTTTCATTTATTATTCTTCACTTTATTCCCTCAAATTTCATTTATTTATTCACTTCCTAATTATAATTTCCTCTGTCGTTTCCTTTTTAATACTTTATTTCTTTCATCTATTTTATATTCTATCTATCTAAACAATAGAGTAAAAATACACAGGTAACTCTCTGGTTACACAATGTTCAACTATAATAACACCCTTAATTATTTGTTTTTTAATCTCCCTTTTTCAAATTAAATTATTTAATTTATCTATATTTTAAAAGTTTGCTCTCTTATTCTATCAATAATATAAAATTAGCATTTTGACACACTTATAGCATGCGCAGTTAAAAAATATTTTATAAATAAATTATTTGAATAGAATATGTGTATATTGTTTAATTATTTAATTAAATTATTTAATTTATCTATATTTTAAAAGTTTGCTCTCTTATTCTATCAATAATATAAAATTAGCATTTTGACACACTTATTGCATGCGCAGTTAAAAAATATTTTATAAATAAATTATTTGAATAGAATATGTGTATATTGTTTAAATGATTTGATTATCATAATTTAATTATATTGATAATTTTAAAAAATTAAAATTAAAATAATTTCAAACTATTAAATTTAAGTTTGATATTTAAAGTTGTTAGACTTGATCCGGTTCATAAATACTAAAATAGCAAAAATATGATTTAAAAGTAGATGTGAGCATTTCAGTAGATTAATATTGAAACCAACGCAGCTAATACAAGGGCCTCCTACTTTCACAATAGAATATTAGTAAAGTTTGCACACTTTTTGAGAATGTAAATTTATTTATAAATTATAATATTTTAATTAATATAAATATAATTCTTTAATATTAGAAAGTATAAAGAGTTAGTAATATGTTCTTTAATACCAATTATCTATGAGGATATTTGAGGTATATTAATTGTAAAATTTACTTTTATTGATTAATAAAATATTGATATTTATTTTATTAATATTCTAACGGTATCTTTATGTGTATAAATTTTGAATTACTTGAGAGAATGCTCATTGATCATATGATTGAGTTTATGAGCTTGACTAAATTTACAGCTCTTACTAAGTTAGGATAAAGTAAGATAAAATGTTTATATTGTATGACATTCATCATTGAAAAGGTCTATTATTATCCATTTACTTCACCTCGAATATGCTAAGATATTGGTTGCAGATTAAATGTTACTTATATTCTTTAACTTATGCTCCTTCCCAGTTAATGATGAACCTAAATAATCATACACATTAGAACACAGCGATGGATTAAAATCATTTGCAAGGTAGTGGTAACAAAGCTTGAGAAGTCTCGTGGGTCAAGCTTTGTGGAAGGGGTTTTGAGAAGTCTCGAGTGAATTTAATTTGATTGCAATTGAATTGGACTAAATGAAATAATTTGTTCTTTATTATATTTGTTATTGATAAGATAATTAATTAGAAACGTGACGAGTTTTTAATTTAATTAATAAAAATTAATTAAATCAAAAAGACAATACATAAGGAAATTATTTTGTATTTATTACATTTATTAATAAAGGAGATTATTAACTAAAAATATAAAGGACTTTTAATTTAATTAATGAGATTAATTAAATTAAAAAGAAATAATTCCAATGGGATTTTAATTATTAATTAGATTAATAATTAAATGTGAATGAGTTTGAATTAATTTTAAGATTCATGTGCAAGTCTTTAGAGCCCATTCTACTTAGAAATTCTTATAGGATTGTGTCTTGATAATAAATTACTTGAAAGAGTTCCAAACACAAATTACTATTCACTTAAACAATCCCACGGAGGCATTATTCATTAGGGCACGATTCACTTTGCATATGAGAGAAAATAGCTACTAGCCTTTCTCTCAAAAAATTTCTCAAGTGCAAAGAGCTGTTGGATTTCATGAAGTAGTTCATGGAAATTCGTTGAAGAAGTTTAGCTAACACCTTATTTGTGTGGACAAACTAGAAGTCGAGACCTCATTATGGCTCTTAGTCACATAAAAAAATGATAGGAATTAAATTCTAGGTAATAATTCATACAAACAAGTTAAATTTTAATTTATACGCTTTATGTGAAGAAAAGCATACTCTATTATGTTCTTTGATTATTTTCGTGATAAAATTTTAAAAATTTTTGCATTTCAAATCCAATCAAACTCAATATAAAAAATATTTAAAATAATAAAATAAAGAAATGTCAAAAGACTTTCAAACAAAAAAGAGAAAATTTTAAAGAATACACTAATAAAAAAGTTAAAAGAAAAAAGAAAAGGAATAAAAAAATTAAAATAAAAAATTATATAATTTTACATTATTCAAAAATATTTAAAATAAAAATTGATCAAAAATTAAAAGAATTTAAAAAATGATAAAATTTGAGAATAGATATAAATATAAATAATAAGTTGTATGTAAAGAGAAAAGAAAATGATAGAAATAGTAAAAGTTTGAAGTACGAGGGAAATTTTATAAATTCACTTTGTGTAACAAATTTTTTTTATTAAAATAATAGTATAGTGTAAATATTTATATTTAAATAACATTCCCAATTTATTTATATAATCATAAACATATATCTAGTACGCATCCAATTACTAGTACTATAAATAAAGGCCAAGTACATAATTGTGTATAACGCCTTTATGTAAATATTTTTGATTTTCTTTCATTCTTTATTTTCTTTTAATATAATTTTATAAATTTTCTTTAATATCTTTCAATTAAGTAGCATTATTTTTAAATTTATTAAATTTTCATAGACTTTTAGTTTTAATTTTAATCTTATTTTACTACAATACGTTATAATAAATAAATTGCACAAACATTGGATGTGCCACCATCACAATTTAAATAAAGTCAATTAAAGTGATCCAAATAATGTTAGCATTTCATTAATTTAGGAACGTAATTTTAAACATGTAAGATTCAAATCGTGATAATATTGTAACAAGAAAATATTATTTTGACTTATTAAATAGAAAACGTGTTTGCAAATAAATCCCGCCATTTATCGAATGCAATGAGACGCGTAGTTAAAATTGTCATATTTATTTTTCAATTAATGCATTGACCTTTATATTCTCTTGCTTATCAACAGCCATAAAACAGCTACAACATTATTTATTGCTAAGTACAACATTTATTTATTATTTGATTTTATTATTAAATTTGTTTTGACTTTACAGCTTTGGGCCAGCAATTAATTAATTTACTTTTATAAATTACTGAAAATTCTTCCTTGATAAAAATACTAGGAACCTATACATTACTAATATTTCTTCATTTAAAAATCAAAGATATATTTTCTCAAACAATATTCATATTTTTGTTTTTATAATATAATCGCAGAGTTCATAATTTTTTTTTATTTACGTAGATTTATTGATTTAGTAAATTGAATTTATGGTAAACCCAACAAATTCTTCTTCAAACTTTATTTTATTATTTATGGCAGCAGCGTGACATATGCAGAAAATAAAATAAAATATATTGATATGTCAAGTAACATAATTTAGTTGTTAATTGAAAATCTTTTCACATTTAATAGATGGCATTTGAGTAAAAACATTGACCAAATCTTTTATATTCGACATTCTCACACTTTGTTCATTGTACAACTCCAAGCAAGAATTAATAATTTTTGCGCATATAGACTCGAATTTTCCTTCCTAATTTTCAAAATTTTTTCTTATTCCGAATTATTATTTTTGAACCTAAAATATTACCCATTGTTCGGAACACAAAGTTTGACCACAAATAGACCCACCAAAATTGCAAATCAAACAAACAGCAATTCAAATTCTACAGAGAGAGAGAGAGAGAGAGAGAGATGTCAATATTCAAAATTAAATTATCAATTATACACACACATTTGCGCGTGTCTACACACACACATATTTATTTGTATTTTAAAAAATAATTATTTTATCTATACAATATATTAAGGACATTTTAATACCTTTAATTTTATATCTTTTATTGACTTCTTTTCCTCATATTTCATTTAATTTATATCCCACAACTTTAATTAATTAATTTTTTTTCAAATTTCTTTTTTTCTTCTATCATTATATAATTATATAAATCTTATGAATGATATCAATTTTGTTTCTAAAAATATTATTTTATTTATGCATATATCCCTAAATTTCAGTTTGTTTTATTTTTCCAGACTTCAATTTCAATAATTTATTATATTTTCTGTTTTTTTTTCAACTTTATTTCCGCATTTCTTATTTTAAAAAAAATTATAAAATACTAATGAATCATGTATACAACTATTCTCATGCGCTGAGTGAACTTCTCTTCACTGGTATAGTATTACAATTGAACTAATATAGTATTATACATAAGATATTTGCACAAAAAATATTCTACTGATCATCTATATATATATATATATATTTGATATTAACGTTAATTTTTATTAACAAATGCATAAAGAACAAATAAATAAAATAAACAATTTTGTTATTTCTATATTACTTATAAAGCAACCAACTCTAAATAATCACTCGTCCAAATATTCAGATTTTTTACACATTATTTTATCTCAATTTGTTTCGAAAATTCTCAAATTCTCTGCTCAAAAGGAGATACATAGTAATTATACATACCTACATACATACATAGATATAAATATAAATCGGTTTTCACTGCGTAAACGCGTCGGACAGTAATTGGTCAGTTTTTGAAACTGTCAACGGTGTTCTTACAAACCATGCTGTGTCGACCCCACTGAAATAATAACGGCCAGTCGATTTACGCTCGCAATAGAACGAACCTCGTTTTAGAATCCAAGGGTCTGTGTCCGTCTGTGACATAAGGGTTCATGCCTTAAAACAAACAGGCATGTGAGAGGAGCACCACGCGTTGATCCAAGACAGCAGAAAGTTCTGGTACAACACCTGTCGCTTAAATCAAGCAATCAAACCAATAAATGTTATACATGTCATTAAATGATTGACGTCCGTACAGTAGCCGTCGATGAGTGGATGGTGTGTTGGATTCAAATGTAGGTGATAACACCAAAAGAACCCCTAATAAAATAAATATATATTTTTAACTATTTTACTAGGTAAAGTGGCAAGAAAGGAAATGTATTTTCTCTCTACTCTGCTTCCTCCTAAAATTCCTTCTGTCCCAAACCTTCCTTCCCATTTTGTGTTGAGTGCTCAGTCTCCTCACTGAGAAGGCAAGACAGAGAGAGATCGAACTAGAGAGAATACATATAGGCGGGGGGGGGGGGGTAAGAGAGAGGGGAAGGCATGGGGTGTTTCCCTTGTTCTGGAGAGTCGTCAAGTTATAGGAAACAAAAAAGGAAGAGAAAAAATAACATCAACAGTAACCGGCGTAAGCCAGACGATCAACGACAAAACCCACCAGGTATGCGTGATTAAGCATGTTTGATGAAATGTCTCGTTTATTATTGTGTTTATAAAATTCTGAGTTTTAGAAGAGGAATTGTTTTTCTGTTTATCTGCGCATTCTGTAATTTGTATGCGTTTTCTGAAAGCTCTTTCTTTTTATTCTTTTTTTTTTCACGCCCATTAGCTTTTTGAATTGATGAATGTTTGATTTTCTTGTTCAATTTTTGAATCTTGGCGCAATTCAGTCGTGCCGTTATTGTAGGGGTAATTCATTTTCATTGACTTGCATGCTGATTTTCTTCTAATCTTACTCTAAACAATAATTATAATATTCTCTCTAAATTATGTTTTGTAATCTGTATTGAGTTTTTTTGTTGTCTATTCTGTTGCTCTTCGCCCTCTTTTGTTATAAAATGTTTGCGTCTGAGATCTTATGTATGTATGCATGTGCATGTGGCCTTTGCTGCATCAAAAGCAGGATTCACGACTTGTTGTCGATCATGGAGAGTTTGTATTCTGTGGGAAAACCAGTGTGCGATTAAGTCTTTGTTAATTGGTAAGATAAGCCTTGAGAGTTTGGGGTTCTATCAGAGGTATCTATCTAGTAAATCAACAATTTTGTTTGGTATGTGACCGTATCCAGGGATGGTCGATTTGGAGGTGACAACCGAGTATACTTTGGGAAGTTGTAGTTTAACCATTACTTTTCTTGTATGTCATAAAAGGCTTTTTATATTCTGTTTCTTTTTTATTTTTTATTTTTTATTTTTAATTTCCTCTTCATATATCCTCTGTATGTTCATGCTAAGAAAATCACATTGGTATCAATTGTGAGGCGTAACATCTTTCACATACTCTTTTGGGTATTTGTTTAATTTTTATTGTTTTTTAATCTTTTTTTTGTTTCAATGTGCTGCTATTTCACACACATATATTATTAAACTTCTTCTGTTCTGTTGTTTAGATGCTGTGAAGGTTAGTCAGCCTAAATTCGTGAAGGAGGAAGCTACAGCCGTAGATAGCTCTGATATGGAGGTCCCGACAAGGGAACTAAATGCTGGTAAGAGTCCTTATGATGGAGAAGGCAAAGCATGGACTTTCAAGTTTGTTGACTTAGTTGATGCAACCCAGAATTTTAACGCTGAAAATTTTCTTGGCGAGGGAGGCTTTGGAAAAGTTTATAAAGGTTGTCTGCCAGGAACTGGTGAGGTCAGTTATATTCATGTCGATTAACTCAATTAGTGATGGCACTTCTGACTCTTCTATATTTTTGTTTTTTTGTGAATCAGATTGCTTTATCCGTTTTTGGATTTCCCTTCCTAGAAAAATTGTTCTATTCTGTTTCTGGTGGAAGATATGAATGCATGTTGTTGGAACCATGCAGGTTGTGGCTGTCAAGCGGCTTGATCGCAATGGATGTCAAGGGATAAAGGAATTTGTGGTTGAAGTTTTGACTTTAAGCATGGCTGACCACCCTAATCTAGTTAAATTGATTGGCTATTGTGCTGAGGGAGATCAGAGGTTGTTGGTCTATGAGTACATGCCGCTGGGTTCTTTGGAGGACCACTTACATGGTATGTTGAGGACAGGTGTCGATTTTTAGTTTTGTTCTTTTCTCTTTGTTCCTCCTTTATTTCACCTTATAGCTTGCTTATATGTTTGTTCTTGTTCTTGTGATCCAATAGCTACTAAAAAGCAGAGAAATTGGTCAAGTTACTTGCCTTATTTTGTCTGTGCAGACCCTCGACCCAATAGAAAAAGGCTGGACTGGAACACAAGGATGAAGATAGCAGCTGGTGCAGCACAAGGCTTAGAGTATTTGCATGACAAGATGAAAACACCCATCATATACCGTGATTTGAAGTGCTCCAACATTTTGCTTGGAGAGGAATATCATCCCAAACTATCAGATTTTGGTTTAGCCAAAGTAGGTCCTTCTGGAGATAAAACCCATGTTTCCACCAGAGTGATGGGCACATATGGATACTGTGCACCTGATTATGCAATGACTGGCCAACTTACCTTTAAATCAGATATATATAGTTTTGGCGTTGTTCTTCTGGAGATCATCACTGGCAGGAGAGCCATTGACAACAGAAAAACTGGTTCAGAGGCAAATCTGGTTGCGTGGGTAAGTATTTTTATACTTATACCATCTACTGTGAACTTTTGGTTCTTTGAACTGTAAAGAAAACACTGGGTGCTTCAACATAGTGTTTCTTAATAACTCTGCATTCATTCAATTCGTTTTTATGAAGTTACATGGCTACCGTCTTGCACATCCTAGCAACAGTTCCACTGATTAGAAACTTCTGTATTCAAGTCAACCAGCTAAAGCTTTGTAACTTAAAATAGCATTTTTTCCTGTCACATTTAAAAGGCATTATAACGGTTGGATTTTTATGATTTCCAGTTTATGGCCATCCAAAATGGCCCTACTAATGCAGCATAGCTGATCTGAGAGAAGCCCATGAAAAGCTTCCAGAGTGTCTTTGCAACATTTCTTTTGTGTAGATCAACTTGCTTGCTTTTTATTTTTTTCCCCCTTCTTTCTTTTCTGAATATTAACGTCTGTTGGTGGCATGATGACAGAACTAGCTGGTGTTAAATTTCAGAAATAGGAACAACTGCACGGCAAAAATCTATTTTCTTAGTTGTGGATCATCTAATTATGGCTACGTGATGCCCATTTTAAACAAACTTCTGAGTCTGATCATATGCATAATCTTTCTAGAATCTGAAACCATTGTGGTCTCCAAGAACCAAATAGCTGAAATGTCTAAAATGTTGTTTTAAGTTTATGACTCAATAATTTGTGTAAAGTTGTTTTCTATTAGTCTGATGTATATTCCACATCCTACAAGCATCTTTGTTTTGTTTATTTTTGACGAGGGTATTCCTATAATTAGCTTTCAAGCAATTATAACAACGATATTTAAGGCATGAAGTTCATTACTAAAATCAGAGAGCCAAGGGGAGAACCACACCTCGTACATTAACATGTTTTGTAGGATTGAAATATTAATGTGTTAATCCTACCCTGAACACGTAGAAAAAGCAATCTTAGCTCACTTTTAGTGGCATCAGGGTTCTTTGAGAGGAGCAAGAACTTCTGCTAATTTTTGATTCTACAACCATGCCTTGCATCCTCTGGCTTTAATGATTAATGGTTTTCTATATTGATTGTCTCCAGGTGCTGTTAGCATATTCTATTGGGTTTTTGTAGACACTTGAGCAATGGAGATATGATACATAAGAATAAATTGTCATTGGTGTTTTTCCTATTCCTCTGTGGAATGCTTTATTATTCTTTCGCATGTTGGTTAGCTTCCCAAGTTCTATTTGTAGTGGCTGGTGCTACAGGGCTGGAAATTTCCAGAGAGGCATGCTAACTTGTTCCTTTGGCATCTTATTAAGATTCTTTTAAATTACTTACGAATTAAATTGAGTTAGTTTCTGATTTTTGTTTTCCTGAATTCACATAAAAAAAAACTTATTTCCCTGCTAAATGTTAATTTAACAAAGTATAAAACTGTTGCTGCTATAATCCGACATCTTCTTATGAGCTGAAAAGCCTACAAATCCAAATGCTATTTGCAGGCCAGACCATTATTCAAGGACCGCAAAAAGTTCCACCAAATGGCTGACCCAGCACTAGAAGGTCAATATCCTGCGAGAGGCCTGTACCAAGCTCTGGCAATTGCTGCCATGTGCGTCCAAGAGCAAGCCAACATGCGACCACTCATTGCTGATATCGTTACAGCTTTGAACTATCTTGTTTCCCAGAAATATGATCCAAGTACCCGTCCTATCCTACATCATGGGAGGAGCCCTACTCGGAGAATCTAGATGACTATTCTGAGGCGATCAATTCTTTTGCTAGCACATGCAATGCAACTGTTATCAGTTTTGGTACGACGGAAGATTGCTGGTGCAACTTCATAGAGTTGCTCCTACATTGAAATTGGTAAATTCTGGTTCTGGCATTCCTTGCATTATAAAGTGATATCTACTCCATCAAATAAACAAATAAGAAAAGGTTACAGGACAAACGACAGCTGCTTTCTGCTGTAGATTTTTCTTTCTTCAATACAATCCTTTGGATGTAGTTATGTTTTTGTAAAGTAAAGCAGTAGATGTGTTGGATGCAGTTGCGTTTTTGTAAAGCTGTTGATGAGTTGCAATGAAAGGAAAAAAGTTGTATGGTCATTCTCCTTGTTTATGTTGCCAACAGCTGACGCTTAGAAGCGAGAATTGTGCTCCCAATATGAAAACAAAAATGCATGCTTGGCCGTTTGGTGTTTGTCTTTAAATTTTCAGGGGTTGTTTAAAATTTTTGTAATTTCAAGATTTTTTACCCTAATTTGGCCGGAATCTTGCACGTGCCATGCACATGAGAACCAGAATTGGGTTTTTCCTGCTGTTTTACATGCTTTACAAGACTTACGTGGTGTGACGATGCGAAAAAGATAGGTAGGCGGGACGGGGTTTTGGAGGAAAAAGTCATTGCCATTAGTATTTACTCAAAAACATAAAATAAACATAGAAAAATTAATTTTTTTTTTCTAAACATTAGAAAATAGATGAAATTTTTGAAAAAGATCCAAATATTTTCTAACGTATAGTTAAAGAACTAAAAATATATTTTAGAAATTTTCTTGTATGTAGAGCACACAAATTTTACTTTCTAACTACAGAAGCAAATTAAAATTTATAAATTTATAAATTTTAAATTTCTAAAAATTTAAAAATAAATATATCTCTTTGCTAAAAAATATAAAATATAAAATTTAAAATTCATAATTTATTCGAAATATGTTTTAAAATAGAAACTAAAATTTAAGAAATTTTAAAAAATATTAATTTAATTTATTGTACAATGAAGATATTATAATATATTTTCTAAAATATTTAAAAACTTAAGTTTTAGAAAAAAAATTATTAAAATATATAAATGTATTCTCTCAAAATATATTAAAAAGTTAAAATTTTCAATTAAAAAGCATAAAATTAATATTCAAATAAATAAATATATTTCCTTACATTTTTAAGAATTTATATTTTAAAAAATATGAAAACAAAGATTTTCATTATTTTAAAAAAATATTTTCTCATATAGTGCAACTGAGGCTTTAATTACAAATGGAGTAGACTTTAAAAAGTTTATTTTATTTTTTTTGTTATTTATCATTTATTGTATATTAATATATTTTCCATATCATTTTAGCACAAAACACAATTCAACTCTCAAGCCACGTCATTTTTTTGTTGCTCGTGTGGGCAAATTCACTGAGAAGTTAAATTTTTTGAACTATATGTATACATACAAACATACATACATATATATATTTCCAGAATATAATTTTTTTTATATTTTTCAGAAATTTTAATATTTCATTTAGTTTTATATTTTATTTTTTATAATAGAGTAAATATAATTTTATAATTTTGTAGATTATATTTTGAAAATATTATAAATTAATATTTCATATTTTGTATTTTCACATTGTATGTTTGGTTTTTTAATTAATTATTTATTTTATATACTTTAGAAAATATAAATGTACATTTTATTGTTTCTTAGAAAATTTAAAATTCATATTTTATATTTTATGTAATATATTTTTTGTATCCTTTTGAAAATAAATGAAGAAATTATATTTTTGTGTTCTTAATTTATAATTTGGAAAACAATTTTTTATTTTTTGATTTTTGATTTTTTTTTTTGTTTTTGGTCCAGAAAATTTAGTTTTTCAATTTTTATATTAGTTGAAATGAGTGGTATTCCATACCATGCCACATGGGAAGCCAACTTAGACAACAGGTGCACGTGCAAGATTCTGACCATTCTAGTGTATGAAGTCCAGAAATTTTCAAAATCAAAAACGCTAAATGACCATATAGGGTCGGAAAATGCAGTTTTGCCCCCAAAATAACCTTGACTGGCGAATAAAGAAGTAAAGGTAGAAAAGCAGAAACAGAAACGCAGCGTGCGCGTAACGTGCATGGCACACGAGAAAGGCCGAGTCCACCCTCAACCAACCTATCAACGAGCAATCAAAAAGCCCAGAAGACGACTGCTTTTACCTACAAATGTGCTGTGGCTTTTCCCTCCCAAATGAAATCAACTAACCCACTCAATCCCGTCTCTTGTTCTCCCTCCACAATGCCGAGACAAACGAGCACATCGCGGGGGACAGAGGTTCCGCAGATTTCAAAGAAAAGGTCGCTGTTCTCGCTGAGGAGGAAAGTAGAGGAGACCACCGATCTTCCACTCTACCACAGGCATTCCAGCTACGGCAAGAGGGAGAATTCAGAAAAGTTGGTACATCTCATCCCTGTGGTGGTGCTGCTCTGCCTTTTTATTCTCTGGTGGTTTTCTTACCCGGGTATGACTTGGATGGTGATTCCTAAGAAACAAAGAGACACAATAATTGGTTCTGTTATTCTTTCTTGCTCTTCTTTTTCGATTTTCTTGAATACCCTGTAGTTTATTGAGTGACTTTCGTGGATTTTCCATTGCACGATTGAGGAAGTATTGGAAATAATCGAGGGTTTTCGTTTTCCTTTTTTTCCAAATTATCGAGATACTCTGGCAAAGGGGTCTTCCTTTTTATTAGGTTTGTTCTAAATATAGACTTGTCATTGTATGTACATATATTCATACTTAATGTCTGCTCGATCGAGGGCTTTTATTTATCTTTGTTGTTTCCGAATCTTTATGGTTCTGCGACTCTATCTTCTACGTTGCTTTGAATGTATTAGATCTTTTAGTTGAATCTAGGACTACGAAATCCTGCAGTTTTTGAAGGAGTTTTATTATATTTCTCAGCCCCCCAAAAAAAAAAAAAACAGAAACCAATTCGTCTAAATTCGTGGCAGAACGCAGTAAAGAAGTTGCTTATTTGGTATGTATTAATTCCTTATTCATGTATTGAAAACAGTGAATTTGGATATCAAGAATGGGAGAATTACAGTCGCACACCGAGCTATGGCGCAGAGTATACAGTTTCTGAAACCTACCAAAGAGGCTTCAGGCTTTCCACCATATCCATGGATTTCTGAAATGCACATAATGGGCAATGATAGCACCACACAATGAGCAGTGGGAGTAAACTGTATAGGTATTGCGTTACATCAAGACTTCTAATTCTGCCGATCTGTTGTGCGACGAAATTACAAATGCAAGACTTCTTCTTGATGCTGTATAACTTTGATTTTTCTGAGGCCAAAACGAATACAAGTACGCTAAAATGGCTAACTGTTGCGTTTACAGACAAAATAGGAACCAGAAAATCCAGTCATGATCACAACTAAATGTCCGATTTTGGCTGAATGCAGCTTTGATAGCATCTGCGGAGTCGAAAAGATGAGCAAATGTGGATCTTCTGTGGGGATTATTCATGTATTAGATGGTTACATTGAGATTTTTGGTGTTGTGCAGCCCCACGAGCTTCGGGGGAGAATACAAGGGATCTTCACGAAATAAACAGCCTTCTGTTACATATAATTTATTTCACATCATCTGCAGGTATCCACCCGTGAGTGCATAACTAAATCCCTCTTTAAACTTGAACGCAAGCATTATGAAGTCCGTTGTGAATGCATGAGGCTGAGGGGAAGCGCGAATAAATTTTGGAGCTGATAAGTGAACAAATCTAGATATAAGTGAATAAATAACATTCAAATCCAAAACATACAAAAACGAAGTTTGAATGAAAAATACACGAATACACATGTAAATTAAGGAAAAATAATTTAAAATTCGTATCAAAATATGGAGCCTTTTAAACAGTCACTCTCAAAGTTCTATTTATACTTGTAGAGTCCAATTCATAAGATATTTGACCCCTACTGAGAAAGTAACTTTGCATAAATTCTAATGCAACTAAATAATATTAAAATAATAACAAATTATATATAAACTTGATTTCACGCCCTATCCAAATAAATAATAATAGTTCTAGAGAAATCCTACTAAAAATATGCAATTAAACTAAAATCCAATCAGCCAGACTGATATAGTGCCTTCTTAGATCGATTCACACCTCCTCTAATTGATTCCAGCTGATCCATCACGCATAGATTGTAACTTTGAAAAGTTTTTGACTTCCTCTCTATCGATCTCACGACGTTCGGATTAATGTGATGTCACATGGATCGACCTGTGTTGATCTAGTTTGATCCTACGGTATTTATGTTCCAAAATGCTTATTTCCTTCTTTGATCTTTCCACATTGATCTCCTCGTAACATGGGAAATTATAATGTATTTGTACCCTATTTGTGTGTGATTTTAGGATGCATGCGAGCCAAAATGATCAAAATATGTTTCTATGTATGAAATATATCAAATAGGCTGATTTGGATGTGTACTACACTTAAAGTGTAAAATTTGGCTTACATTCTAGGATCGCACTTGTGAGGGAACACTTCGCGGCCGTGGATGGACAATTAGCAACGGCGAATATGAAGTGAGGGAACACTTCGCGGCTGTGGATGGACGATTGGCAACAGCGAATATGAAGTGCAGTATACTTCAAAAGTTGCCATAGAATTAGCTCACAGTTGCGAGATTGAAGGCTGCTAGCGCGAGAGATGCAGCCACGTTAGTGAAGTTGGTAGCGAACTACACTAGAAATGGAATAGAACGTAGCAAGGCTGGGACCGTGAGTGCGAGAAGACATGGTGGGACCACAGAAGACTTGAGCACAAGAGTGAAGTGGGAGAGCGAAGTGTTCTAGAATTGAGGTAGAATGTCCTGTGATTGAGTTTGTGAACATGGGGATGCAAGGCGTGTGCGAGAGCTGAAGCCACAACCATAGAAGTTGAGGGGCAAAATCTATGCAAACTTAAGCTTGGATTCGCAAGTGAGTTTGCGAGTGCAGGAAGTGATGCCACTGTTGTGATATACAATGGAAAAATCTGTGACCTGTGATTTTAAGGGCTTCTTGTCTTTTCACGCACCTACACAAACCCTAGCCCCTATACACATATTTATAAATCTCCCACATGTCTCATAGAGAATTTTAGGCTAGTTTTTACATTATACAACACTTAAAAACGTAGAGAATAGGATTAAAGGTGTACAGAAGAAAGGATTCATGCCAAAGATTGAAGACGTTCATTCCTCCACGCAATACGTGACATATAAACTAAGTTTTTCTACACTTTTTCTATTACTTTCATGATTATTTGAATGATGAACAAATTAGTTCTGTGTTGTGTTGAATTTTTTATGGATTGCCAATTTACTTTCTAATAGCTTGTGTATGTGATTGGTGAACTATGTATGCACGCATTATTGATTAATTGTCTTTGCCTTCGTTATTTGTAATTTAAGAATTGGCTATTAATTATAGCACTTGATCAACCTTATAATTAATTTGTGACCAAGTGAGTAATAATGGAAGTGAAATTTGTACTTTAAACATACAATTACAAACATTAATCTTATAAGAATAATGGGTGTAAAACCATATGATTAGTGTGTGAAACCATATGATTAGTAGGACAACATATTGCTAATCATGAAACTTGATAACTTAACTTATTTGACTTGAGAATACCTACTAAAATCTGGAGTTAAAGTTATAAGAGAGTTTATGATAATATTCCATAGAACTTACGATTATTAATTTGTAACAAGGTGATTAAATTGATAATTAATATAATAGGCATACATAGAATACTAATACAACACAAGTAGCTAGATTCTTTGACTATTGGTACTTCACCCTTATTTTTGCACTCTTGTTCTCCTAAGTGCTCATTTTATTTATTTATTTATTATTTTCACTACATTTCTTAGACCTAACTAATATAATCTTAGTTAAATCAATAGATACAAAACCCTTCTCATGAACACGACACCTGTAATTATCACAATATTCGTTTTATAGAAATTTAATTTTGGTGTGGTAATAACATGCATCATCTCCCATGCCTCCAAGTGACATCGCAAAGTTTCAAATCTTTTCAAAAATCATTATCTTAACCTAAAATTGATTAGTTTTTTCCAAATTAAATTTAAAGAATTTTTGCATATTTTGATGTTTCACATCTAATCCCCCTCTTGAAAAATAAATTTGCCTTTGAGTTTCGTTGAAATCCAAGATCTGGTGAAACTTCCAAAATATCTATTCTAGGACCCTATATGTAATTTTGTTTAATTGCACATATGAAATCCTTGGATGTAATTTTATGCACCATGGCTATTACATCCCATACAAAAGTTCGTTTGCTTTAGGAGCCTTCCATGCAACTGTTGTACTAATATTCTCGACAATCTTCCTGAATCGTTTATACCATTTCCATCTATTATTCTAACCTAATTACTAATCCATGCATGTGTACTACAAAAACTTTAAGAATGCCATCTTTTACTCGATATTCCACCTTTTTTGTTTTTTTTCTATAACAGTCAATTGGCAAAAGCACTTAATGTTGTGATGCATCTATTGTCATATTGCAACTCCATGGATAAAACAAATTCAATGTATGAAACAAGTTAAAAAGATAGATCAATCACCTCTATTTGTGCTATATCACCACATACCGTTATGTTGGAGTCATTGACAACAGAAGGTTCTTCACATGTAATTCTTTTAATCTGTAAACTTGGCATGTTTATTATTTCCCATTTTAACTGAATATACATTAAACGAGCTTGGAGTCTTTGCTAGTGACTTTGAATTGCAATTGTGGCTCTTTTTCATTGTCTAGCATAAAATTCATTCTTCGCTGCAATTATTCACATTCTCGTTTACATTGAGATAGTAGTCAAGTGCAACTTTTGGTATGATTTCCTAGCATAGTAGACTTGCTATGCTCTTTGAATCTTGATATCAGACATATGTCTTGCAGCATGCCTTTTCTTACCACCTTAGGTTAATCATCTAGTTTCAATGGAGTCAAGTCATAAGCCATATCACCCTTTTAAACACATAGACATTCTCCTTCTTTAAAGTAGCACACTCTTTGTATTTCCACAAATGCCCCAACAAAATTAGTCGAGCATCCATGTCCACAATATCACATATCACTTCATCATAATACTTGAAAATTTCAAGTGAAACTCTACACCTTTCCACCATCTTAATCAACATGCTAGAACCTTTTGTTTGTGGTTGGTTCATGGTGTCTTTCACTAGGTAATTTCAATTTTTTCACAATTTTTCTAGAAATTCTATTTTAAAAAATGCGCTCATCAACGATCAATTGCAAACCTTACTCAAAACTTGACATCTTGTTTGGAAGAGTTGATCTTATTGAATTTTGGATTTGGCTAAGGCTCAATCAAGGGCAAATCCCTCTGTGGACAAAATTGTTGTATAATAATAAGAGAAATTATACAAGATTAAATAATTTAGATCAAAGACAATGTTTAGGTTTAATTCTCTAATTCTAATCATTTGATTCTTTTTTCAACTTCAGAATTTTGAGTGTTTTGAAAATCTTCTAGAAGGATATACTGATTTGATCTTTCTTGAAGCTAACTTGATCACTAGAAAACATTAATTTATGGAGTTTGATGCTGCATACAGGTTCAAATGCCAAATTTAGGGAAGTGTCCCAATGAATGTCTTGAATTTCGCCAAAAACACCGTGGAACTTCCTTCAAGATGGTATTTGAGCAAGTTTGGGGAGAAATTTGACTTTTATCTGCTTTGAAGATTGCTGGATCTACAAATAACATCTATTAGCCAACTTAGCACCACTTTTGCAAATTAAATGCCAAGATTTGGAGGATCTCCATGAAAAACGTCTTGGATTTGGAGATGAATGTGGTTCATCTTTCTTGATTTGTGGAAAAAATTTGAATTCCTTCACTTAAATGCCTTCTTGTTTGTCTTCAAGTTGCATGCCTCTTCTAGTTGTGTTTCTTCAATTGTGTGTCATATTATGAGAAGACCACCCTATTTATAATAGTGGAAGAGTCAACTTGCATTGTTTGTTCGGCGATGTGCATAATTTGTTTGTTGAAGAATATTTGACTGACATTTCTTTCTATTAATTATGAAATTCGATTTGATATGTTCTTCCTTTCTAAATGTCAATATTTATTTTTTTTAAAATTTAAGAATATTTAATTTGACTGTTAAATTAGTAAAATTTGACATTTGGCGTAACTTGATTAAGATTATTTATATTAAAATATCAATTATTTATTATTGGAGCTTTGTTTATTTAAATTCTTTATTTATTTAATTGATATTTAGCACAAATCATTCCATAGTTTATGATTTTATTGGGCATAAAATTTATGTGGTTACAAATACTCTCCCTAAATTGGGCTCTGCAAGAGTAGCCCGCCAGAATTTGTCTTGCAGTGGGTTTTCCCATTTGCCGGTGCATGGCTTTATTACATTTTGTCTCTCTAACAAATATGGCTTGAAGAACCCAAACCTCATGCTGATTTGTTCCCACGCAACCTAGCAATCCCGGCCATGCGTCCGAGCCATTAGATTCTTACCCCACTTCTTTTAATTATCTTGCGTGAACCCATATCACCTCAACTTAGTAGAGGCAAATTACCTTCATCATGTGAGCTCCCTACATGCGTAATTCTCCTGAAATTCACCATGCAACTTCCACGCATGTTCTCTTCTACTATTGGGCCCCCACGAGAAAGAAATTCCCATGCTAACTTGTTTGCCTCTTTCCTTGGCAAAATAAACCCAGCACTCTAATTACTAGAGATCAAACTTCCATGTGTAGCAATACAATCTTTCCATACCAATTGCTTGCACAGCGCCACCTTTCCATTTTCCTGTTAATTACAAATCGCGTGACACTGTGGAGACCAGAATCACCCCCTTTCCAAGACCAGACACAAGATGATTTGTTTCTGCTGCAGCGTGCTGGGCTCCCATATTTTGGACCATTCCAAAAGCAAACAAATTTCCTTTTTCCTTTCTTCGGATTCATGCCCATCATAAATTACGGTAGACAAGAAAGGGTTTCCTCTCATTGATAGCATCCGATTCGCCGTCTCCCTTTGCTACAAAACTCTCTGGTAAGCTTTCTCCCTTCCTCCTCTTTTTATTGTCTTTTTTACTTTATCTCTTCTGTTGTTTCTTCTTTTTTTTTTACCTCCTTCAGGAGCCAAGGTAGCTCTGCTTTGGTACAAACATGGCGTGGACCAGCTCCCTTGACGCCATGGATGGGCGTCGGAATGATAGCCGAGGAGGTGCGACGTGGGAGGAGCGAAGGTTGGGCAGAAATTGACTCGTTTTCTTGGCGCAGCCAAGAGGAGCGGTTGCCGGCAGCGGCGGATTTCTAAGCAGCGCGGCCGTGTTGAGCAACAATATAAGCTCTAGGCATCAGTGAAGGTGATGCGATGAGGCGTTTCTGGTTGATGGGGCAGTGCGATGCAACAAGCCTTCTAGCGGTGGTGAGGCTTCGCATAGAGTTGGCGACGGCTTCCGACTGGTGGCAGCGTGTTATCAAGCTGAGGACAGCGACTAGCTAGACGTGATGGTCGGTGGAGAGAGTTCGCAAGTGCCGTGGTGATGCGGCCATTCTGAGTTTCGGCGTGGTGCTAACGCGATGATGATGGGTGCAGTGGGCCAACACTGGAGCAGGTGATGACGTTGGGTGCTCGACGGAGACTTTATCCAGCAAAAATAAAAGATTAGGGTGGTAAATTTCTTAATAATTTTAAAAAGTTAGATATAAATACTCCTTCAGCATAGAAATAATAATAACAAAAATCTAGGTGTAGTTAAGCAACTAAAAGATATGATGATAAGTAGGAAGAAGAAATTAAAAGATTTGGAATATAACTTAGATAAAGAGAATGTGTTGCCATTTAAGCTAGAGGATGCAGCGAGCTTTTCCATCCGTGCATGGGAAACTTCTCGTTTGATAATATTTTATGTGATTTAGTTGTTAGTGTAAATGGAATGTGCTTTTCTTACTTTTTGGGCATTTGATATGGAGTCTGTGAAGTCTACACATATGAAGATATAATTAGAGATAGATCAATGACAAGACTACTTGTGCGTGTGAAGGATGTCTTGGTGAATGTGAGTAATTTTATTGTTCCTCTAAATTTTATTGTTTTAGACATGAACGGTGAAAAGGGACAAAGAATTATCTTTGGCCGTCATTACTTGACCACCATGAAGGCTGTAGTAGACATGAAATAAGATAGTTTGACATTTTATGTTGAGACAGAAAAAGTGACATTTTTTATGTACTTAACATCCATAATCACTCACACACAAAAGAAGAAAAAAGATGTTTTAATGTTACTTGAGCTTAATAACGTGAGTAACAAGTCTAATGATGAAGCAAGTGCAAAGGAATATGAAGTGCAATGGCTAGAAGGGGGTAAAAGCCAAGTGTGGGGAAGAGTCCAGCGAACCACCATGGCAAACAAAGGAAGAGCCAAACATAGGAAAAAATGCAAGAAAAAAAAAAAGGAGAGATGTGCAGCTCATGAGAGGTTGTGAATTTCCAAAGTCACAATTAATACACCCTAGACCATGAATACCTTGTCAAACTATAAATAATAAATACAATGCTTCTTATGAGTCAACCTAAGTTACTTTTTACTACTTTTAGTTTCTTTCTCTTGTTTTTGTGTTTGCTTTGTTTTGTGTTGCATAGATATGATCTACCTTTTGATTTTAGTGTAGAATTTTGGAAAAATGAAAAAGACAAGGGTGTTTGTAGAAGTCAAAGAAGAAGCATAAGTGCCACCCCATCAAGCTGTCTCATTCTTTATTGCTTTATTTCATTGATAATAATATGATTCATATTAGGCAGCAAAACTAAGTGTAGGGGTAGGCCAAAATGTAGAAAACTTTGAAGGAAAATAGTATCATTGCATGGGGTATGAATGCAAAAATATTTGGTGCATGTAATGTTGTGGAATATATGATTCTATTGATTGTATAAGCATTACGTGAATTTTATAGCCACTGGACTTAATTTATGATAAATGCTTGACTAAAGAAAATTGTGTTGCTAGTTTCCAATTATTTTTGAGAATAGCATACTAGAACTAGTGTTGAAAATATGGTTCCTATTTCATTAAGCACACACTTTTCACTTTTGATTATTAGACTATTAGAAAAGTTCTATGGTGAGGATGAGATGACTGAGTTAGAGACATAAGTCTTTAGGTGTTGAGGAATTTTCAAGTGAATAAGGAAAATTAACTAGCAGAAAAAAAAACAGAGTGAGAACATTAGAAAATAAATAAATTAAAAATCTCAGAAAAAGTTGAAGCAACTAAGTAATTAGAATTGCACAAAGACCCCGTCTATTCTCGAGTAAAAAGGTTGCCTAGTTAAGAGTAAGCAAAACATTTTAAGTAGTGAGTTGAGTAACTTGAGGTACATGATGACCCAGGTTCACCTTTGCGTAAAAAGACTTGTAACTGCTTAAGAAAGAATTTAAAACTCATGAAAGATTGTGAAAAATAAGTGTGGGAAAGAAAAAATAATATATGTTAGTTCACACAAGTCCTCTCGTTAGAATTGATGTTAATTGAATTTGTTCAAAAGAGAGCGACTTATTACCAAGAGTGAGTGATCCTAGATTTAATTGCCATTGAATTATCATAGAATCATCAAATAATTAAAATGATTGAGAGTTGAAAAGTGCCACACACACGCGGGAACACATGTTCTAAATATTTAGGTTGAAAGTGTTATCTTAAATGTTTATGGACCAAGTGACTTGTACATATTTAACTTCTAAAATTAAGAAGGGCGGCTAAGTTTATGACTTTGTGCATCAATAAATTAATTGGAAGAAAAAATGTTTGCTTAAGAACAAACAAATGAGTAAGTGTAGAGGTGTGACAACATGTGAAATTATAGTATATTTGTACTTCTTCTATGCTTAATTTATGCATACATGTGAGTTAAAATAGTGAAAATATATTATTATGCACGAAAAATACTAATTATGAAAATATGAGAATATGGAGTTACTAATTCATTTTGAACATTTTCTATACTTAAAATACAACTTCATGATTACAGGCTAGCTTTGCAAATGTGAAAGGAAGAGTCGTGGCTATGAAAAGTGGTGATGCAACCAAGATATTCAATCATCAAGTATTCTAGAATTTCAGCAATCCGGGTTTGTGAGAGCTAAAGAAGGATTTGCGACTGTGGATCTAAGTTATGCAACCACAAATGCAATGGTTGCTAATAGAGGTTTTGTGAGAGTGAAGTTGATGTTTGCGAGGGTGAAGTGATAGTGTAGTAGAATTTTTGACTTCGAATTTGCGTAATTTTTAAGGACTTTTTCGTTTTTTCCCACTCATATTGAACCCTAGGCATTATACAAGTATAAATACATATTCTCCACATCTTGGAGAGAATCTTAGACTTAGTTTTACTTTTCTAAATACTTAAAAATATATGAATTCAAAATTGAAACCTTGGAGAAGGTGGAATTCACATCAAGAGTTGAAGAGAGTTCATTCCCGCACACAATGCTAAACACACAAACTAACTTTTTCTAAACTTTTTCTATTGTTTTTATGATTGTTTGGATGATGAACAATTTAGAATGGGTTTTGCTTGAATTTAATGAGCTTTTAAATTTCTATCTAATTGCTTGTGCTTGTGATTGGTAAATTATGTATGAATGAGTTATGATTTATTATCTTTGCATGGTTTATTCACAATTGCCCAATTGGACAGTAATTATAAGATCTATTAATTAATCTGTGGTAGTCCGGGGAATGACATAAGTGAAACTTGCGTGCTAGACATATAATTTTGAATATTAATTCTATAAGCATAATTGGAATGAAATCCTAGAATTAATGTAGGCAAACATTGTTAATCAGCAATCTCAAATACTTGACTTAATTTAGTCTGGGAAAATTTATAAGACTTTTGAGTTAAAGTTGTAGAAGAATTTGAGAAAATATCTTATAGACTTTCAGGATTAACAATTCCTAACGAATGCAATAAACTGATAATTAACGTAATTGACATATATAGGAAACTAACACAATACAAGTGGCTAGATGCTTCAATTACTAATACTCCATCACTTCCATCTTGTGTGCTTAGTTTAAAGTGTTTTCTTTCATTTCATTACTTTTTACCTTTGACAACAATTTGGAGGTTTAACTGATAGGAACTTAGTTAAATCAACAAACTCAAAACCCTTCCTCATGGGTGCTCATCATAGGAATGATAACTGTACTCACCATGATACTAGTTTAAATATAATGAACTAATACCTTGGTGAGTATAGGTGTTGCAACCACAAAGAGAAGGGTGTGTGCGTGTCTTTTAATATAATCATGTTTCTATTAGTTATGCCATCAGAAGGTAGTGAAATTAGAACAATTAAAGCGAACTCTTTGAAAGCCAAAGTAACAAAATTGAGTGATGACATACCAAGAGTCGAAGAACCTAGCCCCTTGTGATGTGTTGGTTTCCAATGTATACCAATTTATATTAATTATCAGTTTAATTACCTTGTTATAGATTGTTAATCTTAATATTTATAGAATATTCTCCATAACTTTCCTACAGCTTTAACTATAAATTTGAGCGGGTATTCTCAGGAGAATTGAGTTAAATAATTAAATTCTATGATTAACTATATTTCATTCGCACTAATCCTATAATTTCACTCTAGTTACTTCTCGCACAACTATGAATTAACTTCAAGGTTGATTAAGTACTATAATTACTCCTCTCACTAATTCAATTCTTGTGTATTGCCCCATTGTGATCACACCATGCACGATCACAGTTGTGAACTCAACTATGGCATAAACTGCTCCATCTTCCAGCATGCACCATATCCTAATCTACACTCATGAGCAAGGTTGCCACAATCTCGATCATGAGCTCTTTTTTGTGATAATTTCTATACACTCTACATTCGACTTCCACAATTGCAAATCTCATGTCTGTGGCCGCAGATCACCTTTTTGTGGTTGTGAATCCTCCAATTTAGACACCAAATTCATTTAAATGCAATTTATTGTCAATTTCCATTACATGTCCTCAAGTATATGTCCAAACATTCCCAAATCATCATGAAACGCTACTTGTACATGCATTCACTTATAATATAACTATTTTAGCTTAAAACACATGCAAAAAATTAAGCATTGTGAGATACAAATATGCTCTAAAATCGTAACTTATCAGGGCATATGAATTTTGAGAGATACATGTTATGCCTGAATAGTAGCAATGCTCTCTTAGAGGCTTCCATACTAAATTTCGTTAGTATCTTGTTCGTGTATTTGGGAGACACCCAACAATCTTTTCGCACTATCTCTACAGACGTGATTGTCTAAGATATAAGTCACTTTTTCTAAGTCTTTCAAGGAGAATATACCGGATACCATCCCAACTTCATTTACAATTAGCAGTATGTCATCTACATATAGAACTAGAAATGTAATGGTGCTCTCACTAATCTTTTTATAGATGTGTGACTTAGCCTCTTTTTTAATCAAAGCAAATGATTTAACTACACTGTTAAAACAAAAATTTCAACTCCTCGATGGTTGCTTAAGGCCATAAATGGATCTCTTAAACTTGTATACCTTATGAGATTCCTTATGGACTTCAAAATCTCATGGTTCCATCATATAAATATCTTCTTCAAGTAACCTATTGAGGAAACCAGTTTTAATATCCATATGCCAAATCTCATAATCCTAGTAGGTGGTTATTACAAGAAGTATCCGAATAGGTTTGAGTATTGCCACCAGCCTAGCCGTATAGGTCTTTACCTTGCTAGTCGAACTAATCTTCCTTTTGTAGTCCCACTTACATTCGATGGGAACTATTCCACTCGGTGAATTCACTAAGGTCTAAACTTGGTCTGCATGTATTGAATTCATCTTGGACTATGTAGCCTCCAACCATTTGGCGGAGTCCTTTTACAACATCGCTTAATCCAAGGTAGATGGATCATCTTTACGAACATTATCTCCCATAACAAACAACTCTTATTCGTTCCTTAAGGCATAACTATATTTTTCTAGTGTCCAAAAGATCCTACTCGATCATTGCAATGCTTGCATCATGGAAGGTTGTTCTTGCATAGGAGTTTATTGCATGGGCTTGTAGTTTTGTTGCTTATGCTGAAGCTTATTGGGCACAATCGTTCTACCTATACCACTTTCTTGAATGAACTCTTTTTTAAGAAAACATGCTTGATATCCAACAACAATCCTATTGTTATACGGTTGGTAGAATTCATATCCTATGGAATCATTGAGATATCTAACAAAGAGGCACAGGACGGCCTTTGCCTTTAACTTATCTATTTTACACTTCTTAAGGTAAGCTAAGTATCCCTAAATTCTTAAATTCAACATTAAGGTATTTGCCACCACGATTCAATCATAGTGCTTTCATATGTTTTCTAGTTTGCTTCTCTATTGCACCTTGTTTTCAAAAGGTTTATGTCTGTGCTTCATCAAGTACATATAACTATATTTAGAATAATCATCATTAAAGGTTATGAAGTAGTAGTATCCTCCCTTTGCCATTTCATTAAATGGGATACAAACATTGGTGCGGACTAAATCCAACACCTCCGTGGGCCTTTTAACGTGCCCATCAAATGGACTCTTAGCCATCTTTCCTTGTATGAAGGTTCACAAGTTGAATAAAGTTCTTCTCTCGATGGGCCAATGTACCCATCTTTCTCCAATTTGCTCATTCTTGCATTCTTTTAAGTAAATTTTGATAGAGAGTATTGGAATGCTATTAGGTATGTCCTTAAGTACTAGACAAGGACTAAGGATATGATACTTTTGTATGGAGAGCGGGGGTTAAGGATGGATGGAAATATGGATTTTGATTTTCAATTAGATGTGGATGATAGAAAGTCTATCTCTACATACATCTTCACCTTTAATGGAGAAGCAGTGAATTGGAAGAGTTTCAAACAGAGTACCATTACATATTTTAGCATTGAGGTTAAGTACACCTTAGCACGTAATGCCCTAAAGGAGCGTGTTTGGATAAGGAAGTTTGTTATCGGGTTTCAAGTGGTTCTAGATATGGATCGGCCATTGCAACTTTATTGCAACAACAATGGCATGATCACATAGTCAAAGGAACTAAGGTCTCATTAAAAATCAAAATGTATTAAGAGGTGTTCTCACATTATTCAAGAGATCATTGGAAGGGGGCGACACACCATTTAGAAAATAATTTTAGTTGATAATGTGGTTGACCACTCACCAAGTTGATGACATAAGTACAGTTAGATTGCCATCTTGACAAGATAGGTATTAGGTACATAGCGATTGACATTATAATTATTAGAATTAGAGTGCAAATGAGAGATTATAAGTGATATGTCCTCTGACGCCAATAGAATTTGAAGATTATTGATTGTAAATGCAAATATTTGATGTATTAATAAAATATTAATATTCATTTATATTGATATTCTGGCAGCTTATCATACATATGAATCTAGTATGGTGAAAAATAATGCATGCACCCATATAGTTGTGTTAAGATGTTTTATTCACCATGGGCTAAGAATATGAACATAGGACTTTTTAGTACACAATCATTAAAATTTATTTGCAAGTCACATCGGAAAATTTGTTATTGTGTACTTTGATCATATATTGATTTATATTAAGACAATGGATGAGCATAATAAGCATGTTCATAATGTACTATTTACTTTGAGGAAAGAGAAGTTGTATGCTAACCTCAAAAATTGTATTTGTGAGGACCTTCATTTGTTTTTGGGTTTTGTTGTGAGTTTGCAGGGCATACACTTTGATGAGGAGAAGTTAAATGCAATTTAAGAATGGCACACACCTCAATTCATTGGGGATGTTAGAAAATTCTATGGCTTAGCTAGCTTCTAGTATCAATTTGTGAAGGATTTTAGCACTATAGTTGCCTCGCTAATGACTATTATCAAGAAGAATGAAAAATTTAAATCGGACAAAGCATAACTGGATACCTTTAATACATTAAAACAAAAACTCACGTGTGTACCTATTCTTAGCTTACTTGTCTTTAACAAGACTTTTAAAATTGGATGTGATGCCTTAGGTGTTGGGATAGGCACTGCACTAATGCAAGAAGGAAGGCCTATTGCATGCTTCAATGTGAAGTTGAGTAGAGCCACGTTCAAATACCCAACTATGACAAGGAGTTGTACTTCTTAGTCCAAGCATTGTAACTTTGGCAATACTATTCAAGGCCCAAAGAATTCATAATCTATATTGATTATGAGTTCTTGAAATATCTTAAGAGCCAAGATAATTCAAATAAAAAGCATGCAAGTTGGGTTACTTTTATTAATACTTTTTCTTACGTGATTAAGTATAAGAAAAGAAAAAAAAGAATATTATTACCAATGCTTTATCATACAGGTATACTTTAATTTCCACCTTAATCAGTAAAATGATATAGTTTAAGCATATTCATGAATTGTGTGGCGTCAATTTGTAATCTCTCTTCCTCTCCTCACCGTCCGCTTTCAAATACAATATGAAATTTGTACATGGATAATTATAATAGTCGGCACCTTAATCTTCTTCCCAAACTTTGAATTATTATATATATATATATATATATATATATTTCATTCTTGATTATTTTTTTCAGTTGTTTCAAATTCGCTTTTGTGTATCTTGGTCATTTTGTTATTGTTTCACTCTTTGGAAACTTCTGTTCTTAGTTCTGCAGAGTTTTAGAGATATTTTTTTCACATGCAAAACCATAAAAAACAATAAAAAAAAAATACAGGTACGAATTCAATACATCTCAGCGTGAGTGTATATGGAAGTTAAGATTAGTGATAGAAACTGAAAATTTGCTTTTTGTTTCACATATAAATGGGTAATGTATTGTGTTAGCGCGATTGATTTTGATAGGTGTGTTGTCTTAAATGTGATTGCAATGTATAATAAAAATCTACAAATTCTATTCCTATACATACTAATAAAAGTAGCAGTATGTAAATTTATTTATAAATTATAAATTTATTATATTTTAAGTAATATATAAATAAAATTATTTAAAAATGAAAAGTATAAAAAATATTTAAAATAAAAAATAAAGAAACATTGAAAGAATTTAAAATGAGAGGACATTTGAAAAAAATATACATTAAAATGTTTAGTTAAAGAAGAGAGTAAGCAAATGATAAAAGAGGTAACAGAGTTTCAAATAAGAACAATTATATAATTTTACATCGTACAATCATAAATCTTTATTAACTTAATTTATATTATAGATATTTCAATATATATGCGCGCAGAATGGAATGTGCTTAACTTGAATTAGTATCATTTCCTAGATATTCAAATATGAAAATTGATTGTGTTATATTATCACATCAAGCAATATAAAAAATTACGAAAAGCTAATTACAAAAAACTTACCTTTTTTACATATATATTGAATCTAATGAATAAAGTATGCATTTTCTGAATAAAATATTTTGGCTATGTTTGTTCCCCTTTTAAAAACTATTTATCACTATTTTAAAATTTTACAAACCAAACATATTACTATACAAAAATTTTTCAAAGTCAAATTCAAATTTATCTCTCTTATTTTTTATAATTAACTAATAATTTTTTAATTATTATACATATTCACAATTAAATCAATATCTATCATTATATTTTTCCTACTGACATTCATTTTTTTTTATTATCATATAATCTTATATACTATTATATTATTTAATTATTATTATATATTATATATATATATATAAATAATTTTCTTGCCTACTTAAATTTTATAAATCAAACATAATTTTCATTTCTCTTCAAATCACTGAAAATTTCCTCCATCACAATTAGGAAACAAACATACCCTTAATACGTTTGCTATCCCCATTTCATGTTGGACTTGGCAAATAATATTTCATTTTAGCAAACGTTGTGTATATTCGTTTGAAAAACGTACTCACGCATAGTGGCTGAACACGAAAAAAATTAAAAAATGAGTATTGGAAAAGCATTATTTATAATTACATAATAATGTTTACTTTCCACCGTAATTATAAATTAAACAAGGTTTTTGCATAATCTAAAAGTGTAATTAATCTTTCTATGGCGCTATTATAATAAATTCAGACAACATGCACAAATTAAATTGTAAGATATAAAAATAAGTGCGAGCACAACACACGGACAAAAATATCAGAATGGATTTTATTTCTTTTACCGTGAATAATTTATTTACTTACAATTTAATTTATTTGTATGCTGAAAAGTTTTGTGACTTTTTCAAGTGATTCTAAATAAAAGCTTTTAATAAATATTGGCTATACTCATGCATATTTCATGGAGAGTATTTTCCATTCCATATTTATATTAATTAAATAATATTATTGTTACCTATGGCTATATTTGGGAGAGGGATTTTGCCGAGGATGATCTTTGATGGTAGTTGAGTTGATACTAGAAACAAATTTGAAAGATTATTATGATGGGACGAAGCATTATTTATTTCAATTTTTACATCTATATATGAATAAAATATATAATAATAATTGAATAAGATAATAATATATATTGTGATAGTATAAATGTGAGTATATATGTATATACATATATATTGATTTAATAGTAAATAAATGTAATAAATGAAAATAAATAATTAATTAGATATGTAAAAAGTAAAAATTTAAATTTAGATAAAAATTTTGTGATTAATTATATAAAATTTAATGAAATGGGGAAGATTGAAAAGTGCGTTTCAAACATAGCCCGTGTCATTATTCTTTCACCACTTCTTTGTTTTGTAACATATGCTCCACCAACTTTGTCTCCCCGTTGTCCCCCAGCAAACAATGATAGCCACTTCCCCTTTCAGATCTAAAGCTCATTTTCCTATTTTCTCTTGCCTTTCTTGGATTCCGCATATTCACGCAAAAACATCCACATACTGACACTTTAGTCACCGCGAGATAGTGCTGCTACTTTGCTTCGCTTCAGTTCCAATTCAATGGCTTCTGGTAGCAACAACCGCAAATACCCGTCGTCCAGAAGCCAACAGCAACAATCGGTCTCCGCAATGATCAAGCAAGGCTTCATTTCTGACCCCTTACTCTCTCCTTCCCGCCCTAACGCTCTCTCGCCGCCTCCTAGTCTCCGGGCCCGCACCAGCCCGAATCACAGTCCCACCCTTTTCGAGATGATGCCCATCGAGCAGGCCCGGGTGCCCCAACCCTCTTCTGAAGCTCAGAAGAAACTCGAAGAAAGGATTTCTCTTCTTCTGTCTCAAGCCCCATTTCGGGTTGGTGATAAATGGGGGATGGGTGACGTCAGGCTAACGGTGGCGGCGAGAGCTGAGGATGGGATGGGGCTAACGGCACCGTTTCGGGTGTCGATGGACGTGCACCGGAGGGTGCTGGCAGCGAAAAGCCGGTTCTTTGCGGAGAAACTCCAGCGGAGTGGAACACACTCGGTTGAAATTCTTGAATGTGATGATGTGGTGGTGTATGTGGAGGCGGTGGTGCTCATGTACTGTGATGAATTGAAGACCATGCTCATGGGTATGGAGGTCTCCAAGATCTTGAGCCTCTTGAAGGTTTCTGCTTTCTTATTGTCTTTTTTGCCCCCTTATGTTACGTTGTTTCTTTGTGCTGTTAACTTGGTGGTATGATCGTGTTGGTTTGTGCTCTTGTTATGAATTGTCATTCTCTGTCTTGTGTTTTGGTTAGGGTTTGATTGGTTACAACTCAGACGAGAAGATGTTAGAAACTTTAGATTGTAAGAGCATTTTAAGATTCTATTTTCTTTGAAGTATACGATTTTATGTCTTTGTGGACAATTTGTTTTTGTGGCATTTACAATCTAGTGCAGCTAACTAGAAGTCAATTGTGATGGTTACAGAATCAGTTGAACTAGTTGACTTTTAAAGACAGTGGGTTTTCCTGATGAAACAACTGACCTATTCATGCAAATTTTCCCGTGTGGCGTGCTGGCAGTCTGCTTGATAATGAATTAATTGTACGGTACTCGGTTAATACATTGAATTTGGTATCAAACTTGCAGTGTGGCAAAGTAAGTGGAAAATCTAATTCAATCTACTTGATTATGTGGATGTATATGTTCATTTACTGGGAAAAGAAGATAATTATGTTTGATTTTCTCACTTGGCTTTAAAAGAAGTGTGCCTAATGTTAAGTGTTTCGTGGCACCTGCAGCTATCATTAGCCATTATGTTTGATGATGGTGTGAGAGCATGTTTGGATTATCTGGAAGCAGTACCCTGGTCCGAGGAAGAAGAGGAAAGTGTGGTTTCAAATCTGAATCAACTTCACCTTGATGTTTCAAGGATGGATGCTGTGCTTCAGAGGGTGACAGCTGAGCCATCGATATCTTCAAGAGCCGATGATATATTCTTGAAACTGTCATTGGGTGTACTGCATGCCAAAGATGATAAAGCCTGTAGAGAAATGAAGGCATTAATATCTCGGGTACTCAGGGAAGATCATGGCAACAATAGCTTCCGGAGTAGGATTGTTATCTCGAAAGACACACTGTACCATCTTTGCCGTAGATGTCTTAGTTCTCTCATAATCTGCTTGTCTGGAGCCCCAAGTTTGGATGAAAGCAGGCAAGATAGAGGAACTTCAATGAGTGAGATAGCTCGAGAAGCTGACAACATTCAGTGGATTGTTGGTATCCTAATTGACCGAAAAATTGGGGATGGGTTTGTTAAACTATGGGCTGACCAAAAAGAACTTTCAGCTCTTCATTCAAAGATCCCTACGATGTATCGCCATGAAATTAGCAAAATCACTGCCCAATTGTGTATCTCTATTGGCAGAGGACAAATTCTAGTGCCAAATGACACTAAGTTTGCTTTGCTGTCAACTTGGTTGGAAGCTCTTTATGATGATTTTGGATGGATGAAAATGGCTGGAAAATCAGTTGACAGGAAACTGATTGAGGAGGGACTGAGTCGGACAATTTTGACTCTGCCATTGTCTCAACAGCAATCAATTTTGCTTAACTGGTTTGATAGATTTCTTAAAAGAGGCACTGATTGTCCAAACATTCAGGGAGCTTTTGAAATTTGGTGGAGAAGAGCTTTCGTGAAGCAGTATGTGATTGGGTCCCAATTGCAGATAACTGTCTGTGATATACCACAATGATGGGTATGTTACTTGAAATCTACACCTGATCTTACCCAACTAGTGTAAATAAACATGTTCTCCGAGCCATCTTTTGTCTTTATTCTTTCAAATTTTGGTTACAATGACATCGCAACTAGATTCATAAAGCAACTGAAAAACATCCATTTCCCTTTTGGTCATGATCTTGACCTAAAACCACTGTTGTTGTCACAATTGGATTTTTTGAATAAAATGAAGAGCATGAAACGAGGCTTGGCTTTTTTGTCTGTTCATTTTTTTGAAAATATGGTTATGATGTGATCCTTTTAGCTTTTGTGGAGAAGCAGTCGCTGTGTGATGACTTGGCTGAATGTTTCAACAAGTCAGTATGTAGTCTATGTTTCACTTTTTCAACACTCCCTACGGGCACCTAAACATGTTCAGTTGTTTCTGATTCATAATGGGTCAAAATATGAAGGTAACTTCAAGTTTTTCCTTAAGTGCTTAGGGATATTTAGTTCTTTTCTATCCTTTCTTTCTAGTGATCTTGAGAAATAATTAAGATACCCCATCTTCATACATTTGTAATGAATATCTTGGACCACCTCTTTCTGGAATAGCAATTTACCTAGGCTTTTGGCCATGTTGACTTGAGCATTTTTCTCCAAATTTATGTGATGTTGACAACCTAGCGTGTAGTTACGGTGCATGTAACAACAGTGAAAATAAATGATGTGGACCCTTTGATTTTTCGATGATAATAAATATGTGGTGGCAGCCAATGTAATATTTATCATGATTATGATATAAATAAAATAAAATCATATCATATAATGCAAGTGGAGTGATTTTCTCCATCAATTTTTGGAAGATATCAATCCTTATTCATTGTTTTTTCTATAAATAGGAGAATGATTGTGTTACTAGCCCTCTGCGCTTTGTCTTTGGATGTCAACCAAATGGCTAAGTTGCATAATTCTTGTGTTTGTTTGTGATCTCTTTTTACCTTTTACTTGTTTCAAATTTCAACATTTTATTAGAGTTAGAATGAATTAGAGATGGAATCTCACGGGCACCTTCTTGTGAAAAAATGTTACATGTATTAGTCTTGAATATTACCTTTGTGAGAGGGAGCATGTGGGGGTAATTCAATATCAATTTAGGTTTTTAAATGAGATGATTATTTAATATAGTATTACTATTATAATTAGGCTAAATTAGATTATGAGGTCCTAGATTTTAATCTCGTTGCCACCCATTTACGAATGTTGGTACATAAAAGACTACATTTTCGTTAAACTTTATGACAATACAAAAGGCCACAAGTTATAGGAGAAGTTTTGGGGTAGGTGAACTAATTTAGAAACTCCTAATTACAACATTAATGACTCGAACAAATTACAAGAATATAATAAATTGCAAGAACATGTAATATGCTGATGCTCCTTTTCAAGTTGAACACTCATTGTAACTTGAATCGTTAATAGAGTTATGCATCATCTGCAATTGGTAGGTAGAGATAGGTAGAAACGGCGCTTCATGAGTAGCAGACAAGTAGAAGTCGACAAATAGAAGTCGTGCTTTACTAGCAGCAAATAGAGGTTGATAGAGAGGTTGTGCTTCATAAGCAGTAGATAGAGTTCAAAAAATTCGAAAGTCAATAAAGGGACAGAAAATCACAAATTAACCTGGCTGAAGCTTACAGATTTGCACACAAATCTTTAACATAGGAGGTCAAAATATTAAGATATTTCTTTCTCTCTCTGATGGCTCCAGCCCATGGTTCTTCATGTGGTTATTAAGGTTGGAAGAAGGCCTATGTCCTATAAACCATAGTCCAAGCCCATAAGCCTAGGTGTAATCCCAAGGCCCCATTTTTTATTAAATAGGTATATGTTTTCTTTGCTTGCATGCCGAACAAATTGAGCAACTGCCATCAGGCCCAATTAAATACCCTGACCCCAGCAACTGAAAATGAATAATAGAAAGATGGCTGCAAATTGAAGATGCGCTGTAGATATGCCTGCAATTGTTCTGCCATGAAGAAAAGTGGCAGGGATGCGCTAATAGGAATCGGCTGACAGGAGGCAGCACACAAGAAACATAGTTTATGTGCCGTTGATGCACTTGGTGAGCTTTGATTAGGGAAGAGCCATTGATGCTTCTTCACCTACACTTTTTTTTCTATTGTTTTAATTCTCCATCCTCTTTCACTTAGTCGCAGGAAAGGGGAAAGGAAAATGAAATCAATTGAAGAAACTTAGCGGCTGAAATAGATGCAGCATGCACTGCAAAGATTAGGGGGCAAAGTTAACTTGAAAAGAAACAGATAGACTTTAAACCTAAACAAATCAAAGTAGGAAATAGCTGCTCTGATATGATGTTCGTACATAAAAGACTACATTTGCTTTACAATATGTGACAATAGCCTCCAACTCAATTCATAGGAGAAATTTGAGTTAGGAAAACTAATTTCAAGACGCCTATAACAACAATAATGACTCAAACAAATTAGAAAAACATTTAAGTCTAACAAAGAAAAAATGTTCCATTTGCTAGGCTTCTCAACCACCTCATTTAGTTAAGGTAGTGCAGAGGTGAACCAGTTATCATTTTATTACTCTGACAATATGCATGAAGATGAATTGATTGAAATTTGAAAAACATTTAGAATATTCAAGAATGGCAGATGTCCCTGTCACTTCAAATTTGATGTGGAATATAAGTCTAGGAGCACCCTTACTCCATAGGCAGGTAAGTGAAGTGATCAATAGATATGATACTAGTTGGTCAGATAATCATTTATGAAATCTGTAACAACAGATTGCATTTGTGTGGTTATCTTTCCTGTGGGAACACATTTATTATGAGCTTTTCATGCTTTAATGTATGTCCTTTGTAGTAGAAACTCGTGTTTTGATGGTTTGTATGTTCTCTATTTTGGTTTGGGTTACCATCTAAGGGTTGCACTCAGGTTGGTCTTTAACTTTTTTGGAGCTTTGTTGTCTTTTGGTGTATTGGGTGGCTGGGTACTCAATCACTCTTATGTAATTAATTTTGTTAAAATATATGGATGACTGTAATCGTGTCCACATCAGTTGATGTTTTTTTTCTTTGACGGTTTGGAGCTATGCCAATCTGTTTATTTGAAAAAGTATGATTTAGCCTTTTTTCATATGCTAAATGTTGAATATATTTGCTTCAGTTTTTGGTGGTTACATTTTTCCTTCTTTGCTTACTTACATGAAACTTTTTTAGCTTTTGCTTGGTCATCTGGTTTGATGCTAACTCTTTTTCTTATTTTAAGAGTAGTTTCCATATTTTGTAAACATCATTCCCTATTTATTCCACCCTTTGTTAATTAATATGTTGTGTGTTTTTTTATTTCTTGTTTTTGAGTTTAAATTGTGTATATATTTCTAGGGTTGAGTGTTTTTCAAATACTGTAAAAATGGAAAATTGAATGCATGATCAGTTTGTTTTTACATGCTTGTGGGAGTATGTGAGGTTTTGGGTGTGTATGTATAATATTATATAATGCTTGGATGATGTGATTTCTATTAGTGTACATAGGGTATAAATATATATCAGTATGTGAGTGTGTGTGGATGGATCATATTTTGGAGAGAAATTATATTTACTAAATAGAAAATGTAGGAAAGTGTACACTGTTGTCTGTGTCTGAAGAGCATCATCTCATGCATTTTCAAACAGAATTTTTCTACCAAATCGTGGTCAAGGTTGACATCAACAGTTCTTAATTTCTTAATATTTCCCAACTTCAGTTGTCCAAGTAGTTCCCTAGTATCATCCTATGAAATGTACCTGGCCAATTGGATAGGTTGGATTACCACCCAAGGCATAAAAATAGCCTTGTTCTCACAACAAAATTAGCATGAACAGCAGTTGCCCTGCCATTGGACCATTTGAGGGTAATTGGGAACCCTCTATTTCATCAACTTTTATGGTGCGCATTTAGGATTTAGCCTGAGAACTACCACATCAATGGAGGAATGTATGATTAGAACTGTGCCCGAGTGATAATAGGTTTTTGAGTTAAGATGATTGAAATTAGTCAATGCTAGGGTTATTTAATAAATACACTTTTGATAACCAATATTATTCACATATCCAACGTATTCGGATCAGTGGTCGGACCGGATAATTTCCAGATTTACTGAATCACTAATCTGACTAGTTCAATTAGTGTTAAAAAACTGATTGGCCCAAATTATAATATATAAGTATGTACACATGTGGAGTGTACTATATATTTTATATAAATTTTTTGTGCATAAAATAATTGAATAGTATTTCAAAAAGAAATAGAGATAGATTTTGAATTAAGTATGCCATCTAATTTGAGATGATAGGTACATTACATAATAATATATATCCATAGAAATTAAAACAACAAACCAACCTCAATCTAACTATTAAAACACAATCACAATCACATTTAATTAAAATTCAATTCCAATCACCAAAACTATTCTTTCTCTTTATCTCTCTAATCTATTTAAAAGGAAAGGCTTGAAAAAATGGGATTGGAGGAACTATCAAACTTTTTCCAGCAAACAGCAATGTTGACAAAATCTCATGGGTGTAGCAAATTGAATAGTGGAATGACTGAAAAGGGTTTCCGGTGAACTTTTTCACTAGTAAAATAACCAAACCTGTGCCTAAGAAGAATGAAGCTGATGCATTGTACCCAATTGAAGACTTGAAGAATTTCCACAAAGTTAGTATTAGAATTACTTGTAACGGAAGTGCCGATGCCGACAACCGATAAAACTTGAAGAATTGAATCTTTTGGTGTGAGAAAGGTGGACGGGATTGAAAGCAAGAAAAGTTGGCTAAGACGAGATCTAAAACCGGAAACCATCAATATTTTTTTTATTATTTATTAACCGGTTTTATTACACATTGGGTTTATTAACTGGATTTTAGATTGGATGTGGATGACCTCCATTATCCATAATGATATGGAGGATCTTTTAGTTGACCATATCTTAACTTATTCATATCCAATTCAATTTAGTCATTTAAGAGAGGATTTGTAGATGATTTTTAGATCAATTAAGTTGGAAAATATTGTCGATTTACCGAGAATCAAGGAAGGAAGGGAATCATAGATATGTTGCAACAAATGTCTTAATATGAAAAGCAACATATTCGAGTATGTTAAAATTTTTCAGCTATATTCCAAGAGAGATTGTTTTTATCCTTAAAGGTTGATAGGAGGAATGCTTTTGGATAGCCAAGTGAGTAGAAAATACGAAGATTGCTTTGAGAGTGAGATAACTCTTCGGATTGTTTATGGAACTTATGATCAAGTGATCATTCTTCAAAGAGTTCAAGGTGTTTTTCATTGTGCACAACTTGTAGAAGGAAGAAAACAAAGAAGCCAAATGATACGCTGCTTTTCGTTTTCCACCAAAACCACCCATGTAATCAAATGAAGAAATCTTACTCAGGAGAGGAAGACTCGTTGATTAATGCTAGTAGTTGGAGTCAATAGGAAGTATTGGTAAAGCAAGGACAAGGAGACTTATTGCTTGGGGAGTAGGCTAGAAAACACGTCAACGTGTGTTTTTGTACTGGTTTGGACTAGTTTCCCTAACATATGTCGAATCATTTGTTAGTGGAAATTTCTGCACATGGCCCCGTAGACATAAGAGGGTTGTTTGTGAATTGTGTAAAAAAATTCTTGATGTCTTTTTTACTTTTCCATCGCATGTGTGAATTTGTGATAATAATTGTTCCAACATAACTTATAACATTAAGCACACAACCGATGTAACAAATGGCCTTAGAGCATGGTCATCTAGGTAGGCTTATGATTCAAGTAGGTGAGATTTAGAATAGTTGATTTATAGAATGAGCACCAAGGAAGGAGCCTCTGTGCCACATCCTCCTCTCTTAGACGGGTTGAATTACCTCTATTGTTAAAAAAGATGTTGAGTTATAGAGGCCAAGCAAAGAAAGAGTAGCAGTCGAAAATTCTCGTGCTATAAATACTATTTTGACAGGTGTTGATTAAAAACAGTTCAAGTTTGTTGCAACATACGATACAACGAAGGAAGCATAAGAGATTTTACAAAACATACATGAGGGCACAAGGTCGGTGTGTATGTCCAACTTACAAATCATGGCATCTCAGTTTGAAAATCTTTAATGAATGAAAACAAGACTGTGGCTACATTCAACATGAAATATTGAGATATTTCCTATTAGGCATACTAGTTAAGGGAGAAATACTGAACAATGAAGTTGGTTAGGAAGATGCTTAGGTCATTACTAAAATAGTTTACCCTAAAGTTCATTGCCATTAAAGAGGCATGAGATGTTGAAACATTGTGGTCGGATGAATGGATGGGGTTGCTATAGGCATATAAAATAAACTTCACATGAGTTAAAAGGAGAAATAAATGGCATTACAGACATCTACCAGCAATTGCCATCATGATAATGTGGATGAGGATTTTGTTGATGGCGAGGACGAGATTTCTTATTTGACCAGAAGACTTGCCAAGGAGTTGGGAAGACACAAGATGAGTTTTAACATTTCCAATAATAATAAAGGTACAAGGAAGGTTTTGGCAAGAATCAGAGAAAGCAACAAAAATCTAAAGTCCTGAATGCAGGAAGAGGAACAGTGTTGGAAATGTGAAGATTATGAGCACATTCAGCCAAACTGTGCTAATACTCAGAAGAAGCAAGGAAAATCCTTGACAATCATGTGGAGTGATGATGGTTCGAAAGTAAGCTATGAGAAAGACGATGCTCATACCAACAACCACGTGGCATACAACTTAGTCTAGTAGAAAAACAAGGTAAAATTGTATGTAAGGTTATAACATCTCTTATAACATATGATGTTTCTGATTATAGTTGTGGGAGTGAGGATGAGATCACATATGTTGAGCATGCCAAGATGAATGACATATTGATAGAAAAGCTATTTGGCACCTATAATTGAAATAAGAAGTTCAAGTTAGAGATCGAGGCAATGTACAATGAGAGAAATAAAGCATGTGCCTTACATGCTAGGTTGTTGAAAGATTTTTATAGTTTGGAAATGTCTTACCAGAATTCATAACATGAAGTAAAATAGTAAGCTACGACATTAAGTAAGCTAAATGTTGGAAAGGTAAAGTTGGAAGACATTCTAACCATGACAACAGTGTCTAGAGATCATCATGAGTATGGGTATATTAGAAAGCCCAGTTTGAGTAAGGTAGGAAGTGAAGGAGTGTGGTTCATAAAAGAGATTGAACGTGTTTCAAAAAATGTTCCAAAAGGCATAAACCTATTCTTGGAAATGATCCAACATTGCCTAAAACAAAGAAGTAAAAATAGTTGGCTAAAAAGTAAAAGAAAGGCCTTGCATGTACTTATTGCTATTTTAGTGGCACTACATTTCTCTGTGTTATAGGTTGCTAAAGCACATGATGCAAACTAAGCAGAAGTTTTTTAGACGTGTATTAGTTAGAAAAGCTGATAAGAAGTGTTTTGTGACCGACACCTCACTATGTGCCACCTCATGTGAGAATTTGTATTTTGACAGTGGTTGCACACGCCACACGATGGGGTATAAAACTTATTTGAACAATTATGAACCTTGTTCAGATGGCACAGTAAGGTTTCGTGATGTTTAAAGGCTGACCAAATGATGAATCTTGTAGAATATATTAGCCATAATTAAATAATCTACCATTCCCTATATGAGCCTAGCCTAAAGTATTAAAGCCCTAATAAACTAATGTGCTAGAAACGTTTTCACTCTCCCACCCCTTGAAACCTCACTTGGCTGGCTACAAAGAAGTGTAGGACTAAGAAGAACACGTGTTAATCACTTGGAGGTAAGCTACTAAGCTAAACCTTAGGATTTCATTATAGTTACGTTCGAAGTTTGGATTCTTGCATCGTAGGCACCCATATATGAACATGCCATGCTTACATGTGAATTTATTGAGCACACTTTAAGGACTCATATATAAGTGTTTACACATTGAGGAAAATCACATGGACAATGTAGGGTTAAACTATACATGCACCACCGTTGTCACTTGTTCATCTAAATGTATGTTCTAACACCTTATTATGTTGTGTAAAATATATGTATGAACTGGTTAATTATGTGTATTTCTATTTGCCTTAAAATGAGTAATTGATCAATAGAATGCTGAAAATTAAAAAAAATTAAAACCTAGACAATTTGACGAGTTGATTGTCTGGTGTCGGATCCCTCGTGGTCGATCTAGGCAATGTGATTCATTTAGATCAATCGTGAGGGCCATGATCGTAGTTCCAAAGGTCCTCTCAATCAACCCCTTAGTTGGAGTGATCAATCACTGTGTTAATTAGGGTGACATGATCGATCGCGACATGGTTCAATCGTTGCTTCAAAACTCCAACCTATGACCATAGCACACCTGACTAATCCATTCCAGCTGCGATCGATTGTGAGGCTACTAGATTGATCACAAGGGCATCAAACTGTTATTCTAGAATATCCACTAGGTGATCATCGTGTGGCTAGGTCCATTTAAAGTACCCCTGATCGATCCAAAAGTTGTCGAAATTGATACAAAATACCCTTAATCAATCCATAAGCTACCTAGATCGATCCCACTATGCCAAAGTTGATCTAAAAGTTATTTTGTTTTGTAATTTTAAACTCATTTCATGTTCCTACTCATCGTGCACCCTTAAGTGTCCACCTTGGAGCCATAGGAATCACTATCCACCCAAACACATGATACACAACAATAATATAGTAATTTCTAGGACTACTTGACAACTAGTACAACCTGTGCAGGGTAGCAAAAACCAATGTTCCGAGGAGTTTGGGGTGGATGTCAAGAAAATATTGGATGCACGATTCTTTAAATTTGGGATTAAAACAAGAATTATTTTGATCTCTAAGAACCCATGGACCGTTAACTGGTGAGCAAACTAACCAACAAAACTGATGCCAGGTAAGTGGATATACCTTATTATTTTCGTAAATGCTTTGAAAGTTCCTTTTTCAATGTAGATAAAAAAATTTCTACGTGTTTAGATTTCTCCTAAAATGTTTTACACTTGCTTTTTGAAAGCTTAATTTCAACTTGCTAGTGTTTTTATGCTAGAAATGGGAAATAGTCTTCTTTGTCACTGTAAAATCACTTGTTTTGCCTATAAAGGTTTGACATACTTAAATTTCGAGAAAATTCAATTATCCTTATCATGAAAATTAGGATGTGAGCTAAATTTACAAATTGTTCTATACTAAATCCTTAGTGAATGATTTATATGTGATGAATTTCCACACATCACTCATGATTGATAAGGAATGGCAATGTTGAAAAATTAGTTTCGAATCCGCCTAATTGGGATAGAAGTATTAAGCCCTTCAATCGGGCATAAGCTAACTTTACCAACTAGAGTTAAAGATTGGGACCTGCCTAATCAAGGTAGAAGTATTAACCTATAGTTGGAGAAGTTGCATTTGACCCTATCAATTGAGACTAAATATTGTAACCCACCAAATCGAGGTAAAGGCATTGGAATCTACAACTGGAAAAGTTGTCACATGACCTTATCAATTAGGACTAAAGATTGGGGCTAACCCATTTTGGGTGGAAGTATAGGGGTCAAAAACTAGTGAGGCTAACATGTAACCCTGTATAAACTAAAGTCCTGATCAGTAGAAATGATATATAAATATTTGAAACCCACGAGTAGGCATGCAAACATATGAATTTAGATGATTTTATTTTATTATTTTGCAAAATTTATTAGAATTGCGAGTATTTTCTAAAATGTTTTGTATGGAAAGCTTGTTTTATGCTCACATACTACAAAGGCATGTGCATCCATTATTGGGCGATAGTCACTCACTAAAATTCCTAAACCTTTTTGTTGTAGATGTTGGCACCAAAGTTGAGCATACTTGGGGTTGGTACCATAGAGATAGGAGGAAGAGACTGTTGATATTATGATTATGGGTTAATCTATGTAATCGAACTACTTTTGTTTTTCCATTACAATGATGTAATAATGTATCATTATTTTGAATGATTACTATTTATTGGATTTAGTCACTCTAATAATTTAGGCTTTGGTATCCTTGAGATGATTGCCTCGAGGGTATTACCATGTTGCAACATTGGCTTCGGGTGTGATAGAGGGTAGCATCGGAACTTAGGTTTCATCCTACGTATGTAAAGTGCACAAACTTAGATTTAATGATAAGGACTTGAACCGTTTGGACATAGACAATAAGATTTGATGATCTCATTCTCACGTGTGCATAAAATATTAATTTGATTACCTACTGAGTTACAATTTGGTATTTGACTTAGATAATGGATGGGATTAATAGGTTGGTAGAGCATGCAACCTCATGCACCAATAACTTATTCAAGGAAGTTATGGACTATCTGTTTACTGCCTTGAGTCAACTAGGAGAGGTGGCCATTGCGTTAGTTGAGTCACAAGGTGCTGTGATAGGGCTGAGATAGAGAATAAGGTGTTGAGGGAAGAATAAATTGACATGAGAAAGTCATACGGCGAACTCAAGGGAAAAATTGTGAAGATCGAAATTGGATTACGAACACTTGATATTCACCCTAAAAGAGGTGTAACATGTGTTAACACTACATACAAACCATCTCCTCACTAAAAATTATGAGTTACATGAGAGAATTCATGTGTCGGTGCTAAAGCTAGAAAAGGGCCCTAAGGAGGACCTCTAGGAAGACCCAGAGAAGGATCTGAATGAAGGAGGTCAAGCTTCAGGTATAGAATAGGACTCTAGAGTAGGACATGTAAGGACAATAAGCTGTTAGAGATTGTGGGCTATTGAATAAGATATTCTTTGTTATGACAATATTTGAGTATCAATAATAATGGTTTTCTTCTTTATGTAGAAATTATTTTTTTAATTGCTTCATCTTATATGCAATTATGAGCTAATTGTTAACTGTGTTTTGGTAACCAACTAGTGATCCCTCATATATAGGAAATGGTAGGAAGACCACGTCGTACCACCTAAAATTTGTACCATGCTATGCCATTGAACAATGAGAATGAGCAATCATTTGGTTACCCTCCACCTCCACCCCTAGTGCAACTATAGTTGCAATCATGGTCACCTTTGGGCCAGACAAGCTTGAGACAAGAATATTTAGTTGCTATAGCTACGGTGGTAGCCTAAGTAGTCAGAGCCCAACGACAAGCTCCAACTCGGGCTCCGATCCATCCTAATAGGATAACAAAGGCCCATAATGAAATGCTAAGGGAGGCCTATGTGCCCACGTTTGACACATTGCATGACCCAGAGATAGTGCAGAAATGGCTCAAAGAGATGAAGGGCAACTTTAAGTTGATGAAAGTCCCAATTGAGGTATGGCCTATAGTGGTGGTGCCTTTTTTGGTGGGTGAAGTAGTGTTATGGTGGGAATAGGGTCTTTCCTGCACTACTCAAAGAGGTACCTATGACTTCGGACGGGTTCCAAGAAGCATTCCTCAGTCATTTCTTTTCAAAATCTATTTGATTGTAAAAGATGGTAGAATTTGAAAACACAGTCTGAGGGCCAAACATGATTGTGGTAGAATAGTTTACTAAGTTTCACACCCTAAGAAAATACTTGTCCATTGTGATTGCGAACCTTACATTTAATATGCACAAGTTCACCAGGGGCTTAAAGACCTAACTACAGACTACCTTAGCCTTATATAAAGCCAAGATCTTTGACTAGTTGTTGGGAGTTACCATTTAGGTAGAGATGGGTGTTAATTATAGGGAGGCCAAGAATAACTTGAAATGGTCTAGGCTTAGATTGAGCTTGAGAGTTAAATAATAGAGATAACAGACTATGCTACCAACTAACAAAAGGCCCAAATGACTTGGCAATGGTAAGGTCCTGCCTTAACTATTGGAATGTGCCTTTTTACCATAATAGGTATGGAGGAATATGCTATTGGTTGACCTGCCCCTATTTTAGATACAGCCAGTAAGGCCATCGGGCTATAGATTGCACGAATAGTACTATAGGACTAGTTACCACCTGTAATAACAATAACAACTCCAGGCCTAATCAAGTAATTCTAAAGTCGGAAGGAAATACGAGAGTGTTCACTCTGGCATAGGAGGAGGGGATGTGGTGGTAAATAATATCATTGTTAACAACTCAATAGCTTATACATGGTTTGATTGTGGTGCCTTACATTTGTTCATATCAAGGAGGTTCACTAAACACTTGGGGAGTGAGTTTGTAACATTAGGCTAGCCATATAGGATAGCTACTCTCAGAAGGGAAATACTAGCGATCGATTTAATATATAAGGATTGCACTGTGAACCTTGTGGAGGACTATGAATTGAGAGTTGACTTGATATGGATGAACATGCCTGAGTTTGATGTGATCTTAGGGATGGACTAGTTGGCGAGGAGCTTTGCCGATGTTGACTATAGGAATAAATAGATGAACTTTGGTCTACCTATGGGTGACAAACTCTATTTTTGGGGAAGTATGAGGGACCCAATGAATGAGGTCAATTTTTTACTCTTAGTGGACCAAGTTGAGAGGGTTACGAGAGAGGAATGCAAAGCCTATCTCACATGTGTGGTGGAAATGTAGGAGTAGGATTTAAGACTAAAGGGCATCTTAATAGTTTGGGAATTCCTGGGTGATCTGTCTTGGCCATCCTTAAACAAAGAGATAGAGTTTGAGATTAATCTGATACCAAGACCTACAACCATTTTATATAGAATGGCCTCAATAAAGTTTAAGAAATTGAATGTGCACCTACAAGAACTTTGGATAAGAAGTAAATTTGACTAAGAGTGTTACCTTAGGGAGCCCTTGTACTATTTTTAAAGAAAAGGACGAGTTTAAGGCTGTGCATAGATTACAGGGGGCTCAACATGATTAAGATAAAAAACAAGTTCCCTTTACCGAGGATAAATGATCTCTTTGATCCACTCAAGGCGGTAAAGGTGTTCTCTAAAATTAACCTGCGGTTGTGGTATCACCAGCTAAAGATCGAAGCAGAGGACATACCCAATATGACATTAAGAACGAGGTATAAACACTAGGAGTTTTTAGTGCTGCCATTTGGGTTAATCAATGCCCAGTAGCATTCATGACCTCATAAATTAGGTATTCAGGCCCTATCCAGATAGTTTGAAGGTGTTATTTATAAATGACATCTTAGTCTACTTATCCTATGAAACGGAGTGTGAGTAACACTTAAGAATAGTCCTACAGATGCTTAAGGAGAAGCAGTTACGCACCAAGTTCAACAAGTGGAAGTTCTAGATGAAAAACATGGCATTTCTGGGCCACATCATGTCTAAATAAGGGGTGTCCTGGACCCCAAGAAAGTAGAGGCAATTGCATATTGGTTGAGACCTATGAGTGTGATAGAGTTAAGGAGCTTTATTGGACTTGTGGGCTATTATCGTAAGTTTGTCAATGGGTTCATCAAGGTAGCCACACCTTTGACTAAACCTACTCAGCGGTAGAAGAAATTTGAATGGTTCCCAGAATCTAAGAGGAGCTTCACAGAGCTAAAAGAGAAACTAACTTAGCCCCCATACTGACCCAACCTAGTGATGAAGGTGGATTTATTATTTATAGTGACATTAGTAAGAATGGGCTCGAATGTGTCTTGGTGTAGAATAGTAGATTAATAGCCTATGCTTCGAGAACACTCTAGGTGTATGAGCTCAATCATCTCATCCATGATTTGGAACTAATAGCGGTGGTATTTGTCTTGAAATTTAGAGACACTACTTTTATGGAGAGAGATGTGAGATGTGCGTAGACCATAAAAGCCTTAAGTACCTCTTTACTCAAAAGGATTTGAATGTGAGGCAGAGACGACAGTTAGAATTGATCAAGGATTGTGACTTAATCATTAATTACCATCCATGAGAGGCAAATTGAGTGGCATATGTGTTACGTCTAAAGAGGACTAGCGTTGTAGCAGCTATGCTTGCAGGGCTACTTAACTTGAAACATTTAAAAGTTGTGGAATCGACTAAAGCAGTGCTTGCTACCTTAAACACTAAGCCCTCGATTTACGAGGAAGTTAAGAGGCCTAAGACTTAGCTGAAAGACTGAAGGCACTCAAGGACAAGGTTAAAGAGGGACAGATGCAAGAGTTTCTAGAGGGGAAAGACAGTATCTTATATATGAGGGAAAGTTGTGCTCTGAAGGTCACATAGGTTTGAAATAGGATTATGCAGGAGGCACATTAGTCCAAGTACTATGTCTACCTAGGGAGTACAAAGATGTACAAGGACCTAAAGGGGAACTTTTGGTGAGTTAGAAAGAAAAAGGATGTGGCAATTTTGTGGTAAAGTGCATGACATGCCAAAAGATTAAGGCTGAGGACCAATGGCCTAGAGGTTACTTTTAACTTTTGGAAATAGTTGAATGGAAGTGGGAATGCATCACCATGGACTTCGCAGTAGGATTAGCTCTAACACTATAAGGTTACAGTATCATTTGGGTAATATTTGATAGATTGACCAAGTCTGTTCACTTCCTTGTAATTCGGTCCACATACACCCTATATAAATTGGCCAAGGTATACATCAATAGTATAGTCAAATTGCACGATACTTGAGCAAATATAGTGTCAGATTGGGACCCCTAATTTATGTTAAGATTTTAGGATAGTTTCCAAAGGTGCATGAGAATAAGAGTGGTCTTAAGCATGGCTATTAGCTCTAGACTGATGGGCAATTTGAGAGAATGATTTAAACTCTCAAGGATATGTTGAGAGCTTATGTCTTAGACTTTAAAGAGACTGGGAGGGAGAACTGACCATTGGTTGAACTCTCTTACAACATTAGTTATCACAATAGTATTTAGATAGCTCCTCATAAGACGTTGTGTTGGCCAAAGTGCTGCTCATCCATCTGTTGGGATGAAGTAGGGTAGAATAGAGTGACAAGATCGGAGTTTACCTAAGTGATGGTCGAAGAGGTGGTGGTGATCTAGAGGAGGCCTAAAAAGGCCCAAGATAAACAAAAGAGTAGGGAGACCTAAAGAGGAGGTCTTTACAGTTTTAGTTGGAAGAGTGGGTGCGCCTTAAAGTGTCCCTTATGTGAGGAGTGATGCATTTTAGGAAGGTTGGGAATTAGTGTTCGCATTTCATTAGGCCATTCAAGAAATTGGAAAAAGTGGGTCAAGTGGTGTACTATTTGGTTCTACCTTTAGAACTATGAAGAGTACATAATGTTTCACAGTTGGGGAAGACGTGCCAGACCTGAACCATGTATTAAAAATAAAATCACTGATGATAAAAGAGGACTTAAGTTATGAGAAGTTCCCTATAAAAAAAGGTGAATAGGAGGGAACATAATCTGTGAACCCAAACCATACCCTACATGAAGGTCTAACGGTCCAACCACATGGAGTGCAAAGCCACGTAGCAATTGAGGAAAGACATGAGAAGTTGCCACTCAAATCTATTCTCTGAATAGTGCACTTTAAGTTTTGAGAATGAAACTTATCGTAAGGAGAGAAGGATGTGATGCAAATTTCATTCTTGTAACAAGAATAAGAATTTTTTTTATATATTTAATTCCTACTATTAATTACCTAATTATTTTGTGAAATGTGTTGTGCATAAATAATTGTATGATTGGGGTGGGGTAGTTATTACGAAGAATGAGAGACCTCAATCATATCACACCATATATACCTAAGACAAATTAAGGAATGATTGGAGGCTAAATCTAGAAAGGGCTGAATTTGGCATGGTTAAAGGGTGACGTAATGATGAATATTGTAGGAGACACTAGCTATAATTAAATACTCCACCCTTCCTTAAATATGTGGCCTTAGCCTAACTATAAAAGTCCTATTAAGCTAAGGTTCTGGAAAAATTTTCATTCTCCTACCCCATTTAAACCTTATTTGGCTAACCATAAAGAAGTGTAGAAGTAGGGAGGACTTGTGTGATTCACTTGGAGGTAAGCCACTAAGCTAAACCTTGGTATTTCAACATGGCTTTTGAAGTTGGGATTACATGTCAATTTACTGAGAACACTTTGGTGACTTATATATACATATAGAAGAAAATCACGCGGATTATGTAAGGTTGAGCTGTACATAGGCCACTGTTGTTGTCCATCCGTTGAAATGTATTTTCTTACACCTCATTAGGTTACGCAAAATATACATATGAATTGGTTAATCATGTGTATTTTCATTTGATATAGCCTTAAAATGAGTAATTAACCAATAGCATGCTCAAAATTACAAAAAATGTGAACTTGGACAAATCAACTAGGTCAATTACCTAACACTTGATCATTCGTTGTTGATCTAGATTGCATGTTTGACCTGGATCAATCACAAGGGCCACAATAGTAGTTCAAGAGACCTTGATTGAACCATTAGTAGGTGTGATCAATCGCGATTTACCATGAAATGGTCAAATCGATTTGGAGTACCCCTTGATCGATTGCAAGGGCTTTGTATCATTATTCCAATATGTCCATCGAGCGATTGCCATGTGGCTAAATCAATTCAGATTACCCTTGATTGATCCAAAAGCTGCCCATATCAATCCATTGTGCTAAAATTGATCCAAAATTCAATTTTTGTGATTTTTCAACTTGTTTTATGTTCCCACTCACTGTACACCCACCAGTATCCACCCCAAACCTATGGGAACCGCCATCCACTCGACCCAAATGCATGAAGCGTAACAATAGTATGGGAATTTCTAGGACACTTAAAAATTAGCACAACTTGGGTAGCAATGACCAATGTTTTGAGGAGTTTATGGTGCACGTAAAGAAAATATAGGATGTTTGATTCTTTAGATTTGGGATTAAAACAAGGATTATTTTGTTAAATAGGAACCTATGGACCATTAACCAGTGAGCAAATCAACCAGAAAAACTAATACTAGGTAAGTGGATACACCATGCTATTTCTGCAAATGCTTTGAAAGTTCCTTTTCAATATAAGTGAAATTTCTACCTCGTGCTTAGATTTCTTCTCAAATGTTTTACACTTACCCCATGAAAGATTAATTTGAACATGCCATTTCTTTTATCCTGTAGATTGGAAATAATCTTCTTCATTAGTGCAAAATTCCTTGTTTCACCTACAAAGGTTTGATGTACTTAAATTTTGAGAAAATTCAATTATGTTTACCATGAAATTTGTATGTGAGCCAAATTTGAAAATTGTCTTGTATTGAATCCCCAGTAAAAGATAAATCAGTCGCTCACGCTTGGTAATGAACAATAGTGTAGAGGAACAAGTTTCTGAATTGCCTAATCGACATTAAAGTATTAAGCCCTTCAGTTAGAGATAAGCTGACCTTACCAATTTAGGTTAAAAATTAAGACTTGCCTAATCGGGTATTAGTATTAGGGCCTACAGCTAGGGAAGCCGCACGTGACTCTACCAATTGAGACTAAAGATGGGACTTGCCCAATCAAGGTAGAAGTATTGAGGCCTAAAATTGGTGAAATTATAACATGACCTTACCAATTGAGATTGAAGATTAAGACTCACTCAATTAGGATAAAAGTATTGGGACCCACAGTTAGCATGTGATTCTCTTTAGTCTGGAGAATATACTAAGGTCTTGATTAGTGCAAATGGTACACGCCTATTTGAAGCCTATGAGCAGGCAAACAAACATGTGAATTCAAATGACTTTATTTCATTATTCTAAAAAGTTTTTTAGGACTTCGAGTATTTTCTAAATGTTTTTCATGGAAATCTTGTTTTATGCTTACGTCCTGAAAAAGCAGGTGCACCCATTTACTGGGTGATAGTCTCTCACCAAAATTCCTAAATCTTTCTTTTGCAGATAATGGTACCAAAGTTAAGCACGCTTAGGGTTGGTAATGTAGAGGTAGGAGGGAGAGACTGTTATTATGATTAAAGATTAATCTATGTTACTAAACTACTTTTGTATTTTTTGCTGTGACAATGAAAGTATCATTTTTTGAATGATTACTGTTTATTGGATTAGTCACTCTAATAATTTAGGCTTTGGTATCCTTTCGATGACAACCTCAAGGGTATTGCCGTTTTGCAAACTTTGCTTAGGGTGTGATAGCTTGCCAAAATTGAGAAATCTACTACATGTGGAGAACCTCAAGGCAACTCTTATAATCACTAGTTAACTTTGTGACAACAACTTGTGCATTGAATTTAACAAAGAGGAGTGTTATGTCTTTAAAGGTGATTCGTACATCATGAGAGGAAAGTGATTGGCTAATAACTTGTGGCACTTGAAGTTAGGTCATACCAACCAACATAATCTAATGAAGATATCTAGACTTGGAGTAGTTTAGGGGCTACTAGTCCTAAGCACAGAAAAGCATAAAGTTTGTTGTAGCATACTAGTTGGGTGAGCAAAGGCGAGTGTCGTCGTAACATGTGGGAACATTTAGAATTCTTGAACTCCTACACATTGATCTAGTTGGGCCTACCAACAATGTGAGTTATGGAGGTAAAAAAAATATATTTATTTATGTTGACAATTACTCAAGGCATACTTGAGTAGTCTTTCTAAATATAAGTTTGATGTTTTTTGATTGTTTCAAACGTTGTGTACTAGACTTCTCACATAAAAGGCTCATGTCAGAGGAGTTGCTTGAATCAAAACTGACCATAGGAAGGAGTTTTAGAACTAGAAGTTTGCAAATTTCTATGAGGCATTCAAAGTCTTGCATGAATTCTCCTCTCCTTGGAAAGACACTCCAAGAGCTTGGGAAGGGTAGGAAACTGAATGTGAGTTACTTCTTGGTCTTCAAAAGCTAGTGTTAGAAAGTTTGAAATGGATGAAAGGTTTAGTTGATTAGCTAGAAAGTTTTGACTTGGAGTAGGTTAAATAAGCGGATAGTGAAAGGGCTATTTTTCTTGCAAAGATGGCCACCATATTACCCCTAGATGACCACAAACAAATTACCATTCTTTTAACCCCGAATACAATGGAAGAAAATTTGGTCTTCGTGCTTGAAGATAGCAATTGAATAAAACCAATTATTAGCTATTTGAAAAGGGAGTTGGTGGACAAAAGGACTTAGATCTTTGCTTCTAGATTCATGTTGATTGATGACGCATTATACAAAAAGAGTAAATTACATCTACACACCCCAATATTTGATCAAATAACATTTATCCATCTTTATATTGTGAAACTACAAAAATATCCCTTAATAATTGAAATACCTTATGGAGGGTTGCTAGAGTAGGCAAAAAGACCTTAGTGCCCATGCACTTCTGGTAGAAAAATAAAAAAGGAATAAAAAGTAGAACATGAGAATACGAAAATGCCGCTACCTATACTTACACCATATGACAATTACATCTTGAGGGTATTTTTGTCCATTAATTAAGTCAAACCTTCAATCATTTTACTAAAGGGTATTTTTGGTACTTCAGACAAAATTTTCACTAAAACTTTAGAAAGGAGGTCCTTGTTGTATTAACGTTGAATTCTCGAGGGGGCTTTTGGTAGTTGTGTGAAGTAGAAGGGGTTGGATGTTATTTAACCATACCTTAAGAGGTGTAGATGTAATTCACCCTATAAAAAAATAGGGTTTCAAAAACTGCTCTTGAAGTTTTAGGCAAGAGGATGCCACTTGCATCCTTAAGAAAGTGCATAAGGGAAGTTACGAAGTTACACACTAGGGGTGGCGTGTTAACATAAAAGATTCTATGGGTAGGATATTTCTGGCCTATTTTGAAAGTTGATTCCACGGCCTAAGTCAAACAATATCCTTGATGTTAGGTGCATGGTAATGGTGTTCGTGATATGCCCTATAATGATAAATTATTTATGAGAAAAATTGGTTGTAAATGTTATTTTTCATTGATTAATAAAATATAGAGGTTAATTTAATACCCTAGTAGAATTTTATTGCATGTAATTCTTGTTTTGGCATAAAATTATATGTGTGCTCATATGATTTTGTTAAGATATCTTACTTATTAGGGGTTATATTTATAGATTTAAGACTTCTTAGTATACAATTATTGAAACCTTTTTGCGATTCAGAGATTCTCTGAATGGGCATCAGAGATTTGTATAGCTTGCACACCATGTGTTTGTGTGGTAAGTGCCAGGCCACTTGTTATGAGTGATTAAGAACATATATATATGGATACATCACTGTGGAATAATGTATTTGAACACTAACTTTAGAAATGTAGTTGACACATAGTGTTCACTCTTTGCTATTTTGCTTCATGATCGTGTTAAGTGTATATAGGCTATAGACTTATGACAACATGATTGTCTTGTGTGCATGATAGTCAACTTGTCATTAGGGTATTAAGGATTAACTTCTAACTTGATAAGAGCTAGGATTATAAGCCTAATGTACTATTTTTTGGATGTGTATGGAGGCATGTGTATAATCAATGGAGCATTTGTTTCCTTTCAAGTGAGCAAGGTGTTTGCACTATGTGATTATTGTTCCATGAGGCAACGACCCTTGGTTAAGGTAATGTATGATTGGAAAAGGATTTTCAATAGTATAGTGGTCTTATGAGGTAACATTAATTTGGTCATATAATCGAGCTAATGAGTTTGATTAAACCCATAGCTCTCGTTCAATCAGGACAAAGCAATACAAAAGGCCTCTACTATATGGTATTCACGATTGGGAAGGTTTATAACTTCACCTTAGATGGGCTATGGCATGGGCTATACACTATGTGTTATCCACATCTTTTAAACTATGCTCGTTTTCAACTAATGATGAGAGTCACACGCATAAAGACAAGGTAATGCTAGATCGCTTTTGCAAAGTGCTTTCAGTGATTAAGGCTTAAGAAGTGTCATGATGGAATTTATTTGGTCGCAATTAAATTAGATTAAATAGAATTATTTATTTCTAATTAGGTTTTTTAATAATGAGATTATTAGCTAGAAATATAATGAGCCTTTAATTTAATTAAGGGGGATTAATTAATTAAAGGACAAGACACAAATAGAATTATTTTTACCTATTATGTTTTTTAATAATGTAATTATCAACTAGAAACAAAATAGGCCTTTGATTTAATTAATGCTATTAATTAAATTCAAAATATATAATTCAAATGGACTTTAATTATTAATAATAGGCATGGATTAATTTTATGGTCTGTATAAAAGCCCATTCCATATATCCTTTGTGGATGAGGATTCCATCCAAATATATAGAATTGTGTTTTGAGAGTAAATCAATGGGAAGAGTTTCAAGCACTACTCAAGCAGGGTCATTGCTCGAGCAGCACTATTCGTCTACATGTTATTGTTCTTTTACCCCACTTTACACAAGAGAGAAAATATATATGAGTGTCCTACATATGTTCTCCTGAGAAATTCTCCAAGTGTAAAGAGTTTGTTGGATTTAATGAGGGAGTTATGAACATTTGTTGGAGAGGCCTTGCTTGTGCCTTATTTGTGTAGACAAATTAGAGGTTGAAACATCATTGTAGCTTGTGGATCATAGACAGATATATCTACGAATGCGATTTTAGTTAATCATTCATACAATTAAGTTATTGCTTAAATCCATAGGAGTTATGCAAAGAAAAGTAGACTTGGTTGGGATTTTAATTTTTGTTGCATTTTCTCCAATGATTTATGAATTTTAATTGAAAATTTTGCACCCTAAAGACGGTGAAACCCAACAAATGTGACTTGCATGCCCTCTGAAGATTGGCAATTGTTGAATGTACTAATCCATTTTGCTATATGGGAAGTTGATATTATCAGGTCATTCCTTCCAATAATGGGTAAAAGGAAATTCATAGTTTTAGCAGTTGAATATTTTAGCAAGTGGGTCAAGGTTGAACCGTTGGCTAAAATCACTAAGGCTGTGGTCATTGGCTTCCTTCGGAAGAACATTATTTGTCAATTTAGAATCCCAAGGGAATTGATATATGATATTAGGAGACAATTTTAGGGTAAGAAGGTGCAAGAATGGTGTTAGCAAAAAGGGACAGTGCAACTCTTTACCTTAATCTCTCACCCTCAAACCAACGGAAGGTGGGAGTAACCAATCGTTCCATAATCAAGGGGTTTAAGACCAAACTAGACAAAGCAAATGGGAATTAAGTGGACATTTTTCCAAATGTGCAATGGCCATATCAAACCACCCCGATATAGCCCTGGGTGAATCTCCATCCTCTTTGGTATTATAGTAGATGCTTTAATTCCTATTGAGGATGAAGAAATTTCTTATGGATCAACTTAGTATGATTTTAATGAGACCCAGTATGATCATAATGAGAACCAAAGAATGTTAAGTGAAACATGGACCTCATTGAGGAAAGAAGGAAGTCAGGCCAAGTTTAAAATTTAAGTACATATTGATGATAGCCATATAATATAACCAAATGGTTACACCTAGATCATTCAAAAAAATCTACTAGGCACATATAACCACCTTCTAGCACTAACAAGTTGAGGCGTGCTTGAGACGGACCCCATGTTGTGGAAGAAATCCTTCATGGAGGGGCACACATGCTAAAAGACATACAAGGTCTTTGAAAGACCTTGGAACATTTAAAGTTTGAAGAAAGTATTATATTAAGATTATTTTAATGAAGTACTTGTTTTTTTTTACTATCACAGGTTTATAGAACATAACTTAAGCATAAGGTCTTGGAAACTTGAGAGGCTAGAGCCATAAAATAAAACTTAAGGCATAAGCTTTTGGAAACTTGAGAGGCTAATGTCATGAAATATAATAGGAGGCATAAACTCTCAAAAATTTTAGAGGCTAAAGTTGCAAAATATAAATTGAGACATAAGCTGTCAAAAAATTGAGAGGCTAAAGCTGCTAAATATAACTTGAGGCATAAGCTCTCGAAAACTTGAGAAGCTAAAGCCATGAAACATACCAAGGCTCATGCTCTCGAAAACTAAGAGGCTAAAGTCTTGAAGACAAAACTAAATTATATACCCATAAGTTCTTGTAAGGCTCAAAGCCATGAGTGGTACAAAACCATTGGAATTCAGTAGAAGAGGATTGCCCTATCTACAAGCCTTGATGGCCAAGCATGTTGTTTGTCATATACAAAAGAAATGAAAGAAGACATTCTAATCACAAAAAGATTTTTTTTTTGTGGATAAAAAATGATATTTACATTGTGGAAAAGGGAAAACAAAAAGAATAAATAAGCAAAAAAAATAAAAAAGTAAAGCTACACCTCCTTTGTAGCAGTATCATGGGGATTGTAACTAGTTCTTTCATCTGTAGTTGGAGAAGAAAGCCTATCAGTTGTTGTTGCTTGATCCACCTCCTGTTAGGAATGCATAGCCTCCAAGTGCTCAACCTCTTCCACCAAAATTGTTTCCTTGGGCATCTTAGGAGTTATGGTATCTAGCCAACTGGGTCCTGGCTAATAACACTAGCAGTTAGGAGGTTGGCAATATCCTTTTCCTCATCTATAAACCCATCATATGGGATGGCCTCATATCTTTCCTTCTTGATGGAATTGAAGTGGTAGTTATCAGGGTCAATATGTTTGCATTCAACCAAGGCCTCCCGCATGAACCTGACCTTGTGGAATTAGTAAGTGTTAGCCTTGGCATATGGCTTCATGCTGAATTTCTTAAATCAATTGTATTCACCCACATCCTGGCTGTACCAGTTCAATATGGCCAACTCCGATCAAAGTAAAAGAAAATCTTACACCGCTACCTTAGCTGCCTTCACCTTAGCCTCACAAATGTTGACCTTAAGAGTTTGGATAGCCTTCTCAACCTACTCATGTCAGTGTTGAGCTTCTCTTCCCTAGATTCGATTCTAATGAACCATGAACTCTACCTCACTCTAAGAGGCAGGTAAGTTCTTAGAGAGATCTTTAACCTTAGCTTGGAGCATGATGTTTCCTTATTTGCCACCTCATTTTCTTGGAGGAAACAAGCATAATTTTTCTTGAGATGTTTTTGGTCGTTGTAGCATCTCATTATTGGTAACAAAAACTTGTAAATGAAGTTATATAAAGTCAAAAAACTATATTTCAGTGATAGAGCTAAGTAGCATATAGAAAACATTCCATGGAAATATAATGTGCCAAGTGATGTAACAAGTTGTCATCTAATTTAGTGTTCAACTCGTTGTCTAAAGTAGGGGTAGCACTACACTTAAATTTCAAGCAATTTTGAAGTTCTTGGTTAAGGAAGACCTAGAGAAAGAAGGACTATGAATAGATGGCATACCAAACTTGAGGATGCTCATAAAAATAGCAAGAATAGTGGATGAAGTAATCCACTTTGATATGGGTTTCGGGCATATTAGCAAGGCACTTAGACTTAACTAGGAACTATGGATAGTGGTTGTAGTAGCACGAGTTTTTATAGGGTTGACCTCTTGAGTAGATGAAGAAGAACCCTAAGAGACCATAGGTGTAGGGTCCTTAGGGCGAAAAAGAGATAGATACTATCATTGAACAACTATCACAAAGGACTACCCATCGAGTAGCTAGGGCACTATCAACAGGACCTTGACCTATTCTCTTCCTTTGCAATTTCTTAAATATTTGCTCTATATCTTTTTGCATGATAATGAACATTATCAACTAACCTACACACATAAAGAAAAATGAGTTAGTACTTTCTTGTGAAATGATTTTAAGAAGCAAAAGACCTACAAAGTTACTGATGGGTTGGTTTAACTTCTCCCTTTTGTTAGAGAGTCCCAAGTAAAAGAGGATGGCGATCTAATAACTATATGTTGTCCCTTCTTCATCATGACTCTCCTTTTGATATTTTGGAGTTAAGGATAGCTAATCCCATAACTTAGTCAAGAAACTCCAAGGGTGATCAATGTGTCAAATATAAAAGAACTCTTCCTTGCTTGCTTTAAAAATTTATCACACCTCAAAGTGAAGTAAAAAACCATTTTGTCCACTTAATGGATGGCATATGTATGAAAAAATAACACTAATTTGGGTTCTATTCCTAGTTGTTGATAGAGGATAACAAAAGTGACTAGGGTTTTGAAAGAGTTAAGGGTGAGTTTCAAAAGAAAAAACTTCATATTATCTCACCATAATGGGCTTAGATAAGGGGAAAGAGGCCAAATTACTGGGCAAATACTATAATATACCCAAAGAGATGTTATTCTGGATGGTCTTTTAGACCAACAAGATGGATAGAATAGTCCTCCAGACAAAAGTAATAGATGGGGTACTCTGAGATAAAAGGCTAGTCAAGGAGTCGTCATTGCAAAGAAAATAAAAAGTGACTAACCTTGAATGTTGAAAGAAAAAGTTTTGGAAAAGTATGAAGAAAGCTTGATTTTCTAAGGATGAAACTTAATGTACAAATATGTTAGCATTGTATGGAAATGAATTTCATTGCATAATTGAAAAGGTTTTGCATAAGCAAGGGACAAATCTTAACTGTCAACTTAGAGGAACCAAATTTTGCCATACCCATTCAGTGGGAAAATGAATAGACTTCCAATAGAAGTCAAGAGTCACTAAGAAAGGACGTAAAGGTGGCATGGTAATCATTACTTGTAATTGTTCCAATGTATTTCTAAGGTATTTACCCTAGCTGAGGTGATTGAGTTATGGAGACATGTCACGCTATTAGGTGTTTTAGTGATTCTTTTCCAAAATTTACTAAGGGGTAAGATTTTCATGTTCTTGAGATTAGGTTAGGTCGAAAAGTTATGTGTTATACACAAACTATTTACTTTCAGTTGTTTGTTTGCTTGCTTATGGGCTTCAAATATCTTGTGTATTTTTTTCATTGATCAGTGCCTCAGTCTATAACCTTGATTAAAGAGGATCACATGCAACTTTATTAGTTGTCCCAATCTTCAATTTCGATTGATAGGATTATGTATTTAATTTTTAAATCCAATTGAAAGGGTTACATGGGTTTAGAATATAACCCCAATTGAAAATGTCAAATGCAGCTTGTTAGTTGTCTTAATCTCTATACCCAATTAAGGTGGTTGGCTTAATTTTGGCTAAAGGGCCAACACTTCTACCTTAATTGGGTGGGTCGAAACTTGTTCCTCTACACTAGTGTTCATTACCAAAGCATGATCAATCTTTTCGAAATTCATCTTACGCAAAACATTTAATGGGGATGATCCATGTAAAAAAGATACTCATGTTTACTCAGATCCACGTTGAAAAGTTAAGAATTTCATGTTTAAAAACAAGTAGAGCAATTTTTGATAAAATAGTCAAATTTTTGCAAATAATGGAGATAAAACATTTTATATCACTATACATCATAGTAAAAATGTACTGGCTTGGTAAAATAATTTTGGTAAAGCAGAAATCCACTTACATGATAAACATTTAATTTTTGCGGTAGAAGTAATTTTAGATGAAAACAAAGTAGTTGTAAAATTAGCAAGATAGACCCACTTATACAGTAAAAATTTTGTTTGTGCCATAGAAATCAATTTAAAATATGGTAGTCATAAAATTTGCAAGACAAACCCACTTACCTTGTAAAAATTTCATTTATGTAGTAAAAACAATTTTCAAAAGATAGTTGTAAAATCTCTAAGATAGATCGACTTACTTGGTGTTAGTTTTCCTAATTTGATTGGTCATCGGTTATTGGTCTTTAAGTTCCCATTCAATCAAAAAAATTCTCTTGTAATCGCCAATTTGATAAATTTCACCTTTCGTCCTTTTCCAAAATGCAACATAAATTCCTGAATTGCGGGGGTGATTCTTTCCTATGTAGATTGCATTAATTGTCGTATAATCCAATTAATTTTCACCTAATCACTAGGATTTTCTATGTTTAGTTTGTGTAGATAGTGGCTTACATTTGTCTAGGGTGAATTCCAATGGGTTCAAGATGGTTGGACACAAAACGGATGTAACGGGCATGCAAAATGGCTTAGGATCAACTTTGGGCATTGTTATTGGTGCAAATAGAATGGACCACGGTTGATGGTGTGGTCACAAACGACAGGGCTTGCAATCGTAAAGCCACGGTTCACGATCACAAGTCTTAAATGCAAAGATGTTCAGAATGTACCGCATTTGTCTTATGTCTTGGATCCCTTTTTCGTTGTCCCAAGTAATGTTTTTGCGGTTGCGAGACTTGAAAAGTAAACAAAAATATGTTTAGATGTAATTAATGTCCAAATTCATTATTTTCAATGCCAAAACACACTAACACAATCAAGTTAGAGCCTTATAGGTTATAGGAAACAACAAGGACATAGACCAAGCATAGAAAATCCCTTCAATAGGTAAATTATAATTTGAGACTAGTAGGAATTAGTGCAAAACCTATAGGAAAGAATTGATTCATAATCCAAAAGCTTAGTTGCATTCAGGAGCATATCTAAGATGAAAATTTTGATGAATTAGGATTAAACTAAAAATTGCTCTGATTGAATAGGGAATTTGGAAATCGAATTCGATGAGCCCTCGGAGAAGTGAACTGATACCAACTAAGTGGGCTTATCTCACAACTTTTAAACTGCCTTTTAAATGAACGGTTTTCTTGAAAAGTTGTATATTTTACCAAAATTAAGAAATGATTTCCAAAGGATTTTTCATGGTTAACTACAAATTTATTTTTAATTAACTAGCGTGTTCAACTTTCAAATTGTTTTGTGTAAAAGTGCTTTGGATGTGAACTAGTGTTGCATGTTTGAACTAAACATCTATTGGATAATTTTATTTGCAAAAATGTCGTGATACCCACTCTAGGATTGTAGATTGGAATCCATGACCGTTATAGCTGGAGTTAAGCGACTCATTCAACTAGGGTTATAGGTTAAAATACATGACTCTTTTAATCGGAATCAAAAATTAAGACAATTGTAAAGTTGCACGTGGCCTTCTTTCACTGAGGCTATAAAGCCTCAATCAATAGATATGATACATGTTCTGTCTACGTTCCTAGGCATACCAATGAAACGCATAGGTGAAACCAAATACACGTTACTATACATGTATTTAACTTTCTGCCTACTCTTATATGATTTTCCAAATGCATACATGAAATTTTATAAATGTTTTTATTGTTTTCATGTCCCAAAAAGCAGGTAAATCCCTTATTGGGGAAATTATTGCTCACATTTTTAAAATCCTTTATTGCAAAGGATACAGGTGAGAACGAGCACATGTAAGATTGGTAGAGCAGTGAAGGGAAGCAGGAATTATTAGCTATAGTCTTCGATCAAACAATAAATAATGATGTAATAGAATAGTTTCCATTTTACTTTTAACTGCAATAATGTAATGGATCTATATTTTGCAACAAATGTATTTTTATGGATTAGTTATTCTGGATTTTGATATCCGCCAATATAATCGTCTCACGAGTGCTGTTATGTTGTAACCCCATATTTAGGGCGTGACACTTCCATTGAACTAAATAAGCAAACACATTAAATTTTGTACCTACACTTTACAATAATTGATATTGGATCAAAGTTCATGGAGAATAAGTGTAATTACTCAACTCAGGGAATACGAGAACAAAAGCATGCGTGAAAGAGGAGAATCCATGAGAATATGGAATCACTTTCCTTACAATATTGGCCAGAAAAGAATCAGGTTAAGAATATAATGCGTCTGCAAGACCTACTGTTAAGGGATTGCTTTCTTATCAGAAGATTAAGAAGCATATGAAATGAGGTCTTCTAGAGGACAAGTTTTCAGGGCCGAAATTATCTTTCTTGCCATCACTATAAAATTTTGCAGCATAATTGCAGTCAGCCAAATTCATTACACAGAAGAGAAGGTAAAGTAATTTAATCCATTTTTTTTTCATATAATTGAGTTTTTGAATGCAGAATTCACTGATTTTTGAAACTTAAGTACAAGTGTGTATATATATAATACGATATGATCTACCCCTATTACAACAACTATCTGACGAATATATATTGTTAAATATTGGATCTTGTTTGGTATATATCTTGTGCGTTTTGTGTTCTGATTTCTGGTGGTTTCATGCTATCCATTTTTATTAATACCTAACGAAATGAATATTGCAGTGCTAAAATGATCCCATGCTAATAACTATAATCAAATTATAAGATAATATACTAAGTCCCGCTATGCTTGATGTTTTCATCTATTGATAGTAGGGTGATACACAGTGAAAATATCACTTATAGGACAATTTAGTATATTGAAAACATAAAAAATAGATAGTGTTATTTTAATTATCAATTAATTATTTATATTATGAATTGATTATTAATTAATTATATTTTTTATTTCTATAAAAATTTTTAAAAAATTTGAAAAAAAAAGTTGTTGAATGCCACGTTATGTCGAATAAAAAATTGAGGAAATAAAACCCCACTCGAAATTTTCAGGTCAACAATTGTACCTATTTGGTGACCATTGACACGACATGCACAAAGGGCGTTGACACGTCAGACCACGTCAGCCTAAGGTTTGGCGACGCAGAGTCCAACGAGATATTGGTGAACCGTCTCAATTCCAAGCATGCCAGACGGGTCGACCCATTGGAGCCCGAAGTTCTGGACGATGTGCCCCGAAAACCGTTCCAGGCATGCATGGTGGATCAGTTCCGGGTCACGGGCCGATGTGTGGAATCACCCATATGCTACCTCTATCTAAAGCTGGCTGGAGATGACGATTGGAGACCCGGGTTCGCCCTGGTCCTGGTTGCTGGGTCCCACGGGTCTCATTTGAGCTCAAAAAGTTTCTTTTTCCGACGGTATTTGCCCCGTGGGTTGTGGCATGGATCCGATGTTTGTGGCCCGGAAATGACCCCATTCGGGCTCAGGTACAGAAGGAAAATTTTTGCAGAGAAGCCTCATAAGTAGACACTAAGACATTTGCTGTCTATATTAATTACATTTCCCTTTAGATTCTCACGTTAATATTTTTACAAATAAATCAGTGACATATTTATAAACATAATGAATAAGGTCGTGCTTAGAAATTTAGTCAACTGAGATGTCCTGGTAAGATAGGCCTGATTCCAGGAGAACAAGTTTGCTCTCAGCTGGCTAGCTTTATGGATAAAATGGTTTGCTGTTGTTAAGAGATATTAAATTTATATCAAAAGTATCTTATTTTAATTGATTCAAATTTTTGACAGGCTGTTTGGTGAATGTTTAACGATATATTTGAAGAAATTATCCAATTGAATTACCTAGAAACATTTTTTATATTAATATCAAAGGATCAAAATGTAGGATTTTGGTGGTAACCTTGAGGAAGGCTAGTCCCCTTCTTCAGCATATAATATATGGACAGTTCTGTGTTCAGCCCGAGGCAGCGTGTTTCCCTACGAATAGGCCATATAATATAGCCAAGCTCTCACACAAAAAATTGACAGCCCAAAAACAAATAACAAAACGAAAACATATAAAATAGACATACAAAATTTATGTGGTTCGATTAAATAATCGAACTACATCGACTAGTGGAGGAGACGTAGATTTCACCACGACGGCAGGAATATAAAAATTTTAGGAAAGTATTCCTAAAATCATCACCACCTGAATACTAAAACACAATAAGCTCTAGCATATTTTACTACAAAAGGGCTCAATGTTTCGAAAAATCCAAATAACAGTAATGGTCTGCCCTACACCAAAATTTTTCTTTTATTCTGTAATAATAAGTATAATAAGGTTAGCAATAGTAACGATGAGTCTCGAAGTGGTCTTGCATGAAGTAGAATAGATTGTGGCCGCTCAACCATGCTTGGGGTGATTGGGCCAGTTAAAAGTGGAGTTAAGAGATTGATTAAAGAGTGATGGGAGAACACGGTGCTAGTCAAAGCATAACGTTAAAGCTAGAGGAGTTTCACGGATTGGTTGTTGGAGAACTAAGGCTAAAGGTGTGTTACGCTTGAAACTCGAGATCATAACATAACAGTATTTGCAAATTAACTCAGCAAATACCAAAACTAATCATGTAACAGAGTAAGCTAAACCAATAATGCAATTCAATGATAAATCCAGAAATAACATCACAATATCAATACTAGTAGTATTTCATCTCAAGTACACAATGGAAGAATGAAAACCAATCAATTACATCTCAGTAGTCTCTAGAAAATAATGTTAATGTACTTGAAAATATGTAAAGTGCTGGATCCTCTTCTTTCCCTACTATCTTGATGGGGACGTCCCGCGTCTACAAGAAGATCTTTTGGAGGTGCCAGTAGGGCCAATGACTAGAGCACATGCGAAGAGATTTAATGAAACAATTAACACGCTTGAACACGAAATTCAAGAAGATAGCATACGTTAAAATAGATTCGAAGAGCCCAAAGAGGAGTGCCGGGTCAATATTCTGCACCAGACCGAAGACTCGGAGGCAAAGGATCAGGAGTCTTAATTATTAAGTCTTAATCATTTATTTTTATTATATTTTATTTTAGAGTATTTCAATATTGGGCCACAAATAAACAAGCCCATAAAAAGCATAGTTTTATATGGATTAGGACTAATGAAAACACAATTCTAGAAGGATTAGGGTTTCCAATGCCACCTATTAATATAGCATTAGGGTTCATTATTATTCAAATTGCCTAATTAAATTTTAGAATTTATTCCTATTCCCTGAAATTGTGTGCCTCAATTTCTTGTGAATTTTCAATTTCTAAATCGAGTCATTCCGGAGTGGTCTGAGTTATTCATGATGTATCAATTAGGTGCTGGTGTATTGATTGTGGCTGTCTGGGTTCAATCCACTCTTACTACGTTGGGTCGGGTGCTTGACGCACGGTTCGCATTTATAGGATTTCGGATTCGAGTTCGATTACACCGTTCGCTACCTTATTATTTTCTGTTGTGATTTTCTATTCACATCAATTGGTATCAGAGCTAGGTGGTATCGAATTCTAATTCGATACGCTTTCCTGTTGAGAAAAAAAGAATTAAAAAAAGGGAAGAATTCAAAAAGAAATTAAAAAAAAAGACCGCATAATAGCCATCTATTGTCGCTGCAAGGCCTCCAAATCGCCACTAATTTAGGTGAGTACTGCTTGGAATTTACACCGTTGAAGTCGTCACCCGAAGCCCAGTCCACCGCCACCATCGATTGAAGCTTGAGACGCCAGATTTCAGGAGAATTTCAGTCAAGGGTTGTCGTTTGGTGTTGCATTTTAATTCCTCATCGGTTGCTACAGATTTCACCAAGCCATTATATAATTGAAGCTGCATGACCGCTAGTGAGTGCCGCCCCCCCCCCCCCCCACCATTGCCCCCAAACTCCTACCATTGTTGCTAAATTCCAACTGCCGCCGCCGCCTATGAAAATCAGGTTTCCATTATTAAAAAAAAAAAAAACAAAATCTGTTTGGCCACGTTTGGGCCAGAAGGGGTGAGTCTGCCTTGTTGGGTCGGGCCGTGACTATTGGGCTAAGACCATTTGGGCTAAAAACTACTGGACTGAAAAATTAATTAAGCCAAAATTTTAGATCAATTTTTTTTATTGCTTTTTGGCTAATTTCTACTGGGCCTAGTAAGGTCTTGTTTGGTAGCCTTATTCCATCAAGCCTTAAGGACTGTTTGGTTGTTTTTTTTGTTTGAAAAAAAAAAATAGGTTCAAAAAAAAATCTGAAAAAAATAAAGAGAGAGGGTAGGAGGAAAAACAAAAAACACCCACAGAAAAAAAGTACTGGAAAAAAAAGAAGAATAAAAACAAGGAGAAAAGGAGGACTGATATTTTTTTCCTTTAATTTCATATTGTCCTATTTCATCGATTGTTGGCTAGTTAATTAGTTCATGCCTGTTGTAGTTTCACATTTTCAATACTGTACGCTTGTTTGTACATCACTTGAGTTACCATGACCACTTTTAAATCACATGAGGAGGGCAAAAAAATTGATATTTGTAAGAATTAATTTGAATATTGTGTGATACACGATTGGAGGTAATAAACGAGTGTTTGAGACCCTATTTCTTTGGAGAAAGTGAGAATAGTGAATTGCTGAGGACTTTTATTATTAACTATTATTTCTTGTTATTAGTTTTTGTAGCTCAAAATTACTCTAGATGGCCAATCATTATTCGAGTTAGGGTAATAGCCCTAACAAGACTAAATTTTTGTTTGAGTCCCTCACTGATGAGTTAAAGAAGTTTACTAGAAGTGTGGAGGGCATGAAGGATAGGATTACTGATATGCAGGATCGATTAGGGCTTGTAGAAGCATCTCAAGCTGTGACATGAGATAGAGATATTTCAGTGCCCATGCTAACGGGGCATAGAGGCAGCCCTATGCTAGGATGAGCCCGGACCAGGGATAGGCATGGGCATCCTTTCAGGCTTGCGAGACAGGATCAACATAATTACGAGGAGTATGGGTTGAATGACGAAGATGAGTGGTATGATTATAACACTGCGCCTAGGAGACATCGATATAGAGATAACGTAGATGATGAGGTGCCCAAGGGGGTGAAACTGTAGCGACCATCTTTCCAAGGATGATCTGATTCCAACACCTATCTTAAGTGGAAAAGGAGGGTAAAGCTAATATTTGACTGCCACCATTACTCTGAGCATCAAAAGGTTAAAAGTCGTAGAATTTACTGGCTATGCCATTATATAGTGGGATAGTTGTATACTAGTAGAAGGAGAGTGGGAGAGAAATCGATACGTACATGGCCAGAGTTGAAAGCAGCCTTGAGGAAAAGGTTTGTTCCTAGCCACTATCATTGAGACCTTTACTAGAGATTGCAGATGTTGACACAGGGCAATCAAAGAATGGAAGACTATTATAAGGAGCTTTAGATAGCCATGATTCGAACAAATGTTGTGAAAAATAGGGAGGCTACCATGGCACGTTTTTTGAGTGAACTACACTAGGATATAGCTGACGTAGTGGAGTTGTAGCATTGCATGGAGTTAGAAGAGATGGTGCAAAAGGCAATTAAGGTAGAAAGGAAGTTGAAAAGGAGGGGTACGTCTACATTCTAGCCTAATACGTCTGATAGACCTTTCCCTAGAAAGGAGGACAAGGCACCCATGGTGAACGTCATAAGGCTAAGACTGCACCTAAAGTAGAAGCACCTAAGGTAATAGTTCCTATCCCTTTTAGCTCTTCTAGTACACAAAATAGAGATATATTGTGCTTTAAGTGTCAGGATAAGGGGCACATTGCTACATAGTGTCCCAACAAGAGAACTATGCTTCTAATTGAGGTTGGAGAAATTGTGACTAATGAGGAACATGACAGTAAACATTGAGTACTCAAGCGAAGGAAAAGATCGATCAGGCATAAAGGGAGAATATCTTCCATGCTCAATGCTTAATTAACGGGAAGATGTGAAGCTTGATAGTAGATGGGGGAAGATGTATGAATGTGACTAGTATGACGTTGGTTGGGAAGTTGGTATTACCCACGAATGAACATCCCAGGCCATGTAAGCTATACTAGCTTAATAATAGTGAAGAAGTTAAGATGATGAAGCAAGTATTAGTAAGCATTAATATAGGTACGTACAAAGATCAAGTCACATGTGACGTAGTACCCATGTAGGCTTGTCATAGTCTGCTTGGTAGGCCTTAGCAATTTGATCAAAAAGTGATATACAATGGGCTGACAAACTAGTACTCTTTTGTATTCCATGGCAAGAAGGTCACCTTAGTTCCATTGACCCTAAAGCAAGTCTATGATCAATCATACGTGTAGAAACAATTTAAGTTAGAGAGGAGAAGGGAAAGAAAAAAGGGATTGAGAGAGAAGGAACAAAAAGAGAGGAGAGAGAAAAGAAAAAGAAGGAGTGTATATTAGCTTCTATGAGAGATGTGAGACTAGCACTGAGTGTTGAGAGGCCCTTTGTACTTTTAATGTATAAAGAGGCATATTATATATTTGATGATGTCACATCTTTCCTCCCCTTTGTTGCAGTGTCTGTCTTGTAGGAATATGCTGGTATGTTTCTAGAAGAAATTACCAATGGATTGCTGCCAATTTCAGGAATAGAACACCAAATGGTTTTGTTTTAGGGGCATCCATACCGAATAAGCCAGCTTATAGAACCAACCTAGATGAGATTCGAGAAATCCAGGAACAAGTGGAGGAGTTGATGAGTAAGGTTTAGGTTCGAGAGAGTATGGGCCCTTGTGCTGTGCTAGTATTGCTTGTGTCAAAGAAAGACGGACAATGGTGCATGTGCGTAGATTGTAGAGCTATTAATGCTATTACAGTAAAGTATCATCATCCTATACCTCACTTAGATGACTTGATGAGTTACATGGTTTTTTTATTTTTTCTAAAATAGATCTTAAGAATGGGTATCATTAGATTAGGATGCATGAGGGTGATGAATGGAAAACAGCTTTTAAAACAAAATTTGGGCTATACGAATAGCTTATGATGCCATTTGGACTTACTAATGCTCCTAGTACATTCATGCGTCTGATGAATCATATCTTGCGTGCATTCATTAGTGTATAGCCAAATGTTAGCTGAGCATGTTGAACACATATGCAACGTACTTGATGTGTTATGGCAAGAAAAGCCATATGCTGATGTTAAGAAATACACCTTTTGTATTGACCACTGTGTCTTCCTAAGATTTGTTGTTAGTGCACAAGGAATACAGATAGATGAGAGTAAGGTGAAGGCTATACAAGAGTGGCCAACTCCGACATCAATATCTAAATTAAGGAGCTTCCATGGGTTAGCTAGTTTCTATAGGAGATTTGTGCAGGATTTTAGCACTATTGCTGCTCCCCTTACCGCCATAATCAAGAAGAATGAGAAGTTCAAATGAAGAGAAGCTCAACAACAGGCATTTGAAACACTGAAACATAAGCTTACACATACTCCTTTACTTTCTTTACTTAATTTTAGTAAGGCATTTGAGATTGAATGTGATGCTTCTAGTGTAGGTATTGGAGCAGTCTTAATGCAAGAGAAGAAGCCTGATGCATACTTCATTGAAAAGCTTAATGGTGCTGCATTGAATTATCTTACATAAATTATGTCCCTGGGTGCGAGCTCTAGAGACTTGGCAGCACTACCTAAGACCAAAAGAATTTGTGGTTCATATTGATCATGAGTTATTGAAGCACTTAAAGGGCCAGAGCAAGCTCAGTAAACAGCATGTCAAATGGGTCTATTTCATTAACATTTTTCTCGACGTCATCAAATACAAAAAAGGTATGGAAAATGTAGTTGTTGATGCAAAATCCCATAGGTACACTTTGTAGAGCACGCAAGCACAAGATTATTAGAGTTTGAGCAAATTAAAGAACTTTATAAAGAAGACCCTGACTTTGGTCAAGCCTATGCGCTAATTGAAAAATGTGCTTATGACAAGTACTTTAGGTATGATGGTTATCTATTCTATATTAATAAATTATGCATTCCACAGTGCTCTTTGTGAGAATTACTTATTAAAGAGGCTTACTGTGGCAGGTTAATGGAATACTTTGGTGCTACCAAGACAGTATTAATTCTGCAGGAGCACTAGTGTTGGCCAGGACTGAAAAAGGATATGGAGCATGTCATAGAAAAGTGCATATGGTACAAAGAAGCAAAGTCCTGTAACCAACCTCATAGTTTGTATTACCCTTCACCCGTTCCTAATATTCCTTGGACTAATATTTCTGTGGATTTTATCTTGGATCTACCTAGGTCAAGGAATGGTAAAGATGCCATCTTTGTTATCGTAGATAGATTTTCTAAAATGGCTTACTTTATTGTATGCCACAAAACAAGTGACGCGCTGCTCATAGTTGACATGTTCTTTAAAGAGGTGGTTCATCTACATGACATGCCTAGAACTATAGTGTCTGATCATGATGTTAAAATTTTAAGCTACTTTTGGAAAATGCTATGGACTAAATTGGGAACTAAATTGCTATTTTCTACAACCTGTCATCCTCAAATTGAGGCTATTAATAGAACACTCACTACATTATTGCATGCTGTTATTAGGAAAAATATTAAAAGTTGGGAAGAATGTTAGCCACATGTGGAATTTGCATATAATAGGGTTGTTCATTTTGCTACTAACATGCCTCCATTTGAAATTGTCTATGGTTTTAATATGCTAATGCCATTAGATTTGTTGCCATTACCTGGCAATGAGCATTTGAGCTTAGAATGCAAGAAGTACACAGAGTACGTAAAGTGGATGCATGAGCAAGTCAAGTAAAATATTGAAAAAAGAAACTAATAGTACGTGCAACAAGCAAATAAGGGAAGAAAGAAGGTAGTGTTTGAACACGAAGACTAGGTCTAGGTTCTTATGAGGAAGGAGAGGTTCTCCGAGTAAAGAAAATCCAAATTGATGTCCCAAGGAGATGGACCATTCAAAGTATTAGAGAAGATTAACGATAATGCTTATGAACTCCCAAGTAAGTATGGGATTAGCACAACCTTTAACATATCTGATTTGAGTTTATTTGATGCAGGAGATGAATGAGATGCTGAATTGGGGACAATTCCTTCTCAAGAAGAGGGGGAATGATGGGGACATCCCACATTTAGAAGAGGAGCCTTTGGAGGTACCAAGTGGGCCAATGACGAGAGCATGTGCAAAGAGAGTTAAGGAAGCAATTAACGGGCTTGTGCATGAAATGATTAAGAATGTTTCGAAGATAGCATACGTTGACGTAGATTCAAAGAGCCAAAAGAAGAGCGTTGGGTGAATATTCTACACTACACCAAAGACCTAGAGGTAAAGGATCAGGAGTCTTAATCATTTATTTTTATTCTATTTTATTTTAGGGTATTTCATTATTGGGCCATAAATAAACAAGCCCATTAAAAAGCCTAGTTTTATATGGATTAGGACTAGTAAAAACATAATTCTAGAAGGATTAGGGTTCCTAATGTCACCTATAAATATGGCATTAGGGTTCATTATTATTTAGACTGCCTAATTAAATTCTAGAATTTTATTCCTATTCCCCAAAATTGTGTGCCACAATTTTTTGTGAATTTTCAACTCCTAAATCGAGTCATTCCGGAGTGGTCTGACTGATTCATGACATATCAATCAGGTGTTGGTGTATTCATTATGGCTGTCTACATCAGGTTCAATCTAATCCTACTACGTTGGGTCGGTGCTTGACGCAAGGTTCGCGTCCCTAGGATTTCGGATTCGGGTTTGGGTTCGATTACACCGTTCGATATCCTATTGTTTTCTATTGTGATTTTCTATTCACGTTGTATCCCTATGACTGTTCTTGGTCATTAGCCTCTTTTTGCAAAATGTCAACCAGTTTTGGTGAGCAACGAGTCACCTAGTAAATGATAACACTCACTTGTTTACTTTTCAAAAGTGGATCTGAGCAAACAACACCGCTTCAAAGATTTCCCAATTGGGTAAAAAGGACATTTTCATGAAAGTGCAAAGCAATGAAAGCATTCACATAACCTTTAAAAAACAAAACAAGTTCATTCACTCCATTTTATTATCCTCATGCATCACTTGTTCTTGTTTCTTAACCAACTCATAGTCATGTACATTGTGTATGCTTACCACTGATCAGAGCCTCAGTTTATGCTCCCCAGACTATGTGTGGAGGGCCGCATACCTAACAGGCCCTCCTGACACAACACTAGCCCTACTGCTACTCTGTGTCGAACAAGACATCACCTGTTGCTGTTAGGTTTATGGTTTTGTACATACTTATAATATTTGTAATTATTTTGTATTTATCTTTAATTGTGCTTCCTTAGCTTTTTAATGTCTTTTGCTGCCACTTGGCTTATTTTTGCTAAGCCTATTATAAGGGGCAAGGTGTTAATAAAGTTTTGAGTAGTCATCGTGTTGTCACCGTGTAACCTGCGATTGTTAGAGTGGCCCCCCTCTTTAGCCGTCGCCCAATGTAAATTAAGCTTTTAATCAATGCAAGAATTTTTCTCACAAATTGTGTACATAGCTACTGCTTTCTTTACAATTTGTCAGAATTGTTGGGATTATGCCCTAAGGCAGTGCACAATCAGTTAGTGTGTGAGTTCAGGTGGATGTAGTCAGTTGTAGAATGATTACTAGTCGCACGATGCCCCTTTATCCCTATCCTCACAAGGAGGCTCGTAAGAGTTGGTATCAGAGCCTCGATTTTGATTGGGATCGAGATGTAAGATCATGGATGCTACTACATCAATTAATGTGCGGGGGAGGGGGGGACAATGAGGTAGAGGCCCTGTTGCCACATAAGAATCTCATGACCAAGCAACAATTAGAAACCCAGGAGGAGTAGGGTTCCTGGATGGATTATGTAGCAACGACCATAGAGGAGAAGTTTCGAAATTTGGAGGCCGAAGTTGCGGACCTCCAAGCCTAACTAGTTGAGAGTCAGGAATTATATCAGGAACTAGTCGAGAATCAAGGAGCCAGTATTATTTAAGAGCTCCGAACAGAGGTGGAACAGATGTCCATCCAAATTGGACAACTCCAGCGGGTATAGTTAGAATGCCCTAGTAGTCGCCTAGGACCTTGGACGGAGAATCTGAGTCCTTGAGCTACAGCCTTATGGAGGTACTTGAGACGCCAGAGAGGTAGAGAATTTCATCTTTGACATGAAACAGTATTTCCTAGTGGCTAACATCTTGATGGGCGATGCCAAGCTATGGTGGCACACCAAATATGCTGACATTCAAGCCAACCGAGTGTGTGTGAACATGTGGGAGCAGTTGCGAGATATTATTCGGGACTAATTCTTCCCAGAGAATGTAGAATACAATACCAAGAGGGCATTGCGAGAATTGAGGACGTTAGAGAGTGTCTGAGACTATGTGGAATCATTTTCGGTGCTTATGTTGGATATCTAGAACATGCCCAAGAAGGAAAAACTCTTCACTTTCCTAAAAGGTTTGAAACCCACGAGGCGATTGGAGTTGCAGCCTTAGTAGGTAGTAGACTTGAGCTCGGCTATGGGTGTGGCCAAGCGACTCATGGATTTTCAAGACGAAACCCATGAGGAACGTCCGGCAATGAGTGCAACCTAACAAAAAGGAATAGTGGGAGGCTATTAAAAAATAATTCGAGTAGAGGTGGGGGAGATTGACAGTCTTAAATATTGGTTAATCCCCAAAGTAACCCTAAGAATAGACCTATCGACAGCAAGCAAGGTATTGCGTTAAGAAAGACTAAGTGTTTTCTTTGTGATAGACCACACATACTTCAAGATTGCCTGAAGAGAAAATGAGTAAATGCTCTATCAAGCCTGAAGGATGTAGGGCCATCGAAACAAACTCCACCCCTAGTGCCCAAATCAGATGAAACTGAGTTAGATGTTGAGGGAAATAATCTTGGTGCCATCTCTCATCGGTATGGGACCATTTCCTACCAAATAGCTGTAAATCGAAAGGAAAAATTTGGAGTCGGATGAACTGCCCCAGCACTAGTAGAGAATCTTGCCAATGAAAGGAGCTCTAAAGGCTGCAAAAGGAATAAACTGATGTATGTGGATGTGAAGATCAATGGCAAGTCCATTCAAGTCATGATCAACATCAGTGATAGGCATAATTACTTGGCTACCACAGAGGTAGAGAGATTCGAATTAGCGTTGGAGAAGACAATCGGATGGGTTAAAGCCATCAATTCTACCGTCCAGCCTGTTGCCCATGTGGCTAAAGGGATAAAGATAAAGGTTGGGCTATTTGAGGGAAAACTTAACCTTTTTCTTATTCAAATGGATTACTTTATGCTTATCCTTAGGCTTGATTCCTGAGAGAGGCAAGAGTGATGGTCTTGGTATGTGGAGAGGCACTGATAATGGTAGGAAACAAACCCTACATTGTTCCCACTGTTTTTGGCCGACTTGAAGAGAAAAGCTTGTCGACTATCTAATTTGAGAAGGGATGCAAGTGTAATGAGCCATCCTACTTAAGCGTCCTTCTATTTTGAGGACATAGAGGAATTAGAACCAATTCCTAATGTAATGAAAAATCTTCTTGGGGAATTTGGGGATGTAATGGCTAATGAACTTCCTTATAAATTGCCACCCAAGAGATCTCTAGATCATGAGATCAAACTTCCGCTAAGCACTAAGCCACCTGGCCAAGCCCTATATAGCATAACGCAACCGGAGCTTGTAGAGCTCAGGAAACAACTAAGGAAAATGTTGGAGAGCGGTATCATTCGACCTTCTAAGTGGCCATACAGAGCACTGATCTTATTTCAAAAGAAGTTTGATGGATCCCTAAGAATGTGTTATAACTATTGAGCTTTGAACAAGATCACGGTGAAGAACAAATATCCAATACCACTTATTACTAATTGCTTTGACAGGCTAAGTCGGTTAAAATACTTCTTTAAAATTGATTTGAAATTAAGATATTGGCAGGTCCAAATCAAAGATGGTGATGAGGCAAAGACTACTGTAGTGACTAGATATGGTACTTATAAGTTCTTGGTTATGTCATGTGACTTAACAAATGCACCAGCAAGCTTCTGCACCTTAATGAATCAAGTACTCAATGGGTTTCTTGATGAATTTGGGGTGGTGTACTTAGATGACATTTTTATGTTTAGTGAGACCTTGGAGGAACATTTAGCACACTTGAGGAAGGTCCTCGTTTGACTCCGAGAGCACAAGTTATATGTAAAGTCATCGAAATGTTCCTTTGCCCAAGAGATCATCCATTTTTTAGGTTATATTATTGAATATGGGAGAATTCAGATGGACCCAAAGAGGGTGCAAGCTATTAAAGAGTGGTAGCCTCCTGGGATGTTTATGAGATAAAATCATTCCTTGGATTGACCAACTATTACCAGAGATTTGTGAAAGGGTACTTTGAGATAGCTAGGCCACTCACTGATCTTATGAAGAAAGATGAGGAATGGAAGTGGTTGTTGGAGCGACAGGTCGCCTTCGAGAGATTAAAGATGGCCATAATCATGAGACCTGTATTATCTTTCCCAGATTTACACAAGCCATTAAAGATGGAAACCGATGCTCAGATTTTGCAATTGGGAGAGTGTTAACATAAGATGGGCATTCTGTTGCCTTTGAGAGTAAGAAGTTGAAGGATGCAGAAAGAAACTACCCAACACATGAGAAAGAAGTACTAGCTATAGTCCACTGCCTTAGACTATGGAGGCATTATTTGCTGGGAGCACGGTTCATGATCAAAATGAATAACAGTAATGTAAGTTACTTCTTAACCCAACCGAAGCTTACACGGTAGCAAGCTTGATGGCAAGAGCTGTTGGCAGAGTTTAACTTTGGAGTTTCAAGCAAGCTCCAGCAATAAAGCACTAGATGCCTTTAGATGGAAGGCAGATTTGGCAGAGTTGAGGATGGTTGCCCTCGACCAAGGTGGCCACCTATGTAAAGGAACAAATACAGGAGCTACTTAAGCGAGACCCAACTGCATAGTTTTTGATCAAGTTAGTGTAGCAAGGAAAGGTGATACAATTCTGGTTGGAAGAAGGACTGTTGACAACCAAGGGAAACTGCCTATATGTTCCCCAAGGTGTTAACTTGAGGAAGTCATTGATTGCAAAATTCCATGATAACCTTTGGGCGGGACACCCTAGAGGCGAGCGTACATTAGCTCTAGTGCAAAAGGCTTATTACTGGCCTTAAATGTTGGATGAAGTTGAGGCATATGTTCAGTTTTGCCTGATCTATCAGTAGGATAAGGTGGATCACTTGAAGCCGAAAGGCTTGCTGGAACCCCTTTCCATTCCCTCACAACCTAGGTAGAGTGTCTCTATAGACTACATTACTAGATTACCTAAAGTGGGAGATTTAGACAGCATCATTGTCGTGTTGGATCGATTTTCAAAATATGCCACATTCATAGCAGCCCCAAAGCATGTGACGGTAGAGGTAACTGCGTATTTGTTCTTTGCACAAATTTTCAAATATTGGGGATTGATGAAGGACATTGTTAGTGACCGAGATCCCAAGTTTACTGAAATATTTTTGATCGAACTCTTCAAACTCTTTGGGTCAAAGTTGAGTATGAGCTCAAGTTACCACCCACAATCTAATAGCCAAAGAAAATGCTTTGATTCCATATTCGAGGAGTACTTTTAACTCTTTGTGAGTGGTAATAAGAAGAATTGGGTGAAGCTATTGGATGCTACTTTATTATGTTTTAATGCTCAAAAGAGCTCCATTACCTACCAGAGCCCTTTTGAGATCATCACTAGAAAGCAACTGCTATTCCCACATGCACTTTAGACTCCCCACAGAGTGCGAGATCTCCCCTTACACAAAGTTTCATTGAAGTGTGGAAGAGTAACTTGGAGATCGCAAGGAGCTACCTGGAGAAGGCCTAAAAGAGAATGAAAAAGCAAGTTGACTAGGGACGGCACTTTGCCGAATTCAACGTGGGGGACCTTGTGTTGGTGAAGGCACCAAACCCATTGCTCACAAAGTGTGTTCAGGGGAGAGACCCTTGATTCTTGCAGAATTACATTGGACCGTGCCGTGTGGCAAAGAGGATCAAGAAGGTAGCCTATAAAATTAAACTCCCCTCGTGGTGGTAGAAACATAGTGTTTTCCACATGAGCCAACTGAACCTTTCACAGCAGACCCAAAGAATGCCAACTGTATTAAAGAGACCCAACCACAGCATCCATTTGGAAAGGTGCTGAAGAGAATAGTCGAAGTAATCTTGGATCACTGAGTCATTAGGATAGCAAAATGGGAGATTAGTGAGTACTTGGTGAAGTGGGAAGGCTACTTAGAGGATGAGAACACTTGGGAGCGGGTGACGGACCTTAAGGTGCTAAAACTCCTAGTGAAAGCATTCATAGCTTTAAGGGCACCGAGGGCATCGCCATCTTTGGTGGAGGAGAATGTCGAGGGTAGTCTACCCAGTGGCCCTCTTGACACAATGTTAGCCTTGCTGCAGCTTGTGGTGAATGAGACATTACCTATTGTTGCTAGGTTTAGGGCTTTGTACATACTTATAAATATTTGTAATTATTTTATACTTATTTTTAGATATGCTTTCTCGACTTTTTAATGTCTTCTGCTGTCACTTGACTTTTTTTTGCCAATCTAATTATAGAGGGTCAAGGTGTTAATGAAGTTTTAAGTAGTTATCATATTGTCTCCGTGTAGCCCACGATTGTTAGAGTGGCCCCCCTCTCTAGCTGTCGCCCAATTTAAATTGAACTTTTAATCCATACAAGTAAATTTCTCTCCCAAATCATATATAATAGCTACTGCTTTCTTTACACTATTGGAATTGTTGGGATTGTGTCCTGAGGCAGTGCACAATTAGTTAATGTGTGAGTTCAAGCAGACGTAGCCAGTTGTGGAACGGCTACTAGCCGCACGGTGCCCATTTGTCCATATCCTCGGAAGGAGCCCTATGATACTATGGAAGGGTACGTCTAATTTGCATGTTCTACCATGGTCTTAGGGTTTCAATCTCACATGGGAAGTATTCTAATCTATTGTTGCTTCACTGGTCGGGCCAAATATCAGCTTCGCCGGCTGTTAGTCCCAATTTTCACCTCGATTGGATGGATCTCAATCTATTACCTTACTAGTAGGGCAAAACTCATTCCTCATACTCATTGGCAATCTAATGAGTGGCTATTGTAATTTATATTACATGTATTCAAATTCTAGATACTTAGTTTAAAAATTACTCATACATTTAGCAAGTGGCTGAATCTAGATTTCAAAATAACTTTCACAGTGTAATCAGTACAAAGATTCTGTATTTTGCAATTGGAAAACATTTAAAACTTGGAATTTCAATGCGTATTAAATATTCAATTGTAGAAGTAAAGAAAATTTTGAATGCAGTTGAAAAATTAGGTAAAGTGTTACCACTTATTTGTCACTTAGTTTATTTAAAGATTAGGTTCTTCAGCTACTACCTCTTGGTTACCTATTCAATCAAATATAGGATTCTTATTTTGTACTTGATTCATCTACTTATGCATGTCTATTGGTCCATAATGTGTCCTATGTGTTTGTATTCACTTGAATCCTTTCAATCATCATGTCTTATCTTCTATTATACTTCACACAGTAGGTATAGGCCTAATTTGGTCCCAAAATTAAAAAATTTGAGATAACATCTAGGTCCACTTATATTCAATTGTAGAATGTACTAGAATTTCTGCTATTCTTCTAACGATTACAATTTGCTACTTTGTGTGATGACAAGGTGTTCCAGAATTCCCGATATCCAAGTCCATGATTGAGTCCTAGCTTTTAGTGACTGCATTGCTATAGTTTGCAATCAGAACAATGACCACTGTAGCACTAAGACTGTTGCGTATAACTTTGTTCATTCGAGTTTTTTTCTTCTACTTTAATGCAATCCCCAAAACTCATTTCTACCTTTGTTCTCATGGTCCCTAAGCATGTCTTAATAGATTAAAAACTAGAGGAAACCCATTCTTCATTTATTTATGAATTTTGGAATCTTGCAGACACATTTTCAATTACTGCGTGCTATACAAATCAACTCTCCTACAGTTTCTACACATTATTCCGCAGCCTTACCTCACTTCCCACATTTGAAACACATGTAATCCTTCAAAAACTACCATTGTTAGCATGCCTACATGTGAAATTTTAAGAATTCTACATGTATGCATGATAATCGAGTAATTTGGCATGAAAGTTACCTCATGTCTACGTGCTTTAAGGTTGAAACTTTTCCAAACACCTTTTGCATGCCATCACTCCCCCTTAAATGTGGGAATATGGTTTTATATCGCTTTTAAATGGTATTTATACCTTAGGCTAATTAGTATTTGCATGGGATTGTAATTACAAGTAATTTAGGTCCTTCAAATTGAATTTACCAGTTTTCTGATTTTAGGCCTATTTTCAGCCGAATTTCCAAGCATTTAATCCCATTTTTTTTTCTTATTTCCATGTCTTGGAAATTATCTGCTTTAATTTATTAATTCCTATGGCAAATATTTGTCACTTGAAAAATGCCAAATTTCCTTCTTAGGCTTCCTTATTCAACCTCTAATAATTTCACTAAAATGATACAAAATTTTAGTGAAATAATTCCAACTATAATTCCACAAAATTTTCACAAAATAATTGTTTCATAATTTCCAAAAGTCAAGGTATTACATCCTCCTCTCCTTATAATAAGTTTCATGCTCAAAACTTATAATTACAATCTTATATGAACAAATAGGGGATATCTCTTCCTCATGCCTTCCTCTGGTTCCCAAGTTGCCACTTATTCACAATGGTTCGACCATTGTACCATCATATAGGGTGTCATCTGGTTCCTTTTATTCCTCTCTTTCTTGTTTATTACTCAATTAGGTGTTCCTTATAGGTCAAGTTCCCATTCACTGACAATGGTTCTAGTTCAAGTATGTGGCTTGGGTCAGGCACATAGTTTCTCAACTAAGACACGTGGAACACATTATGTACTCGTGACAACCATACGGGTAGTGCCAATCTATATGCCACCTCTTTTACTCTTTCCTACAATTCAAAGGGTCCAATGAACCATGGACTCAACTTCCTTGCCTTATTGAACTGGACTACGTTGCAAGTCAAGGAAATTCTTAAATATACTTATTTGTTAGCCTAGAACTCTAATGGTCTTTGCTTGAGGTCAACCCAACTTTTCTGTCAATCTTGGGCAACTGTCATCAACTCCAGGCTTGTGATCTTCTTTTCACCAACTTTATCCCAGTAGAGTGGAGATCTACATCTTCTTTTGTAAAGTGCCTCCTATGAAGCCATTCTTATACTTGCATAATAGCTATTGTTGTATGAGAATTCAATTAATGATAGATGGTCACTCCAAGTTCTCTTAAAAGCCAGGACACATGCCCTCACCATGTCCTCTAGTGTCTAAATTGTCTGCTTCGACTATCCATCCATTTGTGGATGGGTGTATGTGGCACTCAAGTTCAATCTCGTCCCCATTGCTTCTTGAAATGTCTTCTAGAAGCAAGAAACAAATTAGGGTCTCGATCTAATACTATGCTCGAGGGTACACCATATAACAGTATTATGTTATCCATGTACACCTTTGCCAACTTATCTAAGGTGTAAGTTGTTCGCACTAGAAGAAAATGAGTGGACTTAGTTAAACGGTCAATGATCACCCAAATGGCATCGTATCCTTATAGTGCAAGTGGCAACCCTACCACAAAATCCATGGTAATCTAATCCCATTTCCATTTAGGGATCTCAATTAACTGTGGATAGCCTCCAAGGCATTGATGTTCTGCCTTAATCTTATACTTTCCATACATCTCATTATGAAGTCTGCAATGTCTTTCTTCATTCCATTCCTCCAGAAGTTCTTCTTGAGATCTTTATACATCTTTGTGCTCCTCAAATGTATTAAGTACCTTGTTGGATATGCCTTTTGCAAGATTGGATTGCGTATCTCCTTGATGTCTAGAAGAATGCAGTCTTCCTTTCATGAATACCATGCCATTTTCCCTTAATTAGATGTCCGAAAGTCGACCTTGCTTAACCTTATCCATTAGTGTTGCTAGGTCCAAGTCTGACACTTGGGACCTCTTGAAATCCTTGATTATTGAGGGTTCGACACTCAGATTCATTAGCACTCCGTCTATTGATTCTACAATCTCTAAATGCAACAAATCTAGTTGCTTTACCAACATGGCCGCCATAACTTCAGTCCTCTTTCTACTTAAGGCATTAGCCATGCGATTTGCCTTACCTGTGTGATGGTTTATCACCAAGTCATAGTCTTTGATCAATGTTATCATCTTTGTCTCATATTCAACTCCTTTTGCATGAAGAAGTACTTGAGGCTTTTGTGATTAACATAGTTCTCACATCATTTACCATACAAGTAGTGTCTCCTTATCTTAAGGGTCAACACTATCGTCGCTAGTTTTAGGTCATAAATTAGGTAGTTCAACTCATATGGCTTCAGTTACCTGGATGCATTCGAAATTATCATCAAGTATACCAAGATATCATTAAGAAATATCACCACAAAATTATCCAATGTGGTTTAAACTCCCAGTTCATTGGATCCATGAAAGTTATCGAGGCATTTGTCATTTGCAACTCCAATGTTATAGTAAACCCTTAAACCAAACTCCTTATTACAATTTGGCTTATGCAAGATAAACTAAGATTTTGATCTATAGGTATGTATACATAGATTTTTCTATGCATATGTGATAATTTTAGTGAATTTATAGGTAGAAATTAAGAATAAGTGATATGGATTTTATACAAATAAACCATACATTATCATAATCCTTAGTGATTTTTACGGAGCCTCGTTAGATATAGTTGGAAACATGGATCATGATATCCATTGATAATATGACCTTAAACATGGATTTGGAACAAAACATTGCCAAGAGAATGAACAAAAATGGAATTCTCAAACGTCCAAGGTGATTTGGATGGATTCCAAAGCTATCCTTGGATGGATTCCAAATCGATCCTTGTTAACTTAGACTTTGCAATTGACAATGATCAATCGCAAGAGTCCACGATCATAAAAATAGTATCCTTTGAATTGACTTAGTAGTCTATAAGTTTGATCCCAGCTAATCTAAGACTTTAGTGATTAACTGAGATTAATCACAAATAGAAGATCATAAATCTAATGAGCATTGGATTGATCATTCTTGCATGCATAATCCATCCTCATAGATTTGTGTAGCGCGATCGATAGAGATTGATTGTGAGTTCACTAGATCGTAATTCCATAACTCTCCTAGCATGATCCTAATGTCGACTGATTGATCTAGCATGCCCCAGCCAATCTAAACTTGACTAGATTGATCTACCCTCACCCAGGGTTGATCCAACACCTATTTTTTTACAATGTTTTCACACATTTAGTATTTCCAACCATCATACACCCACACATATTCACCTTGGACACATGTAAACCACTGGTTACTCAAACTAAGCATAGAAAACCCAACAACTAAGAGAAAATCAATTAAGTTAACTGAGAGCTACTGCAAATTTGTTTAGGAATGAATCACCCTCATGACTTAAGCATATGGGTTACAATTAAGAAAAAGTATAGGAGGTGAATTTCATTAAATTGGGAATTAAATGAGAATTATTTTAATTGAATGGGAACTCAAGAACCTATAACTGGTGAACAATCAAATCAGGAAAGCTAATATGAAGTAAATGGGTTACCTTGCAAAATTTTTGCAACTTCCATTGAAAGTTTGTTTTTATCATGCCTATATTTTCATAAGGTGATTTAAAGATTACAAGTTCCAATTGTTACATTTGATGACCTGCTTTAATTACAAAAGGTCAAACTTTCTTTCTAAAAGTATAGATGTGAGTATGCGTGTAGAATTATTTTACACCAAATTTTAGATCAATGAATTTGAATATCAAAAATTATGATAAAGTGCTCATGCTTTTAGTAATAAATACTAGTATAAAAGAATGAGTTCTGACCTAACCAATTGAGATAGAAATATTGGGGCCCGCAATTGGTGAAACGTTGATGTTATTAATTGGTGTAAAGATTGAGACAAGTAGTAAAGTTGAACGTGAACTTTTGAATCAAGGTTATACATTGAGCCACATAACCCTCCATAGCTAGGGTGATAGGCTAAGACTTAGTAGAATGGTACACAAGATGTTCAAAACTTATTAGCAAGCAAATGAACATGAAAAAATGAACCACCTTACTGCCTTTAATTTGCAATGTTCTTTACTGTAGAGCACTAAATAATTTACTATGATTACAAGCTCTTCTTCAAACTATTTTACATGAAAAGAATTTTTTTATATTCACATCTTAAAAATGCTGGTAAATCCACTTACTAGGCAATTAGTTGCTCATAAGATTTGAAACCCTATTTGCAAATTGTGTAGTTAAGAAACTAGATGGAGACCACTCTTGGGGAAGATAATGCCCTGAGAAAATAGGGAAAAGAACCTATTAGATATTGCTTCATCTTGGATAGAGGAAAGACATGTATAAGAATGCAATTGTATATTTCTGTTGTGACATTGTAATAGAATTTCTTTGTTTTGGAATGAGTATTATTTATTTTGGTTTATCTACTCTGATGACTGGCCTTCGGCCCCTTTAAGATAATCATCTCAAGGGAACTGCCATATTTCACCTAAACTAGAGGTATGATAGAGAGTGGTATCGAAACATAGGCTTGATCCTAAAGATGATTAAACTTAGATTTTTAAGTAGGAACTCGAACTATTAAGGCATAATTTATAAGGTCCGAAGATTATGTTCTCACATGCACATAAGATGTTAATCTAATTAGACACTAACTTAATTTTGTATTTTGATGTAAATAATGGATGGAACTAACAGGTTAGGAAAGCATACACCTTTAGGTAGTAGACCCCCTCTAAGGACGTCATGAAATGCCTCTTTACCTCCCTGAGTTAGTTTGGGGAGATAGCCACTACGATGGTTAAGTCATAAAGGTATTATGACTAGAGTGAGGTAGAGAACATGGTATTTAGGGAAGAGCTAGCCAACTTGAGGGTGATACACAACAAACTTAAGAGAAAATACATAGAGATAGAGATCAAGCACCGAAAGCTTGGGGAGAAGCTTTTAGACACGAAGTTAGAGTATGAGTTCAAGGTAGTTTCATTGAAGGAGACATAGAAGGTGCTAACTTTGAAGGTTAACACCCTTCCCACAAAGAATAATAAGTTGCGGGAGATGATTTATGTACTGGTGCCAGAGCTGGAAGATTACCCTGAGGAGAACCTAGAGGAAGATTCAGAAGAAGAATCGGAGGAAAGGAGTTAGGCTTTGGAAATAGAATAGGGATATTTGATGTGTTCATAGCTATGTTTGCATGTATTGGTAAAAAAGGGCCCAACTTTGTGACTGGCAGTTTTATATTTCTTAATTTTTGTGGTGTTTTAACTTCGTTTCTAAAATTTTATGTTGTTGTGTGTGTGTGTTCAATTTGGGTTGTGTTCATGCTGTTGTTCACCTTTAAACAAAAAAAAGTTCAAAAATTTGTGAGTGGAAGTGTGATATTTGTTCTTTTTGCAGTGTTGCGACTCTATACTTTAAATTTTGTGTTGTTTTGTGTGTGTTTATTCAATTTTGGTTTTGTTAATGTTGATGTTTGCATCTATAACTAATAAAGTCCCAAACTTTGTGAGTGGAAGTGTGATATTTGTTCATTTTTCTGGTATACATGTTATAGTGTTTGTTTAGTGGTTTTAATGTTCATTATCTATTGTCTTTTACATGAATGCATCAGATTATTTACTGTCTTTGTTTATATTCGACTTTGTAGGTGCATCATTAGCCTTCAAACTTACTATACATGATAAGGGAGAAAATTCTATGTTGAAGAATATCCAACCATATGGCTATCAATATTCACCATTGATGATTGAAGTTGGTGCCCTTGCTTTGAGCTATGTTCCAAATATTCAAGCAAAACATATGCATTTCAACTGTAACATTTCTAGTAAGGAAGGTAGAATGCCTATTAGAACCGATGATGATGTACAACAGATGTTCAGGTTGTGCTAAGTTAGAAGTGAGAGAGTTACATGTTATTACAATTTACATGTGGGAAATGAGGAATGAAGGTGATAAGTCAAAAGGTAGTGAAGAAGAGACTGATGAAGATGATGATAAAGCTCTTGATGATGGTGAAGATGCTAAGGATGATGAAGTTGATACTATTGATGATGAGCGAGGAAATATTTAGCAACATGATAAAGCGCTTGGTAGGTTTGCCGCATTTGTGGGTAGTAGTGGTGCTAGGTTTGATAAACAAGATAAAATTGGCTCATTGTTGGAGGACTACCAATTTGATGACAAATGTGAGCCCATAAACATTTCACGTGAAGAGTTTACTAATGATTCCTTTAAAGATCAAGGGGAAGAATTTACGATCCCTAATAATCCACTTGAAAGGATTACACTGAAAGTGAGGATGGTGTTTGCTGATGTTGTTGAATACGGAAGTACATTAAAAGAATATGTGGTTAGATAGGAGTTTGATATTGTAAGAAAAAAAATCAGAAGTCAAAGGTCATTGCTTGTTGTGCAATTCCTAGATGTCCTTGGAAGATCTAAGCCTCACCAACATCTAGAAATACAGCATTTAAAATCAAAACAATGGTTGATCAACACAACTGCATTCAAATGGATAGGACGAAGGAAGCTGATGTAAGGTAGATGTCCAGTATGCTAGTTAATGTGATGAGGAATAATTTGAAGATGCATGTGAAAGGGTTGAGAGCTAAGATAACCAAGTATGGGGTTAATCCACCATACATGCAGCTATATAAGGTAAAAGTGAGGGCAAAACAAGTCATTGAGGCCAATTATAAAGATTCATATTCTCTTCTTCCTCAATATGCTTCTATTATAAAAGAAAAGGACCTCGATAGTGCTGTAAAATTCAATACTAGTTGGAAAAAGATGAAAATAAGGCTACCAGTAGTGGCATTCCTGCCCGTCTATCTTTCAAAAGGATCGTCATTAGTTTAGATCCATTGAAAGAGGGTTATTTGAGTGGCTGCAGACCATTCATTAGATTTGACGGATGCCACTTAAAAGGACCGTACGATGGCATGCTATTAGCTATAGTAGGGTTGGACGATAGCAATTGCATTTACCCATTGGATTGGTTAGTTGTTGAGGTTAAGTTGAAGGATAGTTAAGGCTTTTTCTTTTCTTGTTTGGAAAAATATCTTGTAGGTTTCACATCAGATAAGCCTTAGACCTTTATATCTGACAGGCAGGAGGTACTTTCCTTTGTGGTTTGTATATTATTCCTCATTGCTTTATATATTCATATGTTCTATATGAAATTCACCTTGTAAGTGATTTAGGGTTTGGCTGAGACCAACAATGAGATGGTGCCACATGCCATGAATAGAAAGTGTTGTGTGCACATTTTTGCTAAGTTTGGGCTATCTTTCCCTAGTGCCTTGTTGAAAATATTTTGGATTACTGCAAGATCATACCACATTCAAAACATCAATTTTGCCATTGACAAGATAAGAGACATAAAACCATAGGCTTATGATTGGTTGATGAATGTTCCTATTTACATGTGGGCTACGTTTGCATTTGACCACCATATCAAAAATGATCATTTAACAAACAATATATTTGAGTCTTTTAATAGCTGAGTAGAGGATTTAAGGGCAAAGCTAATTCTGCCACTTTTTGATGGATTGAGAGCTAGACTAATGACTGTGGTTTGGAAGTGGAATGAAAAAGGACTGACGATTATTATGTTACTAAAAATGTGATAAAAAAGTTGAATGCTGTTAAAGAAGCTATTACCTCTCATAGGATGATAGTTTCTAGTGATAAGAAATTTGAAGTTCATGAAAAAAACATAGGCATTACATTATTGATTTAAGTACTTGGACATGAAATTGCAAAGTTTGGCAAGTGACAAGGATCTTATGCAAGCATGTAGCCGTAGGTAGTGCTTATAGGAGGGAGAACATTAAATTATACACATACAGTGTTTTTTCAAAGGCAGCAAACTTGGAGTTTATGGTAATCCTATCCACTTGACGACTGGCCCTTTTTTTTTAGATACAAATCTATCTACATCCCATAGTTTTTTGCCTCCAACATTGAAAAGACCATCTAAAAAGCCAAAAAGGAAAAAAAACAAGGAAAGTTGGGGAGAGTTCACGTATCTATAACAGGTCCAGCATCTTAAAATGCAATATATGTCATGATATTAGACATAACCAAAGGACTTGCCAAAGAGCTCCTAGAAACAACAAAGAAAAGAAAAGAATTCTAACCAAACATGGGACATGGTAGTTTATTTTAGATTCTTCCTTCTCCTTTAAATGCATTGTGCAATTTATATTGTACTTTTATTTGTTATTTAACTTTTCGACTGTTGGTTACAGGATGATGATGGGGATATCTCATCAACACAAGTGCTAGGGGGATTAAAAAGAAGAAGAGTTCAAAGATTGAATTTAGCATAGGATACAAAGTATTCTAGACAGCAGAATATTCATGTGGCACCTAGTTTGGGAGGTACACCTTCTCATGATGTGGCTACAGCTCCTTCTAGTCAAAATATTAATGCTGCAGGTATATTTAAGTGTCCTTAATAATTTATTGTGTGTTTGATTATGCTAGATGACTAAAACTTTGTATATGCAACTTGAGAAATTGATATGGTCACCGGAATGCTATGCATACGTTGTTGTAGCAGGTTTTGGTTTAGATGCAAATATGGAAGAAGATGAAAATTCTTTGATAGCATTGATACTCTTGTTGAAGCTATAATTGGCAGCATTGATGGTGGAGTTGATGCAAGGGCTGAATGGCGCTGTTTGTTACGGACCTTTCGGTACTATCTTGGGTTAAATTAACTTTAGCAGAATCATAACACTTTCGTACAAAACAATATGAATTGGCCTTTCTATGAACGCATGTGCATTTGTTGTCCGTGTAATAATAAGGTTAACTTATACCACATCTAAAAACAATGACTACAAAACTAAACAGCCTCATAATGAATCTAGTTAGCTGATATTTTTATCGAGATGATAAAAATGAGGAGAATTACAAAATATTAATAACATCGGTTCGTGTATAACGTGGCCGATTATTATAAAGGAGAATATTAAAATACTTACACTAAAAATAGTATATTAGTAAATGATAATATGTCAATTTTCAATGCTTTCGGAGTTAATTAATTTCCTGAATCGCCCCAAATAGTTGATATCACAAACATCCTTGTGAATCATCTGAAACATAGCAATTGGAACCATAGGACATATTCCAATGCAATTCCTCCGTTATAAAAATTTGGTTCTAATTACAACGAAAATGACTGCAAATTGGTACCAATTCCTATTACTTTGAGAATAAAATACTAAGTTACAGTCAAATGTTTAGTAAAATATGTGGCCCACCCACTTTACTAGCTTGTTCCAGCTTAGATTATAAATAGTATGCAAATAAAATAGATTTAATTGGAATAAAACCTAATTGCCATGATTTGAAACCGTCAATGTCATCCCAGTCTTGGATTATCTGAATTTAATTGATATCTTGAAAATCCTGAACATAATTACTTATCTTCGAGTAGGTGCATCTAACATTAGATCAACGTTTCTCTCTTCTAAATTCTCTTCAAAACGGATTCTACGTATGAAATAAATGCATATTTATCTTTGATTTAGTATACAGACTTACATTTATGGATAGACACTGAACCTTTACCGAATAGATCGAATCCAAATATAGATCCGCTGAAAATTCAATATTTTTGCCCGTTGGATTTGCTGTCGGCGGGCAATAAATCTTTACCCAAAAAAGAAAAATTAGCATGAGGTAATTCTCATAATATTTGACTCGAACGTTGCATTTTGCTCCTATAAATACCCATCGCCAAAACGAATAAATAAAGTCATCAGCCCATTACAATTTTGATAAATTTTCTTGCCTTCAGCTTCTTCTTTCAGACACAGATCACTTGAAATCATGGATAGAAAAAGAACAAAAGGTCGTCAAAAGATAGCCATAACAAGAATATCAAAAGAAAGTGACTGTTTCGCCACGTTCTCGAAGCGAAGGCTCGGTCTGTTCAAGAAAGCTAGCGAGCTTTCCACCTTATGCAACATCGACATTGGTGTCATCATCTTTTCCCCCACCGGTAAGCCATTTTCGTTCTTCTATCCCACCATGGAAACTGTTATGAACCGACTTCAGGATCCCGGTCTACAATTGGAGGACGACACGTCTCGTCTTCTTGATGCTTGCTCTCGAACACGAGTTAAGCAGCTGAACCAAATGGTCGACAAGCTCGCTGGACAGTTACAGGCCGAAGAGGAACGGGAGAAGCAGTTGGATGCTGTTGTTGGGGAATATTATCAAACCGGTGGTGGCCACCGTGGATGGTGGGATGAACCCATTGAAGGACGTAAAAATGAAGAGGTGGAACAGATGAGAAGATGGCTAGAAGATATGAAATTTCAGTTGAGCAATCGTCTGGAAGAGACGAAAAGAGGAGCTTCTTGGTCTCCTTCGCAGTTTCCCTCCACATGTTATGAGCTTGGAACTGAGTTGCAGAGATATGTAGACAACGGAAGCTCGCAGTTGCTGTCAAGCATCAGTTGCAACAATGGAAATTAGAGAAACCAATCACAACTATTTTTAATGACACACACACACACTATATTATTTTGCAATTAGATCTGTGTATGCATGAGAAGTATCGTTGCTTTATAGTTTGTTTGATCTTCTTTCAATTCTTAATATGATGGAAGATATTTGATATATAACTGAAGCGAGAAAAATTAAACAAGATTTATTTATTTATTGTTGGTCAATGCTTTGCCTGTGTTTGGATGTCAATTTTGATTGAGTGATGTGAAAATTTAAAAACAATGTTAAAATTAAAAGAAAAAATTGAGAGGAAAGAGTTATTTCTCACGAGTTACATATTTGAAGCATGTTCTCATGACCCTAGTCCAACCTTATAAGATAGGTAATCTAAGGAGGAAATTACTAAATGAGTTGGTTTAGGAACCTCTCATTATGAATGTAGGGTGAAGATATTGGATTCTTCCCAGTTTAACCCATGCCCTCATACAGTCTCACCTCCATGGTTTCTTTGTTTGGCTTTACATAAAATCTCACACCCGTGAGCCTCACTCTTTGAATATCAACTATGTGGGTTCCCTTGACTAGTTTCTCTGGAGTATTTACACTTTAGTGTTGCTTTGATACCATTTGGTATCCAATCTTAAAAGTTGATTATTTAAAGAAGAAAGTCATTTATTATATAGGTTGATCTAATAACCTGTTCTTACAATATCGGAAAGAAATGTTACAATATGTATCTTTCACGAGATGATAAATAGTCAGAAAGCCCTTCCAATAATAGCCTTTGTTTTGTGAGAGAAGGGATGTATTACTAATTTTTATAATATTGGTACTATTGGTTAATGGTCTATTATGTTTTTTTTTTTTAGTTATCAATTATATATATATATATATATATGTAATTCCTTTCTTTTTTATATTTCAATTTTCATTCTTTCTTTTATCTTCCCTCAATTTTAATTTAATATATTTTTTTATTTAATCACTCATCTAATTTTAATTTATTCTACTTTGTATATTTGAAAATTTCTTCTGTTTTGGTTTTATGCTACAAATAATATAAAATTTATATTCAAAATTATAATTAATTTTTATAGAATTATGCAAGCAGATCTAGCATGTCTTTCATTAAAAATAATATAATAAAATTATTTCAAAATAAGTAAAAAACAATAGGCAATAAATTCCCGCGTCTTAAGAATTTGAATCCAAGACTTTGCACAATGAGCTAGCACCTTCCTGGGGAACTTGAAAATTAACAACACAACTTATATGGGTAGTTTCACTTCCAGTCGTTAAATATCGCATGTAGTGAGGACATGAGTTCGGATATAAAATCATAAGATATAATGAGAAAAACCAAAGAACATGGTGGTGTGATTCGGAGACAGGCCGATTTTTATTTTATTTTATGTATGTTATTTTTTTTAATTTTTAATACATCTTGGACTAAATAGGCTTTAGAATTAGGAATTTAGCATATTTTTTAGTATCAATATTCATTTCACTTAGTTGATACCTGCCGGAAGCAGGAATGAACCGACGAAAAAAACAAATGAAATAATCAAACCTAACTTCAAATTCTAGAATCATGTATTGTTTACTTAATTGTCTAACCTAACGTGACAAATTGGACATACAGCATTCTATGATGGCCACAATTGATCTGCTGTAGTCGATTGATATGTCACGGTTCAATAAGAATTTCCTATTTTGAATCAATTTGGATTGATTCACAAGAATTGGACATCATTAAACCAATTGTAGGGAACAAAAGCTCTCATTCCAACCAAAAAAAACACAAAAGTATCAATTAATTTCATTCTCCCTATCTTATGATTGAGAGAAGGAATATTTTTTATTAAAAATTAAGCTAAAGCACCAATTCTAAAGCTCATATAGCCTAAGATATATTAAAAGTTAAAAAAAAACAAAATACATCAAAAAAAATAAAAATAAAAATTGGTCTATCTTTGAATCATGTCACCTAAGTTCCTGTTAGATGAATGCTTAATTTTTGAAAAATAAATTGGAGAGCAAAATTTTTAAATAATTGAGATAAGTGAAAAATAATGTGATATATATATATATATAGATGGATTAATTTCTCAAAATATACGTGTATATAATGATTATTACGATTTGATGTGTCTTCTAGGATTTAGATAGGTATATGGTAAAAGATAGAATATTTTAAAATTTTAAGAAATTATAGCTTAAGATAAGTGAGAATGGATGGTGAATGAATATTACGAAAATTTTTTATGTATGTCAAACATTTATGATATAAAAAAAAAATTCTTTAAAATATAGTTTTATGAAATGAACTGCTTGTCCAATCGATCTCATCATTTGCTTGGAGAAGAAATCAAAAATATTGCCTAAGAATCCTATAAATTTTGTTTATTCCTTTTTAAAATTTGCATGAGAAATTTTTTTGGTTTATTGCTTGTTATATCTTTAATCAATTCCCAATACATGGAATATATTACAACAATGAAAAAAATGAATGATGCTATTAATCAATGATTTTTTAAGAGAAATAATATAATGAATGACAAAATCTACCTTAAATGTGTGTGCACAAGTATATTAATAGATAAATAATATATTTAAAAATATAAATTTGATATCATTTATAAGATTGACTAAAAATTAAAATAATAAAAAATATATATAAATTAAAATTAATAGAAGAAACTAAAAAAATAATAAATTAACATTAAGGGACAGTTGGTATACGTATATATAAATAAAATAATGATAGTTTAAAACATAAATATATATTCACAAAATTGACTACCAAAAATGTTGCTAGATAGGGACAACAATCAAGGATAGATAAAAAACAGTCCCAAATTAGGATGGCTCTGTCACGATGTTGGGACAGTAAATTAAGGTCATCCCAAAACTATGGCAAAAGCCATTGCAAAGTTGTCATTCATAGTCTTGGATACATGTCGTCCCAAAGTCATCCCTATTTGAGATGGCAAATAAAAGGTCATTGCAAAATTTGAGGCGACAAGAAAAAAACCATTCGAATATAGGATGACTTTTTGTAATCATCTCCTATTTTAGGATAGCTTCTTATGTGCTATCTCAAATGGGGACGGTTCTCTATTTTCATCCCAAGTAGAGGGACGAACAATTTGTAGTAGGGATGGCAATAAGTACTCATCCCAAAGTCTGGGATAGATTGCCTTACACCATCACTATTTTCAACGGGCAAGATAAACCATCACGAATTTTGGGAGAGGAAGTAAAGAACTATCTTAAACTGTGATGGTCATTGTCAACTATCCCATCTTCACAAATAGCTAGTCTTGGCCTACCAATTGGGATGGCATACTTAATGCCGTCCTAGATTGAAATGGCTTTGAGATGAGCAATAGGCCATCCCAATCTAAAAAAACCTTTAGAAAACCCTACTCTTTTATTTATTTCATAAAAGACAAAATTTCTCCTCTATATTAGTGTTCCATTGCTTCTAGAAGGATTTTTCTCACATAGGCCCGATGGTTAGTGCTGATTAGTTTTGTTGTTTGTGTTATTTCGTCTTATGTATTTGTTTTTTGAGTATTTTACATATATCATGCATCTAAACCTCCAATACTTCACTTGATTTGTTGGGCAATGGTAAATTAGTTATAATGGGAAAAAGAGTGTTCATTTAGTGTGTGTGTGCGTGTTGGTGATTACTTATGTATATGTGGTAATGTCAAATATTGTGATATATACTACTTGTCTACCTAAATGTAATGTTCTATATGTATTTTGTTGCATTTAGGATGTTACATTAACTAGTTAGTAACATGCTAACACTAGAGTCTTGTAAAGAAAACAAAAGGTTAATGAAAATCAAGTTGTAGATGTATCAAAAGAATCAACTAGGCTATCGAGATTTGAGAGTAGAATTTGAGAATGGAGTGAATGAGCCTCTAGATTGGGCCAATTTACAGTATGATTACATGGATGGAAGCAAAATTAGATGTCTAGTTCTTAGTATAAGCATAAAAAGTTTTTGGACCCAGACAAAGTAAAGGTTAACTTATTTTGGGAGAGGTTCTGTAGCAATTATTTTAACTAAACAGGCCATGCCTTGTTTACGATATGTCAACACAAGAACCAAGTAGTCAATTTGCACGTTGACCACTAACAATGTAGTGTTAAATTAGGAGTATCGTATGGTGTATGATGCAGTCTGATGTCGTGGTAGAGCAAGAATGAGAGGTGTAAGTCTATCCTTTATCTTAAAGTCAAGTCATGCTAATGATCACCGGGATGCAACGTATTCTAGTTGTGATGCAACTGCAAGGGGCCTAAACATTGCTGCCTTGTGTGATTAATTTTTTGTTGTTCTTTGAGTGGTTGATGAACTTTTGTACAGTAGATGCAGAAATGTTTTTTAACTATCAGCAATCACAAGACTAGTGAATATTAAGGAAAAACATAAAATGTTATAGAGCTACTGCAGTGACATTTGTAGATTGACTGGGGGATGCTCTCACATGGCAATTGGATGCCACTGAACTTCTATGGTACAAAGTGGTTGATCAGAGAGTTGGAATTTTTTGTAGTGAAGATTAATTGCTGTGATTCTAGATCCACCTTGTTTTGGAAAAGTGATGAGGATCTTGAGAATTGTATATTTAGTGGATAAGCAAGATACAAAATAAGTTGGGCTTATTCCTTATGCAAGAAATGGGTTCCACATGTATGGTTGAATTATTTGCCTTTCTTCCAAGACTACATTTTTTATATGCCTCTACTATGAAAGTAGAGTACATGACATGGCATGCGCATCATAACACTGCTAAGGATTCTTTGTGTCACCCATCGGACGCAGAGGGATGTAAGTACTTTAATAGGATATATCTCAATTTTTTAGATGAACCACGCAACCTACGTGTAGGACTTTGTTTTGATGGATTTTCCCCACATAAATCATATGGTCAGACCTATTCTTGTTAACCAGGGGTCATGACGCTATATAATTTACCTCTAGGAATATGTATGACAACTCCACACATGTTCCTCTCATTAGTGATCCCCAGTTTACAAATCTTAAAAGATTAATAGATGTGTACCTCTAATCACTTATTGATAAATTGTCGGGGATGTGGTATGAGGGGGTTAGGGCAACACTTATGTGGATGATCAATGATGTACTAGCTTATCTACTGCGTGACCGTTGAATAGCAGTTGAAGTCATGGGTTGTCTAATATATCTAGACTATAGTAGAGCATTTTACCAACAACTAGATTAGAAGCCTTATTACTTTGACTACCACTAGTAATTTCTAGCAACAGATCATCCATATAAAAGGAATAGGATGAATTTTACAAAAAATCATATGGAGAGGTGAGATGTGCCTCCAAGATAGTTAGACAAGCATACACGACAGTCTGTTAGCTACATTAACCACGTGGTTGACATTTTGAATGCATAGATTTCTAGTTATAGGGGTAAGCACAAGTAGACTAAAAGGAGAATATTTTAGAATTTGACATATTGGAAGATAAGTGTAATTCAACACAACTTGGACGTCATGCACATAGATAAAACTGTGTTTAATAATATTTACAATACGATATTAGATGTGAGGGGGGAGTTGAAAAACAATTTGAATGCTTAGAAGGATCTTAGGATTATCTGCAATTGGCTTAAGTTAGTTGTACCATCAAGTAGCAACGGACCGAAATTAGAAGCTGCTTACAGGCTCAACCGATATCGAAGACATAAGTTGTATGACTGGTTGGTTGGCTTGAAGTTTTTAGATGGATATGCTTCTAGCATAGGTAGATGCTTTGATATGCAAGTATGAAATATCAAGATTTTCATGTTTTCAACATAGAATGAAAACGACTATCTATTATTCTAAGAGAGATGTTACCTAAGTATTTGTAAAATGTATTGACTAAGGTGAGTTTGTTATTCCAATAGTTTTCCATGCTCATGCTGAGTTGAGAGACATTGCATTATTTATTTGATATTGCATCATATAGTCGATACTTAATGCAAGCTTAGCAAAAAAATGGTTTAGACTTCATCTAGTCAATTAGTTTCTAACTTCAGAAAATAAATGTAAAATTGCGACCTTTTTTATGTTTATTAAATAAGTTTGAGTATGAAATGATGAGTTGAAAAGAATTAGACCATGATGATTGTTAAGACTGAACATTCTAGTATAAATTGAGATAATAAGACTAATTCAAATTAATTAACAGCTTTTAAAACAACTACTACAAGAGTATGATGGAAAGAACTGCAACCTTTATATTTGGGCAGCTTAACTTCTTATTCTTATCTATACTATTTGTTAAGCCCTAGAGGAACTATCTCGGTCAGTTAATAAATTTTCTAAGATATTCCTTTTAATAGATTTGTGACAACTATTTACTCTTAATTCTTCAATGTCAAAAAAATATCAATCAATTTATATTATACATTAAAATGGAGGGATTTAAAACAAGTAACCTTCACTGTAAAATGTTTATCTACTAAAATGACCCTCTCTTCTTTATATTAATATTTAATTGATTTTATGTTTTTTAATTTTTTTTGCTTAAAGCTTTTTACTTTTGCTTTTATGTTATATAAAGTTCCCAATATAATTTTATTTTTAAAATAATTTTTTTATTATCAAATTAATCAATAATGTATTTTACTATATTAGTAAAGTTATATATATTTTTTATTATGCACATAAATACTATGTACTACTTTTTCTAGTATATATGATATATAGGAATGCCATAAGTTGGAATATAAACAGATAAAACACAATTAGAAAGATTAAATAACTATTTTCTCATTGAAGGATTTGTTTTCTATTCCATTAAATCACGCTTTTATAATTTTTTTAAGTTGAGAATCTTAGAATAACTATGTTGGTTTTTAAATTTACATATATCAATCAAAATGACCCCCTTGATTTCTATATTCTTTTTTTGTATTTTCTTTCAAACAATTTCAATTTGTTCTATTTTATTTTTCATTTTTTATTCACAAACTTCATTCCTTTTGTCTTCTTTTATATAAATTTTATTATAAAAAATTTTAAAATAAATAATTCTATATTTTATCACGATTGACAAAGTTAAATAATTTTGGACATATAAATTGTGCAGTCTTTAATAATGTATATTAACATATAAGATCAAAACAAAAGAGGCTTCTTTTCTGTATTCTTTTGCTAAATTCAAAAAAAAAAAATCCTTTGCTATGAATCAAACGTACAGCTTAACAAGAGCAACATTACTTCTAGTTTTCACATCTCCCAACTGCACTTAAGCATGTAGGGTTGATGAAAAAACTTTGACAAAACACACATCGCACTGCACAAAATCGTTTTTATTAAAGCATTTTTAAAATCACGGTTTGAGATTATAAAAGAGAATTAAATGTGAGTTTCAACTTTCATTTTTGAGTACAAATGAACTCCAATAGATAATCTTGAATATTTTTTTTTATAGTAATCAAATAATTTTGATTTATAAATATTTGGAAAAATACTTTTTATTTTGCATATTATCTTTTTATAGAAGTATGATAATAGATAATCAATATTATTTAGCTTTTCAATAATATAAAAATAAAAGAATTTGCAAATTTTCTGACTTCTAAAATGTAAATATTTGGTAGATCTCAGTTCGTCTGAGTTTTGATCTCTTGTGTGTGAGTTTTGTTAGCTACCTACAATCATTCAGCAATCTTTTCACCAGTTTCTCATCTCTCTATTTCACTATGGATTTTGTTTGCTCATCCATGAAGAAAGCCCCTACATTAAGCTCTGAAGAGGATGAAGAAGTTCTTATCTCGTGATAAATGTGGTCCGGCACTCATGGCTGACATCATCTTCTCATTGTCAAGAAGGTCCTTACATCGTGGTTGATCAATTTGAAGCCCTTAATATTGAAACTAGATGAGCTGGGACCGTTGTTGATGTATCAGCTGGAAGGCCAGCTTAGCTGTAGGCATGTGTGTATATGTGTCTTCTTGGTGGTTTTTGTAGTTTTTTGGTGTAGTTAATTAAGTTATTAGTTGCCAACTCCTTGGCAACTAGTAGAGGAGATATTTAGTGCTTGGTATTTGTATATATGGCCGAAGTGGAGCTAAGAACTCAATCAAATAGTAACTAATTCGATGAATAAAAAACCATCTCCTTCCAATCTTCTTTTCTTCTTTTCTGCATTTCCACTTCTACTGTTGCTTTTTGCCATGTGCATGCATTAAAGTTAGATACTTTTACATGATACCAGAACCTAGAAGAAAGAAGAAAGGAGCAATAACCATCACAATATCTCAAGGTCATCTTCTATTGGAAATCAAAACCAAACCCCAATAGAGTGGTTCCTAAACTTTGCTAACCTTACTAATCCATTTCAGATGCACAGCAGAGGTAACCTCATGGTGGCTTTGGTTCCTGAGCTGCTAACAATAGAAAACTGTGGTTTGGGTGAGAAGTATAAGAAGAGCCCATAAAGCCAAGAACAAGTTGTGTTTTGTCACTAGGCAGATCAAGAAACTTGTTACTAATGATCCTACCTTACTTGAAGCTTGAGAAAGATGCAATGACATTGTAGTTTCTTGGATCTTAAACTCCATATCATCATCTATTAAGGGTAGTTTTTTGTTCGTAGATGATGAATTTGAACTTTAAACTGAACTCAATGAGAGGATGTCTCAACAAAGCAGGCCTAAGAAATATTAGTTGAAGAAGGCCCTCAACTCGCTAATGCAGGCAGATGACACAGTAATTACTTACTATGGCAAGCTTAAAGCAATATGAGATGAACTCTCATTGTATGATAGAATGCCAGAGTGCACTATTAAAGATCAGATTTTGATGTTGGAACACTTGTTGCATGTTAATAAGGTCTTTACCATGGTTTAGTAGCAAGAAAAACAGCACCAAATTATTACTAATATGCAAGGAGCTGAGGCACAAGCTTAGCAACATAAAGGAATCAGAACACTTCAAAAGCAACAAGCAAAAGGGATAGAACTTGCTAAACTCAATGAAAGATCACAGGCGACACTCTTGAAAATTGCTTCAAGGCAGTGAAAGCTGAGCCTCCTACATGTACACATTATGACATGAAGGGGCTTCTTGTTAAGATGTGCTACAAACTAAGAAGATATCCTCCAAGGCATAGGTTACATCAAAAAGGAAGTAGTAATGCAGGTGCAACCTTGCTACCTTAAGGTGTTTTATTAGAGTCAAGAACTTTCTATGGTGAGTATGGTGGAAGGATGACCCTCGCCAAGGTTGAGTATCATGAGTTGATGGTACTCTTTAGTGCTAGAAAGGTAGCAATCAGCAAGTCAGGTGATACAAGGTTTACTCAAAACTAAAACCTTTCGTCAATCAACACTACTACTGCCACCCTTTTTGCTTACAATGTTAGCCCAACCAACATGAATGGTAAGCCTTTACCTCCCTTTCCACAGACCTTTAACAAAGGTCAAAGTGTTGTTAAACTTTGGATAATTGACACTGGAGCAACAAATCAAATGATTTGTCACCCAAGTTTGTTTACCTCTATCATGGCCCCCACTTCCATTCTAATTTAACTTCCAAATGGATCACAAGTGATGGCAATATATATAGGAAAGTAAAGTTAATAGAGTTCATCACCTTAAATAATGTTCTTTTTGTACCATCCTTTGCGTTAAACCTCATTTCAATGAGCAAACTAACTTAAGACAACCTTTGTTGCCTTATGTGTTCCTCCTCATCTTGTTATGTGTAGGACCTTGCCTCTTGGACCATGATTAGGAAGGGCTAAGTTGAAGATGGTTTGTACAAATTCCTGGGAAATAAGGTGCATTCTCATCAACTTGCAGCAGACCTACCAAAGTTTCTACACAACCCTTTATATAAGTCCTAGCATTGATTGCGCTCTTTGGCATTATAAACTTGGTCATATGTCAAATCGAAAGTTGGATCTCATTGATGAATCAATTGTAAAACCAATCAGAAATGAAATAAACAAATTTGTTTGTCTAATTTGTCCTCTTGCAGAGCTGCACAGAAAGCCTTTTGATCATAACTATCATAGATTTTCATATCCCTTTAAGATGTTGCATTGTAACTTATGGGGACCATTTGATGAGATTGCATTTGATGGAAGCCAGTTTTTTCTTACCATAGTTTATTACTATACTAGGAAAACTTGGGTGTGCCTACTTAAAGCAAAAACAAAAACTAAGCAATGCATGAAAACCTTGCACAACTTAGTATAGAACTGGATTCAAAAGAAAATAAGGATCATTAGGACTGACAATGGTTCAAAATTCATCCATAATGATTTTTACGAAGAAGAAGGGATAATACACTAGAAAACTTGTGTTAAAACTCCTTAACAAAATGGCATAATCAAAAGAAAACACCAACACTAATTGAATGTAGCAAGAGCATTAAAATTTCAATCAAGCATGCCTCTAAAATTCTAGATTAAGTGCATTTTAATAGCCACATGCATCATAAATAGGACCCTAGCTACAACCTTAAATGGAAAAACACCCTATAAGATGTTATTTGGAGTCCAACCTTCACATCATCACTTGAAAGTTTTTGATTGCTTCTACTGTACATCTATATTAAACTAAGGAAAAGAAAATTTGATACTAAAGCAAGGGAATGTGTATTTTTAGGGTACCCCTATGGTGTGAAAGAGTATAAATTACTTGAACTAAAAATTAGCCATGTATTCATCTCAAGGGATTTAACCTTTTATAAAAGTGTTTTTCCCTTCAAATTGAAAGATCGACTCATAGATCCCACACCACTTCATCATCCACGGCCTTATTGTGTTACACTAAATACTTGTCCTCCACCTTATGATGACCAAGACTCTAACACAATGTCAAACGCAACCTCTTATTAACTCTAATACTCTGAATTTAGAAAATTAGAAAAATCCACAACAAAGCACCCACTTAGTTTCTCCCAAAAATAACTCCACCAAACATTATTGCATCTAACAACCAAACTCTTATTGTCTTGAGAAGACCATCTAGAGTGAAAGGTATTGATCAGTTTTGGTTTTGTGCAATGTAAGGCAGATTACAACCTTTACATCATGATGAAAGAGGATTCTTTTATGTGGATGACATCATGTGGCAAATGATTCTGAGGCTATGACAAGGCAAATGAAGGAGTTTCTTGACAAAAAATTTAAGATCAAGGACCTAGAACATCTGAAATATTTTCAAGGAATAGAGATGGCAAGGAATACAATTGGTATCCACATCAACCAACACAAATATGCCTTAGATATCCTTACATATAGTGGCCTACTTGATGGCAAGTTGGTAAGGAACTATGGAGTAGAATGTTAAGTAAAGAGGCAAACCACTTGCTAATCTGTGTATAGGAAACTGAAAGGCAAACTGTTGTGCCTAACCATCACTAGACCTAATACTTCATTTAGTGTGCAAACTTTGAGTCAGTTCATAGAGGAACCCTTTGACTGAGACATGAAGACAGCCTATAGAGTTTTACATTACATCAAGGTAGCACCTGGACAAGGGTTATTCTTCCAATCAAAGAATGAGCTGAAACTGAAAGCCTATTGTGACTCAAACTGAGGATCTTGTTCAGATACTAGGAGGTTCATTATAGGCTATTATGTCTTCTTGGGAAGTTCTCTAATGCCTTGGAAGTCAAAGAAGCAATTCATTGTCTCTAGATCATTAGCTAAAGTAGAATATATAACCATGGCTTCAACATATGACGAATTGGCTTGGTTAAGGTATATCCTTGAGGCTTTAGGGGTTGAGAATGCTCAATCGTCAAAATTATATTATGACGACCAAGCTGTATTGTATATTCCTGCAATCCAATCTTCCATGAGAGAAGTAAACACATAAGGATAGATTGTCACATTGTAAGGGATCGACTTCAAGGTGGATTGATCAACATTTGTCATATGTTAACAAAAGGACAAATTGTAGATGTTATGATCAAATCTCTCCTTGCACACGCATTTCAGAGTCATTTGAGTAAGATAGTAATGGAAAACTACCATTCTCCATCTTAAAGGGGGCTATTGAAACCAAATGAACTAGAAGCATTGCTGATGTATTAGCTAGAAGGCCAACTTAACTATTGGCATGTGTGCATTTGTGTCTCCTTGGTAGTTTCTAGGTGTTGTTAATTAAGTTAGTAGTTTCCAACTCCTTGGCAGTTAGTAGATGAGGTAGTTAGTGTAATATCTCACATTTTTGGGGCAAAGATAAAAAATAGTGGTAATGATATTATTAGCAATTACGATAGGACATTTAATATAATTACCCTTTTAATTATTTATAAATTTTTGTGAGAAAGACTTGATGCAATATCAAGATGGATTTGGAAGAGAAAATGCCAATAATAGTACAATTCAAAAGTTACAATACTTTAATAGAGTGTTGGGAGGACATCACTAGTCACAACCAGGGAACAAATAGGTTGGATTCAGGTTGATTTTGGTCTAGAAATATTGGAAAAATTTATGTGAAATAGTGGCCTAAATATTAATGCATAAATAGTGAAGAGCAAGCTTGCATTAAGCTAGGAAAACCTTACCAAAATTTTGGGTATTAATAGTACATTATTTTGGATGAAAATTTGTGGGATTGTGATGGATTTACTTTTAGTTTACCATTTTCTATTTATTTTTGCGTGAAAATATTTTGAGTAAGGAAGCATGAGTAAGGAATTTTAGTATTTCTAGATGATAGCATTTTGACATATCATTAAATATTTGAGGAGGAGAAATTACCATGCCTCAAAGGTGAGGAAATAAAGTTAAAAAGAATCCAAAATTCGGATAAAATGCCCAAACAAATCTGAAAAATTGGTAATTAATTTTAAGGGCCTTAAAATATAGGAAAATTGATATCATGCAAACTCCTAAATAGTTTAGGTATAAATAAGACATTACAAGGATAGAAAACCCTAGTCTTGGACCAAAAATAGAGCTGATGGCATGCAGAAGGCTGGGTGATTTTTCTTAACCTCCAAATGCCTAAACCCAAGGTAATCTTTACACCTAATTGATTGTTTATCATGCATACACATAGAACTATTACTTTTGCATGCATAGGCATGTAAAAACATGGATATTTAGGGACTTAGACATGCTTGAGGCATGAGAATTAGTTATGTGGCGTGTAGATGATGTGTAGAAAATGTAGGTGGCACGTATTAGTGTATCATACAAATAAATAAAACATGTTTTAAAACTTTCAAAAATTGTGAATGCATGTAGTTTGTAGTTTCCATGGGTTTTAATGCATAAATGGTGCCTTGAGACCTTAGGAACAAGTGTATAATAAATTTTTGGGATTAGGTTGTGGTGGTGCATAAAAATTCTAATGAACAAAAGCTTTGTTCAAATTCTACATTGTGCCATGAGATTGCGCACATGCGAAGGTGGCTAGCACACTCACGCATCGGACCACGAGGCTTAAGAAACTAGTGCGGTCATGGCAAGGAACCCCAGGATCGCAAGGGGTTTTCCTACAATCATGAAACTGGGTGTGGGAAAAATGATATGCACCACAGTTGGATGCTACAAGCGTAGATCGAGACCCTACAGTCGCGAGCTTCGATCTCGCTTTCAAGAGGCCTAAGAACGAGCACTAAATAGATTGCATGTTTAGGTAATTTAAGCTAAATCTCTCCAATTTTGGGACCAAATTTAGCATAAACCTACAGTTCAAGACATAATGGGTATGAAGAAAAGTAGTTAAGGAAATTTAAGCAGTCGAGAACATATAGGGTGCACATGAAGCATTAACAGGCATGGGCTATTAATTGAGTCCAATGTTAAAATGAGAATTGTGTATATGAGCAATTAGGAAACCGAGAGGCGACAGCTGAGAAACTTGATATCAAGCAAAGCTAAGCAACAATACGCACCATTATGAGCTATCAGGGAAATAAAATATGAAGATTATGAGAATGATGAAAAGGAAAGGTTGTCTTTCTACATGTTACTTAAATGCCTTTTATTGTTTCTTTATATTTCTCTTAGGAAAATGTGTATTTCATGCAAAGTATTTTTTGTAGACTATTGTTTTGTTCACATCCAATTTACAAGTAAAGCCCGATGTTACCATTTATTGGGCAAGTTGTCATTCACCACTTTCAGTTAATGTTTTGCAGAGTATGTAAACAACCACAAATGGGCCTGGGATGGTAGAGACAAGGACAAGGACTTAGTTATTGCTTGAGATTTATTGTCATTAGTATTACTTATTGAAAACAATTTGATGTAATACTTAGGTTTCTTTATTTCCACTGTGTATTGGAGTTCAAATATTGCTATGGATATTACATTATTTCTTCAGATGATTACCATTTACTATTATTAGATTAGTTTGCTTTGGTGTATGTTAACTTTGGTATTCTCTAAAGTGATTCACAAATACTATCGTATAATGGTTCTAAATTTGGGCCATGACAGTTTGTGCTTGGTACCTATATATATCTCTGAAGGGGAGCTAAGAACTAAATAAAACGGTAACTGATCCGACAAATGAAAAACCATCTCCTTTGAATCTTCTTTTCTTCTTTTCTACATTTCCACTTTTGCTAGTGCTTTGTGCTGTGTGTATGCATCAAAGTTAGGTACTTTTACACTTATATCTACACTAACAAATACTTTTGGGGCAGTTAAGGGATTAATTTTAAACGCTCACGGGTTGGAAGCGTTTACATGCAGTTCAAGCGTCCCTTAGATATGCGTCAAGTGCTGGACCTTCAACAAAAGTTTAGTCATTCTAAAAGAAGTTCAACCCCACAAGGATCTTGTTAATGTAAAGTTTTCTCACTATCCTTTTTCAACATTCATTCATAGAATTCCGATGGGTATGGTAATACAGTGCTAGCAGAAAGGTTGTGCAATAACAATGGTCACCTCAGGGAAGCAGATTTATCACAAAGTGGACTACCATAGGGCACCATTAAAATTCGTGTAGACCGAGATGTGAAGAAGCCACTTAAACGCACCCTTTAAGATTATTTTATCAATAACTTACAAATGATTGCCAAATTTTGGTTATCCATGTGATTTATTTGGACATGTCAATCAGAATTGTCCACAGCAGTATGAAGATGATTATTGTCCATCAAATGACCAACTCCCTTATGGACCATGGCTTAGATAAGTTCATATAGCTTAGCGGTATTTAAATAGTGATTTTAGTGGATAAATTCAAGAGGAAATATCGGCGATATTTGTCTTAAATTTTTATATCAAAAAAACATACACTAAATTACTATACGTTTTAAAATTTATCTCTTTCTCTCTTTTTATTTTATACGATTTTACCAAAAAAATACATTTTAAAAACTTGCACGTAAAAAACCAAAATAAACATTGTCATCGCCTCTTTTCATATCAAAAAAAATCTCCACCTCAACACGCCGACTGCCAGAATCCAATAAAAATCAATAATGCTCAAGGAAATTTTGAAATACATTTGGCACGTAACCAAAATGAGATAATGATGCAGGATAAGGAAGGAAGCATTCCAAATTTATCAAATCCATTACATAGAACAAAGGAGCCTTATCCATTTCATTTCTTCCATGTGTGTCTAATCTACCCATGGGAGTTGCTTCTATTCCAGTGGAACCTGGATGAGAGAGAGGGAGGGAGAGGGAGGGAGAGTTGTTGAAGGTGTGAATGTCTAATCATCGCATCCCATGTGAGATCCTCAATGTATGTCATTCAAAGAACCTTACAACAATATAAGATATGTCAGTCAACCCTACAGCCTTTTGGTCTTGACATACAAGAGAAAAACAGATAGAGTTTCACTATCCAACCAACCTTGTCAACTATATTGGACATTCTAGTGGAAACCTTCAATGATGAAGTGAAAGGTGAACGAGAATAGGGTCGAGGCAAAAAGCTAGTAGTTCTAAGTAAGACTCTGAATTGAAATAGGAAATGGAATATGGAAAACGAGTATGAAGGCAAAGAAACCAAAGCTGGTACCTCATGTTTACCAACTCTCCTATAATTACTTGGAAAATCTTTCCAATCAACGGCAGAGGCTGCCTTGTAGCCCTACCAAGAACCATGACTTTTTTTAAGTTGAAACTGCTAAGGGCTATGGGGACCTTAGACGGTTCATAAACTTGAAGGTTTATTCCAAAATTGTCGGCCCTCCATTGTTTTTCTTATGGAACACGATGTTCTCAAGCTAAAATTGAAGTGTTAAAAAGAAGACATTATATGTTCAGTCTCATAGTGGATCCAATTGGAACAAGAACAGGTTTAACACTTCTTTGGAGTAAAACCATCAACCTAAATATCTTTTCTTACTCTAGTAACTATATTCATGAGGTCGTCACTTTCGAAGGGGGATCTTTTAAGTGGCACCTAATTGGATTCTACTGCTACCCAAATGCCTCCAAAAGATGGTCTGCTTGGGACTTACTGAAATCACTCTACGAGAACAAATCCTTACTGTGGCTTGTCTTTGGGGATTTTAATGTCATGGTCTCTTTCACTAAAAAAGAAAGTGGTAAGTTTTCCTCGCCGAACCATCTTAAAACTTTTCATGAGACATTGTCGGATTGTCAACTTCTTGACATAGGTTTTGTGGGTTTTCCTCTTACGAGGTGCAATAAATGTGAGGCTCCATATGCAATCTGGGAACACTTGAACTGTGCCAGTGCCAATATTCATTAGATCCAAAAATTTCTTTCTCACCAGTTACACACTTAACAACTATTAGATATGACCATTTGTTGATTTTAGTAGACCTTTTTGGAAATAATTTTCTAATAAAACTTGGAGGACACAATATCTGTTGCTTTGAAGCAAATTAGCTTCGATTACTCAGCTGTGAACATGTAATCTCTCAATTGTTTCTGACTGGTGAGCAAACTATCCCTATGGCAATTCAAAATAACATACAGTGTTGCCAACATAATCTCTCAAGGTGGATCTACTTTGAGTTCAAATATGTTCATGATCGAATTTATAGTCTGGAAGAGAAAATTGCTTCCATTAATGCAGTTCTTTCCAAAAAGCAACTAGATGACTGTGAAATACTGTAGAATGAATTAGATGCTCTTATTGCTACAGAGGAAATTAAATGGAAGCGGTGGAGTAAGATGGAATGGTTGATGAAAGGTGATCAAAACACTTAATACTTCCATGCAAAAGCTACAACCAGATTTAAAATTAACCAAATCTGTGGATTGAATGATAAAGCTGGGCTTTGGCAAGAATCAATAGAAGACATTTGCTTAATGATATATTCATATTGCTCCAAGATATTTACTTCAGACTACCCCATAGATGATTAGCTAGAAAAGAGTCCCCCTAAAGCCCCATGAAACAGCTCATAAGAATCTTGACGTGAATCAATCGTTTACAGCTGATGATATACTTTCCACTATATAGCTCTATAAATCACCGGGACCAAATGGCTTATTTTTCCAAAAATGTGGCCATCATGGGAGACTTAGTTACAAAAAGGGCAATGGGCATTTTAAATAATGAATAAGAAATGAGTATTGTTAGTCACACACTATGCGAATCTGACCTCAAAATATGAGAATTCTGGCCAATTAGCACATAAAACACCATCTACAAATTGGTGTTGAAAGTTATTACTAATCATCTCAAGCCATGGTTATCAAAGATCATCTTATTGGAAATTGCCTCATCACAGATAATATTCTTGGTGCATAGGAGATTATGCACTTTTTGAGGAATAAACATTGAGGAAGGCTGGGGCTGACTTCAATCAAATTGGACACTTGATGTGAATTGGTAGAAGTAAGGATCAAAAATGGTTAGAAATTTGGGAAAATTATAGGAAATAAAAACAAGGAAAAAAACAATGGAAAAAAAGGGATAATGGGCGAGATTATATAAAAGTAAACCGAGTAACAATTAACCTCGCTTGAGATTAACCTTTACAACAAATCTATTATTGAGTAACCAAGGAACCAAACACCATGCTGGCAAGTGTTAGCCACGAACCACCAGAATACACCCAAATGGCCCAATTTAACTTAAACTCAGAAGTGTAAATTCACTCACATACTCTCAAGGAACAAGCAATGAAAAGGAGAGAACAATCTCAATGCATTAAATGAACTAAAGTTGTGTACAAAGTGTCAATGAATGTATTGATGGGTTACAAGCCAAAAACTAGTTGGGGAATGGGTGAAATGACGAAAATAGCCTTGACAGTCAAATTTCAAAACTTGGTCAAAATGAGACTTCCTGCCTATTGTGCGATAGCACTCATTGTGTCAGATCAAGTGTGCTACTACCACAACATTCTATAGTTACAATTGTGTCAGTTTGCGATCGATCGCGTCTCTGAGTGATTGATCGGGGTTGGTCCAGATCATGCTTGTAGAGCTCATTAGTACTTCTTGGGCAACCCAAGTGAAAATTTGATGCCATATCACATCCTTAAACCCTTCCAACATGTATGCATAGTCATCAAACCTCCAATTAAGCATTAAATGGGCAATGTGTTCTTGAACGTGAGGCCTTTTGCTCTTAGAATGGGTTAGGATGGCAACTTAAGGGGATCTCATCCTAGGATGTTCACATCATTTCTCTCCTCTTAAGAAGATTGTTCTATCAACTTTAGATCTTTCTCATCCCTTGCATTGAATGAAGACAAATCAGAAACATTAAATGTAGCACTAACATTATACTCACTAGGTAGCGTAATCTTGTAAGCATTGTCTCCACCTCTTTCCAAAACCCTAAATGGACCATCTCCTCTAGGGTGTAACTTTGTCTTTCTTTGTTTTGAGAACCTCTCTATCATAAAATGAACCCACAACCAACACCGAGTTCAAAGAGGATCTTCTTGCATCTCTTGTTAGCTTGTCGCTTGTATTACTGTGTTCTTTACTCCAAATTTTAGCATACCTTCTTATGTAAGGATCTTACAAATTCAGCTCTCTTCTTGTCATCTGCACTAACTTAATCAGTACTAGGTAATGGCAACAAATCCATAAGAGTTTAAGGATTAAATCAGACACAATCTCAAACAGTAAAATAGTGTGGCAGTGTGTATGCTCCTATTGTATGCAAACTTTACATATGGCAAGCATTCTTCATAAGATTTCAAATTTCTTTTAAGAATAACACATAACAAAATTCCCAAGGTGCGACTAACCACTTCAATTTAGCCATTGGTTTAAGAATGACAAACAATAAAGAAAAGCAATTTAATTTTCAATTTACACCATAGAGTTTTTCAAACATAACTAAGGAATTTAGCATTATCATCCCCATGCAATTGTACAACTTTCCTAAAGAACAAATTAGTTACATGGCTTGCATCAGCGGCTTTGTGACATGGAATGTAGTGTGTCATTTTTTAAAATCTATCAACTATAACAACTATAAAATCACATCCATTCTTACTCCTAAGCAACTTTAACATAATATCCATAGAAATATTAGTCTAAGGGACTTGGGGTATAAGTAAAAGAGTGTACAAACTATAGGGATGTACGCGTGATTTGGCCTCCCAACACTTCAAGCATCAATATACAACAACGGTTCCTAATCTCACCCTCATATTTCTTCTCAGTGTTGGCATTCATGAATTTTCGATGGCTCCATGACCATGTCTCAATAGGATCATAATGAACTCTATAACTTTTTTTGAAGGATTTCTAAGCCAATAAAGCCATAGGTCATGGTGAGGGCTAGAGCTTACAACAAAGAAGGTCCTAAAGCGAGCTAATTGAAAGAAGCTTGGCAGGTTTGTAGTAAATTTTTGATGTTGCATTTGTCCCTTCAGCAACTTGTACAAGACATCCTCTACTTCACCCTTCCTAATCATGGTCCAAAAGGTAAGGTCCTACATAAAACAAAGGGAAAAGGAAAACATAGAACAATAAAGGGTAGTCTTTATCAACTTTCTTATTGAAAACAAGTTCATTGAGAAGGAAGAAAGACATAACACATCATGCAAAGTAATGGCATCACTCAGTTTCACTATGCCTATGTGTGTGGCTAGTACATGCGATCCATTAGAAAGTTTGATTAGACTTGAGATTTTAGCAGTTATAAATGTGAATAGACTAGGGTGGCAAATCATGTGATTTGTTGTCCCAGTATTAATCACCCAAGATTGGTCAATTAGTAGAGTATTGTTAAGGTTTTACAAGGTTGATGGTGTTAAGTTACTGGCTATATTCAAGAAATTAACATTGTAGGTGGTAGGCATGCTAGTAGTAGTGTTTACTGTAGGCAGGTTGAGGTTGATCCTTCTCACCAGACTTGATAGTTGCTATCTTTCTACTAGCAAGAATTGACATCAACTCATGATATTGTGCTTTGGTTAAAGTCATTCTCTCACCACAGTCAGCTTAAGAATCAACCTGCTCCTACTATACATTTTTATGTCATCTCTTGTTGTTTTTTTGGTAAAACTTATGTCTAAGAGGGTACCCTTTTAGTTTTTAGCATTTTTCAACCACAAGACCTTTCAGATTATAGTGTGAGCAAATAGGAATCTCTACATGTCCCACCTTGAAACAATTTTCAAGATTTTGACCTGAGATCTTGCAAAGGCTACAGTACAACCTATCCTTCTTTACTACTATTTTAGAAATGTTAAGCTCCTTTTGTCCTACTAATGCAAGGGTATCTGCTCCCTACATTGGCCTAAGAATTTGATATTACTTTTCTGATTGCTACATCATGGCAAAGACTTTGCTAACAGGAGGTATGGGATCAAGCATTAAAATCTAGTCCCTTACATGTGCATCGGTTTCATCCAAACCTATTAGGAATTGAATAACATAATCCCTTTTCTGCCTCTCGTCAGAACTTTTAGTTGTCCACAAGTATACTAAGCCCATATCATACATTAGGAGTTCATCCTAAATTACTTTGAGTTTGCCATAATATGTCACTACCAAATCATCCCCTTGAACTAGTGTAGCAGGTGACTTTTTCAGTTAATAGATTCTAAGACCATTATGCTAGGACATTCTCTTACTCGATTTATTCCAAAGTTCATCTACATCATCAACAAACACTAGACTAGATTTCACAGTAAGAGAAATAGAGTTTAAGATCCTGAAAATTACCATATTATTGCATATCTCCCAAGCTTCAACCAAGGTAGTGTTATCTTCAGCTAGTCTCCTAATTTAGCCGTTGACAAAACCTAGCTTGTTCTTAACTGTTAGGGCTCTTCTCATGCTACCCAAACACACCACATAATTCTCAATAGTGAGAGGGTCTGGAACTAAATCTAACATAAGGTTATCACCATTATCAATTCTGAAAGGGTTAGATAGATCTCTAAAGCTTAAGAATCTATTTGCTGCCAGGCGCTACTGGTTGCTAATAAAGGATGAGGCTTCTACCATTGTTTATGGTCAATTATAGTTTTGCTTCCCTCTTTGAAGGCTTTGGTACCATATAAATTTTCAGATTCAAAGAATGTTTAAGGATAGTTCTATCAAGGAAGGCAGAAGCAAGCAAATTGATTAAACTTGAGGAACGGTTTCTACCTTTAGATGAGGAAGTTCACTGCTAAATTGATCTCTTAGCTGTCTCCTCTACTTATATCACTAGATCAATTGCCTTTCTAAGATACACTCAATAACTACTCATCAGGAATGACTGCCTGACTAACTACCATAAATATCCTAGCTAACTATAACCAAAAAGTGCAATCAAAATCTGATCTACATAACTAATGCTGATGTGCACTGTTGTTCACAACTACTGCTAATATAATTTGTTGATTTGATTCCAACACATCGAAGATAGATCACATGCCTTAACACTATATCTTAAAGGCATGGAGTTCTTGATAAGTGGATTAAGTCGCATACTTGATTTTGACTATACTTGCTCGAGGATGAGTAAGGTTTAAATGTGGGCTTTTAATGCTATCAATTGAGGGAATAGAATGCTTCTTGCAATACAAATCTAAAGCAAAGAAGGATAGATTTGGAAAGATATAGACAATCTTGATCGACATAGATTGATGACATGATCAGTCTCACAAGCAAAATGCAGGGAAAAAATGAAAATTGTGTGAAGAAAGGATATAGCCCAAGCCTGCCACTATTTCTAACTCATAAATTAAAGGCCAAATTAAGACTCATTACTCTCTATCATTAAGGGTTCATGGTTTATAGTTTTAGGATTTGGGGATGTGGGAACAATGAAACTACAAGAACCCTGATTAGCAAATATGTAAGTATCCATTAGTATGAGATTGATATACAAATCATGGTGAAAAAGAGTGGATTTGGTTTTCCTATATATTTTAGTGCATTAATATTCTCTTCCAAGATTATTAATTGTTTTTGAATTCTTACGCCTTGCTTGTTAATAGTTAGGCAATTAGTTATTATTTCTTGTGATTCACATTTATTGTTTGGACAAGGTTTTGGTTTATTAAATAGGTACTTTGCATTGAAATACACTTCAACTCTTTTGTAGACAATATTTGTACTTGCCTAGTATTATAATTTGAGTGTGCTTGCAATTTTTATAATTCTGTTAGAAAAATATGCATCAATATTATACCATAAAAAATGCACATTATTTTACCCTTAAAAAATGACAATTACACAAAGCTTAATAAATCAAAAGAATTCATATTTGTGTATAATTGGATAACCTTTGAACTTTCGCAAAACACTTCGAAATGTACATTACACTATTTGTGATTTATGGCTCAACAAGAAATTCATTCTTAAGCTCAAATAGTGATGACATTGAGCTAGGTGAATGTGGGCACCCTGTCCCTTGGCGAGACAAATGGGCTACGTGTTGGGACAGAATAGTGGCAAGAGTGGAGAGAGGTTTTTCTTTGCTTTTAATGATCCCACCCCCACCCTCACCCTCGTATTAATTAAATAATATACATAATTATATTTATTATATACTTATTAATATATATTATTTAACTAAAATAAATCATAAACTAATAAAAATAAATTATAAATTAAAATTAGCTAGGTTAAATGTTTGATAATTAAATTTATATATAATTTTAAGTTTGCTTTGTTTGAAATTAGTTCACTAAATTAGTAATTGGATCACTCTACTTAAAATTAAAAAAATATATAAGAGAATTAATTTTGAATAAATATATATTTAAATTTAATGAAATATGCACTTTTCACAAAACCAATATTTATTTCTTGCAATAAAAAATCACAAAATGTGGAAAACTCAAATTAATTGCAATATATAAAAGTGTAAAAGTTTTTATTTTAATCAATACAAATATTAAATTTTTTTGTTACGCTAGATTAGTTAATTAATTATTATAAGTATTAAATAGTATTTTTATTATAATATTATCAATAAATTAAGTTTATATTTAAAAATTCTCCCCACTAACAGAACACCCGCAGATAAAAAAGGATAGGCAATAAGATTGGTGTGAGAGTGGAAGAAAGTTTTTGACAATAGAACGAGGAGTTGCGGAGGCATCCCCCTACCCACGCCGCCTCATTGCCATCCCCAAGCTTGACAAGAAATTCATTCTTAAGCTCAATCTTTTAAATTAAAGCTCACGCTATAAACACTAAAAATGGACTGTGTGAAAAGGATATTACCGATTTGGACTTATCATTTCTCCACATTTGAAACAACCGAGTGGTACATACGCGAGGGTAATTATGTCTTTAAAAAGTTATATATGAGTGTGCGCGTATCATTCTCTATTTATTTATTTTTTTTATGTGCAAATAAAATAAAATATTATAAAGGCAGGAGACAACTCACTTAGGATATTCTTTTATTATTATTATTATAATTATTATTATTATGTACACCAATTTAAAATGTGAGAGACCCATGTAAAAGCTATTTTTCATCAATACATCTAATTACTAAAGTAACCCTATCTCTTTAACTTTAAACTTAAAAAAGAAGGATTTGTCGGTAAAATAATTAAAAACTGCATGTTTTTATTTAACTTCTGTCATCCTTGATGTAACTACCGCCATTCATAATGGAAGTTCACATTTATAACGCATTGTGATAAATAACGTCAAAATTTTAATAATTGTTTGAAACTCGAAATGCAAATTTTCCAATAAAATAATAATAATAATAATAATAATAAATAATATATTAATAGTTGGTGCACACTCAAAGTATGAGAAAAACAATTAAATCATACATGCATGTGTCTGTGTGTGTAAATACGCATAAATAAATACAATTGTAATTAATCGCTTCCCCACAATAATTAATTGCAAAAAAGTAATATAAAATTGTTACTGCTACAGCGTTAATAAACAAATAAAAAATCTATAATGAGACTGCATTATAGTAAATGTTTTGAAGGATGAACAACATAAAACAAATTAGATTAGTGCAATGCATCTGAACAACAAAAGCAAGTCAACATTCAGTTGCATCGCCAATAAAAACATACAAAATTTTTACTTCTAAGTTTCCAACAAGTAGGCAAAAATCCCTATCTATGACATTCGAACAAAACTGTTTAGAATCAATCTTTTAATTTGTATCTTGAAAAAACCATTATGTTTGTTTTCAAATTTTGCAGTCCCAAAATATATATTTAAGTGTCACACTTTTAAATTTTATTTTTCTCTCTTTTACTGTTACATAATTTTCAAATAAAAATATAAATCAAAATTTAAAAACAAACATAGTTTTACTTAACAAAAGTAACTTAACATGTACATGCTGAACTCACACTTTACTGCTTACCCTAAATTATAGCAATAGAATTATTAGCCGTGTGCATACATGACTCTAGAACATTAATCCAATCTGGTCCAATTTATCAATGCAACGTAGAAGAAGAAGATTAAAAAAAAAAAAAAAAGTACAAAATATGGAGCACACTTGAGCAGAATGACTAATTTACTTCAATACTTCAATTCCCATAGCTAGTCCAATCGTGCTCGTGACACAAGCACTAAAGAAACTCCACCAAGGACTCCTTTGCCACTATATTAGACCTAATTCTTATTATTACCTTTCACGCATACTATCAAATATCAGCATTAATATTTCGAAAACAAGGTAATTTTACCAAAATGTGTACCATATATATTTAAAAATGATCATATGAACACATTACATTTGAGCAACATTCAAGAATGCCAACTGTTCAAAAATGCAATACATTCACAAAAAGTGATATTACACTGTCCTCTTTTGAGATTTGGACTTTGAACAGATTAATTCCTCATGTATAAGAAATCACACCTATATCTTCTTACTTACATTCCCAACTAATATTTAAATCCATCTGATAAATGTGCTTTGCATAAATCAAACTCTTAAAAAATAATTTATACCTCTCTTAGAAGGAAGTACACGCAATTCTCCATACCTGAAAAGCTGAACTATGTAAAATCCAAATATCAGGGAAAGGTGTTGTAATTCCTCGTAAAAAAAAACAATGCAACCACATTATATGAAGGGCCACAAAGAGCTCGAGTATTAACATCGAAGGAACTACTTCTTTTATATATAGTTTCCAATGTTTTCAAAGACGTGCAGCAAGCGATTTCGAATGACAAGTAGTTATCGTTTGTTTAGAGCTCAAGTATTAACAACATAAAGGGCAAAAAGTTTCAACAACTCCCAATTAATCGGTGTTTTCTTTCCTTTTGCTTCTTCAAATAAATTAACAGATCAAAAGTCCAGAACTTCTGAAATAGTAACTCTCGTATTGAAAGCTATGGGGGTCACAATTTATACCTCAGTGATAAAAAGAAGTTGAAATTTTCACACGGTTCATTGAAGGACATTTCGATAAACATAAGACACCGAAATATCTACATCACAAAATGCTAAAGAAGCTGTAGATCCGAAGAAATGCGAGACGACCAAATCATTTTAGTGCAACATGGATACTCTTTAATTTTTCCATAAATCCACCAAACTCCTAGTCTTCCTCTTTGCATGGGAGAAGCTAATGTTAGGTTGGATTTGTAATAACCCGAATTTTTGGGGTACAATAATAATAATTATGAAATATTATAAGAAGAATTTTGTTGGATAAATTATATATTTTATTATTCTTTTCGTGTAAATAAAGTGGAATAATATTAAGTATATATGAAAGGCAATGTACATACCATTATGATAATCAAACCCTACCAAAATTTAATAAAGTAATGAGGAAGCAATTTGCATAGCTATGAAGACTAAAATCAAAGATGAGAGGATGTTTTTTATTTATTAATTTTCGTGTGAAATATTGCATAAAATATTTATGTATGGACGGTAAGGAAAAAGCATGGTGTATGCTAGCCAAACTTACCAAAAATTTAGGACATGAATAAAGGACTATTACCATATTCCAAAAGCTAATTTAAGAGGTTGAGCGGCTGAATTTAAGCTGGTAAATACCAGAAAAATCATTTGGAAAATTAATCAGGATTAATAATGTATATTTAGGCGAGCTATGGGTATTTTATGGCAAACCAAAAATTTGCCAAATAAAGTAGATATTACTTCAAGGAAAATAAGCCATATTGGTGCTTAGAAAATAAGGAATTAAAACTCTAAAATTCGTGTGATATTGGTTACGAAAGTTAGGAGTTAAGTAGAGGAATTTTTAAAGCTTTAAAATAAGGATTTAGCTTCTTTCAAACTCCCAATTCAAAGCCCTAGTATATAATCCATCTTAAGAGAGAATGAGACAAATAGACCAAATTTTACCCTAGACAAACAACAGCAGCCGTCCACCTTGGAGAAGAAAATTTCTGGACTTTTAAATGCAGAAATTTGAGGTAGTTTCTACACCAAGTATCTTGTTTACCATGCATACGTGTAGGACATATTATTTGGCACGCATAGGCACATGAAAAACATGAACGCAATTGCAAGTTTGATCATGGGCATTAGACAAAATGTGGACCATACATAATTTGAATCAAAGTTTCTGATTTCAAGACTATAATATGCTTAAATAAACTACCTAAGAGATAATGGAACATGAGAATTAGATATTGAAAGAATTTGAATAGGAATAATCATGTAGGAGGCATATGAAGCTCTATAAGGCATAGGATATCAACTGAATTGAGTATTAAGAAATTATGAGTGATTGAATAGGAAATCAAAAATCAATAATTGAGGAACCTGGTATCCAACAAAGTTAAGTGACAGGTAAGTGATTACCTTGCTAACTTTTGTAACTCCCTTCTAAAATGAAATACACCTCTTGATAATTTTGTATTCTTAATGAAATTTATTTCAAAATATTCTTTGAAATTTTATAGTTTTCTAAAGTTATTCTGAAATATCTTCCTATAAAATATTCTTGTTTGATTTGCATAAATTGGTATATTTTGGTTTAAAATGTCTCATTCTAAGATGTTTTTAGATATGAACAAGTGTGATGCAACTATATTTTAAATTGTTTCATGCACATTAATTGTGTACATTGAATAATTGAAAAATACAGTTTAGAGACCAACAGGTATAGCGCAAGGAGCTAGTTCCACGCTCTCACCATATAATAGGTGCGATAAGACCTACTCTACCAAGGTTAAAGGTTGGAATAAGACCTACCTAATAGGAGTTAAAGGTTGGGATAAGACTCGACTCAACTGGGATTAAATGTTAGGATAAGACCCTCCTTAGTTAGAATAAAAGACTAAAGGCCCAATCAAGGAAATGATGTACAAACTGCTTGTGTCATCGAGTATACTAAGAAATAAGTCAAATAATGTGAATATATGATACTTCGCATGTGAAATTGTAGCTGTCAACTGTTCTGCAAATTTTTACATAAATATTTAGGTATTATCAAATACTTTATTATATTCGCATCTCGAAAAAAAGGCAAGTAGCCTCTTATTGGGTGTAGAGTTGCTCATACACTTTTGAAATTCCTTTTACAGAGAACCTTAGTAAGGAAAAGTAAGCATAAAGATGGTAGAGAGAGAGCTTGGGGAGAAGAGAACTTGGTTAATACTTTGATTTGCGAATAAGTTACTGATGTAATAGTTAGGGTTTTTATTTCTGCTGCATTTGGAATTTAGATGATGCATTAAATATTAACTTATTCCTTTTAGATTATTGCAAATGATGTTATTGGTTTAGACTGCTTGATACTGGTTCGCTTTGGTATTCACTACCGTGTCATGGTCCTAGATTTGAGGTATGACAAATGTGATATCAAAGTTTAGGTTTTAATGACGGGGACCTTCTACTTATAACATAGACTAGAACTATAGGAAATCACATCACAATCACCTAGAATTTAGTACCTTACCTCATACATGCCTAAGTTATGGAATTGTTACTATTTTGCCTTAGAAATTTGACATTGACATAGGAAATGGATAGGGTTAGCTGTGCAAGTGAGCATGCACCTTTTGGTTATAGCTCGCTACCTAAGGAGATCGTAGACCGCCTTTCATCATGATGACCCAACTAGGTGACGCAGCTGCTGCATTAGCTGAGGCTCAGTGACAACACAATAGACTTGAGGATGACAATAAGGCATTTAGGGACTACCAAGACACCCTCTGGAGGAAGCTGGAGGAATCAAAAACTGAGTGGCAAAAGCTTGTTAGGACAAATGAACACATGTGAAGGAGATACCAGCACTATATCGATGCAGACTGGGAGGAGCAAGAGGAACTAGTTCAATAGACACAACACCTTGACCACGAGAATGATAAGCTTTGTGCTGTCTTTCACCATCAGTTTGAGGAGGATCCTAAGGATAAGCTTAAGGAAGACCTAAAAGAAATTCCTAACTATTAGCTAAACTAAATGATCGAAGCATAGTTATAAACAAGCTATTCTAGACTAAGGGCGTGACTATAGGTAGGTTGTTCTAGATTAAGTTATAAAGTTGAAAAAATATTGCGATATGAATATAACTAGCTTGTCCCTTGTGATTGGAAATTTTGAGCGATATTAATAAAACAGTTATTTTCTTATGGCCATTACATACTTCGCTATTTTACTTGCTATTTGTTGACCCTTACTTCTCATATATGCAAATGTGAAAACCAACTCATGCGATTTGTCTAATCCATAAATAATTTATGAATGTAGGAAATAGCTAGACAACCCTGCCGCACTACCCAAAATCCCTGCTATGCCACCCCTATGGAGAACACAAATAACCAAGCCTATGCCTGTTCTTTGCCTCCACTACTAGTGCAACACCAACCATAGCCAACCATGGGCCAAACCAACTTACGACAAGAGGATCTAGTGGCTATAGTAATTGTTGTGGTCCAAGTGCTTAGGAATTAATAGCAAACTTTGGCACTAGTGCCAACCCAATCTATTGGAGGCACTAAAGCCCACTACAAGGTACATTGAAGAGCCCATGTGCCCACATTTGACAACTGAGATGGCTACAGGAATTTTGGAATACTCTGAAGTTAGTACCACCAGTGTAAGGAAGCCTCTCGTAGCCACGACTCCATTTACTACGATCACGAACCCAAGCTCAGCCAGGTACAAAATGTCTAGCGTGCTACCATGCAATCGTAGAGTCCAATTTTGCAATCGCAAGCCACTTTCCTCAAGAACAGGACTTGAAATAGGACATAATTCAATTTTTATGATATTAACGCTCAATACTATTACCTTTGGAAATTCAAAGTGAGCTAAAATATGGTTATCGGATATAGAGCTAGTAAATCAACACTTTGAAATTCACCACTTAGAATATATGCATAGAATACCCACTGGATTAAGGATTAAATTGGGGAATATTTGATTTGCATTGGAAACCAAGCAAATCACACTAGTGAATTCCAGCAACAACAAACCAATATCAAGTGGCTACTTGTGAACTTTTATAACAGCTTTTTAAAATGAATTATACTTCCTAGAAACTTTGTACTCTTAATGAAACTTACTTCAAAATTTTTTTTGAAATTATATGGTTTTTTGAGCTGATTTCGAAATATCTTCCTAGAAAATATTCTTGCTTGATATGTGTAAATTGGTATGTTTTAGTTTACAATGTTTTATTCTAAAATGCTTTAGGATGTAAACAAGTGCTATGAAAATGTATTTTAAATCATTTCAGGTATGTTGATTATGTACATTAGATTATTGTGAACTAAAGTTGGGAACCAATAGGAATAGTATAAGGTGCTAGTTCTACCCTCTCACTAAGCAATAGGTGAGATAAGACATGCTCAATTGAAGTTAAAGGTTGGGATAAGACCTTTCTTATTTAGGGTAAAAGACTAAAGTCTTGATCGGGAAAAATAGTGCACAAACTATTTGAGTCCTTGAACACATCAAAGGACAGCACATTTGTGACGAATGTGAACATGTTTCATATGAAATTATTATTTGGTTGCTCTAATGTGAATTTTTGGATCAATGGTTAGGTTTTGTAAATATATTATTATGTTCAAATCTCGAAAAAAGGCAAATAACCCCTTACTAGGAGTTTAGTCGCTCACCACTTTTGGAAATTCCTTTTTGCAGAGGACACTAGTGTGGCAGAGCATGTGTGGGGATGGTAGAAGATGAGCTTGGAAGGAGGAAGACTTAGTTACAATTTTCCTATATAAATAAGATTACAAATAGAATAGATCATTTATTTAATTTCTATTGCATTGTAATAGACATTCGTATTACTTGAAATAAAAGAACTTGATAAGTTAGTTGCTATGATGCTTGTTGGCCTTAGTATTCGGTGAGGTGATTTATAAATACTGCCATGTCATAGTCTTAGTTTTGGGGTGTGACAAAAGAGCGAGTGTGAGAAAACCTCTTATCACCGCAACTCTGTTTAGTGTAGTTGCAAGCTTAAGCTTGAGCATGCACAAAATGTCAAATGTGTTACAGTGCAATCACGGAGTCCAATTTCACAATCACAAGCGACTTTTTGCAAGGGTACAGTTAAAATAGGCTAGGATTTGATTTTTATGATATTAACGTTCAATAATGTTACATTTGAAAATTCAGAGTGAGCTAAAATGTGATTATCTGATATAGAGATGGTGAATCAACAGTTTGAATTTTACCATGAAGCATATAGGCATGGAATACCCATTAAATTAAAGATTAAATTAGGGATTATTTGGTTTGCATAGGAAACAAAGTGAATCATGCCAATGAATTCCAAGGACAACAAACTAATACCAAGTAAGTAGTTACCTTGCAAATCTTTACAACTGTCTTTTAAAACTAATTATACTTCTTGGAAACTTTGTATTCTTATTGAAACTTGTTTCAAAATATTCTTTGAAATTTTATGGTAATCTAAACTTATTCCAAAATATCTTCTCAGAAAATATTATTGTCTGATATGCATACATTGGTACGTTTTAGTCTAAGATGTTATATTCTTAAATGCTATTGGATGTGAACAAGTGCTATGTAACTTTATTTTAAATTGCTTTAAGTATATTAATTGTGTATATTTGATTATTGTGAAGTAAAGTTGGGAACTAACAGAAATAGTATAAGGAGCTAGTTATACCCTCTCACCAGGTAATAGGTGAGATAAAACTCTCCCAACTAGGGTTAAAAGTTGAGACAAGACCTTCTCAATTAGGATTAAAGGTGGGGATAAAACCTGACTCAACCAAGGTTAAAGTTTAGGATAAGAACAGACTCGACCGAGGTTATAGGTTGGAACAAAACCTTCCTCAATCGAAGTAAAAGACTAAGGTCCTAATAAGAAAATATGGTACATGAACTATTGAAGTCCTCGAGGGGCAGCATAATTGCGACGAATGTGAACATGTTTCATAAAGAATTTTTATTTGGTTACTCTAATGTGAATTTTCAATTAAATGTTTATGTTTTTAATTGTATTGTTGTGTTCACATCTTAGTAAAAATGCAGGTGACCATTTACTGAGCATTTAGTCACCCACCACCTTTCGAAATTCCTTTTTGTAGAGGACTCAATTGAGGATGAGCATGTGTGGGTACGGTAAAAGGATATCTTAGTAGGAGAAGGACTAAGTTATAATTTTACTTTATAAATAAGATTACAATGTAATAGAATAGGTTATTTATTTAATTTCAACTGTATTGCAATAGACTTTTGTTTTACTTGAAATAAAAGAATTTGATGGGTTAGTTGCTATGATATTTGTTGGCTTTAGTATTCACTAACGTGATTCAAAAATACTATTGTGTCATTGTCTCAGTTTTGAGTCGTTTCAGAAAAAGTATTAGAGCCTAGGGTTTGACAATAAGAACATAGGGTGCATGACATAGACTAGACCTTAGTAATCACATCACGAAGACTTAGAACCTATAGCTCACCGCATACATGCACAAGTTATGAAAGTGTTACTATTTTGCACTAGAAATTTGATATTGGCATAGGAAATAGAAAGGGGTAGCGGTTCAAGTGAGCAGACATCTTTCGACTATTGTACTTTACCTAAGGAAATCATGGACCATCTTTTCATCACGATGACCCAATTAGGTGACATAGTCGCTACATTAGCCAAAACCCAATGATAGCTCGATAAACTTGAAGTCGAGAATAGGGCATTAACGGATTACTAGGACCCCCTTAAGAGGAAGTTGGAAGAATCAAAAGCTGATCGGCAGAAGATTGCAAAGACGAATGAGCACTTGCAAAGAACTAATAGCATTAAATGGATGCAGCACAGGTGGAGCAAAACGAGCTAGTTCAATATGTGTAATGCCTCAACCATGAGAACGATGAGCTCTATAAGCTTATCCACCATCAGTTTGTGGAACAGCTTGAGGAGATACCCGATGAGCTAGAGCTAGATGATGGAGGCATATTTATAGATGGGTTACTTTAGACTAGAGGCATAGTTATGAATGAATCATTTTGGGATTAAGAGATATAAAGCTGTAGGAATATTGTGATATGAACAAGACTAGCTTGTCCCTTGTGACTGGCAATTTTAAGCAATATTAATAAAACCGTTATCTCTTTATGACCATTATGTGCCCTATTGTTTTGATTTATTACCTGTTGACCCCTATTTTTCATATATGCAAATGTAAATACCAACTCACACAATTTATCTAATCTATGAATAATTTTTGAATGTAGGAAAATCACAAGACAACCACGCCGCACTACACAAAAACATTGCTATACCACCTGTATGGAGAAAGTTAATAACCAAGCATATGCCTATCCCCTGCCTCCACTACCGGTGCAACCCCAACCATAGCCAGCCAAGAGTTAAACTAACTTACAAAAAAAGAATATAGTGGTTGTAGCAATTGTCGTAGCCAAAGTGAATGGGAACCAATAGCAAGCTCTGGCACCAACACCAACGTGACCCAATAGAGCACTAAAGTCTACTACGAGGCAATAAGAAGAGACCATATGCCTATGTTTGATGGCTCACATAACTCAGAGATTGTCCAAAAATAGTTGAAGGAGATGGAAGACAACTTCAAATTAATGGAAGTTCTGGCTAAGATATAGCTGAGAGTAGTATTACCCTTCCTGGTTAGTGAAGCTGCCCCCTGGTAGGAAGGTGTCTCACCCGCACTTCTAGAAGAAGATCTGATTACCTGGGCCTGATTTTATAAGGCATTTTTGAATCACTTTTTTTTTATCAAATGTCATCTACTTGTAAAAGATGTTATAATTTGACAACTTAGTGTAGCACCTAATATGTTAACAGTTGAGTACTCGATAAAGCTCCATTTCCTAGGGAAAGTACTCACCCGTGGTGATGGTAAACCCTCAAAATCCGCAAATTCATTAGGGGGTTGAAAAGTTGACTATAGACAGCCTTGGCACTATGTAAGGCACAGACTTTTGATGATCTTTTAGTTGTCACCATAATGGTTGAAGCTGATGTTAATTATAGGGTGGCGGAAAATTTTAAAAAAGACCAAGCCAAGTCTAAGCCCCGAGAATGAGTAGATTGGGCCTCTAACCAGGCCTTCAACCAACAAGAGGGCTAATAGGAATGGGAATGGTCAGGCCTCACATCAAATACCTGAGTGTATTAAATGTCACTGTTAGCATACTAGAGTCTGTCAATTTATCACAGGAATGTATCACTAAGTACCTATAGGACACTTCGAGAGTGGCTACCATCAACGCCAATAATGGGAGTGGTGCTAGTGGCAGTAACAATAACCATGAGCCTAAGCAACCCAATGCTAGATCGAGAGGAGATACTAGAGTGTTCACCATGCCCTAATAAGAAGCTAATGATGCTAAGGTTGTCATTGCAGGTAATACTACTATTAAGCAATTTTGTATATACACCTTGTCTAACTAGATTAGTATGTATACCTTTGTCTTTAAAGGTCTTGCTAAACTTTTAAAGTATAGGCCTAAGACATTAGAGTAACCTTATCAAATAGCCTTGCTAGGAGATGAAATTGTGATAGCCACCCTAATATATGTAGAAATTCTAACTCGGGACCCTAGTAGGAATTAAGAGTTGGAAATTGAATACCCTAAGTGTAGTTCAGTGGTACAACTACATTGAATGAAAGATAGCATGGGAACCAGGGGTGTAAAGGTAGTAAAAATCAGAGTGGCGTAGGGAAGCGTGGCAAGATTCCAAGAAAGGGAAGTTAGAAGCTCGGGGCTACGTAAGGAAGATAAGAAACCAACACCCCCACCCAATTTTGAGAGTAAGTTAATTCAAATTTCAAGGACAAAACCTTTCGTATGGCAGGAGGGAGGATGTAATACCCCAAAGTTTTTAGGATCGAATAGTCATGCTTACAAAATTGCAAACATTGTTGGGGATTATAGTTAGGGATTTGATGAATAAATTATTGAAATTTTTTGATAATTTTTGTGTGAGTGAGGGTCTAAGAAATTAAGTGTATATAGTAAAAAATATGAGTATATTAATGCTATAAAAGCTTACCAAAAATTGGAATATTAATAAAGGCTCATTATTATAAGTAAATAAGGCATAGGCAAATTGTATGTAATTATTTAAACATGATATTAGGTCCTTGAAAGTTGAATTATAGGTAGGAAAATTGATGTGGATATCGCGTATGTGAAAAATATGGTGTAACTTGCATGAACTCTTGAATCCTTTTGGGAAATTCTTGGAAAACACATAAAGGTTGGATTTTTATGATTTAAATATGTTTAGAAGGTACCTAGAGTCCATAAAACTTGTTTAGATGTTCTAAAAAAGGATTAAAATTGAGTAAATATGAAATTGGAACTAAGCAGCGCCTTAATGACCATGTAGTACCTACAACGCAGTTGTCCTACAATCGTAAGACCTTGCCTTGTAGTCATAGGAGGCCTACCCACAAGTGCGAAGTAGGACTGCGACACGAGTAAAACTTCCTTCGGCCAATCCCTCGAGCGCACCATCAGACATCACTACTATAATGCGGCCCTTTGTGGTCGCTGAGTGGGTAGTGGGAATTTCAAACCCACTCCGCAGTTGGGAGTGCGAGTACCAAGAAGTCTCCTATGGCCACAACTTCATTTACCATAGTCACGAGCCTGGGCGTAGGCATACACAAAATATCCAGTATGTTGCCATGCAATCGCAAAGTCTGATTTCACAATCGCAAGTGACTTTTCCACAAAGGCAAACCTGAATAAGCTAGAATTCAACTTTTATGATATCAACATTAAATATTATTACCTTTGAAAATTCAAAGTGAGCCAAAGTATAGTTATCGGATATAGTGAATCAACACTTTGAAATTACCACAAAGCATATAGGCAAGTGAATCAACAGTTCGAAATTTACCACAAAGTATATAGGCATGGAATACCAATTGGATTAAGAATTGAATTGGGATTATTTGGTTTGCATAAGAAACTAAGCGAATCATGCTAATGAATTCTTAGGACAACAAACAAACACCAAGTAAGTACTTACCCGACGAACTTTTATAACTGCCTTTTAAATTGAATTACACTTTCTAGAAACTTCGTATTCTTGATGAAACTTATTTCAAAATATTCTTTGAAATTTTATAGTTTTCTAAACTTATTCCGAAATATCTTCTCAAAATATATTCCTATTCGATATGCATAAATTGGTATGTTTCGGTTTGAAATATTTTATTGTAAAATGCTTTTAGATGTAAACAAGTACTATGTAACTGTATTTTAAATTGTTTCAAGTATGTTAATTGTGTACATTGGATTATTGTGAAGTAAAGCTTGGTACCAACAAGAATAGTGTAGGAGGCTAGTTGCACCCTTTCATCAAGCAATAGGTAAGATAAGACCCACTCAACTGGGATTAAAGTTTTGTACATGTATTATTATGCTCACATTTTGATAAAAAGGCAAGTAGTTGCTTACTAGGCATTTAGTCACTCACCACTTTTAGAAATTCGTTTTTATAGATAGCCCTAGTGAGGAACAACATGCATGGGAATGGTACAAGGAGAGCTTAGTAGGAGAAGAACTTAGTTATAAGTTTGCTTCACAAATAAGATTATAATGTAACATAATAGATCATTTATTTAATTTCTACTGCATTGCAATAGGCTTTCGTTTTACTTGAAATAAAAGAATTTACTATGATACTTGTTGATTTTTGTATTCGAAGAGGTAATTCGCGAATACTGTCATATCATGGTCTCGATAAGGTGGTTTTCTATCTATTTCTAACTAATAAAAGACATTTCCCACAATGTTAAAACTTTGTCTCCAAGATTCTAGTGTTAAAGGTAATAAGAATTAGACAAGAATCAGACATGATAAGGAAAGTGCTATTTTCTGCATATGAAATCTATTAAGCTACTTCACTGTGATTTTCACTATGATGCAGGAGGAATCTCTCAAAATGCCAAACATGAAAGTTGTAGACCTTTGTCTAAGCTTTCAAATAAAACTTGAATCACCTCAATCCAAGCTTCTACATGAAAGTTGTGTCCGATTTTTCAATACTGCCTAAGTCTACTCTAAATTTTCAGCTTTTTTTCCATCCCTTGATCCTTGAATTAAGCTTGCTCTATTGGATTAATTTGATCTAAAATAATAATTGCTAGTCCTCATTCAACACATAATTGTTTCTCATATAATGCAAATAATATGCCAAACGGCCAAGAGACGATCTTCCGATGTATTGATGTCCTTGTCATTGCCACTAGGTACGATTATTAATAGAATAAATACAAGAAAAGAATAGGATGAAAACTTGTATTGCTAGGACTAAAGAGATCGCACCATATTAAAGAGGAATTTGCTGAACAAACATAACTCTAGCTTAAAGGTGTGTCTTTGTGCACAAATGTAAATTTAATTAGTTTTTTTATTTAATAGTTTTAGGAGTGATGATAAACAATTTAAAACTTCCCGCCTAGCCTCAAACCGAATTGTTTTTAACGATCTAAGACATAAATTGCCATTTTAAAATTTTAACAAAATCTCACTGCAAAACCCAATTTGATGGTGTTATAAGATTACAGGACGCGTCAAAACCACATCGCTCTATGTGTGAATATATAAATAATATAATTATTTACATTAAATACAATGCAATTATTTTCTAGAAAAAAATATTTTTACATATAATGTAAATAACTCAAGTTCAATCAAATGATAAGATTGGAATTGTCATCTTCTTCATTTGAAAACAAAAATAAATAAATATATTTTAAGGTAAATTTTGAAATACGTGTAAGCTTTACAAAAGAAAATATTAAATTATTAATTATATAAAAATTTTAATAATGATTTGTTTGTCCATAGAACTGGGAGAATCAAGCTTTTTTGTGACCTTCGACAAAAAACAACGATATACATGAAGTGCATATTAGGCTTGCATCTTTATTTATAATTAATTTTTTTTCTTTTTTTTTTGTTTATCCTAATTGTTTTTCTCATTTCTCTTGTACAAATTAGTCAGGTGATGCATATGGGCCTTCTCTCCAATGCCATAATAGTGCGAGGCTAAGTGGCTAACAAAACGAGAAGAGGGCCATTTTTTTTTTTTTTTTGGTTGATGACAAAACTGTTATTTGTCGTGATAATAATTCTTACATAATATTGTTATCCAACTTAATTTTTTGTGGGCTGAATCTAATTTTCTGCAATTAAGTTGGTGTTTATAATATGAAGACTACTTATGAAATGTGCTCTTGGTATATCAGAACATCTTGAATAATATATAAGTCAATTTGTGTTCCAAGAGAACTCATTTGCCGACTGCCAAACAGCACCGAATCACTCAAAAACTGCACCTTCGATTTTTCTTTTAAAAATGCAATTTCAACTTTTTTTTGTCAGACAAAACTGCATGTGAAAATTCCTTTTGAAATTTATATATAAAAAAAAAAAAACAAAACCATGGCGTGATCGCCCCTGAGTAGTTTAGTTTGATGATAGACTTTTTTTAATGAATTATTTCTATTTATTGTATTATTATATTTATTTTGTATATTATATTGTATTAATCCATGTTTTAGTTTTTATAGCCGTATAGCCGGGTGCGCTCTGTATGCTTATAACTATATTATTAAGGAAATAAGATTTTTATTCCAAAACTGTAAAATCATATGGTTATTCTTATTTTAAATATACAGTTACCCTTGTATCATTTTTATTTTTCCTTTAGTTTATTAATTTTATTTATAGTTATTGTCAAAATTTTTTAAATTCATCTAAGTTTTTCTTTTATTTTAAATGTTTATTATACATTAAATTTAAATAATTTTATTTTTAGCATCTAAAAATTTAATAAATTTATAATTTATCATTGTATTTGTAGACTTTAAATATGAGATTGTTGTCAACCGTTACATTTATAAATTTAAATTGACTAGTAAGTCTACATATCTATATATATACACACACACTATATATATATTTATTGAGTAAGGATAATATAAAATTATTTAAATAACATTAATTCTTTACATATTACATATTTATTCTCTTTTACCCATATCATTAGGTTATACACAGTTTGGTATATCAATCAAATCATGTCGAAATCAAAATTTCAATTTGGTATTCGTTACATTACTTTTTAACAATTCAATTTCTATTCGGTATTGATATTTGAGTTCGGTATACTGTACTGAACCGAATATCAATTTTTTAATTTTTAATATATTTTTTTATTTCTTTTCCAAATTATGCATAACAAACATGGCCTTACCCTCCAAAAATGCATTCATGATTTCCTCACAGGTCATAGCTTCAGCCTTCAGACAATCACACACATTGTAACAGGCTTCATCAACACCCACCAAAGCTGCGATTTGTGACTTGCGAAAGACCCAGCCCTAGCGACAGTCGACAAATCTCAGCCGCCGCTCACCACCACTGCTCGCCGCACTGTCATAGGACCGTGTCTAGCCGTTCCGCATCGTGGTGTTGAAGGTTTTCTCTAAAAGTTAAAAAAGGACATGATTTGTCAAACTGGGATTTTCCACCCCATCGGAGTGTAGAATTAATAATTTCTGCCCTCCGATAGGGCGGAATATAATAAAAATAAAAACTGATTTCCGCCTTCACAAAGGGCGGAAATAGGCTTTTTAAACCAAACACGACGCAACTCACAGGAGCAATTTAGATGAGCGCGAGATGACGAAGAAGCCCGTTACCCATTAAGGTAAATTTTAGTTTTAATTAATTTTGAATCTATGATTTTTATGATTAAATCTACATGAATCTGTTTTGTTGTTGAGAGAGGATTGCAATTTGACGAGGAGCATCGGCCACGGGCGAGGGTAGATGGTGGTTTCGACGACGGCAGTTCAGCGGGGTGGGGAAGAAGAAAGGAAAAAAAGAGGAGGAAGCAGAGAAGGACAAAAACGAAAGGAAAAAAGAAAGATAAAGAGAAAAGAAAGAAAAAAGAAAAACAAGGAAAAAAGATATATTGAAGTTTAATTTTTACATTTATGTTTATTGTATAAATTAATGTTTATTTGATGAATTGTCTATTAATTTTTCATGATTCATGTAAATTGTTGAAATTTATGTTTATTTGATAATTTATGTATTAATTTGTCACGATTTGTGTTAATTATTTAAATTTATATTTATTTGATGGTTTATGTATTAATTTGGTTGTTGTTCTAATTGTTCTCATTTATATTTTGAATTTATACATTATCAGAAAATTTGATCATGAAATATTTAAACATTAAGTAGTCAAATTAAATTTTATTATTTTCAGATATTTTAATGGGAGATAACATACAAATTATTTTGTATTAGGGAAGTAACATTGTGTGAAGTTGGAATTATATAAGATATAATCGTGACCCGTGCAAGATTGGTATAATTTTTAGTTTCATAAATTATGTGCAATTTCTAGCAACATTATATGGGTTGATGAGATTTGATAGTGGACAAGTATTGTTAAAAGTTTTTGTGAAGCATGTTTTGAGTGATATGTATAGAAAGAAGAAGGTATCTAAAAGGTCTCAAGTTCGAGATCACTTCACTCTTTACATCGACGAAAATGAAAAGTCTAGAGCTAAATGTAAGTATTGTAATAAGAATTACGTTAGTAATCCTTCAAAAAAATAGAATACTTGGAATGAATAATCATATGAAAATTTGCAAGCAAAATCCTGATAATGCTTATGTGGGAGATAACCAAACAATATGAAGTTTTTATCAAAGTGTAACTGGAGATCACGTAGAAGTTTCTTCTAATTAGAAATTTGACTAAAAAAAGACAAGAAAAGCCTTAGCTCATATGTTAATAGTGGATGAATTGCCTTTTAAGTTTGTGGAAAATGAAAGATTTAGACAATTTATGTTAGTTGCATATCCTCAATTCTTTGTTTCTTCAAGAACAACTATCACACGAGATTGTTATAAAATGTACTTTAGAAGAAAAAAATTTGTTGAAAACTTATTTTAGAACAAGTGGATAAAGAATTTCATTGGCTACTGACACATGGACTTCTAACAAAGGCTCACATACTTGTATTTGACTGGACAATATATTGATGATCATTGGGAATTGCATAAAGTGATTCTTAATTTCATTCCATGTCCTAGTCATGAAGGTGATGAAGTTGGTCTTTTGATTGAGAAATGTTTGATTGATTGGAGTATTAATAAAATCTTTACTATTACTGTTGATAATATTTTTTCTAATGTACTGCTGTGGGATATTTGAGAGGAAGATTTTTTAATTGGGGGACAGCTTTATTGGGTGGTAAATTTTTGCATATGAGATATGTTGTTCATATTGTTAATCTTGTTGTAAAAGATGGATTGAAAGATTTGAATTAGTCTATTGAACGGGTTCGCACTATAGTGAGACATGTGTGACAATCACCTACTAGATTGAAAAGTTAAAAAAAAAAATTTTTGGGGAAAAAATTGAAAATAAGAAGCATTATGTTTGGATGTTCCCACTAGATGGAACTTTGTAAATAAAATGCTTGAGATAGCTATCTTTTTTAAGGTGTGGTTAACAAATATGTGATGTCTAATGCTGATTTTGGTGCAAATTTTATGACAATGAGCCTTATGGTAAGATTGATTTGCTTACAAAATATGATTGTATGATTGTTGAACGGTTTGTAAAAGTGTTGTACTACTTTTATGAATTGACTTTTCAAGTTTATGGTTCTTTATATATAACATCTAACACTTTTCTAAATGAGTTTAGTGATGTGATTAACTTGTTAAAAAAATGGCTTCTGAGTGATGATGATGTTTTAGTAGAAATGGCAAGACAAATGAAGTTCAAATTTGATAAATTTTTGGGAAATATTGATAAGATGAATATGATATTATACTCTGCTGTTATGCTTGACCCTTATAATAAATTCAATCGTGTGCTTTTTGTTTTTAAGAATATGTATAGATTTGAACGTGGAGAGAAAATGGTAAATTTGGCGAGGAGTACTTCTTATGATGTTTTTGAAAAATATAAAATGTTGTATTCTTTATTTACACAAACATCAACATGTTTTTTAAATACATTTAATGAAATTACAATATCAAGTTGAACAAGTGATGGTTTTGAAGTTGAGAATGAAAGGAAGGCAATTAAGACTCATTGAAAGAAATATCAACAAATGATAAAATTAGAGGTATGAATGAGTCAATGTTGGATACATATTTTCTTGAGCATATTGAAAAAGATGCTTACAATTTTAACATCATAAATTGGTGGAAGTTACATAACCCTAGGTTTTCCAATTATCAAAATTGGCTTGTGATATCTTAGTTATGTATATGTCTATCGTTACCTCAGAGTTTGCTTTTAATATTGGAGTTCATATAATTAATGATTTTTGAGCTTTATTGACTCTAAAAATAACACAAGCTTTAATTTGTTGTCAAGATTAGCTCCGCTCCAATTAAGCCACCCAAAGAAGAAAATGAATTTGTTGAAAAAATTGAAAAAAGTATGTAATTCTTATTCAAGTCCTTAGTTTTTCACCTTATTCATCATGTAAGCATATATTATAATTATTTTTAATCATATTTAAATTCCAAGAACCAAACATAACATAATTATAACTCTATTTTTCTTTCAAATTTTCTTTATAATTTTCAATTTACTCATATTTTTTTTATTTTCATGCACTCTCGTTTTAGAAGTAAAATTATTTTTATTATAAATTGATATAATGAATGACTTGTAAAAATTTACCCAAGTTTACATATATAAATACATATATATACATACACATACATACAAACATACATACGTACATACACATACATACATACATACATACATATATACATACGTAGATATACATACATACATACATACATACATATATATATATATATATATATATTTGTCAACCTGTCGGCCGTATGCCCAAACGGAAGTTAAGCGGCCCCATGGCAGTGGCACAGAACCTGTTCTCCTCCCTCGTGCCCACTTTGGTCATTTTATGTGACTCCTTCATCGGACGGCTCACACTCGTCTTCTTCTTCTTCTTCTGTCACCCAAGTCCAAGTGTACTCTCTCTCTCACACACACAGACCCCTCTCACGTACAAACACAATATAACCGCCTGGTTAACTTTTTACCCTTCTGTATTTCTAGCTAGGGTTTCCTCGCCAGAAGATATATTCGCGATCGCTGCCAAAATTCCTGGCCTCGTTCTTCCGCTTTCTTGTCTGACCCAACAAATTTCAGGTGCGTGTTATTCCTCTCGCTCTTCAGCTTCTAAGGAAGCATTTGCATAGTGTGTTTGATTTCTTTATTTTTTTTTTTAAATTTCTTTCTGTATCTTCTTTTTTTTTTTCGTGGGTTATTTTATCCCGCATATTTTCGGCCGTGGTTACTGTTCGTGGTACCTTTTATTTGGCCAAGGGTTTGAATTATGTGGATGGAATGTTGCAAATGTGGATTTTATTTTAATAAGACGTTTTGGTTATTACTCCTGTGTCGTTTGTTAAGCCTCTGAGTGGGTGTGTGTGTTTTTCTAATTGAAAGATTCGAGGACCTTTTCTTTCGATTTAATTTGGTTATATTTTTCTTGTCCTAGGGTTTTAAATTGGAGCGAGGTCTTGAATACGAGGTTCTGATATTTGGTAAGCTGTGAATTGGATTTTGCGTACGCCGTGGTTATGTTACTGTTGAATGGCGATTGAGAAGAATAGCTTTAAAGTAGCTCGTTTTGACCCAGAGTTTCATTCTCCACACAGTAGGGATACACTCATGTCTAGCGATGAGGATGAAAATTTTCACCGGCGAAACTCTGCGTCTGCTATTGAATCTGATGATGATGAGTTTGATGACTGTGATTCTGGAGCGGGCTCTGATGACTTTGATTTACTGGAATTAGGTGAGTCTGGTGAGGAGTTTTGCCAGGTAGGCAATCAAACTTGCAGCATTCCCTATGAATTGTACGACCTACCAGGGTTAAAAGATGTCCTGTCTATGGATGTGTGGAATGAGGTTCTAACTGAAGAGGAAAGATTTGACCTTTCCAAGTATTTACCTGATATGGACCAAGAGAATTTTGTGTGCACACTGAAAGAACTTTTTTCTGGTGATAACTTGCATTTTGGGAGCCCAGTAGATAAGTTGTTTGAGATGTTGAAGGGAGGGTTGTGCGAGCCAAGGGTGGCCCTTTATAGGCAGGGCTTGAATTTCTTCCAGAGAAGAGAACATTATCATAACTTGCGAAAGTATCAGAATACTATGGTAAACAACCTTTGCCAGATGAGAGATGCATGGATGAATTGCAAGGGGTACAGTATTGAGGAGAAGCTTCGTGTTTTGAACATTGTGAAGAGTCAGAAGAGTTTGATGAATGAGAACATGGAAGAGTTTGGAAGTGAGTCATCTGATAGAGAGGAGTCGGCTGATGGTTTATGGGGTAAAAAGGTGAAGGATCGGAAGTTGGTTCAGAAGACTGGTAGATATTCTGGGTACAGCGTTGGTCCCACTTCAGATGTGTCTTCTCATGGACGGAAAACTCCAGTGGACTCGGCCAAACATGGTAAACGAAATCCCAAAGGAACTCTGAAGTTGGTTGGATCAAAAAGTACTTCCAGGAAAGAGTTAACTGAGCCCTTTCCTCTAAATCACACTGGAGCTGGAACGAAGTCTGGACGCCATAGTTTGGGAGTTCCAGTTTCTCGTTATAGTAAAGAATCTATCTATGAGTCTTCTGCAGCAGTGAGGATGAATGAACAGACATTAGAGGATGATGAGGCAGAAAAAGCTTATGAACTGGCTATGCACAGAGATAAGAATTTCTTTCGAGCTGGAACAAATGATAGGCCTGCTGCTTCCAAATGGAAGAAACATGAAAGCCCAAGACCTGAAGATGATGTAGATAGTTTCATGGGAATCTCAATGTCATCAGGGAACAATTTACATGCTCCTGGCAAAAATAAGGTCATTAATAAATTGTCTGATATCAAGGTTTTGACTGCGAAGCCATCTAATATGAGAAGCATATATGATGGAGGGAGAAAGGTGAAGTACCCTGAGAATCTTAAGCAAGTTGCTGCGGAAAAGCAGATGAAATTTGGTAAGGGCCAGAAGGCAAATTTATCCTTGAAAGGAAGTCAAACAGATCTTTTAGGTGCAAATGATCCAGCTTGGCTTGGTAAACATGGTGGGCTGTTCCCTCCTGATTTATCAAGTAAATCTAGTGAATTGAATGCCAAAATTAAGAAGTGGAAGATGACTGGGGAAGCCGCTGACCTCAGTCTAAATGGTAATTTATTGCATACTGAGCATAGGGCTAAATCTTGGCAGGATAAGTTCCAGCCAAGTTCACTGCAGATTGGAAGAAGAGATGGCCCCGGAAACAGAGGAATGAGGACATCTACCAGAACTGAAGACACAGAATCAGATTCATCAGAGCATGTTGATGAGGAGGAGGATGACAATCCTTTGATGAGGAGCAAGTGGGCTTACCCTTCTGGTGTGCCAGATCTGAAATGTGGCCTTGATAGAATGAAGGCTGAACTCTCTATGAGAGATAAGAAAGACAGCTACTTGACCCTTGATGGACCGGCAAACTCTTCCCGAAAGATGGAGGACTTTGGTGAAAATCTGGAGTTGATGAAATCAGAACACAAGGGTAAGATGCATGATGTTGGCTACTTAAATATTTTGCCCAGTAAAGGCTTGGATAGCAGCTATTTTCCTGGATCAGGAGATGTAATTGGTGCTGGAGATGAGCAACAATTCTATCCATTGGGACGAAATGGCCATGTAGAAGGGAACCATGGTGATAATTACCATATGCCATTACTGAAATCAGCCTTTACCATGGCAAGAAGGAAAAAAGGAGAAGTTAGCCGCGGTTTTAGTGTCCCTCAATCGAAGTATGGGCGTGACAATAACTTAGAAGATGACTTCTTGTGGACACAGCCAGTGGCAGATAATGGAGTTCCTTTCAAGTTGGGGAAGAAAGGGCAGATGGTTGAAATGTCTGGTGGTCGTCATCCTGAAAGATCTGATATGCCAATGACAGGGTACAACACCCTGTCAAAGAAGCGGAAAACAAAGGGTGACTCAACATATATGGACTTGCAAAACAGGACCAATTACATTCATGCTGATGCAGAAGTGCAACTAGATGACATGAGTTCTACGAGGAAACGTGGAAAAAAGAGGTCGGAGGATACTTGTAATGTTCTAGATAATAGTGTTTCTCAGCCGCCTATTTTGGAAATGGAAGTGGAAGATGTTGAGGCAGAAACTAAGCGACAGAAAAAGTCATTTCCTTTAATTACACCTACTGTTCATGGTGGCTTCTCATTCTCCATAATTCATCTTCTTTCTGCAGTTCGTATGACAATGATTACTCTGCAGCCAGAGGATTCCTTGGAGGCTGGAAAGCATCTTGGTAAGAATGATTTCAAGGAGCAAGAAAGCAAGCAGGAAGACACAACTAATTGTAATTCAAATTCAGATATGAAAGTTAACATAAATGTCCCTTCTCTCACTATTCGGGAGATTGTTAACCGGGTTAGATCAAATCCTGGTGATCCCTGTATTCTGGAAACACAGGAACCTCTTCAAGACTTGGTCAGGGGCGTTCTTAAAATATTTTCATCCAGAACTGCACCCCTAGGAGCAAAAGGGTGGAAACCACTTGTGATGTATGAAAAATCTTCAAAAAGTTGGTCATGGATTGGTCCTGTGTCTCATAATTTATCTGACACTGAGGCTGTAGAAGAGGTGACATCGCCAGATGCTTGGGGCCTTCCCCATAAAATGCTTGTCAAGTTAGTTGATTCCTTTGCTAATTGGCTGAAAAATAGTCAGGAAACCCTTCAGCAGATCGGAAGTCTTCCTGCCCCACCACTGGCACTGATGCAAGTGAATTTGGATGAAAAAGAAAGGTTCAAGGACCTGAGAGCTCAGAAGAGTCTGAGTACCATCAGCCCGAGCTCTGAAGAAGTAAAAACCTACTTCCGTAAGGAAGAAGTCCTTAGATATCTAATACCAGACAGAGCTTTTTCTTATACAGCTGTTGATGGTAAAAAATCAATTGTCGCCCCTCTGAGGAGGTGTGGTGGCAAGCCAACATCAAAGGCCCGAGACCATTTTATGCTTAAACGTGACCGGCCGCCACATGTTACAATTCTTTGTCTTGTGAGAGATGCAGCTGCAAGATTGCCTGGAAGTATTGGAACCCGAGCTGATGTATGTACATTGATCAGAGATTCACAGTATATTGTGGAAGATGTCTCTGATGCACAGGTCAATCAAGTAGTTAGTGGAGCATTGGATCGTTTGCATTATGAGCGTGATCCTTGTGTTCAATTTGATGGAGAGAGAAAATTGTGGGTTTACTTACATCGGGAAAGAGAAGAAGAAGATTTTGAGGATGATGGGACTTCATCCACAAAGAAATGGAGAAGACAAAAGAAAGAAGCCACCGAACCATCCGAGCCCGGAGATGTTACTGTTGCTTACCCTGGACCTGTGGAGCAATCAGGATTTGATTTAGGTTCTGATCTTAATGTTGAGGCATCAGGTGTAGATGATGATAAGAGGTCAGAACATGATTATCACAATGGTAATGATCAGATGGAGGACATTGCTGACACCAGCCATGGTTCTGACCAAAGTATGAATCCTGGTCCTACTCCTGCGATTTGGAATGGTCTTGGATTGAAACCTATGGAAGACAATAAGTTCATTTCCCAAGAGAACTCTACTCATGACGATTTTGGTGAGGATGCATTTGGTGGAGAGCCGCCGGCATGATTGTTTGTCAGCTCTGTGTCATTTGTTATAAGGTAATTTAGTGTAATTTCAGAATGCTTAATGTATTTTCTCAATAGTTGCAGTTATTCTTCCAAGATTTAGGGTGATTCATATACCAAGCTTGTAAGCATCCCCTGCATAAGAAAGTTTCGATAGGTTGAATGGTTTCACTTGTATTTGTTTTAATGTGAGTTCTGTGTCATGGCTTTCCTTGTTTTTTTTCCTGATTATTAAGAACATTTCTGCTGGTTTCCTTATCAAATATGGTGCTCATGGATGCGTTCTGTTCCATTTTTGAATGATGTAATGTGAAGAATATTGCACTTGAATGATATGTGGCTTTAAGAGTTAGATTGAGTAGATCAGAATTCATTGGGGTGATAAATGATGGAAATTTAATTTTGGGGGCTTTTTAAACTTTTGTGACTATACATGTGCCGTTTGTGCTAGGAATTACTTCTAGAGAATATTAGAGATTAAGTCTGGAAATTTTCTAGATCCCTACTTTTGACAGCCACGTAGGTTATTTTGCTAGCATGTACATATATTGGCTAATAAATCATTAGATAACTACAACTGCTGTACAGGTAATCAAAAGTACTTGAGGGCCAAGTTTCTCCTGTGCTTGTTTAACTCGTTGAAACTTTTTATTCACTCATCTCCTATCTCAGTGCTCAGCGTCGTATTGAATGAGCTTGACTTAGGATTAGTTTCCTCTATCTACTTTTTCTTCTTTGTTTTCTTTGTTTCTACCCAGAAAAGCAAAGAGTGTCTCTAGGTGTTCCAACCTTTAAAGTACTGGGAGAGATTCAATGCAGAGGTTCCACCTTTGAGCTTTCACTGTAAGTAGGAATGCGTCCCCTCTAGATTTGTAGGTTTGATCTTATTTCATATATATCATCTGAATTATAACGAGCTCCCACGAATGTACTGCCTTTTTTTAAGTTAACAGATGCTTAATGAGCTACAATGATATAACTAGTTTGGCCTTGAGAATATAAATTATGTTGAACTTGCATGCGATGGCCTCATTTGTTTTCTTATCTTTAAAGTACTAACTATATAATGTAATGTACATTGATGGGAAATACGGAGATAACTGGAGGGAAGAATGCATTTAACTTTTGTCCCTCCTAAGCATACCTAAAGACAGTGACGGCAAATTAATAAAGGCTTATCAGTTAAAACGGACATGGATACCATTAGGATGTTTAGAAAATGCTCTCCAGAGTCACCACACCAAGCTGTGAACTTCTGTGGTGAGCAATGAGCTTGAACGTCTACCAAATTCTAACTTATTTTTAACCATGCGTCTTCTTATTCCTCAAAACATTACAGTGAGTCGGTTACCTTGACAATTGTTTATTTTTCACTATTCCCTGCTTCGGGTTTGTCAAATTTTGAAGATCTTCAACTAAACTGAAATTAAATGCTGTGCAGGGGTTGAGGAGGAATTAACGCCCAAGTCTGTGGTGAGGACATGATTGCCCTCGACGTTTTTCAACTCGGGACTGGGGGAAGGATACGAGACTGTGGATTTGGTAGGTAGTTCGAAATAATGCATATTGAACGGTGAAACTTTTTTAATCCCTAGAATGTGTTTGGTATAGACAATGTATTTATTTCTTTTTACCTTAGATAGTTTTGTATCTTTTCTTCTTTTTCTTTTACTTCTACTTGCTGGTAAGTTTGTATTATTATTTGAAACCAAATTAAAATCTTATCAGTATTTTACATACCAAAACGCTGTAGTTCGTGTTATTGATATGAACAATTCATACATCTCAATTTGAGGAGATTGTTTAATGTTTGGTTGCGAGGTTATGTGTGTGTAATCTTGAATGCCCTTTTTGAGTTGAACCCATTTTTCCCTGAAAATAATACCACATACGAGAAAGACTACTTTTTCACAGGTGCACAGGTATTGATTTAATTAGAATAAATACATTCGATAAGTTGAATATTGATTTAATTAGAATAAATACGTTCGTTAATTTACAAAAAATAACTTAATTAAAAAGCACGATGTGCAAATTAACTTGGTTATGAAATATATGTACATTTGTATATCTCGACTTCTTATACCATTATAGTGTGTGGATGTTGTAAAAATTGATGCGAGATTTTTCCGGACTTATGAAATCCATCGAATCAAAAATTAAATGGGTTATTGATTTGATTAATTGAATTATTTTTATTTTAAATTATGTAATGTTTTATATGCATTGACGTAATAGTATTTTGTTAGTTTTTCGAAAACTTCATAAATTTGTTTTTTTTTTTTTTTTGCATCAAAATGGATTTTGACTAATTCACAACAAGTGTGACTAGTTCACACAAGTCGACACTATAAAATTTAATACTAAAAGCACCTATAAATAAATTTATGTTACATATTGCGTAATGTCAAATTTATTTTACTTAATTTTATTATAAATACAAATTTAAATAATAATACTTTATTTTTAAATACAGGTGTAAAAATTATAATAAATCTATTGTATATGTGTGTGTGCGAAGAGAGGCAATCTTAAAAAAAAAAAAGACGAAACAAAAAAGTAATAAAAGTCTCTTAATGGAATTTTTTCTTGAACTTATTTACTATTCATTAATTAATAAATGAAAAACACATTGAATAATAAGATAGAATAATTGAGTATAAATATACGAAATGATCAAAAGTAGTTACTGTCTTAGGTTTAAACTTAATGTAGCATAGATAAAAAAATCAGAATTAAGGGTATAACAGGGAAGTCATATAGTTATACCGTAATAACTTGTGTTCTTTCATATTTAAAATTCTTATTAAAATGTATTAATTCCATTTTTTTCAAAATAAAATTAATTTCATGTAAATTTATATTTCAAGAATTTCCAACATATTAACAAGCGTGTAGAAGAAGAAGACAACGAACGAAAGAATTTTTCATTCTTAAATAAAGACAATATTAAAAATCAAACTAAAATTTATTTTAGTGGCTGCGTTTTTTAGTCTTGGAATATATTAATGCAACAATTTTACAGCGCAATGATTGATGCTGTCATTTGCTCAGCTATGGTGGTTGATGTATATAACCTTAGCATATGAGAATTAGTGGCAAGTAATGAAATAAGGGACCCTTTTTTTAATTCCATCGTGCCTTCTCGTGGGTTTGCACCTTGGTTCTTAGAAGGATGACACAAGAAATCATCCTCAAACAAATGACTGGTGTGCTATATCATGTAATTAATTATGATAACTTTTGAATTGGTAAATTAGTGGCACGTAATGGAATCGTGCCTAAGGGATCCTTTTTCACCTTTAATTGTTCCTTCTCATTGTTGTACATTGATTCTTTATAAAATTTGTAAAATTCAACATTTTTCATCTTCTTCCTATACAACAAACAACCTGCTCTACAACAATCAATCTTTACAATGAGTAGTCCTAAATCTCTTATTAGTATTTTAGTACTATAGAAATTTTTCGGCAATTGGTGATCACTCCACAATATTATGCCCATAAATTTCAAAATGTCGTCATAATATCTTTGAAACATGTTGTTCTAGGTTTTAATCTAACTATGCATGGGCCAACAATTGAGAAAATTCTCGCACCACCGTAACCTATAATTCTGCAATAATCAGCAACTTCATGCATCATTTGCTACCTCCAATTCAGTAGCTCGTAATAATCACTCAAATTCTATCTAGAAGTGGTCACATTATTTGTCTCACTGGTTGAATGGATTTGGAGGCACTCTACTCATCATGTTTAGTCTAAGTGAAATAATTGCTTATAATATTCTATTTGCATGAGTGCGCCTTAACTTCATATAAGTCTAAATTTATTGTTTTCACATTAGGAACATGGATATCTAATCTAATGCCAATACCAAATCAATTCCAAATCCGTAGATTTCTTAATGATGAATAACATATCAAAAAGGCATATACAGTTAGTCAGAAATAATTAAAAAGAAGAAACTTTGTTTGGTGGTTTAGGATTTTCATTCTTCTTCAAAATGCCAATTTCGAATGAAAGAGGAGGTTTTTTTAAATTTTAAATATTGAACTCTAAGGAAAAAAAAAATAGTAAGGAGAGATGAATAGTTTTTATAATTCTTTTAATTATTTATTTTATTTAGTCTTGATTAATAATATGAAAATTCTTAAAAGTACACACAAAAAAAAAATAAAAAAAGCAAACCAAAAAATTAAATGCTACAAAAGTTCACATCTAAGCTTTTATAACTATTTGATATATATACAAATGAAATTTCAAATCCTACTTATATGGAAGCAAGCTTAGGAGACTTTTAAATGATACTATAGACCTAATTTAATTACACTTTGGATTATATGATTCCAAGTAAATTTTGGTGCAGTGGGATTTCAAAAAAATGGGCTTCATTCTTGTTATTACCTACGGAAGTCCCACTTCTGTTATCACCTTTTTTAGTACTCCTTGAGCAAATACGTCATTGTTTTCGTGCATCAAGCTTGTGAAAACATTTTTATTTGGTAAAGATTTTAAGTAGGCCTAGTTGGACGATATTATGTCTGAATGATCTTTTCCATTTCATAAGGGATCTTGGCCGTTTATTTATAGTTCTTGCCATAACTCGTCCATTTTTGATTGTTTGATGATTTTGTTAAAGAAAATGCTACTGAGAAGAAAAATGCTAGATAAAAATATGGCGCATAAAAAAGGGTGAGAAATTGGTAGAGAAACAAGGTTAAATATCTTTAATTTTGTTCAAAGCATTTATTATATTCCGTCCTTGTATATCTTCCCTTATCATTCTTCTTGAACAATCGAAATTAACACAAGGAATTTCACATGTATTATAATTATTTTAAATATTTTTCCCTCCTCTAAGATTTTGAACCAAAAATATGGGGTGCCAATTTGTTTTGAATCACGCACTCAAACATACAAATAAAGCAAAAATAGAATGAGTAGAATCAAAGTTTAGATGGTTTGGCTGAATCAGCCTACATGGAAGAAGAATTTCAATGCATTTTATTTAAGGGACACATCACAAACAATCTTGAAATTTTAAATTTCTTTAATTTTCATTATTTAACAATTGTTTTAGTCATCACTCCTTTTATCAAACTATATCAGACACAACGTCAAACACAAGAAAATTGAAATATGAGAGGATTCTAAATTCCTTCAGGTTTTTGGTTTTTTTTTTTGTTTTATCTTTATTTTTTAAAATTTTTAATTGAAGTTGACTTGTCAAAAAATATTTAAATCTAAAAACTAAAAATTACTCATTTTCTTTTGTTATATAATTAGTATCCAATATTTGATAGTTTACCACTTAAAATAAGCAAAACTAATATTAAAATTTTAGCAAAACAAAAGTCTAGTGTATTTTGTGAAGATTTGTAGTATAGAATGAAAAATTCTGTACAGCCAAATAAAATTGTGTTTGATAAACAACCAAGACCAATCAAACATACAAAAATTTATTATTTTTTATTACAAAAACCATGCTTTTAGTATAAACTTAATAGCATTCATGATGAGTATAAATATGTAAAGGACAATCACAATCACATGCATTTACATAATATGTATGTACGTAGGTAAACAAGTACGTGCATAATAATATGCATATATTTTGGAAGAGGAAACAGCCTAGCCAAATACATTTTCAAATGAAAAAAGTTTCAAGTCAGAGCAGTTACTATGGCTGTGCTTGAAGGACAGATCCTGTTCCCAAAAAATTGAGTTCTTACACGATTTATTCAAAAAAAAAAAAAAAGACTCGTAATTCACTTTCAGAGAACATCTGGTAATGGCCAGTTTTTTTAAGGCAATGAATGAAAACCTTAATCATATTATACCATATATGCTCGAGGAAAATTAGGAGCTGATTGGAGAATGATCTTGTAAGAATTATGGTGTGATTGAGGCTGATTTGGGGAGGGATTGCACAAAGAATCCTACAAAAATGAGGGAAGGCATCTTACCTTACCCATACAACACTTGCAATAGGTATAAATACACAACCCTACTTGTGCTGCTGCAATTTTCACTCTCTGCCACCCCAAGTCCTAGTAGAGCTGGACGCAGGAGTTGAGGAATAGAGGAGGACTCCCTCAAGTTACTTTTGAGGTAAATCACAAACTTAAAAACCTTGCAATTCGATATGATTTTGTAGGAAACAAATATGCTTGAACTGTAGGTATATTGGCATAGGCTTTCCATGCACATATGTTAGTTTTACACTAAACTACATGAAGGAGATTAGAAGGTATAGGCATACACGTAGAAGAATGACGTAAACTTTGTATATTTGAACCATACATGCCATTTAATTGAGTCCCTAGTAATTTGATTGAACCTTGGTACCAACATGTATAAACACACTAATTATAGGTATTTTCAGTTAACATGGTCCTAAAACTAGTATTCAGAAAGTTTAAATATCCAAAAACATGCAAAATTTGACTCTGGTTAAACTGTTAAGTAAATCTTCCAATATTGGATTGATCCATGTCGATCTTCACAGCACATTAGCATGGATTGATTGTGGGATGCCACGATCGCAATCCTAGTGGCCTCCAGATTGACCTCCTAACAAGCAGGATCGATCCCTTGATCCAAGACAATGCGAATGACCAAGATCGATTGAGGGTGATTGATTGTAGTTCTAGTACTTGACGAATTGACCACCTTAGCTTTGCACGATGGATCCCAGTCGACTGGTGCAATGGGATCAACAGGGATCGATTGCAACACTCTAGATGAAGCTTTTGAGGTTGATGACCTTGCCCTATCTTGATCTGCCAATATGGATCCTAACAATGCCAGAATGATCCACTAGTGCCCAAAAGTTGATACAAAACCTATTTTTCATGATTCCAATTGTTTGCTTTCCCAATCATCATGCATTTACAAGTGTCCACCGTAAACACACGTGAACCATTGCCCACCTAACTCAAACACATAAAACTTAACAACAATATGAAAATCATTCAGAATACATGAGAACTAGCACAATCCATGTAAGGAAGAACCAACCAATGTTTCCTAAATTTTAGGATGCACTCAAGAAGAGGTCAAGATGTCTAATTCATCAAATTTGGAATTAAATAAAAATTATTTTATTAGATAAGAACCCAAGGACCATAACCGATGAATAACTAAACTAGCAAAACTGATACTAAGTAAGTAGGTTACTTTGCAGTTTTTTAACTGCCTTACAAATATTTTCTTTATCAAGCTAGTGAATTATATGTGGTATTACTCTAATATAAAATGATTGTCTCCATTATTCGCTAATATTTAACTATTTTATCAAAATATGCATATCGTATACCAAACCAAAGTTTTTAGTTCAATTTGGTATTTCATATAAAATTTTTGGTATTTTTAGTTCAGTATTTTTGTAAATTGAATTTACTTTTTTAAAATAAAAAATATATAAAATATAATATTCATGGTTAAATTTTTAAATTCTTAATTGCACAAATTATTAATAAATGTTAGATATTTTACTACTTTAATTTAATTTTTAAACATAAAAAGTTGCTATAGTGAAAATATCTCTATCTAGTAGATATAAAATAATGACATAAAGTAATAAAAAAAATTAAAGTTAGGGATCAAAAATTACTTCATAAACATATATAACTTTATAATAAAACTTAATAAAAATGTAGAAATATGATAAATATTAAAAATTAAAATAAATTTTGATATTGATTTTGGGTTGATAAATCAAACATAAAAATTGAAATCTAATTGAATGCTAAATATTTGAAAAACCTTATACAAAATTTTTAATTTTAATGCAATTCGATCAGTATATCAAACTGTAAACACTTCTTAATTAAAATATCCTCAATCCATTAGAATACAAATACACACTTACTATCACTATTTTATTCTCATAACATATCACATCAAGTTTAAAAAACACATAGTAATCTTTCACATCTCACAACCGCATTACTTCGACATATTACCATCATTGTTATGTTTTCTCAGAAGACTATTTCGGTCACAACTAAACATCTACAAATCTCTAAAAATCGAATTGTCATTCAAATGCAATCTACATTGTTGCAAACTCATATGCAAATGATAATAGCATTGTTATGTTTGGATGTAAATTTTGTTCAATAAAAAAGATGAATGGCACTAAGAGTGATTTAAAGAAACAAAATTTCACATGTTTTGGGATATGCGTGTTTGAATCAATGGTTTGAGTTCTATTAGCTTGTAATGGAGGTCAAAGGGGTTCAAATCTTAGTCTCATGTGGGTAAATGTTGCGTAAAAAATTCATATGACTTCAAATAATAGACATTTCAAATTTACCATAATTGCTAAATGTAGGGTTTGAGATAAGAGTTTAAGAATTTAAAGTGCATGCCGAAATGAAATTGTCTGAGTAAGTGCAATAAAATTATTATTATAGATTTGATATATATTCTTTCTATTACTTCAATCTAGATGTGACTTGAAATTAATTTTTTGATAGAGATTCTATTAGAATTTTACTAAATAAAAAAATTAGTTTTGCAAAGAAAATATTTTATGAAAACTACTTCTCAAAATTTAATTTTTTTTTAAAAAAAATTTAAGCTTAGGAATCTCACCTTCAAACTTATGGGTAGGGATATTTTAGTTTTTAGGTAAAAAATTTGCGCGAATCTTGGAACTTAAAATACAAAAGTCAAACAAAGAAAACGAGGAAAGGTATATGCCAAAAAAATCAGAACTCAAGAGTAAGGCAAGTGACAAATAACCCCTGGTCAAAAAAATCACATCTCTCTCTCTATCTCTCTCTCTTAAAGATGACGATGATCGGAAAAATGATGTGATATAAGAATTTTTTTGGTTGAAAAATGTTAGGAAAAATAATTTACTTGTTTAATTACTAAAAGAATAAGTGCAGAAAAATTATAATATTTGAAGAAATCTCATTTTTCTCACGCAAATGTGATGTCAGTTTCTTTTCCCTGCAAAATATTCAGCACTTCTCTTCACTGCATCCATTTCCTAATTCTTTTTTCGAGGTGTGTTTAATTATTAAATTTCTTGAAACACTCTAAATTTCTTAGATTTTCCTCCGTTCTCCAACAAATTTTTTCGTTCATCAAAATCCACAATAAACCATAAAAGAAAGTTTTCTGCAAGTGGCATTAAGTTGGTTGTTTGGATCTCTTGACACTCCTAGCTAACGAATCTTTTCATTGAGTCAATTGCAAACATCAACTCATGGTACCGTTGCAAAACCTGCCTTAAATAGTACTCGTTCATCCAAAACATCTAGAGGTGTAACATCAATGAGACCATATTTTAATGCATAATTCTAACTCAATTTCTCAAGATCAGCTGCAAAATCAGAAGTTGAACCAAGAAAACTTCTGCCTCTGTAGAAAATCCTTACAAAAGTAATATCCTTTTAGTAGTGCCAGCACCAAAGCTGGTAACTATTATGTGGACATGCTCCCTTGCTTTTACTGCTATTGTCTGCTTGTTTCCTATGGAGAAATCTCACGTCCAGAACATAGAAAAAAATACACTAATTGAGAGTTAATCAACGGATATAATTTTTTTCCATGTTCAATCCATACATACTTTACATAATCTCAGTTTTCATTTAATATGTATGCACGTACAAGATTTCATTTCAATTAATTTATGGCAGTGAGGGGAAGCCTGGGGTCTTTCAAAGAAAGGGCAGCCCCTGAAGTGTGCCTTGTGTCTCCATTTGCTTGCTTTGATGATTTTGCCTCCCAGAATGACTTCAACGGTTCCTCCAAAGATGGGGTTCTGAGTTCCTCAATGGATGCAATGCTCAGAAGATTGAGTGGTCTCTTTCTCGGTGTTAAGCAAGATGGTTGATCCACCTGAAATGGGAAAACAGAAAATGAAAAAATAACTATAGTATGAAAGAAGATGGGTTCTATTGAATATTGTCTTTGACTATGCGGGAAGAAAAGAACTTTATTTATTTATTTTTTGTCTTCTGATTCTTCATGGCTGTCTCACCGTATACTCTTCTAGGAGGCATTTTCCTGCATTTCTATGATATCCACAATATTGTGATGATGTCCACTGTTCAATTCCCTCAAATCTCCACAACAAGGATCAATCATCAAATCAATATTATCACACACCTCATGATCAAGTTGTAACGAACCTGCAGGATGTTTCATTGAAGGTTTTTTTAGTGTAATGTTCAGTAACAATACTGAAATGCATGCAAAATGGCTAATCTTACAGTCAATGGAAGACAGCATATTCTTGCTTCCAATATCTGCATCTTCCAGTGCTAAATTAACAGCAGAGAGTATTGCCCATTCAGAACTTCGATTGTGTCCATTCCTCCCCTGGAATATGTACAAAATGAAGCAAATGGCTTGCTCAACTTCTTTTATAGAATCTCAAATTTTATAATTACCCTGACTATTTCATTTACTGAAGCAACATTTCTATTCTCCAGACTAAGCAGGGAATCTTGAGCATTTTTCCATTGTTGCACACTCAATTTTGCTTGTTCCAAACTGCATGTTTTTTATGTCAAGTTCAGAAAAGAAGGCCAGGTAAATCTTAATCTGGCATTATGTTAAAAAAACTAAATTAAAAAAAAGTAAAAAAATAATAAATTGCATAGAGAGACAAACATCCAAAGTGATACTTATCATTTGCAATTGACACCTTCCATATCTGTTTTCTCTCTTTCAACGAGAGATGTATGCTCACAGCAATGAGATTCGGCTCTCTGGGTGTAACTGGTCCATTCTGCTTTGATAGAAGAAGTGATATCTTCCATAATTGACATCTCTTGATGGAAGATGTTGGTTCTACTGGCTGTACTCTCACGAAGTCCACCAACTGCACATTGAACCTACAGCAAGAAATGGACAAAAATAGGAAAAGATTTATATCAAGTTATACCAGCCCTTATTTATTCAATAACAAAGTTATATCATAACAAAAATGCTGGTTGGAGTTGATATATACGAAAGGAAAAGTGAAGAAAATTGATGCTATTACTAAGCATATAGATTTTGATGATGAAAATAGATGCAAAAATGCACCATCCCATGACAATTACATTTTTGTTTTGGCAGAAATTGTTGAAGTCTTGCTTTTCATGATTAGAGAACCAGCAGACGGCCATCAATTGAAGAACAAAGTCAACAGTACAATTTGGAGTGACTTGATAAGCTCACTTGAGGGTGCAGCATCAAGGCTAGTGAAGATTTGAGTAGAGCATTGAGTTGGACCATAGTCATAACAAGGATGATGTCAATACATATCTAAAGAAATGACAGAAATATGTGTGACAGCAATATAACTATAATGGGAAGAGAGTCTGACTCAATAGACAGGCAAATATCAATGAATGAACTGAAAGCATGAATGAACACATTAGGTAAACATGCTAGATACAAAAAATTCTGAGTATAAAGTACTCTGGGCATGATATTCACTCAGTCATAATTATTAAAACTTAGAAGATAGCTAAGAGTTCTTTTATCTGTTCTAGTGAAGTTTGTCTTAGTTGAGTCATGTACAGGTTAGTAGGTTAGCTCTGGTACATAATAAGATATGGACTTAGAAATCTTCTAATCAAAATTTCCAAGATTCCTAATTTACACAATTTTAAGCTGTACAGCTAATTGTCTTTGTATACACAACTTGATTGCACTGAGCAAAAAATGATGAACAATATTGTAAGAAAAAATTTCTAAGTCCAAATCCTTTTACCTTACTTTTGCTGTAACTTGAAAATTTTGAAGTACAGAACTACTCTAAAAGGTTAGTGATAATTCTAATACGAAACAATGCCCTTAAGAGAGAAAGGTCACTAGGATTGTAAACAATTTATATTATATCTGTATGTATTATAAAGTTTTAAAAGATCTATTCATCTATTGCTAGACCAACTTGCACTTGAACAATAATTCAAATCGTCTTTGCAGAGATCATATTGAGCACACACTACTGTCCCACGTGAAGTGGAAATGAGAGACTTGAGCAACATATAAGGTTCAAAGCTCATTCGTCCTAGTAAGACAACTTTTCAAACAAAGCCAAAGCTAGAAATAACCTCAAAATGATTAGTATAATTAATTCTTTCAGTTATCTCTAATTTTCGAGACGAAAATTGGTAACCTCATTTCATAATGGAAACCACAACAACCATTAATATGATTTAACTTTCATCTAGTCAAACCTGTCCTTAATGCCTTGTTGATTTTGGTGATCTCTGCTTCCACTTTCACAGGCACATCCCTCTAATTTTCCGTCACATTTTGATATCCCACCCATTTGATCTGTTCACATAGCTTTTTCATTGCTAAAGAGAGTTTCATTTCCTTTCCCCGTGCCAATATACTTCAACTTATTTGAACTTGATTTATGTGCCTATATATAAGTTACTAAATCTTGGATGTAACACATGGATCATGACCCTTAAATTTTCAATATCTAATTTAGAAATTTTTTAATGTAGTGATTTGACTATGTTAAACTTATTAATATGATATTTCCTACTATCTCCATCCGAAGCCAATCTTAATTATTCACATCAATCATCAAATTGCATATGAATAACCATATGCTATAATTATAATTGATGTGTCTTTAAAAAATTGCTACTAGACACACATCTTGCATATTTATTTGATATCAATCAAGAAGTATTCTTGTGACATATCAGCTTCACAATCCTCCTCTATCTAGCTTGTTCTCAACCAATTAATGTTAAAGAATATGTAGTCTGTCCTTCAAGTGTAGAAACAAATAACACGCATTGTCTCTAGCATCTATACTAGTCACTCCTCCAATGTAAAGTAACAATCAAATAATCCTAATATCCTGGAAATTCTCTCAAAAATTCTACATATATGGGTGACAATTGGCATATGAACTTAAGACCTTACATTTTGGCCAAATTCTGATGTCATATTGAATGACTAATGCATTGAAACTTGTGGTTGGGCTTGCATGCATCCAAGAACTATGAATTTGAAGAGACTTTATCCCACATTGTAAAATAGTAGGAAAAATGATTTGTGTATAAGTTGACCCATAAATGCATTAGCTATGTCTATCTACAAATGGGAATGTGTGAGTGATTTAGATATTAGAAATTTTACAAAAATAGGAGAGAGAAATTTAAAAATGCAATGATTAAAGTATATGTATTTTTGTGAAAAAATGTAGGTAGACGACGTTGCATTGCCTTAAGGTTTTGAATGGTGTCCATTCATAGTCCATAAAAATACATGCCCTCTACACAGGCCCATGGATGTAATGATTAAAGTATATGTATTTTTGTGAAAAAATGTAAGTAGACATTGCATTGCCTTAAGGTTTTGGATGGTATCCATTCATAGCCCATAAATATACATGCCCTCTACATAAGCCCATGGATGTTGCTCTTGGTTTTGGGTCCTCCATAGACCTAACAAAGTTGATTAACTTTTGTTGGAAACATGCCTCAATTTTCAGACTAAATCTTTGGGAACATTTTAGTTTATGTCATGATTTTAGGAATTTGTCATGATATAGTTGTTGGTTTGTAGGAGTCAATTTAGAGTTATTGTTGTGTTTTCATCTATATATTCAGAAACATAGAAGTAATTGTGTGTGCTTCCAAGTCATGAAAATAATGAAATATTCTAGTTCTTTTTGATATATCATATTTTTTATGTCTTTTTCTTCTCTTTATGTTCAAATTATAATAACAAAATTGTATCAAAGCCTATCTTGAGAGATGTATGAGTTGAGTCCAAGGCCAAGGCATGTTTGTTCTGTGCCGTATCAAGCACTATATTCACTAAGACCATGAACTTGGAATCAACTAAAGATATATAGGCCCACCTCAAAAGGAAGTACCAAGGAAATGAAAGAACAAAAAATATGCAAGTGGTCAACTTGATTAGGGAGTTTGAAATGTTGAAGATAAGGGAGATCGAAACAATTAAAGACTACTGTGATAAGCTGCTCGGCATTGTAAACAAGGTGAGATTGCTTGGTAAGAATTTCTCTGATGAGAGAACTGTACAAAAAATTCTTGTCACATTGCCTGAGAAATATGAGTCCAAAATATCTTCATTGGAGGAATTTAAGGATCTATCAAGCATAGCTTTAGTAGAATTAATTAATACTTTGCAGGCTCAACAACAAAGAAGAGTAATGAGAAAAGAAGAAACTGTGGAAAGTGTTTTACAAGCCAAGTCTGATAACTCAGGAGGAGGCAAAGATAAGAAAAAAGAGAAGAAGAAGAAGAATAGCACACCCAGCAATAACAAAAAGAGTGAGGCAAAATCACCATGCCCACACACTGCAAGAAGACAAATCACATGCCAATGAAGTGTTGGTGTAGGCCTTATGTTAGGTGCAGGAAGTGTGGTAATATGGGGCGAGAGGGCATGTAAATCCCAACAGCATGAAGAAGTAAATGTGTCCACAGAACAACAACAACAACAAGAGCAACTTTTCATGGCAACGTGTTTTGTAATGAGTAACAGCTCAACTGATTCCTGGCTGATAGACAGCGGCTACACCAACCACAAGACCAATGATCCTACACTTTTTAGAGAGCTTGATGAAATTTTGATTTCTAAAGTAAAAATTGGCAATGGTGAGTTTATTTCAATTAAGCGAAAGGAACGGTGGCTATAGAGAGTTTGACAGGTTTGAAGCACATTATTGATGTTTTATATGTGCCTGACATTAACCAAAATTTACTTAGTGTTGGGTAGTTGGTTGAAAAAGGCTTTAAAGTCATATTTGAAGACAAATGGTGCTTGATCAAAGACCTGAAAGGTAGAGACATATTTAAAGTGAAGATAAGAGCAAAAAGTTTTACTTTAAATCTGATGGAGAAGGAGCAAGCAATGCTTGCAAGTCATGTAAGCAATACAGAATTATGGCCCAAAAGACTTGGCCACTTCCATCACACTGGACTCCTATATATGTAAAAACACAATTCGGTGAAAGGTGTGCCGTTGCTGGAAGACAAGCTAGCCAAGTGTGTGGCCTGTCAATATGGTAAGCAAGTCAAAAAACCATTCCCTCAATCAACTTAGAGAGCAACACACGCAAGCTGCAACTTGTACACATGAATGTTGGAGGACTTCAGACAACTTTATCCTTGAATCGTAGTAAATACTACATTACTCCTATTGATGATTATACTAGATTTTGCCAGATTTATTTTCTTAAATTCAAGTCTGAGGTTGCTAATGTATTTTACAAGTACAAAGCATGGGTGGAGAATCAAAGTGGCTGCAAGTTGCGCAAAATAAGGTTTGATAATGGGAAAGAATTCACAAATGAGACTTTTGACAAGTTTTGTGACAAAGCAGGTATTGGGCACCAACTCACAATACCTTACACTCCACAGAAAAATGGTGTGAGGAAAAATCGGAGTATAATGGAGATGACGAGAGGTGCACGTTGCATGAGGAGTTGCCAAAAAGGCTTTAGGCAAAAGCTGCAAGCACTGCTGTTTTCCTACTAAACAGGCTGCCAACTAGAGCTGTGCAAGGAAAAATCCCATTTGAAGTCTAGTTCGGTTACAAACCAAATTTACAAAATCTGAAAACTTTTGGTTGTCTCTATTTTCCTTATGTGCTAAAATGGGAAAATTGTTGTAAGCCGAGATGTCAAGTTTATGGAAGATAGACGATGGAGCTGGGAAGAACTAATGGAGAAGCGATTGCCATAGACTTCACAATATCTTGATGACAACACAGATGATGTTCTAGTTTGTGGTGGCGTAAGATCCTTGTCTGAAATCTATGAAAGAAGCAATGTTGCTGTCTTTGAACCTGCAGAATTCAAAGAAGCAGATAAGGATAACAAGTGGACTGAAGCTATGAGAGGGAAGCTTCGAATGATTGAGAAGAATGGCACTTGGGAGCTAGCGGACTCAAACAGAAAGATCATCGGAGTGAAATGTATTTACAAAACTAAACTCAATGTAGATGGTTCTGTGAACAAATACAAAGCCAAATTAGTTGTGAAGGGATACAACCAAGTTTTCGGGGTGGATTTTTTAGAAATATTGGCTCCGGTAGCCCGTTTGAACACCATTAGGTTGTTACTTGGCTTGGCTTCGCAAAAAGGATGGAAGCTTTACCAGCAGGACGTGAAAATAGGATCTATGTAGAGCAACCTGCAGGATTCCAAGTCAAGAGATAGGATGAGAAAGTTTACAAATTGAAAAAGGCTTTATATGGCCTTAAACAGGCTCCAAGGGCCTGGTACAGCAGAGTTGATGAAAATCTTCAGAGTCTTGGATTTGTTAAAAGTCCAAGTGAAGCCACTTTAGATGTGAAGAAAATAGATGCTAGCTTAACTATAGTTTCTGTTTATGTTGAGATTTTCTTGTCACAAGAAGCGATGAGAAGTTGGTGGAAAAATTCAAAGCAGAAATGCTCAAAGCATTTGACATGACAGACCTCGGTTTGATGTCCTATTTTCTGGCCATGGAGGTGAAGCAAAGTCATGATGGAGTTTTCATATGCCAAAAGAAGTATGCAAAGGAAATTCTTAAGAAATTTCACATGGAAGATTGCAAAAGCACCGGCACACCCATGAATCAAAAGAAGTTTAGCAAAGAGGATGGAGCTAAAAAAATTGATGAAGGCCAATACAGGAGTCTAATTGGTTGTCTGATGTATTTCATAGCCACAAGGCCTGACATAATGTTTTCAGTAAGCCTGTTGTCAAGGTTTATAAATTGTGCTAGTGAAGTGCATTTTTCATCTGCTAAATGGATTATAAGATATGTCAAGGGCACAACAGATTATGGTATTAAATATTCTTGCTGTAAATTTTTCCAGCTTCATGGTTATTCTGACAGTGACTGAGTAGGTTCTGTTGGTGACGTGAGAAGCACAACTGACTTTTGTTCCAGTTTTGGTTCAGGTGTTTTCTCTTGGAGTTCAAAAAAGCAAGATGTGATAGCTCAAAGCGCAGCAGAAGCAGAGTTTGTTTCAGCAAATGCTATTGTGAACCAAGCAATTTGGATCAGAAAAATTCTTGCAGATTTACACATGAAACAGATGGAGTCAACAAAGATTCTTGTGGATAATCAAGCTGCTATTGCAATTTCACATGATCCTATTTTCCATGGGAGGACAGAGCACTTCAACATTGAGCTGTATCACTTGAGAGAAGAACAGAAGGCTGGTGAAGTCAAGCTGGTTTTTTGCAAGACAGAAGATCAAGTTGCAGATATGTTGACCAGGGCCCTGCAAAAGCTAGATTTGAAATTTTATGAAGCAAATTACGTGTCTGCAAATACTAAGGCAACGAGGGGATTGCTGGAAACATGTCTCAGTTTGCGGACCAAGTCTTTAGGAACATTTCAGTTTATGGCATGATTTTAGGAATCAGTTATGATGTAGTTGCTGGTTTGTAGGAGTGAGTTTGGAGTTGTTTGTTATGTTTTCATCTATATATTCAGAAACGTAGTAGTTATGTGTGCTTCCAAGCCATGAAAAGTCATCCAGTGTTCTGGTTCTTTTTGATATATCACAGTTTTCATGTCTTTTTCTTCTCCTAATTTTCAAATTATAACTTCTATTATGTAAACTCAACATCATCAAAAACTTGAATTATCTGTTAGACATGGTACAGGGGACTTGAGGTTTTTGGGGACTTCAAATTTTATGTGGAAAAGAGCCATTTAAAAGCTAGATTGGTTGTTTTATGTTTCCAGTTGTTCCTTGGTGTCATCAGGAGCAAATTTTGTTACACATGGATAAGGTGAAGCAAGTTTGGGAATCCCTTTAATCATTCCAGAAGAAAAAGTTCGCACTGAGTATTGTAGCAGAGAGGTAAATGAAATACAAGAACTGACCAGCTTCTTCTTCCTGGAATTTGAATCTGCACGCAACTCCGCGACCTTTGCTAGGAGTTGTCTTTCTTCAAGGGCAGCACACTCCTGTAGGGAAATGATACTTGCTGTTAGTGCAAGTTTTGGGTTCAGGCTACTTGATCAAGCCAAATTATGTTATATATGCAGAATTTAGTTACCTCAAATTTCTTTTCAAGATCAGATAGCTTCTGATCATTTATTGTCTGTGCTTCTTCCGCAATTTTGCCTAATTTTGATGCATGACCTTCTAAAGTTTTGAAGAAATTTACAGCGACTTGAGAAATTGATCTTGTTGTTTCGACAGCTCTAGTATGAGCCTAAAAATCATGTCAAGTCAATAATGTTCCCTTTTGAAATTCAGCACCAGAAGAAAGAAGCCAAAAGACATCAAAACAAATTTCCATTTTAATTGAAACCAACCTCGGGTTGCTGTTGTGCATATGCAGTTAATTTACTCTCTCGATTATGCAGACTCTCTTGACGATCATGAAGTAAGGCATTAGCCTCAGAAGTAATTCCTTTGATAAGCTGCATTATATCAACTTGCATCAAAACTCATCCTAAGGTAACGTTCCAATATTCTCCAAAGCCACTGAACTCAAACCTCTTCTAAAGCTGATGAATGCTGGGAAACTTCAGAATTCAGGCGACCAAATGTTGACTGACAGTTACCATCAATGTCTTTTGCTAAATCGTCTAAAGCTTTGATTCCAGAACCATACATGGTTCTCAATTGTTCTAGACGACTTTGAAGCTCTTCAGTAGCCTAAAAAGCACAATAAATGAGAAGGGTGTTTGACTCAGCACATAGAATCACTGCAGAGTTTAGCGTGTATATTGCCTCAGAATTTGTGGATACAAATGAATGCATGTCTTCTGTCATCTCCTTCAATCGTTGTTCTTGCTCAGTGGTTGCTGTAGCTACAGCTTTAGGCAAGATTTCAAGCTGCTGAGTCAACTGGGATCAGAACTTTTCCACAGGAACTCTATTGCCGTCTTCAATTTTCTCCTTGCGTTCTGGAATGTCAAAAATACTTGAGATTAGTGCAGGATCATTAGTTTATTAAGAGAAACATAATAGTGAATTTTCAAACAAGCATGCGCACCAATCTTGCTGAACAGATTAGAGACATCTGATGCAGCATTCTCTAGTTCTCCTCGAAGCTCAAGTGCCCGTTCAATGAGTCCTTTCTTTGGTAGAGGTTAATCATAATTTAAGCATCATAACACAATGGTTATATGAATGATAAATTTTTCCTAAGACAACACCAGAAGCCTTTGCTCTAATTTTGCTTACAAAAATCAAGTGAGATGATTCAAATAGCAGAAATGAGATTTCAGTACTGTTTTATGATAACCATATTTGTAGACCTCAAAGTTATTCTAGTTTCATCTCTGTTTTGGGGCATCTATAAAGCTCACCAAAGCTCATATGTAAAAAAGAACTCAAATCAATGATTCTTAGAAAAAAGGGCCAAAAAAAAAATTCCTTGGACTGTTTTTGCACATATTAAAGCACTCTAAAATTCAGATGTGAAAAGGAAACATGAATCCAAGACTCTTAATAAGGGGCCAGGAAAAAATTCCACAGAACGTTGGCATTGTCCTATTCCATGCACAGAATTATATAAATTATTCCCTTAATTCTCTCCATTTAATTTTTTTTTTAATATTTTTCCTTTTTACTGTTATAATTTCCCTTGCTTTTTCTTTTTGAAGATCTGCATGATTTCAGTTGAATATTATATTCATTGGCAATGAGTTACATGCATACAAAGCCAACAAATGGAAGTTTCAAAGTCACAATTCAAAAACAGGAACTTGGTCAATATGCATGAAGAAATGCAGTAAGTAGTAATGGACTTGAATTTTATTAACTATGGCACAAGCGATAGTACCTGCTAGAATATTAAATGTTTTAGTAATTTGTAAGAATCAATTATATTGTCTTGATTTTCTACGGCTATTTATTGGGGTTTATTTACCACTGTCCCTCTATACATTGTACTAAAGTTTACTTGTACCAATAATCAAGTTAATACAAAAATCTAGCCCATTTCTCTCAACATGGTATTAGAGCAGGTCTTTCTTGTTTTATTTGTTTAGGTTAAAGATCCATCTGTTAACCCCTAATCTTTGCAGTGCACTGCTGCATTATTTCTACCGCAAACTTTCTGCAATTGATTTTGTTTTCCTTTTCTCCTTTTCTATGGCTGATTGAATGAGAACGGAAAAGAATAAAAAAGGTGAAGAAGAATCAGTATTGTAGCAGCAATGGCTCTTCCGCTATCAAACCATACCAAGTGCATCAACCATGCATAATCTTTTTTTATTGTGTGCTGTCAACTGTCAAGTAGTTCCAGGGGCATCCCTGTGTCTATTCTAAATGACAGAACAATTGCATGCATTCCACAACACCTTTGTTGTTTGCTTCCATCATTTTATTCTTTCTTCTTGAGCTACGGGGTTCTGTATGTTTAGTTTGGGCAATGCTCTATTTGTTTGGGACGCAAGCGAAGAAATCCCATGCCTAGTTAATAATAAATGGGGTCATGGGCTGGAGTCATCATTAAAAAAAAGAGAGAGATTTTAATATTATGACCTACATATTAAAAGATTTATGTGCACATCTGTTCGATTCTATTACGTTAATACGTGATTTTGACTTTGATTTATTGTCAACCTCTTATTTACTACTCATGAGTACAAACTTTATGTTAACCTCTTGCTTTTTTATTGACCTCTATCTACTATTGTGTGGTATTGCCTACCTCATGACATCTATCTGGTGTTGCTTGCCTTAATAACTCTACTATTTACTACCATCTGTTCGACTATCATGCGTGACTAATCTCTGTCTACTATGGTTATTTATTTTAATTTATTACTATGAACTTCTATTTGTCAGTTACTCATTAAGTTCCTATGCAATACCCTGAAAATTTAGGGTATTATAACAATAATTGTAAGGATGTTATTGTAAATTTTGGTAAAAGATTTAAGGACAAATTCATTGATTTATTTTGAATTTTCGTGTGAAATTTTGGATGCAATATTAAAGCAAGTATGATAAGGAATAAGCATGAAGTGTACCAGTCAAACTTACCAAAATTTTGAGATATTAATGGAGGATCATTACCATGATCAAAGAAGCTAATTAGGTTAGGGAGATCAAGGGGCAGTATTTAGGCTGGAAAATAACAGAAAATTCGTATGGAATATTGCCTGAATTTTGGAAGGCCCATTTTCCATAACTTAGCACATGAAATCCTAGCATATATATATATATATATACCACCTTAGCCCTAGACAAAAGAATATTTTGCACCCCCAAAGAACTCTAGGAGTTGACTAGAAGAAGAAAGAAAGAAGGGCATTCATTTGGCTTCAAGAACACATAGGATTAAGGTGAATTTTCAGTCCGAATCCTGTAGAATTCATGCATACTTATAAGAATTTTATTTTACATGTTTTAGGCACTCAAAGCTTGTAAATTATAGGAGAAACAAGGATTAAAACTTAGGTACAATATTAGGATTATATGGTTAAATCATGTGTAGGAAATTCGAGTAGAAATCATGTGTAGGGAAAATATTGAATTTGGGGTGAGTTTTTGGATTTCTTGTGGAAGATTTTGAAAGGACTATCAAGATTGAATTTTTATACCTTACACATGATTAAAAGACCTAAGGATTCTTAGAACACGTTCATAAATCGAAAAGGAGATTAAAGTTGAGTAAGGATGAAGCTAGAACCAAAGAGCGCCTTAACATGCATGCAGAATTCGCCTCGCGGTTGCGAGAAGCTGACTGCTGCTGCGCAGCCACGACTATAGCGTTCGTGGGCACAAAGGCTAACTATAGGGAAAAACAGAACATCCTACACTTGATAGTGCATATGTAGTGGGAGTTTTAGGGTCGCAAGATAGGAACGCAGGGCAAAACAGAACCCGAAAAAACAAAGAGAAACTGATTTTTAGCTTTTGAAATCCAATTTTTGATCTTTTTAAAGCTTAGATAGTAGGAAAAATAGAAAGCAAAACTTGAAAAAATATGGCAAAGATCACACAAGTGAACGCAAATAGGAAAACCCAGTTTGTAGGTAGTTTGAAAATTGAGAAGGAGTTGCTCAGAACAAGAAGGATGCATTGAAGGCCTAAGAATATAAATTTCGAAAAAGTGGAAATGGAATTAAACTTTTTGGTGAAATAGAAATTCAAGTAACACTAATCGGCAAGGTTCCAGAATAGCAAATCTAGCAACAGGTAAGTGGATTACGCCTTGCTAATTTTACAAATAGTTTCAAAACTTCTTTTCAATACAAAAAGTGATCTCTACTGTGCATCAAATATGTTGCAAATATTTATATATAGCAAATACTGGTTTCCAACATGATGCATTGAAGGTAAAAGAATATAAATTTTGAAAAAGTCGAAATTGAATAAAACTTTTGGGTGAAATAGGAATTCAAGTGATAATAACCAATGAGGTTTTAGTACAGTAAATCTAGCAACAGCTAAGTGGATTACACTTTGTCAATTTTACATATGGTTTCAAAACTTCTTTTCAATACAAAAAGTGATCCCTACTATGCATAAAATATTTTGCAAATATTTCTGTATTGCAAATACCAGTTTCCATCATGATTATTTCTTGCGACAAGTATGAAATGTTTTGCTTTCTTGAAAAGTGGATGAAAGTACTTGCGAAGTATTTCTGAACTATTTTGTTCAAATCAAATACTAGTGATAAATGTAATTATGCCTCTCATGATTGGTAATCAATGATAGTGTGGAACAAGTTCCAACTCTATCAATTAGGAAATAAATGGAGATCCGCCCAGTCAAGGTAGAAGTAGTAAGGCTAACAATAAGGGAGGTTGATACGTGATCCTACCTATTGAAAGTATAGATAGGGATACCTCCCAGTCACGGTTGAAGTATTGGGACCCCAACGGGCATAGCCAGTTAATTCATGTAACCCTCTTCAATTAGGAGCATAGATTAAGGCCTTAATTAGTGAAAATATGATATAAAGTCTACAATTCATTAATAGGCGATCGAACACGTAGGAAAATGCGACGTGCAAAATATTATGAACATAAAACGTGATATGTTGTTTAACTTCTTACTTAAAATGTGGTTTTAAAAAATGTACTTTATTGCTCACTTCTTATAAAAGAAACAAGGCAGGTAAGTCCATTTACTCTGTGATTCGTTGCTTACGTTTTTCATAACATCTCTTTTGTAGAAGAAGCTAGGGAGAGTAATTATGCATGGGGATGGTAAAGTCAAGAGGCAAAAGATTTAGTTATTTTATTTATTGTTAAGCAAATAAGACTATAAGTTTGCAATAGATTACTTTATTTATTTCCACTATGGTGTATCAAACATTGACATTAGAATAAATGAATTTTGTGGTTTAGCTATTTTGAGATCGGGCTTTGTTATCTGTAGAGATGTTTTTCTTGCGAGTACTGCCATATTACACTCTTAGATTAAGGGTGTGACATCTTGTCTCTACCTACCAATTACAGATGATGTATACTTTTAGTAATAGTTCAAGTAAAACATCGATGTTCAACTTTTGAAGGTGTGTTAGAATATTAAATGTTTTAGTAATTTGTAAGAATCATTTATATTGTATCAATTTTCTATATTTATTTATTAAGGTGTTCGGTTTACGGGTACCTTTCACCAATCTCTCTATATATTGTCCTAAAGTCTGCTTGTATCAATAATCAAGTTAATACAAAAATGTAGCCCATTTCTCTCAACGGTCCCAACCTCTATTTTGCTAAAGAAGGACAAAGAAAAGGAAGCAGTGAACTTAAAAGGGAGAATCAGTAAAGCAAAATTAACTTGATTGGAAGTATTTCAAAAAACACCACCTACCAGACTTTAGAAGATTGGATATCAGATATTCCTTTTCTTTTATTGTTGCAATTGCTTGTCTACGTCTTTCTTCAAGATCAGGCAATGCATGCTCAGTTTCCTGTAGCTTTTTCTGATTTATAGAAGAAAGTTGGATTAGTTCATGACGGTAAAGTAAAAGGTAAAGAGTATAATTTTCTAAATGACGAGCTCAAATATTACCTCAGTTTTCTCAAGTTTGTTACTTAGATCAACAGTGAACTGCCGCTGAGAATTACATAATTCGTTGAGCTCCAATAGTTGCAGCTCATAAAGCACAAATTTGTAATGCAACATTCTTTGCAGCAAGAATCAAGAAGATCCCGTGAAAATTTTTACCGATCCTACCTTATCCCTGGATTCTAAATCAATTTCCATATGCTCTATCTTTTCTGACATGGCCTGCAACAGCAAACAAATGATATGCCAAGATCAGGATAATAACCATCTTAACATCCTAAAAGATGGCATTACATCAATACACCGACTGTCATCACACTTTTTTCTCAGCCTCATTCAGGAGATAGCGATCTCTTGGTATGTAGATTCCCTTCTTCTCTGTTGCAGCATACACCTCTAAATGATAATAAAGTTATTGTAAAGCAATAAAAAATTATCATAACTGCTAAAGCATAAAAGTACAAATCAACTTTGCATTAGTAGGTGAGTAGGGGACCTTAAATGAATATAACACATGGACAGAGATACAGACAGCAATTAATCACCTTGCTTTAGTCAATCAATTTCAAAATACAAATCCTTGATTAGTGCAGATTTCATCATCTTCTGATTGATCTGTAATTATTGTAAGCATATAAATTCATCATCTGCCAATATGTAGAAATGGCAGAGAAGCAGCTAAAAGAAATATGGGATCTTAATGTACCAAGAGTACTAACCTCTGTTTTGTTCTGTATGTTTTTGGCACGGTGAGCATAATCTAAAGTGTTGAGTGTCTCTTCCAAACTGTGAACGGAAGGTGCTATTGTAGCAATTATACATGTCTTTGTTTTCCCTCCTAGAGAATCTCTCAGCAACCTTGTTAACTTGCTGTCTTTGAGATTTCCGCAAACATTTTAACAATACACTGTTAATAACATTTCTAAGACACATCTTTCTATTATAAAATTGATAAGTTGTATACCTGTATGGTACATGACCAGAATGCTCAACCAATCCATTTATGACTCGACCAAGTGTCAGTAAGCTTTTATTGATCTCACCTGCTTGCCTTGCTCTGCTCTGCAAAAGAAAATAAAACATTTTTCAATATAGATCACTTGTGAAGGGGAATTTATTCAGATTGTGCCTATCAAAATCAATAATTTTCTCTGTGGCTTTTATTCAAGTTTAGTATTATGCAAATTGCTAACTTCTTCCCATAAGAAAATTGTCTCAATGTGCTACCCCACACTCCCCGCTGAACTGAACTGGTTACAAGGAGAGATCTTAGGATTGATGAATAGACTACAATTTCTCACCTCTCTAGCACCAGAGCGTGAAATATTCTCTGAACCAGCAAGATCAACTAAGTTCAGCTTCCCACATTTAATCATCTCTTCTCCTTCTGGAGTACATTCCCTAATGTGAATGGTCATAGAAAATATAGAGTGAGAATAGCTGCTCTGTTTGTTCAGAAGGGTCTCAGCAGTTCTCCTTTTGGCAGAAACTTTCTCTAAGATCCTATATATATCATTTGCGGTTGTCACAATCTCCTCTTCCAATCCTCCAACAAAGACTCCACTTTTCCCGTCTTCCATGAGCGCTAAAGGTTTCTTTGACTTGTCGTCTGGAAATTTTGAACATTCTTCTGGTGCCAAAAGATCAGTTATTTCCTCGTTAATGTTACCTTCATGCTACACTCCGCATTCTGAGCCTCTAAGATATCAAAAATTTGTCTAACAGCTCTCAGAATAACTCCCACATTACTTGGGAATTCACCGTTCCAAACAGCAAGAACACTCAAAAATAACAAAATGAATTGACAAATGAAAAAGTAAAATAGTGTTTCAGATTTGGGTGTCTTCCACCATCAGAAATAAGTCAAACCTTTTTTCTTGAACCACCCTCCATGGCGTAAGTCTTTCCAGTTCCAGTTTGCCCATAGGCAAAGATGGTGCAGTTGTAGCCTTCTAGAACTTCGAATACTATGGGGCAGACTGCTTGATCGTATAAATCCTTTTGCTGGGAAGATGGTCCAAAGACCTGCAATAATACAGCAATTTATTCTATAATTTATGTAATAACTTTACATATTGGAAAAAGAGGAGACGATGGAAAAAGAAAATTCACAACTTAAAGTGAAAATACAATTCCTGTATCTACATAATTATTACAAATGAATCACTGTCAGTCACACCTCTTTTGAATGAACAACAAGAAATGATGAAATCATGAAATGGGTTCGAACAAAAAAATTTAGACTTAAAATGAAAACACAATTTCTGCATCTACACTGTTATTACAAATTAATCACCGTCAATCACACCTCTTGAATGAATAACAAGAAATCATGAAATCAATAATGGGTTCGAACAATAGTATGAATTTCAATAGAATGAATAACTAGAAATCCTGAAATCATCGTGTGGGGTTTAATAGCTAGTATGAATCTCAAAAGCTATGGCAAACTTCTTTTTCTTCGGTAGTTTGGGGTACTCTTTAAATTTAAATCTTCAGCCAAACATTATTCAAAATACCTAACGTGCGGTCAAGATATGCCAAACCTTGTCAAAGAGGAAAGTCCTATCAATCTGCATATGAGCAATATTTTGAACAGCACACACTTCTCTTCTGTTGTCAGTGCAAGAAATCACCATAGGTGTATGCAAACGCACCTCATCCTCACTCAATGGCCTGCAAAAAAATTAAATCAATCAATAAAAACACAAGCCAAGAAAATAAATAAAATGCAATAGACCAAAAGGGAAAAAAAAAAAAAGAAAGTCAGAAAAAAAATATACCTGCATCGCACAATTACCTGTATATAGACACCTCTATCCTTTCATGCTTTCCGCTGAAGCCCCCTTCCCCTGATCGCAGATCCCTTGGTGCCTTATCATCAGACCGGGGTGTTTGCGAAGGCGATATTGGCACTATTCCACGACCACCTCCTCTTCTCTGAGAAGTCTCCAATCTTTTTACAGTTGTTCTCTCGCTTCAAATCTCGACACTTCAATTAATCTAACTTATTCTTTGCACCTTCCTGTACTGCGCCACAAAGCAAATCAACTCCACAAAGTCTACTGAAAACACGTTCGACCCAAATATCCGAAAGTAAATCGGCATTCTACGAACACATCCACAAAAAGACAGGAACACAGCGCGGAACGCCAGTACGATAAATTTCTTGCGATTGAATTTGCACTGACAAAAAATTTTATACAAATATATTGCAATTTAAATTAAATAGATTTTGTATAGTTCTATTCTTTAAATCAGTCCTCTGATCCTTTTTTCGAAAATGTGACTTTAATTTAAAATATTTTTAAAAAAAAATTTGTGCTTGATCTCCTTTGAATTTCTTCGATTAACACTTCAAGTTTGGCGTCTTAATTTTAGATCGAATGCTAAATTTGAATTGAACCCTAAATTTGAAAACATTTGACGAAGAACACTTTGAATTTAGTAATAAATTCTTTAAACTTGAAGCCTTAATGTTCTTAAATATTTTTGAGTCTCTCCTTCTTCTTCTTTCTTGTTATGAGTTTAGTTTCTATTTATAGTCGTATGAGAGATAATGTAACCACCTAACTTGCTGACGTCAAGCATTCTTATTAGTTGTAGGCCTCTTGTTGGATTGTGGCACTTGTCGCCTTTTGATTGGCCCAATTAATCATTTATTGTCTTCCCACTTGATTGTGTCATTTGTCATAATCCAATTTAGTTAATTTAAAACCCTAATTGATTAATTGTTTATTATAAAAATTGTGTTTGTTTAAAAATCTTGAAATAAAATCATTTAATTAGTATTTTATATTGTAATTTTTTTTGTGATATTTATTTAATTGATATTGTTTATGTGTCTACAAAGTATCCCCTCGAGACTTGTTCATGAGGGAGTTGCTTTTCGAATGAATGAGTCTTGATTTTATTTATTATTCATCATTATTATTATTTTCATATATGTATAATATAGATGTATATATATGTATATTTGATGTTTTGCTATCATTTATTAGTATTCATTATTTTGCAGTGGGAAGTTGCACACGCCAATTCCAACATCTTCCGTAGTCTTTCAAGGAACTGTTTCGTCTATTTATATTCTTTTCGGTTTACTTGGTTCGGAGGTTTGCTGGAGAAGATAGGTGGGTTGTTGTTTTTTGTTGGTTTCCTCTCTTATTTTGTTATTATTGTTATTATTATTTTTACTATTATTATTTTTCTTTTCTTTTCTGATTTTGTTGTTGTTTTTCTCTTTTTTTTTTGTTTTTGTTTTTTTTTTTTGGTTGTTTGAGATGCCGATGGTTTAACCGGCGGGGCAAGCATGCAGCGGCGAAGGGCTGACGTACAACGATGCCTGGCCGTTCTTGTCAGTGGGCGGCGGCGTTAATGACCTCGGGCGGCGGCAAACAGTTTAGGCGAGCAGGCGGCTTCGGGTTGCAGTTGCGTTGGGCGTCTGTGCGGTAATTTGCCGATTTGGCGGTCGATAGGGGATAGTGCGTGATGGAGCAAATGCTATGGCGGCGTGGGTCGATGTTGGCGCCAACTTCGATGGGCCTACAGTTGTGTTGGGCGCTGGTTGTTGGGTGCAGGGGCGATGTCGCGTCTCTAGTTGGTGGTGATGTTGGGCATCTTTCGAGTGGTGGAGCTCTTAACGGCTGAGGCGCGGTCGGTCTTGCGATGGCGAAGGCAGTCGCGAGCAAGCGCAGCGGTGCTGAGGTGGAGAAGATGCAGAGGTTACTTTTAGCAAGAGCTGAAAGGCATATACTCTGCAATCGTCCCACCATCATGTTGCTGTCAGGCTAGTTCTTCTTTCAACTCTAGGGCGCCAGATCGTAGAAGGGAAGGCCAAGTGGGGTGATGTACTTTCGTGCACTGGCGAATTCCGATTTACCGAGGGTTATTGGGAGTGGGCTAAGGATATACTCAATCGTTGTGAACACGACCTGAAGGCAGCCCAGATTTATGACACAATGTATGCCTTGATATTTACTTATGATCGGTGTTCCAATATTTTATGGGAGATATATGAGGCGTGGTGTCCTTCCACCAACACACTTTTCACTTCTTGTAGTGAAGTATCCATATCTCTTTATGATTTATGGAGTCTGACTGAACTCCCGATTTATGAGAGGTTTTATGATGAGGTGATTCCTAGTGCAAAGGAGCTCATAGGTCTTAACGAACAAGGCTAGAGATACCTTTCCCGATCTTGTCAATATTTGTTCCATGCCTACTGCATTTTGCGCAGCAGCTCGGATGACGATTGGTCTCTTTAGTTTCTGTTGGAGACTAGATTAACTTTTGGTGTAAAAGAAGGCCAAGGTATACCACGCCTTCAGTCCTAAAAGAGAAAAAGGCGGCTCGTCCTAAGTCCTCTTGCAATTCGTCCAGTGAGATCGGCGTGCGCAAACAGTGGTCCCCTGTCGATGAGGAGCCTTTTATATGCCTTACTGTCCATGATAACTTAAGAGTGGAGATCTATCTGGTGGCGTTTTTGGCTAGCTGGCTCAGTGTTTTTGTTCTTCTCACCGAAGATGTTGGTTCCATGCGTCTGAGCATCTTCAAGATTGCGTGTATCGTGGCAACTGGGAGGGCAGTGAGTTTCCGTCCCTATCCTTGCAAGCCTTTATCGAGGCTTGGGTAAGGTTGCACAATCGCAGAGGCCTTCACGGATACTCTTTCCATTCCCTCTCCATTATATTTATGCGTGGTCCGCGTATTTTTTTAAGACCTATTATTTAATCCATAAGGGTGTTGACAATCCGAAGACGGTCACGTCTTCGAGTGAAGGTGGGGCGAGGTATTACGATCTATGGGAGGCGTGTCGAAGGGTCCACAAAGGTGAACTTTTTAGCTAGACCGATGTTATGATTACTAGGCAGCAAGATATTTCGTATCTTGATGACGGTAGCCATACAACATGAGGATGACTATTTTGCTACGATCCGCTCTAACTACCTTTCATTAAGGCAAGGCAAACGGTTAGTCATCAAACCTTATAGTCCACATTGGTTTAGCAGTCAGTTTGATTATTACCAAGAGATTCCCGAAATTCTCATGCGTGACGTGCACGAGGCTTCCTTAGAAGAGGGTCTATATTTTTGGCGGTTGTCGACTCTGTCCAGTTTAAAGGCTAAGGCATGTTTTCCTTGCTTTCTAGCAGTCATAAGGAAATTTCATTTTAAGAGTTACAAAGAATGGTGGGCCGAGGTTCATGGGAATTACCTCGAAGAGAATGTAGCAAAGTTGTGCATTGCTTTATCTCAAAATGTGCCTGACGTAGGGGCTCTACCTTCCGATGTCCATGATCATCCTCACAATCGTACTGCTCTGGTTGCTCCTGGGGGGGGGGAAGCGGCCAAACTTGCAAGTTTTTGATGAAAGTGTTAGCAGCAGCAAGGATTGCCATTGGAAAAGGATTAGGAGAGATCCTATACCTTGCGACCTGAAAGAAGGTGATGCTTTAAGCCATCCTGAGTCGGTTAAAGACCTTGCCAAAGAGGTAATTAGCCACATTTTCCTACCAGCGACCCCTTTTTTCTAACTTGCGTAATTTTAATATATTTGTATATCTGCACACATTTTCAGATAAAGAAGCAAGTGTTTGGAAGTGATGGGGGGATTTCAGTGGTAGCCATAAATCTATTGCAGAGTCTGGTACACCATCTGCTGTCATGCTAGGTGATGTTGTGCTAGATGGGGCTCACTCTCTGGAGGGGCGTAAGAAAGCATCTCCTCCTACGGCGCTTTTGGTGTTCTAGGCAGAGAAATTCCTTCAAAGTCATGAGAGGGAGTTCCTTTGTAAATTGTGGACGAGTCTTCACAAGAGGTTAGCGGATACCTCGCTTGATTTCATTTCTTCCCTCAAGGATGAGGTTATGTTGGTTCTCGAGTCCATGAGGCGTTTTGAACACACTAGTGTTTTATGTATAGAGGGGTTCTTGGAGACCTTGTTTGCTAGAGCCGCGGCTTATGATGAGGTAAGATCTGCAACATCTAAGGTGCTCATTAAAGGAGATCCTTGCTCGACAGTTGAAGGATGCTGACAGCCGGCTCCAAGAGGCCCTGAACAAGGAAGCCAAGGGGGCCAAAGAAGTTGAGTGCTCTAAGGCTGAGTTGAAGAGTGTGAAGGAACAGCTTAAGCTTTTGATGAAACGACAACAGAAGCTGTCTTCATCCCTTGTGCAACAGAGGGAGTTCCTACGAGAGGCAGTGGTTGAGGTTGGAGAGGTTCATGAAAAAAATAATTACCATACGATTTATAGAGCCTTCAAACGAGGAAGCTGCCGAGGCTCTGCGCGTTGCTAAGGAAGAGTTGGTAATCGTCAAAGATGAGCTGGAGGGCTTGAACCTTTTACTTAGCCTTTTATCAGGATTGTTTTTTAAACATTGATGTCATTTCTTCTATTAACACCTAGTTTTGTCAATAAAACATGATCTTTCGCTCCATCGTTTGGTACATTTTTCTTTTGCAAATGCCCTCAGTGGCAGTTACTAGAGCATGACTTGTTATAAATTTGTGACTGAACTTAGAGGATGTCTAAGTTGTCTACGTACCCGATAATGGGATCAAGTCATAACGTAATTCAAATCTTCTTAAATTCGTAAAGGTAAAGGTCCTTCACAGTTTATGATCTTATGGGCCAGAAGTGAGGTACATTGTAGACTCGTGGTCAAGGAAGAGTGTTTTGATTTTGTCTTAACATTTTATGTTCTGCTTTCAAGCATAGTACTTCTTTAAGAATTTTCCATTGATCGGGCCAACTTTTACGTCATCTTAGTCAACCAGTCTGTAGGCACCATTTGTATAGACTTTTCAAACGACATATGGCCCATCCCATTTGGGGGTGAACTTCTTTCTAGTGCGATGAGTGATGATGATGGGTCTCCTTATTGTAAGTACCAAGTCTCCATCTTGAAAAGACTGTGTACGCACTTTTTTGTTGAAGGCTTTAGATAGGCGGGCTTAATAGCATTCGAACCTTTACTGTGCATTGAGCTTCTTCTCGTCTAGTGCCTCTAATTCTTTAAGGCGCAAACGAGTGTTGTCTTCCTCAGTCAATCCCTCCTGTATAGCGACTCGCAGCGATGGAATTTATTGTTCGAGTGGGATGACAGCTTCAACTCCATATACTAGCGCATAAGGGGTTGCTTGTGTGGGTGTCGTAAAAGTGGTTCGGTAGGCCCACAGAACCTCACCAATCCTCTTGTGCCAGCTCTTTTTTTACGTTGACACCACCTTTTTCAACAGGTTATACAAGGTCTTATTGAAAGCTTTTGCGAGACCATTAGCAAGAGTATGGTACATTGAGGATTTTTTTTATTTGAATCCGAACATTTGGCATAATTTGTCAAGGGTGTTGTTGACGAATGGCTTCCCGTTATTGGTGATAATGTACCGATGGAGCCCACACTTGTAGATAATGTTAACACGGATGAAGTTAGCAACATTTTCTTTTTTTACTTCCTTTAAAGGGATTGCCTCAGCCCATTTGAAGAAGTAATCAGTGGCCGCTAAGATTTAGAGGTGGCTAGTGGATGACTTTTTCATGGGTCCAACGATATCCAATCCCCAAGCGTCGAATGGCCATGAAGCTACTATTGGGTGTAACGGCTCAAGCGGTTGATGAATGAAGTTGGCATGATACTGACACACTTGGCACCTTCGGACAAACTCCATGCAATCTTTCACTATTGCTGGCGAGTAGTATCCCATTCTCTTAATTCGAAAATGAAGTTTTAGTCCGGATTGATGAGCACCGCAGATCCCAGAGTGCCCCTCCTTCATGGCTTGCATGGTTTTGTCATCACCCAGGCAGCGTAAGAATGCTCCATCGAATGAGTGTCTGTACACCCTTAAAGTAGATAAAGCGGGCTGCTCGGTATCGAATATCGACATTTTGATGTGGATCATCTGGTAATTTCTCGTATTTTAAATAGTCTACAAATGGCTAACGCCAGTCCTCCTTTTCTATGTCGAGGACTTATATGGAACAATTTTCTTCCTCCTCTTTATCCTCAAGTATTGGTAGCGCTATCCATTTTTTGCATATGGGCACCTATTATTTTGTGTTGGGCAATGATAAGATGGAGACAATCTTAGTTAATGCGTTGGCTTGTTTGTTTTTGTTTCTCGACACATGTTTGATTGTGACATTCCCAAGCCAACTCATGATCTTGCGGGCATGATACGGAAGCAATTTGGGCTTTTTGACTTCATATTCCCCTAGACCACCAGTCGAGAATCTTTGAAGACTTCAAGGTGTAGCTACTTGATATCCATGGCGATTTCAAGTTCAAGGATTAAGGTTTGATATTCAACCACATTGTTTGAGCATTTTTGTGTAAAGATAAATGAGTGGAGCAAGATTTCACCTTCGGTTGTTACGAATACTAACCCAATGCCGGCTCCTTCCCTGTGGGAGGCTTAATCGAAATACATCTTCCATGGGGGGGTGACTTCAATCAGCAGGGCGTCCTCGTTAGGTAGGTTGTTAGAGAAATCCCACTCAATTAGGATAGGGTGGTCTACCAAGAAGTCTGCCAGAGCTTGTCCCTTCACTACTTTTTGCGGCACGTATATAATTTCAAACTATTGGAACTGGAGATACCATCTTGCGAGTCTATCGGAACTAGATGAATCATGTGAGCTTGGAAGTAGTGTCTTAACTTTTGAATGGTGAAAACGAGTGCCAGACATATCTTTTCTATGGGTGAGTACTTCAATTTGTTTGATGTCATCGTTTTACTGAGGTAATACAGGGCGCTCTCTTTCTTTTCATTGTTTTCTTGTGTTAGCAGAGCTCCCACCGAGCATTCCTGTGTGGCGATGTACATGATTGATGGATGCCTGATCACTAGGGCTGCCAACACCGGAGGTTTTGTCAGATAAGACTTGATGCTTTTGAGGGCTTTTCTGCAGGACTCATCCCATTCAAAGGGGACAGCTTTCTTCATGAGGTGGCTAAAGGGTTGGCAACGCCTTACCAAGTTAGAGATGAACCTTCAAACATAAGCTAATCTTCCTTGTAAGCTTTTGAGCATCCTTAAAATGGCATCAATTTTTACTTGTTCAATCTCGATACCTTGGTGGCAAACAACAAAGCCTAGAAATTTTCCAGAGGCAACCCTAAATGTGCATTTCAAAGGGTTCATTCTCAATTGGTATCTTCTCACGTGTTCAAAAACCTTTCTCAAATCATGCAAATAGTCTTTTCATTTTTTTCATGTCACCACGAGGTCATCGATGTAGCATTCGACGTTGTTGTGTAGCATGTCATTGAAGATTTCCTGCATGGCTCTTTGGTATGTCGCCCCGGTATTTTTGAGGCCAAATGGCATTACCTTGTCTAGTATATGTCTTTGGGGGTGTGAAAAGCCATTAGTTTTTCGTCTACGGGGCCATGCGTATCTGGTTGTACCCGAATGATCCGTCCATGAAAGAAAGCGCTTCATGCCCTGTGGTAGTGTCAATCATGAGCTCCATGATGGGTAAAGGGAAATCATCTTTTGGACATGCTTCGTTGAGATCTCTGAAGTCAACACAGACTCGGATTTGCCCATTCTTCTTTCTTACTAGGATGATGTTGGAGATTCATATGGTATCACTTAACTTCTTGGATGAATCCAGCTTCAATTAATTTGTTGACTTTGGCTTTAATTTGTGGAAGGATCTCTAGTCGAAATCGACGTTGCGCCTACTTGACAAGGCAGGCCGCCTTTTTCATGGCTAAGTGATGTACTGCCACTTTTGGGTCTAAATTAGGGATTTTCTTGTATGACAAGGTGAAAACATCCCTGAACTCCTTTAACAACCCCACGTATGCACTGGCTTCTTCGTTTTTTAGTAAGGCATTGATGTAGATGGGGCGAGGGTCGTCGTTGTCTCCTAGATTTATTTCTTTTAATTCATCCATCGTGGATTTAGTGCCCACTTCCATTTGAGGTGGTGAGATTTTAGCATCTTCCTCGATGGGTTCCCCTCCATCTTCCACAACTTGGGCTTTGGTGAAGATGACGGTTTGCAATTTAGCTTTGAGGACTCCACCGCACGATACAACCAAATTCGTTTTCCTTTTCATGTGGGAAGGGATTCGACTACGGAGCTTTTCTTCTTATTTTGGCATCTTAGTAATTCTATCCTTCGTCTTCCAATATTTTTATTTCTGGGGCGAGCTAAATTTTTTGAAAACTGACACTCATGTTGGTCCCTTTTCAACTCCTGAAGAGCAATCCTCTACTATAATGTTGTTGGTAGAAGGTCTTCTTATGACGATATGTACAGGACCCTTTGACTGCTTGTGCCCAAGTCTAGCTCGCGGGTTTTGATTCGTAGGTTTTTGTAGGAGTTTTCCCAATGACGACTCCTCTTGCAGATTGTATCCAACTTTGATGAGGAGTTTGTATGCCTTGGGACTGAAGCCTTTTGCAGTCCTTAGCTCTTGAGCCTCTTGGCATTCTTTCACGGTCTCTTTAGACGGTTGGACGGGTGCTCTATCATCAATTTAAGTCACAGGCAGTGTCAGGCCTCTGAAAGCATCGTGAATTGCTGGTTCCTTACTTAGATGGCTCTTGGGGCACATTTTGTCAGCTTCGTCTTTCTTTACTGGAGCACCCCCTATTTTTCCACTCGATTGGGAGTCGCCAGTTTCAGGATTCTTAACTTTATTCAAGTAATAGTTTACATCGGCAAAATGGGACTCAACTTTAGTGAATGACTTGCAATCACCAAGCATGTTTTTGACGATGCCGTTGCGGCAATATTTGAAGCACTAGTGCCAAGTAGATGGGACTACATTTTCATGGAGTCATGGTCGACCGAGTAATAGATTGTATGATGTCCTAGCGTCAATAACATGGAACAAGGTGGTTGATTCCATGTCGTCTATGAGCAAATTCAACCTCAGGGTGCCCAAGGCCTTTTGCCTCCCTTGATTGAATCTTTGGATCATCAAGTAGCTATTTGAAAGCTCATCAGTTGGAATTCCTAATTCTCTTAGTGTTCGTAATGACAGAATGTTAACTACTAAGCCACCAACGATTAACATCCTGTTAATTCTTTGCTCATGAATATAGCCGGTTACCAACAATGGTCTGTTATGGGGTTAGGACCCCAACATCAGATTTTCATCCGTGAAAACCACTGCTGTCATGCAATCTTCCGAAGGTTGGCCTCTCTTGTGGAAGCAACCGGCTTTACCCAAAGAGTGGTCGATTTTACGAACTTCCTTCATTTGGTCATTGGAGGTGATAGTGTTAACGTTTGTACTATCATCTTCCAATGCAATCTTTCCTTGGTGGGCAAGCTCCATGATCTTCTCTTTGAATACGAAGCAGTCGTGGATGGGGTGCTCGACCAGGCGGTGGTACTTGCAATATTTGGGATCATCAATCTTCTCGGCTTCTGCAGGCCTTTTCATCTCGGGAAGTTAGATAAGGTTGGCCTTCAACAGGTCGTTGAAGATCCCAGGAATGTCTGAGTTGAGAAAAGGGTAGCATTTGGCCTGCATTTCTTTTAGCATTGGCCTTCTTGGCTTTTGTGGGACTTCTTTCTTTTCATCAGTCTTTTCCTTCCCTTTAACTAGGACGGGCCTGGCACGTATCGCCATGGACTCTCTTGCTGGAGCTTTGGGTGAGGGGGGCCAGGGTTGCCCCCTTTCTTTATTTCTTTTTCATCTTTTGCTTTGTGGAACTCTGGAACAAGTGGCGCACCGATACCACTTGCAGCGATGCTTAGCTCCATATCGTGGGCTTGTGTGGCCAGCTCTTCAAAAGTTTTAGGTCGGATCCCTTGAAGGACGTATCGCAGCCCCTAGTGCATACCTTGTATGCACATTTCAATACCTGAATCCTCGAAAAGTCTATCTTTGCAGTTTAGACTTAGGTTTCTCCACCAATTGATTTAGTCGATGACCAACTCATCTTTCCATTGGTGGGCGTTGGTGAGCTCAATCAAACTGACAGTCCGCCTTGTACTGTAGAAGCGGTTCAGGAACTCATATTCCAACTCTTCCCAACTATCGATGGCCTTGGGTTCGAGGTCAGTATACCAGTATACCAGTTTCTTTTTAATGAATGAACGAACTGTTTGACCAGAAGGTCTCCATATGTCCCAGTGTCGTTGCATGTTTCTATGAAGTATGCCTCTGTCGAATTTGTTCTTAATGGTGCATTCGATGAAGTCTTTGAGTTGATTGATAGGATCAAACCGTCTGAAGATATCTGAAGTTCTTTAGCTGCAGACTCCCCAGGTCATCAGTTGGTTGTTTGGTAGACGTCTCAGGCTTGCCAGGGACTTCAAGTGCCTTTTCAGCCGTTAGTCTGGGTTCAGCACTGTCTATCTTATCCATTACCCTTGAGATACAGAAATCTTGCCCTTGGACATGCTTGGCCAGTCCTTTAATGACCTTAGTCAGTGCGGCAATCTATTCCTCCACGCTCGAAGCGTTAGTCGTTATGACTAGGGCATCATTGGAGGCGGATGAGGTAGTAGAGCGAGGGTTTGAAGGTGTTGATTCATCCTCGTCGCTTTCGTTTGTGAGGAGTGAGTTGTTGACATCTTTACAGAAGGGAGTTGGATTTGAGCACAGAAGGGGGTTGGCTTTGAGCGTGCTGCCCTTCTTGCCAAACTCCTAGTGATGATTCTGACATTCTTTGTGGCGGTCTCACTAGCGGCTGAGGTAGCTACCTTGACAGCTTTTCCCTTGTTGTTGGCCATGATGACTTGCTCGGAGTTTGCAATTCACTTGAAATTTGAGGGAGGAAGAGATGAGAGGTAAAGAGGTCTCACTAGCGTGCCAGAAATTTGTAGAACAAATTTTTTTAGATTGGATTTCCACTAACAAGAAATTTGTATAAATCAATTACAATTTGAATCAAATGGATTTTGTGCGGGCTCTATTCTCTAAATCAATCCTCTGATTCTTCCTTCAAAGATGTAATTTTAATTTGAAGTATCTTCAAGGAAGGGCTTGTGCTTGATCTTCCTTGAAACTTGTGGATTTCTTCAATTAATGCCGATCTTCGAGCTTGGCGCCTTGATCCTGGATCGAACACTAAATTTGAAGGCCTTTGACAAAGAACGCTTTGGATTTGGTGATGAATTCTTTGAACTTAACGAAGAACGCATTGAATGTTCTTGAGTATCCTTAAGAGAATTTGTGTCTCCTCCTCCTCCTTCTTTCTTGTTATCGGTTTTAGCTCCTATTTATAGTTGTAGGAGAGATAATGTAACCACCCTAACCTGCTGACGTGGAGCGCTCTCATTGGCTGCTAAGGTTGTTGGCTCCTTGTTGGACTGTGCCACTTGTCGCCTTCTGATTGGTCCAATTAATTATTTATTGTCTTCCCACTTGATTGTGCCATTTGTCATCATCCAATTTGATTAATTTAAAACCTTAATCGATTAATTGTTTATTATAAAAATTATGCTTGTTTAAAAATCCTGAAATAAAATCATTTAATTAGTATTTTGTATTGTAAGTTCTTTTTCGTGGCATTTATTTAATTGATATTATTTATGTGTTTACAACGCCTTTTTACAATAAGCAACGAAGAAATAGGATTAGCAAGAGACAAACAGAAAAAGACGGCCAATCGAAGAGGACCAAAACCTAAGTTAAGAACAACACAAAACCATATATAATCATAGATTTTTGTGTATATATGGATGAACACTTACGATGCAACCCAAAGGACGGCAATCTGCTATCACAATCGAAGAAAGTGAGCACAAATGGCGATGCCCTTGAGGTAATATAATGACCAGAGTGTCTCTCTGCGTGCTTGTAAGTTGCGAATTTTCTTTTGAGTTAATAGTATTAAAGAAATCAGTGGAGAGTGGAGAGGTGAGCTTTGGGTAGAACAGAAGCCAAGCAAATATGGCCGTTACGGAGCGTAGCGTTTGATTTTTTGGTAGAAGAAAGACTGACGGTGTCAAGCCGTTGCCGTTTGCTCGAGCCTAGTTTTTTTACCATGGTTCCTATCATAGATTTAGGTTAGGTTTAAAACGTAATTTTTGACTCAAAATCATTATTTTATATTTCATAATGTTAAACATATAATCTAACAAAACATCCTTTCTAATTCAAATTCAACAAATCAATACATACATACATACATATATATATATATATTATATACTCACATTTTTTTATTTACACCTTAAAATATAATTATTACCCCTATATACTATCATATCATTCAATCATTAATATATATTACATTCATTTATCAATTAATACTATTCATTTCATTAAAATATTTTTTTCAAACATATAACTTATCTCAATATAATTTCTATCAAATATTATCTCTAACTAAAACTCCTCTCCAAAACATAGCCTTAGGGTTTAATATGTAATATAGATATAATTAATTAATGATTATTGTTTTATAACTATTACTAGAAGTGGCGCTTGGAGTTTACTTTTGAATTAATTGTAAGGATCGACATATGAGTGTATCTAGTAATTTTGAGATATATGTAATCGTATAAATGTTTGGAAGAATAAAGATAACATGAAACAGACACTGTGTGAGTTTGTTCTTACAAAATCAGCTTAAGACTTAAATTGAACTTGCTAAATATTTGATCTAACGCTTGTCTGTAAATATGATGCATAAAATAGTATAATTAAAGAATATATTATTTCTAGTTAGTGATCCATATTTACATGGGCATGTCATCCACTTTACGGCTTCAAAATTGAATTATTATTTTTTTTTCGTCAAGAATTTCGTCCCCTTAAAACAACAAAATGGCACAACTAATTCTATAAAATTAATTCAAAGGACATTACGTGAAAAACACAAAAAGAAAAACAAAAATCATTTATTCGATTTTCGCCCATAACTGTGTAATTTTTCGACAGTGCACCTAAAAGAGGGACATGTAGGATAACAGGATGAATGGACTGTCCTACCATTAGTCACTAAAATGTTTCAATTATGTAACTTTTGAATGCCTAACAGTTGATTTTGGGCATGTGGGCCCGTGGGCTATGATAGGTTGTGCTGTGTTTGTTTTGGAAATTGGGCATTAAAGCAAAAATTGGGTGGATGTTTTCCAATGAATAAGGAAATAGTGGGCTCCACTTCATGCGGTGTGTCTGTCGGTCCAAACTAAATAATTCAATAGAAAAAAACATCCAAACTAAATATGAATTATTATAGTGTTGCTATGATTCTTAAATTGAAGATTTGTTTACATTGCTGCCAAATGGGAACAGATTAGATAAATTATTAATTCACTATTATTTGTTGAATGCTTAACATAGAAATGATTGTATAGGACATGTTTTTTTTATTTATTTAATATATTTTTCTAAAGAACTGTATCAGAATAAAAATGAGTTAGATATAAAATTTAAAAAGTGTAATAATTATTATGTAATTTTTGAGTAAAAATTGAAAAAATGTAACCATTTTGAATTTGGACATGTGTAACTCAAAGAACGGAACTTTGCTTGATTTGTGAATTTATCTCTTATATACTGTTATATAATGTGAGAGAGGTTTAGAGTAATCCTCTTTATTAGTTAATTTCAGAAATTGTCCCTTTTAAATTAAATTAATTAACTAAGAACATGTGCATTTTGAGTGACATGTAGAATAGATTATTATATTTAATCTAGTCAAATGTTTTGATTAAATAAGAACTCACTATTAAATTATAAAATTATAAAAAAATAAATATAATCATCTTAAGTAGTTAATCTTAATAAATATAATTTTTAAAAATTAATTAATTCATACAAATTTTTTTATCATTCAAAATAATTTTTTGAATTATAATCTCATTTAACTAAATGAACATGGTATAAATAAATTTCATCTAGTTATTGTTCTAATATATAGAGGCGGAAATGGAAGAGGAAATAGACTATGCTTGTCGAGCGAAAAAGAAAATAAAAGAAATTTGTCGGCCAACGGAGTCCAACTGTAACTCTGGCTTTAACCACCTTTTTTTTTTTTTTACTTTTATTTATTATTTTGTTTTCACCTCAATCCTTTTCTTTTTATCCATTTCTATAAAAATTAGCTAATAGAATTTCAATTTTTGATAACTTATTTTTATTATTAATATTTATAAAAATATAATAAATTTATGTTTTATTATCATAATTCTAATTTTAATAACATAATTTTATTATAAAACATTTTTAAAAATGATAGATTTAGGTTTTACTATCATTAATAAAAATTTATGTACACACATATTTGTAATTTTTTAAATGATAAATTATGAAATAAAATACATAATAATTTTCACAATATTGATGTAATAAAACTATGGTATGAAAAAATGTTATGCTTTAAATTAAAACGTACATTCTTTGAGCGTGTCTTAATAGCTAGTACTAATAATTATTAGATTTAATTAAGTAAACTATCTTGTTTTATAAACACATTAATCGAGTATATAACATTATATTAATAATAGTTATTGATTTATGGATTCAAACCTCAACTTTGACACTTTAGCATGTCAATTTAAAAAGAAAATAAATCATGGCAACTTTGTAATTAGTATCTTTCTTGAACTTCTTTATCATATTAATTTGTTGATGGAGCATTAGGGAAACTGCAAGAATGAAGAAAGGCTTTCACACACTTTAAGAGAAAGAAATATTACCCTTGAATGAATAAGTTTATTTGCATAACCTATTTATATATATTATTTTTGTTGCAATCCCTTAATTACAATTTTTTAATTCTTCCTTCAATTTAGAAAATTTAAAGACTTTGACAATTTTTAAAAAAAATTGTTTATTTAATTTTCTTTGAAGCTAGCTTGGCCATTGAGAAATGTTAATTTGAAGATTTGATATTATAATTATCGATCAGACACCAAATATGAAAAAGCACTACAATGAACATATTGAATTTTATCAAGAACACCTTAGATTTTTCTGAGAGTAGGAAAGAGAGTTTAGAGTCTCACTAGAACATTTAATTTGGATGCCTTCAATTGTCAAGTTATGATGAATTTTGAAGAACTCACTCTCCTATCTATAGTGGCGAAAGAAACAATCTTATCATATTCACATTGACGATGTGGCGCGATTTTTTTCATTGACTGACTTGATATTTATTTCATTTAACCACAAGATTTATTTGATGTAGATTGATTTGCCAAAATGCTAATATTTGTCCTTCATAATTTTGAAAGATATGATTTAGTTGCCAAAAAATGGAATTATCACTTGATACCATGCAATTGGCCAAAAACATCTATATTAAAATATCAATTATTTATTTTCAAGAATTGTATACAGTCAAATTTTCAAAGTATTTAATTGATATTTAATATAAATAATTTCACATGTTGCTATTTGATTGGAAATAAATTTTATCTACCTACAATTACTCCTTAAAATTTTTTCATTAATTATTTACTTTTAAATGAATAGGCCTCAAATTTTTTTCTTTTTTTTCATTTTCTTGATTTGGGTTCATTCCATTTCAAAGCCCCATTTTTTTAAGAGCTCATCAAAGTCGACAACCTTCTTTATTTTTGATCAATTGAAATTTTAGGTGGTTCAACATTCAAATATTTGGTTTGGTGGTGGGCTTCAAAACCACTGGCCCTCCAATTCTCTTCAATTTCGGCCCATAACATTACAAACACGCTTACGTGAAGAAGATAGGCTATCCACTCCTCATTCTTTCTCCCACCATACTCAGGTGTGTCCTTTGCTCCAAAACATGAATATCACTTTTATGTTTCCTTTTAGTTCAACAACACATCAAATCACCAACCACCAACCTTTGCGCAATGATGCCTTCAAGCCCTCCCTTAAAATATCCATCCTTATTTGAAATGGCATTAACAATAGATACATGCTCCCCTAAAATACCCATCCTTATTTGAAATGGCATTCAACAATAGATACATGCAAACAATCTTACAAAATCCTTCCATTTACACACACTTAACTTGCTTTCTTCCAAATAAATCTCATATCATTAAATCTCCTTCTCTAGTTATTGCCATGCCTGAGAAATTCTAAAGAATGTTCTATTTTATATCCAACTTGCTATTGCTATAAAAAGGAGGTGCAATAGCTTCGTGTTAACCATTCTACTGTTTTTCTTCCATGGTCATAAACTAGTTGTGGTTTTCAAATGGTTTCGAATAGTAACAAGGTTTTGAACAAAAAAGATGAAGGTATTTTCAAGTGAAAGTGATATCAACTTTATAGATAAATAGTATTATATAAGGGTTATAGAAAAATCCAATTTATGTTGGAAAGTGGAGGAATTCGAAGTTGAATTGTTGAGAACTATACCTTCTTCATTGCATGTATAACAATCCATCCTCCTTTAACGGTGTTGCGTTAGGCTGTCAGTATACTAGGCATAGGATTAGTTTCCACCTAATGTTCTCAAATCATGAGGCATTAAGCCCCTTTGTAGATATATTTAAAAGTTATCTATCTATTGCAACATGTTAATAACAATCTATAAAATGATGTCTCATATTAATGTGTTTAGTGCATGAGTCTTAGACAGGATTTTTGGACAAATTTATTGCACTATTATTATCACATGACCCCATTAACTCTTCAACTTTCACCCCATAGTCCTTTATCGTTTGTTTCATCTATACTAATTTTGTACGAAAACTTTTAGTTGCCTTGCAATATATCCAACCTAACCTCTATAGTCGAACGTGAAACAAAGTTTTCTTGTATCATGAAACCAAGTTGCTCTAACAAGGAAACATCCACCAGTAGTGTTTTTCCTATCACAGGTGTTTCTAACCTAGTCAGCATCGCTGTAACCAACTAATGAAACATTAGAATTTTTTTTGAATATCTTAATCCTAGCTCAAGTGTACCATTTACGTAGCAGATAATCCTTCTTTTTCTGAGAGTTAGAATTTTTTTTGAATATCTTAATCCTAGCTCAAGTGTACCATTTACGTAGCAGATAATCCTTTTTTTCTGAGAGTTAAATGGCTTTCCTTTGGTAAGGTTTGATACCTAACACACAAGCCCACACTACAACAAATATTAGGTCTACTAGCTATTATGTAGTGATCTAGATTCCCCCTACAAATTATGCATTCATAATAATAAAATAATGATGACTATAAGCATTATGATGACAATAATGATTGGTATTAATGATGGCTTGCATTATGCATGGAGATGGAGGGATTTAGGGCTAGTCAAACCATGCTATAATGGCTGATTGGGGCTGATTGTTGGGATAATTAACGTTGATGCGAGGAGGTTAAGCAAATCCAAGACTAACCTAATAATCCTAAAATAAAAAGAACCAAAGGACCTAAAAGAGCTATAGAAAACAAAAGTTTTCCACCCAAAAATCTATTGTAATTAGTTGCTAAAGCTGAGGAAGAAGAGGAAGATTCCCCACCTCAACACTTAGGTATGCCTTTAACCCAAACCTCATAGATTAATGTAGCATACATATGAAGACTCAGATTTCTGAATTTTGGATGCATTAAATGAGTTCCCTACACATGTATGTTGGTTTTAAATGAACTTACACATAGAAATCCATAAATATATGTATATATGTGGATAAACAACACGAACCCTAGACACTTGAAATGTATGTAATTGTGTCCCTTAGTACTTGGTCAAGCATCCTTAAGTATAGGTATAAACATGAGTAACAAAATATTCAGGCATGATATGGCCTTACATGAGAAACTTGAATTGAATATTTGCCAAGAAATAGTGCATCTTTGGATTTTTCAGCCAACCAAGATGATCTGGATGAATTTTGGATTGATCCCTATCAATGTTTGTTGTGTGATCGATGGGGATCAACGGTAGAATGCTATGATTGTAGGGACAATAGCCTTAGATCAACCTTCGAACCCTTGATCATAGTTAATTCAAAATTGAGCTATAGAACGCAATTGATCGTAAGTGGACGATTGTAATCCCAATAGCCCTTTGATTAACCACTCTTGCACGACATGATTGATCCCAGTCGATTTGTGTAGTGAAATCGACAACAATCTATTGCAAGGCCGTCGATTGTTAATCTTGAAGCTCATAGGGTCAATCGCTTGGCTTCCAAATCAATCTTGATCAATCAGTTTGATCCTAGGATAGCTAGATAAATCTACTAGCATGTAGGATTGATCCTAAACCACTTTTTCATGTTCTTTTCACCTATTTGGTGTTTTCTCCAACCTTGAACCCAGAAGTATTCAACATGCACTAATGTTAAATGTAGTTTGCACAAACCGAACACATAAAACCTAACAACTATGTGAAAATCATTTGGGTTACATGAAAGTTAATGTAATCCATGCAGGGAAGAACCATCCTCATGCTTCGAGGATTTAGGTTGCACTTAAAAAAAGGATATAGCACACAATATATTGAATTTTCAATAAAAAAGAATTATTTTGTTGAATGGGAACTCTGGTAAGCAACTGAGTTAGTGGAGTTGATACCAAGTACGTGGGTTACCTTACAAATTTCAACAACTGCTTTGCAAATATTTATTTAATCGAGCTAACATTCTTATACTATGATTTAAAAATGATTTTTCTCTAGTATTTACAAATTCTAGTTGTCCTATCAAATGAGACTTGACATGCTTAATTACTAAAATTCAAACTTGATAATTGTGGATATGAATACGCTTGAGTTTTTGTTTTACCCTAGAATTCTAGCTAAATGTTTTAATATGACAAGTTACAATAAAATTGCTTATGCCATGACAATAAATACTAGTGTAGAAGAATGAATTTTAAGCTTTAAGCAAGTATAAAAGTTGTATGTGACTCTCTTAATTGGAGTTATAAATTGAGCATGCAACCTTGACAATCAGGGTTATATATTGAGTAAGTGACTATTTCAATTGGAGTTATAAATTAAGCAAGTAACCCTCTCATTTGGGGTTATAGATTAAGCATGTAATCCTTCTTAATTAAGGTTAAAGGCTAAAGTCCTAAGGAATGGAACACAAGATGTTTGGAACACATAAGCAATGTAAACAAAAATGTGAAAGTGAATTTTTATACTGTTTATTGTAGAATGTTCATCGGATTTTAAAAATTTTCCTTTAGGATATTTTTATATGAAAAACTTTTCTTTATGTTTGCATCTCAAAAAGGCAGGTGGGTCCACTTATTGGGCAATTAGTTGCTTACAAATGTAGAACCCCTTATGAAAACAATGCAATTGAAGTTGAGGACACTTGAAGATGACAAAACACTGAGAAGTAGAAAGAAAAGGAGTTTTCTAGGCTTTCTTTTACCTTTTGAATTATGAAATATGTTTGGGAATGTTTATTGTATGTTTTTTGCCGTGGCATTGTAATAGAATTACTATTTTTTGGGATGATTGTACTAATCATGTTGTAGATACTCTGATGTTGGGATTTGTAATCTTTTTTGATAATTATGTTAAGGGTACTATCATGTTGCGCCCGAATTAGAGGCATGACAGATAATAGAATTGGAGTCTAAGTATTGATTCTAAACACATAAGACACCAAAACTTAGACTTTAACCATAGGAAATTAAACAATTAAAGAATAAATCATAAGGTTTGGAGATTATGAGTTCACGTGCTCATAAGATATTAATAATAGTGAAATCTAATTAGACAATAACTTAATTTGCCTTATGGTGTAGATAATGGAAGGAATGAATATATTAGGAGAATACGTGCACACAGGTAGTGACACCCCTACTAAGAACATTACAGACCGCCTTTTTACTGCCTTAGGTTAGTTTGTGGATATGGAAGTGACAATGGTCGATTCACAGAGGTGATGTGACAAAAGTGAGGTCAAAAACAAAATGCTAAGAGAGGAGCTAGTCAACTTGAGGAAAGCACATGGTGAACATAAGAGGAAGCACGTGGAGGTAAACAGTAAGCAAAAGAAACTTGGGAAGAAACATTTGGCCATGAAGCTGGAATAAAAATACAGGATAACCACCTTAGAAGAAATGCAACGAGCATTGACACAGCAAGTGAACAACCTCCTCACTTGAAATAATGAGTTATATGAGATGATCCTCGTGGCAGTGTTGAAGTTGGAGGGGGGACCTTAAGGAGGACCCAGAGGAAGACTAAGAGGAAGATCGAGAGGAAAAAGTTCAAGCATTGGACGTAGAGTAGGGGGTTTACAAATAGGGTGATAATTAGTAAAATATGAATAATGTTTTGTTTAGGACACTAGGATGTCAAATGGGATTATTGCATTTATGCTGTTTAACAATGTTATGATTAATAAATGCTGATTCATTTTTAATAGCTGTTATTTTAACTGCTTACCTGTACATTACATAAACATGAGAAACCTGATAATCATTTATTGCTAAACTTTAAACAACCTTCATTATGTAGGAAAATGGCTGAACAACTAAGTCGTATCATGCAAACCATACTACGCTACCCTTCTAAATAATGAAAATGAACAACCATTTGACTACCCTCCACCTCCCCCCTTACACAACCTCAATTGTAGCCTCTTCGTGGTTAGATTGGGCTAAGGCAAGAAGATTTGATCATGATAGCCACTATGGTGGCTTAAATGGTCAGGACAAGCACTAAGCCCCAGCCCCAACTCTAGCCCTACCTAACATGGGGACAAAGGTCCATTACAAAGCTCTTAGAAGGGCTCATGTGCCCACATTTAATAGGTCACATGACCTTGAAGAGGTACAAAAATTGTTAGAGGAAATAGAGAACAACTTCGAACTCATAGAGGTACTTGTAGAAGTGCCCAAACATAATAATGGTGTAATATTCAGAGACATTCCATGATTTTGGGAAAGTACTTGCCTTCGATGATGGCCAACCCCACCCTAAAAATGCACAAATTTACAAGGGGTTTGAAGAATCACCTATAGACCACCTTGGCCTAGCATAAAGCCAAGACTTTTAAGGAACTATAGGAAGTTTCTACCCAAGCAAAGGTAAATATCAACTGGAGAGAAGCTGAGAATAATTTGAAAAGTTTTGAGCCGAGTTTTGGGTTGGGACACAAACAATAAGGACACTAAGCTATGCTATTGACTAATAAAAAGCCCAATCAATACGACAAGAGCAAGGCTTGCTCCAATTGATAGTTTACTGTTATGCTATTTGGCTTGATTGATGCTTTTACCACATTCATGGACTTGATGCATTAAATTTTCAAGCTTTATTGGATCAATTTGTACTAATATTCATAGATGACATTCTAGTCTATTCAAAGTCACTAGAAGAACATGAGATATGCTTAAGGCTAGTATTCCAAAACTTAAGGTAGCATAAACTATTGGCCAAATTTAGTGATTGTGAATTCTTGTTGGAAAAGGTCTCATTCTGGGCCACATAATTTCTGGGAAGGTAAATGTTTTCGTGATGCATTAAGTAGAAAGGTACAAATGGCGAGATTAATGGAAAGAGAATGGGAACAACTTGAAAAGGCTAGTGAAGGGATCCTAAAGTTGACTCGAAAGAGAATAATATTTGGAAATATTTTTGCCAAACCAACTTTGCTGACACGAATCAAGAAAGTCTAAGAATAAGACCCTACTTTACAAAATCACGGAGAAAAAGCACAAAGAAGGGAGTTAACTGATTTTAGTGTTGGACCGAATGGGGTATTGAGATTTCAAAATTGGATATATGTGCGAAAGATAATGGCGTTAAAGAGGAAATGCTTGAAGAAGCACATAAGTCTAAATATACAATTCATCTTGGCAGTAACAAGATGTATCATGATTTAAATCTACTTTATTGTTAGGAAAACATGAAAAGAGATATTGCTAAATATGTCTCAACTTATCTAATATGCCAACAAGTTAAATGCGAACATAAAAGGCCATTAGGACTACTTTAGCCATTAGATATCCTTGAATGGAAATGGGATCATGTAACAATTGATTTTGTATCTGGTTTACCTAGAACTCTGATCATGGGTAGTCACTACACCAAAATTATATTTATAATTAAATCTACTACTATGACGAGTATATGTATCATTCCCACAGAGAGGGGTTTTGTGTCTATTGATATAAATTGAGTTCTTATTAGTTAGGCTTCAATAATGTAGCGAAAGGCAAAAAAATATTAACTAAAAGTGAGCACTCAGAACAAAGCGCATAAGTCAAAGGTGATGGAGTAATAGTAGTTGAAGCATCTAACCACTTACATTATGTCAGTTTCCTATGTATGACAAATTATGTTAATTATCAATTTAATTGCATTAGTTATGGATTGTTAATCCTAAAGTCTATAGGATATTCTCCTAAACTCTCTTATAGCTGTAACTTTAAATTTTAGTGGGTATTCTCAAGCTAAATTGAGTCGAGAAATTCAAGTTCGGTGATTAACAATAGTTACATGCATTAATTCAATGATTTTCACTCTCATTTTTCTCATAAAATTAATATTCACAATTGCAAATGGTTACCTACATTAATTCAATGATTTCACTCCTGTTACTCCTCGCACAGCCACAGATTAATTAGAGAAATAGCCAATTCCTCGAATTACTATCCAATTCAATAATAGCAAATAAACTATGAAAAGACAATTAATCACAACTCATGCATACATATTCCACCAAATACAAACACAAGTGAATAGAAAGAAATTTAGAACTTCAATATAATTTCAATACAAACCATATCTAAATTGTTTATCATCTAAAACAACATAAAAATATTAGATAAAGTTGAAAAAACTTAGTCTAATAATCTTGCATTGCGTAGGCAATGAACACGCTTTATGCTCTTAGTGTGGATTCTTCCGTCTTCACTCTTGTAGTTCTATTTTTCTGCATTTTAAAGAATGAAAACTAGGTCTAACCTCCTCTCCAAGATGTGGAGAACGTGTATTTATAGTTACATGGTGCCTAAGGTTCGTGTATGGTGTGAAAAGATGGAAAAACTCCTAAATTGCAAGTAGGATTGAAGTTCCACATTCTGTCATACTAGCTCTCACAATCATGACATCAAGCTCCATGGTCACAATGTCTTTCCTTGCACTTGCATAGCCAGGTGTGATATTTACAACAAATTGATAATTGTGATCTACAGTCACACTGAGCTGTGTCGCACTTGTGCCTCCTTCCCTCGCAATCACCACTCATGGTTGCACAAATTCTAGTGTAATCTGCAGTTTACTCTACTATCATGACTAATGGTCTCGCGACTGCAGCCATTGATTGCAAAGATTCCAAAACTCACTATGGTTGATTTGTAGTGACATTGGCCTGTAGACATAAAATCATATATTGAGTGTAGAAAATATTCAAAATTAATAATTCACCCCACATGTACACTTTTTCACTTTAAAATTATCATATTAAATATAATTCATGCATAATAAAATATTTACTTCATTTTAACTACATGCATGCATAATTTAAACACACAAAGGGTACAAATATATTATAATTTCACATGTTATCAACCCCTGTATTTACTCATTTGTTTGTTCTCAAGCAAACACTTTCCCTCCAATTTAATTTATTGATGCATAAAATTATGAACTTGGCCACCCTGCTTAATTTCAGAAGTCACGAGTATGCACACATCACTTAATCCATCATCATTCAAGATCATATTACGTTAAACCTAAATGTTTACAATATGAATTCCCGTGCATGTGTGGCACTCTTAAACCCCCAACTACTTCAACCACTTGATAATTCTATAGTAATTCCAAGACATTTAGATCTAGGACCACTCACTGTAGAGATTAATTCACTCTCTTTTGAACAAGTTCAATTAATATTAATTCTAACTAGAGGACTTTTGTGGGCTAACATTTACTCTTTTCTCGTTCTCCCCCGCACTTATTTGTCACCATGTTTCATGAGCTTTAATTTCTTTCTTACGTAGTTGAAAGTCTTTTTACATGAAAGTGAACAAGGATCGCTATGCATCTCTGGTTATTCAACTCATAACTAACTCAAGATGCTTTGCATACTTATAATTGAGAAACCTTTTTACGCGAAAATGAATAAAGGTCTCTGTACAATTCTAATTACATAGTTGTCCCAATCAACGAAGTAAAACTGATTTTCTCATCCTTAAACATTTTTTCCTTTTTCAAGATTTTCTTTATTCAAATTATTTCTAAGTCCTCACTCTCTTTGTTTTTTTTTGTTAACTTCCCTTCATTTGCTAGAGTGTTTGCCAAAACCTAAGGTAAGATTTATATCCCTAACTCAGTCATCTCATCCTCACCATAGAAATTCTCAAATAGTCTAATAATCAAGAGTGAAGAGTGTGAGCTCAATCAAATAGTAACTATGCATTTAAGACTAAATTTAGCATACTAATCTCAAGAATAATGATAGAACAAAGCAACAATAATTCCTTGCAAAGCATTCATCCTTAATTAAGTACAGAGGCCACCAGTTCAAGCCATTCTCATGCTATTAATTTAACTACGTAAAGCATATAACTGCATGCATACAAATTTCAGCAGCAACTCCCACATGCAATCACACTATTCTTATTCAAAGTTTTCCTTTACTTTGGCCCAACCCCATACTTATCTTTCTGCTACAATTAATCATATAATCACAAGTAGAATAAGGCAACAAAAAATGAAACAATCTAGTTGGGGGAGGCGCCTATTTTTTGTTCTTCTTCCTTGGGCTTCTATAAGCACAATTGCCTTCTTTCGCTTTTTTTTTTTCCAAAATCCTACACCTAGACAAAAATGTAGATGACCTCCACACAATACAACAAAACTAAACAACTCAAAAAGAAAATAAATAAACTGAAAGTGAAAAAAAATAGCTTGGCTCGTCTCCCATGAAGCATTGTATTTCATGTTTGTAGCCTAACATGATAATTATGGCTTTGGATGGTTCAGTCGATGCTTTGGGGATCTACAGCCCTCCATGAGTTGCAAGTGTCTCCATTTTTTCCACATTCTCTTTCTTCTCTTTCTTGCCTTCCTTCTGAAGTTTATCTCTTCCACTTGCCATTAGGGTTCATTTGACTCTTCTTGATACTTGTCTTTGGGCCTCTATCTTGCACCTGCACTTCATCTTCCTTTCCACTTGTTTTATCACTAGACTTGTTAGCAACGTTATTAAGCTCCAGAACATTAAATCATCTTCTTCTTTCTTTTGTGTGGGTGTTTGGTATATAAAAAATGTCATCTTTTCAGGATCCACATGTAGTGTCAGGTTACCTTTCTCTATATCTATTATGGCTTTAGTGGTAGCAAGGAAAGGGTAGCCAAATATAGTACTTTACTCTTTTTTACCTTTTATGTCTAAAACAACAAAGTCCATTGGAATAATAAAATCACTTACCTTTACCAAGACATTCTCTACAAGCCCATATGGCCCTGGCACCAATTTGTCTATTAGCTTTATCTTAATGCATATGGGCTTCATAGATTCCATCCAAGTGCCTAAAAAGTAGTAATGAACATTAAATTTATGCTAGCACGTAAATCAAATAAAACATTTTCAAATGAGGTACTTCTTATAGTGCAAGAGATGGAAAAATTCTTTGGATCTTTTAGCTTTACCAATAACACATTTTCCTAATCCAATTGCCTTCTAAGGCTCCTGATTTCCTCTTTCTACTCACCACATCATTTTGGCACTTCCCCACACTTGGATTATTTTTATTTTCTACAACTAAAGGAGCATTTACATCTAGCCTTTCAAAATTATTAAGAAATTTACTTACTTGCTCCTTCATTTTAGTTAGTCTAAGCCTCTATAGATATGGAATTTTCAGCTTATATGGTGGTGGTGCACTTACCTTTTCCTTTTCCACAACTTGCACTTTGTCTTCCTTCTTCTTTTCTTCCTGGGCATCAATAGGTGGATCCCCTTCTCCCATTTTACTTTTTATTACCTACACATTTTTCACATGCTTAATACTAAGATGAATGAACCACCAAATCAAGTAGGTTAATGCCAAGTAAATAGGTTACCTAGAAATTTTATACAATTGATTGTGACATTTACGATTTCCTGTTTGCAATGATTTTTTTAAGAAACATTCTTCCATATTTACAAAATGTTTACTATTCTCAATTGAAATTTGACTTATGCCAATTTGAAATTAACTTAGCTATTAAATTTTGGATATGAACAAGTAACAAATGTGTTAGATTAAGTTCCTATTGACCAAGTTGATTTCAAAAAGTTTTTATGTTATAATGCTCATTGGAATGTACACTAGTATGTAGGAGCTAGTTTTGATCCTCCAAAGTAGGGTAGAAATTTTGGGTCCTTCAATCGAGAATAAGTTGACCCTCTCAATTAACGTTAAAAATTGAGATAGCTGATAAACTAGGCATGACCCTCTTAATCGAGGCTAAATATTTTGTCCACATAATCCTCTCAATTAGGATTAAAAATTGAGTATATGACCCTCTTAATTGTGGTTAAAGATTGAGATAAGGCTACAAGTAACCTTTCTTGGTTGGGGTTATAGACTAAGGCCTTAATTAGTGGATATGGTACACGAAATGTCTAAAGCCATGAGAAGGATTGACAAAATGGGAACTAAAATTGGAAATGGAAACTTGTACTAGAAATTTGTTATTGTTGCAAAATGGTTTTCAAACAATTATGAAATATTGATTGTTTTACTGTGTTCACATTTTAAAAAAGTGAGTAAACCCCTTACTAGTGATAAATCACTCACAAAAGTAAAACCATTTTTGTAGATGATGATATTGGAGCTGAATACGCTTGGGGTTATTGAAATACCAATATAAGGAAATAAAGATATTGACTTTGGGTTATTTTGTTAATTAGAGACATAATGTTGTAATTTAATGAAGTATGTTTCCATTGCGATGATGTATTTCCTATTGGGTTTGAAGAATGACCTCGTATGTAAATTTCATTTAGATTTTTATGCAATGCTAATTATTCAGTGGTTTAGAAATTTTGATGATTTGGGCTTTGGTACCCTTTGAGGTGACTATCTTAAGAGTATAGCCATGTCACGTTCTTTAAAATTAGGGGCATGATAGAGATTGGTATCAAAGCTGCCTAATCTTAAAGACATAAGCTGATGAAACTTCAACTCTAACCATAAGAATTAAGTGGTAAGAATATAATTGATAGGGTCTGTCTATCACTGCTTTAAGTGTGTATAAGATATTGATCTAAACTTATATACAGAAGTTTCCAGACTAGACATTGACACTAGGATTATGAGGATATAGTCATTAGGATATTAGATCATTGTTTTATATACCTTTGAGATATTAGCTTGAATGGTCACTAACGTAGTTAATTTGTGACGTAGATCATAGACTAGACTAGTTGATTGAGAGACCATGCGCCATCAAGTAGCAACAACCTCCCTAAGAAGGTTATGGACCAACTCCTTATAGCTTTAACTTAATTAGGAGAGGTAACTGCTGTGTTAGTCGAGTCACAAAGATGTTATGATAGGGTTGAGATGGAGAATAAGGCATTAAGGTAGGAGCTGGCCCATGAAAAGGTAATGCATGGCAGACTCAAGAGGAAGCATGTCAAATTAGAGATTGAGCATGGAAAGCTTTAGGAAAAATTTCAGATCAACAAAGTAGATTATGAGTTGAGCATGGCACCTTGAAAAGGTCTTGGTAAACATTAACTCTACAAATGAACACCTTCCTCATGGAGACGACGAGTTGAAGAAAACAATACACATGCCTGTGTTGGGGCTAAAGATGAACCAAGAGGAGGACCTAGAGAAGGACTCGAAAAAGGACCTAGAGGAATAACTGAAGGAAGGCATTAAGCCATGGGAGTAGAATAGGGGATTTGGAGTTAAGAGAGAGGAATGAATGTAATGAAATTTTGTAAATGATTATGTGATTAAAATATGGGCAAATCATGCTGGAGCAATTACTTATAAGTGAATAATAATAAATTACCGTGAATAATAATAAATTACCATTTATAGAATATTATCTATTTTGTATTATCCCTTGCTTGTTTCATAATCATGGTATGTTCGACATTACATATTGGTTGAAAAACTAAAAAACCTATAATCTAGGAAATGATAAGAAGATCACACACCATCAAGAACCCTCTATATGCTACACCCATTAACAACAATGACGAATATCTATTCAACTACCTACCACTTCCGCTCCCTGCACAACCACAACCACAACCTCCTCAAGGCTAAACTGGGTTGAGACAAGAAAACTTGATAGCTATAGCCATAATGGAGGTTCAAGTAGTTGGAGCTTAAGAGTAGAACCCAACTCCAACTCCAGCTCAAAACAATAAGGGAACAAAGCTCATTACGAAGCTCTTAAGAGAGCTCATGTCCTCACTTTTGATAGGTCACATGACCTATAGACCAGAACGAATTCAAAAGTAAGTCGAAGAAATAGAAGACAACTTTAAGCTTGTGGAGGTTTCGAATAAGGTGAAGCCTAAAGTAGTCGTGCCCTTCTTAATGGGTGATGTTGCGTTATGGTGGGAAAGAGTTTCCCTGCACTTTTAGAAGTAGGATTGATAACTTAGGCTAGATTCGATGAGGTATTCATCAACCACTTCTTTCTAACACTATCAAGTTACAGAAAATGTATGAGTTCGACAACCTAATTCAGGGGCTAAACATGTCAGTAGTGGAACATTAAGCTATGTTACACATCTTGGGAAAGTACTCACCCATAATAATGGCAAATCCAATGTTGAAGATGCACAAATTTACCAAAGGTCTCAAGATTCGACCATAAACTGCATTATGCCTGTACGAGGCCACAACTTTTGATGAGATACTAAGTGTCACCATTTGGGCAGAGGTAGGCATAAACAGAAGAGAGATAGAGAACAATTTAAAACAGCTTAGACTAGACTCTTGTTTAAAGTAAGGGTAGTAAATCTATCCATCGGCCAACAAGAGTCCTAATCGATCTGGCAATAGTAGGACTCCATCTCGACCCCCATCAAAATGTAATGTGTGCCATAGGAAACACAATAGGGTGTGCAGCATGTTGACAAGTGCTTGATTTAGATGTGGCAGTAAGGTTACATAGCCATAGATTGCCTAAACGGTGCCCCCAAGCCTGATACCATTTCCAACCACAATGGCAACATCCAAAACAACAATAGTAATAATCCCAGGCTAAATCATACGAACACTAAATAGAAGGAGAATACCAAGGTGTTCACCTTAACCCAAGAGGAAGCTAAAAACGCAAAAGAAGTGGTTGTAAGGAACATCACTATCAATGACTTAATTGCTTACACATTATTTAATTGCGATGCAAGATACTCATTTGTATCTAAAAGATATATAAAGAATTCAAGAAGTGAGCTAATAACTTTAGATTAGTCATATATGGTAGCCACACCAAGAGGTGAAACATTAGTATCCAATGTGGCATATAAGGACTATGTGGTACAACTAGGTAAGGACCAAGAACTTAAAGCTGATCTAATATAGCTTAATATAGCTAACTTTAACGTAATCTTTAGGAAGGATTGGTTAGCAAATAGTTTTTCCTATATTGATTGTCGAAGTAAAGTGGTCAATATTCATCCACCCATAGGCAAGAAAGTTTTGTTAAGGGACTGGGCCGATGAAGTTTGCCCAATAATCTCAGCAATCCAAATGGAGAAGGCTATTAAAAAGGATTGTGTAGCATACCTGGCATGTGTAGCCTACAGACAAGAAAATAGAGTAAAACTAGAAGATATTCTAGTAGTCAAGGAGTTTCCAAATGTGTTTCTGAATGATTTACCCGAACTATCTCTGGATAGGGAGATTGAATTTGAAATCAACCTAGTATTGGGAGTTATACCTATATTGAAAGCATCCTACAGAATGGCCATAGAAAAATTAAAGGAGTTGAACATTTAGTTACAAGAGTTGCTGGACAAGAAGTAAATTTGACCTAGTGTATCACCTTGGGGAACTCCTATATTATTTGTGAAAAAGAAGGATGAAAATTCATGGCTATGTATAGATTATAGGGAACTCAATGATAAACAATAAATACCCTTTACCAAGGATAGATGAACTTTTTGATCAGTTGAAAAGAGCCAAGGTGTTCTCCAAGATCGATATGAGGTTGGGGTATCATCAATTGAAGATTAAGGTAGAGGATATACCTAAGACAACATTTAGAATAAGATATGGGCACTATGAGTTCTTGGTGTTGCCATTTAGGTTAACAAACGCCCCAGTAGTCTTCAGGGGTCTCATAAATAGGGAGTTTAGACAATTATTTAGACAACTTTGTAATAGTTTTTATTAATGATGTTCTTGTATATGTCTCTAGTGAGGAAAAACATGAGAGGCACTCAAGGATAGTTCAGTAGATGCTTAGGGAGAAACAGTTGTACGCCAAATTCAACAAATGTAAATTTTACCTAAAAAGAGTGGTGTTTTTAGGGCATATCATATCTGAAGAAGGAGTATCAGTAGATCCAAAGAATATAAAAGCTATTGCAAAATGGCTAAGATCCACGAATGTAATGAAGGTGAGAAGTTTCTTGGGGCTTGTAGGTTATTATTGGAAGTATGTAGCCATATGCCTCCAACTAAACTTACCTAGAAACAGAAGAAGCTTGAGTGGTACCCTAGATGCGAGAAAAGTTTCATGAAGTTAAAAGAGAAACTAACCATGGTGTCTATATTAGCCTTGCCTAATGAAAACAGTGGATTCACGATATACCATGATGCCGGCAAGAATAGATTGGGATGGGTTCTAATGTAAAATAGTAGGGTGATAGCATACACTTCGCAACAATTGAAGTCATATAAGCTCAACTACCCTATAAATGATTTGGAGTTGTGGCAGTGTTTTTGCCTTGAAGATCTAGAGGCACTATTTGTATAAAGAGAAGTGTGAAGTGTATACGGACCAAAAGAGCCTTAAATATCTTTTCACTCAAATAGAATGGAATATGAGGTAAAGATAGTGGTTAGAGCTAATCAAAAACTATGATCTAATCATAAACTACCACCTAGGCTAGGTGAATTAGGTGGTGGATGCCTTGAGTGTAAAGGGAATTAGCAGTGTGGTAGTAATGTTAGCAAGGCAATATGACTCATTGTATTTGGAAGTGGTGGAGTTGAAGAAGATAGTAATTGCAACCTTAAGCACTGAGCCTTCAATTAATGAAGAAATTAGGTGGTCTTAAGATATGGATCCTAAATTAAAATTGCTTAAGGAAAAGGCCAAAGAAGGGCAGCTATGAGCGTTCCAAGTAGGAGATGATGATATTTTGTATATGAGAGGTAGGTTGTGTGCGCTAAAGGTTTTGGAGATCAGAAATAAGATTATGTAGGAGGTGCACCAATCTAAGTATTCAGTCCACCCAAGAAGTATAAAGATGTACAAAGATTTGAAAAGAAACTTTTGGTGGATTGGGATGAAAACAGAGGTGGCCAACTTCAAGGCAAGGTGTATGACATTACAAAGGACTAAAGTTGAACATTAGAAACTAGGAGGTTATCTCCAACCGTTAGAGATACCAGAATAGAAATAAGAAAATATTACAATGAGCTTTATGGTGGGATTGCCTTGTACCCCACTAAGTTATGATTATATATAGGTGATAATTGATCAATCGACTACTTTAGCTCATTTCGTTCCAATTCAGTCAACATACATCTTAGATAATTTGGCTAAGGTATACATCGATAACATCGTTAAACTACATAAAACTCCAACTAGCATCATATTAGATAAGGACACTCGATTCATGTTGGGATCTTATAGAAGTTTTCAAAAGGTCATGGGGATGATAATAGATTTGAGCATGGCCTATCATCCCCAAATTGATGGATAGTCAAAAAGAACAATCTAAACACTTGAAGATATGTTGAGGGCTTGTGTACTAGATTTCAAGGGAATTTAGAGTAAGTATCTACCATTAATTGAATTCTCTTACAACAATAGCCACCATAGCAATATATAGATGGTGCCTTAAGAAGCATTATATGGGCAAAAGTGTCATTTAGTCATTTGTTAGGATAAAGTAGGCGAGAAAAGGGTTACAGAACTAGAGTTGGTCCAAGTGACTATTGAAAAGGTCATAGTGATCCAAAAAGACTTAAGGAAGCTTACAATAGACAGAAGAGTTGGGTAGATTTGAAACAGAGGCCTTTAGAATATCAACCAAGTGAGAAGATGTATCTGAAAGTGTCTCTAATGTGCAGAGTAATGCACTTTGAAAAGGTTGGGTCCATGTTTTATGGGACCATTAGAGATGCTAAGAAAAGTAGGCGAAGTGGCATATCATTTAGCTCTACTCCCAAAAATGTCCAAGGTACACAATGTCTTCAATGTGTACAAACTTTGAAAGTATGAGTGGGAATCAAGTTATGTATCGGAAACCAAGCTGCTAACCATAAAGAAAAACTTGAGTTATAAGGATTTCAAGATGAGAATAGTGATTGAAAAGTGCAATTATTAGACCTTTCGCTATGTAAAGATCTAGTGGTCCAACTGTTCCAAAAGTGAAGCCACATAGGAGTTAGAAAAGGATATGATGAACTTTTATCCCCAACTATTTTTAGTGTAAGGAACGTTAAGTTTTTGAGAACGAAACATTTTGTAAGGGAGAGGACGTAATAACCAAAACTCACTTTTGTAAAAAAAAAAATACATATGAAAAGCACTATATGGCCAGCAAGTTTAAAGAGCCAATGTTGGGTTGCTTAAAAAATGAGTCATCGATCAAATGTGTCATAAAAAGGGGTGATGGGTGATGAGACTGAATTTAGGGGAAATAATTATGATGAAAGCAACTACGAGCTGGTCCAAAAGGAGGCCCATATGGCTGGCTGAGCTTAAGTGCTGATTTAAGGGACTTGATGGCCTAATGGAAGGGGGGATTAGTAAAGGAATTAAATCCCCTTGTAGTATATAGTTAAACCAAGGATAGAACATCAGAAAACTATAGAAAGTATAGAGAAATTCCACCCTACTTTAGTTTTGGTTGACAGCTAAAGGGAAGAGCAGAAGAAGAGAATTTTCCAACACACACTAAGGTAAACTCCTCATCTTGGGCCTTTCTTTTAAACTAAACTTATGTAGAAGATAGTAATATGAATTATATAGTATTTTGCAGGTTCGTACATTTATTTTAAGGTTTACCCATGCATGTGGATAGATAGAGTAGTTTATTTGATTTCATGTAATTAGAAAGTCATTATTTTGAATTGTAGATGCGATCAATTATGCTTTTAAGCTTATGTGATGATTTTATTTAGATAAACGTGTAGAAACATGAGGATATATTTGCATACATAAAGAGTATATGGAATTTATGATATTAAACCTTTCATGAACATGTATTTTAGAGATTTTATAAAACCCCACAAACCATAAGGGATGTACTTGATAAATGATGGATTTATTCAAAAAAGGGCTTTAAACAAGTCTTGGGATCAAGAATCACAAAGAAAAATGGGAAAAATTAGAAAACTCAAACTACCAAAATGACTCGAACAGAATCTAGATCAACCTCTATTGATTTAAATAGTGTGGTCAACAGGGATTGATCACAGATAGGCCTATTGTAAAAACAAAAGGCTTTTAGATTGATCCGCCTATTAGCATGATCAATCGTGCATGGGCAAGATCATAAACTTGTGAGAGTGGATCAACCAATCTACATGATAGGATCAATCGTGATGTCAATCCATGACATGCAATCATTAGCAATTGATTAGGGACACTTCTGATCGTAAATCTAGAATGTCTCCATCTTGATCCTAGTATGGTCCAATTGATCACGGGTCATCTAGATCGATCTAGAATTCGGCCAAATCAATCCAACTTAGCCCAAGGTCAATCTAGAATATTGTTTTGGTGAATTTTTCAATGGATTAATGTTTGTAATTGCTGATTAACCACAAATATGCATTTGGGACTTATAGGAATCATCAGTGACACAATTCAAGGATAAAAATCTTCTGAAATATGTGAAATTCAATCTAAAATAAATGTGAATTAGTATAGAACTATATAGGAAAGAATTATATCATGATCTAAAAATTGGGTTACATTCAAAAAATAAAGTCAATTTTTGTTAAATTGGAATTAAATTGGGTATTACTTTGATTGAATACGAACAAAGGAATCAAGATCAATGAACTACCAAATTAAGTGAGCTAATACCAAGTAAGTGGATTACCTGAAAATTTTTTACAATTGATTGCGAAATTTATGATTTTCCAGTTTGCAACGACGTTTTTAAGAGAAATTCTTCTGTAGTTACAAAATTTTTACTATTCTTAGTTGAAATTTGATTTATGCCAATTTGAAGTTCACTTTGCTATGAATTTTGGATGCGAACAAGTAACTTGAAATGCTTTATACAGAGTTCCCACTGAACTAGTTGATTTTGAAAAGTTTTTATGTTATGATGCTTACTGGAATGTACACTAGTGTATAGTATTTTAGGCCCTTCGACTAGGAATAAGTTGACTTTTTTAATTGAGGTCGAAGATTGATCCTACGCGACCCTATCAATTGGGGTTTAAGATTGAGCACATGACACTCTTAATCAGAGTTAAAGATTGAGACAACTAATAAGGCTACCGTAACTCTCCTTAATTAAGGTTAAAGACTATGACCTTGATCAGTAGATACAGTACACAAAATATCTAAAGTCATGAGCAGATTAACACAATGGGAACTAAAATTGGAAATGGAAACTCGTATTAGAAATTTGTTATTGTTGTGAAATGGTTATCAAACAATTATGAAATATTGATTATTTTATTATGTTCACATTCTAAAAAGTGTGTAAACCCCTTACCGGGTGATAAACCATTGCAATGATGTATTTCCTATTGGGTTTAAAGAATGACCACATATGTAAAAGAAATTTAGATTTTTTATGCAACAATGATTATTCAATAGTTTAGAAACTCTGATGAATTGGGCTTTGGTACCCTTTGAGATAACTATCTCAAAGGTTCCGCCATGTTGCATTTCAAAGGTTCTGCCATGTTGCATTTCTAATGATTGGGACCATGATAAACGGGCTGCGGCTAATCTAAACACATTTTAGGCTCAAAGTTCCATTGTAGTAAATCACTTTTAAAAGATTTTGACTAGCTCTCACAAAAACAATATCAATAAAGTTCAAACCTAAAGGATAAGAGACTTTAACATTTGAGAACAATTCCGAACTCTCTCTACCCTTTCTCAACTATTGATACTTCTCTGCGTCTTTTTCAACCTTTATATAGAGTGAGAATCTCAAAGTCCATATTGAACTTTGTGTCTTGTAGATCAATATCCAATTGCTTAAAAGTTAGGGAAATTTCTTTTCAAAGTTGCATGTTTATCATCAACTAACCAAGAACATAGAACTAGATTAGCTTGAACTCTTTATGGTATTTATCCCAACAATCTTCCCACTTTGAGGAATATAGGAAAACTTTGTCAAATCAATTGTGGTCTAGGATGTGTCAACATTTTAACCAACACATGCATTGATCCGTGAAACGTAATTTTTCTCTTTTCATGTCCCTTCTACAATTTAAAAATAGCAAAATTTTGAAAAATGAAAATAAAAATAATAAGTTAAAATAAAAATAAATAAAAGGATAAAAATAAAATAATTTAAATAAGCATAATTGTGTAATTTAACATTATGCAACAAATAAGTCTTATTTTCTTGATAATATAGTGTACTTGCATACTGATTTTAAGCCCCAAAAAACAAACAAAGCAGAAGTGAATAATTAATCATAAATGAATGTTTAAAATATGTAAAACAAAATAAATGCATAAAAAATTCTGACATTAGGTATTAACATGAATGTCCCTATGTATGATTTTTTATTTAATTTATAAAACAATATATGTGTGTGAAATATGATTTATTCATTTGTTATATTTAAATGCATGTTGAACCCAGTAAATTACTTTCTTTACTCTTAATACACCACATTCAAAAGAATACTATACAAGTAAATAAATGTCGCCATGCTTGAAGTCAATTCCACTACTTCTTGATTATATGCCTTCCACCTTATTGTTAAATTGAGATCTCACGAATATATAATCAGTGAAACACTAAAAATTTCAGTGTATCTAAAAGGACGCCGTCTTGAAAAAATAAGTTTAAAAATTTTAAATTTTAATTCGTTCTTTTCGAAAAAAGAATGTAAATACATGAATTTACGTTCTGATTATTCTTGGAAACAACATACATATACATATATATATATGTATGTATGTACATTGATTGGACATTGAAATATGAACAAAAAGAACCAAAACTTTTGGGCTGCAGTTCCATGGAGAGCCCACACACACACACACACACACACACACAAACACATATATATGTATATATATTCTTAGGTTATGGTTATGAGTCTCAATTTTGTTACCAAATGTAAAATTATTTTATAATCTATACTATATATTAAAAATAAGAAACTTCATTTTATTACCAAATGTTGAACTAAAGGTTACAATTCTCAATTTTGTTATGAAATGTAAAATTATTTTATAATATATACTATATACTAAAAATGATAATCTTCATTTTATTACCAAATTTTGAACTATTTTTTATATCTTTAACTTCTTTCTATATATATATATATATATATTCACTATCGTCCTTTAATTTTTATTTGTTTTATTTTTTCCGTCAATTTTCATTTACTATGTCACTATCGTCCTTTAATTTTTATTTGTTTTATTTTTTCCGTCAATTTTCATTTACTATGTTATTTTTCAACTCGCATTCCCAATTTAAGTTGCTTTATTTTTTTTGTAAATATTCAAGTTTTTATTATTTTCTCTTATTTATAAACGATATAAAGATTGTATTAAAAGAATACTACTAACTAATTTATATAATTATTCTTGCACATCGAGCGTGAGTGTGTCTTTTATCATTAGTGTTCAATATATATTTTGGCACATATTTAATTTCAAAAAAATTAAAATTAAAAGTAAAAGAAGTAGAATTTGTGAAGTCAAGAATATTTTACCTTATCACATTTTAGTCTTACCTAGTGTAAAATTATGTCTGATACTTCTATCACTGCCAATGCTCGGTCTTGGGCTCATTTATTTGTCATTCTACTTTTTGCATGATTAATTCAAGCCCAGGTCACATCTTCAAAACTAGTTTTATAACTTCGTTAACTCAAGCACCCATTCACACGAAGGTACTAAATTATATAAAATTGAGTACATAATATGTTCATGCAGTACTTTGATGTCAATGCACCTGCATCAATGAGTCCTTACTCAGTAAAGAAACAATCCACTTTATCGAAAGAGGATAACTAAAATTCACAAAACATTACTTGAGCACTTCACTATCCCACATTATGAGTTCCGAATCATTGGACATTCTACAGCAAACCCTCGTATTTAGAATATGATTTAGCTCCTTTTAAGGCTCAACCTTGCATCATAATGGACTTTCTTCTCTTCTTAAGGTGAATAAACTCAAAGCTTAACTCTTCCTTCAGAAAACAAGAAATAAATATGCTGTGTATGGGGGAGGGTATTTGGCACTTTCACCACCTTCTAACCCTTCACTACAAGAAATGTGGTTAATTGGAACGGCTTTTTGGCACAGTTTATCTGTGAAAGCCATTCCAAACTTGATTTGGGACAATTTTGGAATGATATTTTTTTCGTTCCAAAACGGGACGTTTCAAATTTTTTTGGCACGGGTTCCGAACATATGCTACATATCATTTATTAAGAAATGAAAATCATTTATTAAGAAATTCTGTGAAAATATGCTACATATCATCACAAAATATTTGCTCAATATTTTGCTGCAGATTCCATCCGCATATTGTTGCAGCACCATATTAACAATTTCTTTTTGCAGGAGATTTCTTTTCAAAATCAACTTGGTGCATTTGCTCAATATATATTTCCTTCAATCTCACAGATTTGGTCAACTTCCGCCTCGTTGGGAATGATTTTTTCTACTTTTAAGAACTTCTATACTCAAGGAAATAGATTAAATAAAATTTTAGCTATTTTGTAAAAATTGCATAGATAATTTTCACTTATTCTTGTGTCACATAAATACCAACTCATCACATATGGCAACAATACATGCACACGTATAGCTATAGGAATGATTATATTTGATGTGCTGGTTTGTTCCACCTAACACAAAATTTATTTTACAGGTTTTAAAGTCAAAATGAACCACCAATCAGGTATAAAATGCATTTCGTGGGAATGTGACTTCTCATTGTCGCGGTGGATGTGCTTATTCCACCGTCCCATAGAAGATACGTAATTAACAGAAAACATATCACTCATGATATTATTATTATTATAATAAAGAATATGATATGACCAATACTTTCGACATAAAATAATAAAAGTAAAAATTTAATAAATTGGATTAATAATCATAAGTAATAGTTGATTTGACAGTTTTCATTAATTTCAGCTACTAGTTAGTAATTCATGTACACTCATACGTGTGCATGTAAAATTTAAAATATAATTTATCACGTAAGCACATAAGACTGTGCTTTTATTAATAAATATTTTGAATTATTTATATGAGTATTTTATTTTATATCATCTTACAAAAAATTGTTTGTTCTGATTATAATAAAATTATGTGATCGTATTAATGAAACAAAATATAAATTTTTATATTATAAAAATGCGTTAAAATTTTATATCGAATGAGGGTAAAATAAAAAATTAAGAGAAAAGATCAATAAACAAGGAATAAATTAAGTTAATTTTAATTCAAAATACTTAAAAAGGAAATATAAAAAAGTGAGGAAAAGTACACAAGATAAATAAAAAAGGCATCTTAGTCTTTTTACTTTAATTAGAAAAAGGTAGCTAGTTATAATATAAATTATAAATTTAGGTTTATAGTCGTATTTTAGTAAATACATTGAAATGATTAAATATAGTTATTATAAGGATTTCACACTTAATGATATAGTGTGTGTATGTGTGTGTGTAAAGTGTGAGAATGATTTCGTTGAAGGATTATTTGGATATGTTATGTACTTTATAAAATGTGAACTCAACGTGAGCCACCAAATTAGGTTTCAAATAAGCATCATTTAGGACCAGTAAAACCGGCATAGTGATGCATGTTTAATTTTTTTTATAATATAATTTATTAATTTTATCAAATTATATTCAAAATGTAATCAATTTGAAGCTAAAAACATAAGAAAAATCAAAAATTAAAAGAGGGATTGCTTTTTTGGAATATTAAAGAGAGTGAATTAAAAGATGTAAAAAAGCATGAGAAAAATATAAAATTATTTTAAATAAGAATCAAATAAGGGCATTATAATAATTTAACATTGGAAAAAAAATTCAAATCCTTATTCCTAACATATGGAATAGAATATGTAATAAATAATATAAAGAAAGAAGTTTGAAAACTAAAAGAAAAAATAGAACAAATGAGAATCGGGAAATGAAAAAAATAAATAAAAATTGAGAAAGTAGTGAAGATAGCATTCAAAGAATTAACAGAATTTTAATAATTACACGTTGTACAATCAAAAGCTCTCATATTATTAATATAGTATAAATAGATTAGTGATAAAAGATACCTTCAAATATGTGCATAATTAAATAAATTAATTAATAATATGTTGTAAGTACAAATTTTATTGTACTAATAAAATAAAAATAAAAAAGAGAACTAAGAAAAAGAAAAAGTAGGACAAGTTAAAAGTAGAAATAAATTGAAAAAATATAATAAATTAATATTGATGGAAGATAATGAAATAAATAAAAATTAGAGAAGAGTGAGAATAAATTATATAAATAAGTACTGGTATATTAGTAATTGTATTTGAGTGTGTTGGACAATAGGGTAAAACTGTAAATTTACAGTGTATAATTGAATTAACATCAATCTATTAATAATATAGCGTAAATAGGACACCTCAATTTAGAGTCGGACACGCTTATCCATGTGTTCCATGAAAATATTACTAGGGAAAAAATAGTACCATTCGAAATATAATTAGTAGTAATACCTTTAACAGCGAATTTATTCTTTTTGTTAATTAATTTCTTGGTTTTATCTTTTTGATAATTTCTAGCAATAGTTGTTTGGTATTTTAAATTCTTCAACGGATTAAAATTATCTGTCCTTCTAACTTATACACAAAAAATTATTCAAATAATCTATTTCAGAGTATAACAGTAGCTATTAAAAGTCTTTTTCTCCATAATAATTTGAGTAATTTGCTAGAATCTAACAGCATTGTTAATTGAAGAAATAAAGTAACGTTGACTTGTGGCATAGATTGGACAGTTGTTGACTTAAAAACAAAAATGCCCATTATTTAGCTTCTTTATGTAGTTGCAAGAGAAAAATATGTACCAATTGAAAATGACTATAGTGCTTCAATATGCTTATCTTCCACTCATTGCAGCTGCTCTCCATCATGTTATTTCAACTCTCATTGCTCTAGAAAACCCCAATCTGCAAAATATGCGGTCGAACTGATGTTGAAATCCAACTTGGGAGTCAAGGTTTTGAGCCGTTGACTATAATAAACAATATACATATAAACATACACAATAAAAGTTTAAACAAAAAAAATATTTATATTTAAGTATTCACAAAATGCACATCGTGAATACTAGGATGCCATGCTTTGCTTTAGACACATTTTTGAACATTTACCCCTAAAAAATACAAATAAGAAATACCTTACAAATATACATTGCTTCGAAAGGAAAATTCTCTCTTTTATATATATATAGTATGGGTAGACTTGGTGTTGTACTTTTGATTCAAATTTAGTATAGTTGGGTTGCGATTCTATATGATAATTTTCAAATAGATGTCATAATGCAACTATGCACACAGAACAAAATGTTGAAATAAATATAAGAATCTGTAATATGTTTACACAATTTGGAGGCGACTTCCAACATCTGTAGGGCACTCGCCCAAATCAAACAAATTCATTAGTCAAAGTGAACAATATATCATGACATAAACAAGGCCATTGTCTCCCTAAGACTTTATCAAAGTCAAATCCACACTTGATTTCAATTAGTTGGTATAATCTAACATTCAACTCTTGTTAAGCGATGAGTTAAACTCCCTTTAAACCCCAACATTATCATTAACATGAAGTATTTAACTTACAATGTCTTGTAAAACCTCAAGACAAATGTATCGTGTGTTTATAGGTGGATGTTTTATTTCTTAAGTTCACTAAACTCTTGTGGAAGGCACATCCTAGTCTTATCATGACTCTGTACTATATATCCTTTTTTTACCTCCACAAAATCTATATGAATTAGTTGGAAAATATTTCCAAATATTTAGATGAAATCCTTGTACAAATTCTGTCCTAGTTAGCACATTGATGTTGCAATTTTACATCACAATTTCCTATTCTTGTAGGATACTTTCCCTCAAGTGTTGATCAAATTTCTATATTTCAAGTTACCATATCTTTTCTTGTGTTTTGAAGATATGTTTTGATTTGATCAAAGCTCTACTAATTTGGAATGATTTTCATCACTTTTTGAACTTTGATAATTATGGCAATGATGAATGTCAAAACTACAAAATTTAACAAGATTCTTAACTTTCAGAATATGGAAATAAATGAAGTTTACATTTTCTAATTTTGTGATGATTCTTTATCAATATTTTACACTTTCTAATTTGTACTGCATAAGTACTAATTCACATAAAAATGCCAACAATTTTTCCATTGGTATTGTGTGGTACAACTCCATTTTGAAAAATGAATTCTATGAAAATTGAGCATAATATTGTAATAATAAAAATTTGATTAAAGTAAAAATATTTTTCTACATAAAGATAAACAATCCCACCACATCAAGCACTTGAAGTTCCAAGATCAATACAAAAATAAGAATCCAGTTTCAAGTATAAGGGCTTCAGCATGGTGAAGTTAGCCTAATTCTTCAGTAAATCTATCTTGCAGTTGGGATATCACAAGAAAGCTAATATTTCAATGCTAAAAATAGAAAAAAAACCATAGACATATTAGTAGCAACTAACAGAAAATAGCAAAAAACACTAGAAAACTATCAGAAGAAATAACCAGCAATCAGCAAAGTAGCTAAGTAAGCATTCGTAGATCTCTCCCTAAAGCTAAGTAATCAAAACAAACTAGAATACTACAAGTACTCTCTCTTAATGCAGAGTTAACCTCAAACTCATCCTTCAATGGTGCATAATTGTAAACCCCACCCCTCAAAGCACACTCCTCCTTTGCAACATAAAATGTCAAAGATCAACCAGTCAAGGGGGGAGGCTAGTGCTTTAACATCAAGAGGTAGCAGGTCCAACTATAGTAGGAACTTCATCAATTGACGGATCAAAGGGTAGTTATTTAGCAACAGTCCTGGCTCTTAAGTGAGGTAATATGACATTAATATCTCACTTTTGCATTTGTAATTGTCTGATTTATGCATCTATACTTTTGGACAAACCCTTGACAAAAATAGAGTATAAGTTAAGACTAAATCATTCACCTTTCTCAAGTATATCAAGTGTGCACTATAAGCCATAATTTTAGTCTTGAGTGTAGTTTCATCCATTTTCACATTTATCTTCATGCTCAACAATTTTGAGATCAAAATGGTATAAGGCAAATGTCCCATAGTAGATTAGATCTCTACATGATACTAATACAACATGTTTCAAAAAATCTCATCTCCTAAATCTACCTTTTTTTGTCCCCAAGCAATAGAGCACTATTACTATCTCCTTAGTAACCTATGTGGTGTTTGTGACAGGTAGCTAACTTGTTATAACAAACTTATAAATCAAAATGTACTTCATGTTCAGATAAGATAACTACATAAATGTAATGATTAACTAAATAAACAACCTGTTAGCAGTCAAAACTTGAGAAACTTCATCATAGTTAGCCTTAAAGTCCTTCGGATACATTCCGTCTAGATTAGTTACCTAAGGTCCCAACACTGAGTTAATTTGACTTGGTGAAATTCTAGAAGTTTACCATGAACATAGATGTTGTCGTGCTATGAATACTTGTCATCACTTGCACCCTTCGTAAGATTGCTGTAAAACTCATTTACGAACTTAGAAAATTAATTTTTCAAATATTTCATAACATCAAACAAAGTAAAGTCCTTCACAACATCCATAGGACTTATATCCTTGTACTTCATTGTGCCTAAAATTTTCTTAGTAGTAGAAGTTCTAAAACATAAAAGATCATAAAGTACTACTAGTTGTGGGGTTTCATCATGTTAATTTTCCTTTTCTTCTTCTTTTACTTAAATGGCTTCTTTGTTTCAAGTTTGATATTTTTCCTTTTCTTTTGCTTTGAAGGCTTTTTTGTTTCAGGCATGATCTTTTTCTCTTTCTTTTAGCCTAACGTAGTAACAGATTATGAATGTTCTTATTTTTTGATGGGCATTGTTCGAGTCTCAATCATTTTTATCATTAGAGCAGGTTGCTAAAACTATTCTCCTATAACTGAAATTCCAATGTTAGTGTTTGGTTATTTGTCCTCTTGTTTATTTTCAAGAGCTCCTTCCAGATGGTTCCAAGGATTTTGCCTCTACCCAAGTTTCTTATGGAATTGCAGTGTTTGCAACCTCCTTAACTCCTTTATCACATTAGAATTATTTGTAATTTCCTCTGCTAATGGAATCTCGTTAAACAAAGGTTCAAATGGTACTAAGCTTGTTCCAAGAATAGTTCTGATGTAGTTAGAGTTCAATTTGCAAGGTTGATGGTAGTGTCAAATTCCTCCTAGTGTTCCTGCAAATGGTTGGATTGCAATTGGTTTTCTTCTTCATTATCAAGTCCTTTAAGTAATGCATCTTGATACAAACAAGAAAGTTAAGTAAAGAAGATTAGATATCAACAAATAAATAGATATTTGGAGGATTAAGAGTCCTTAGGGAAGAAGGACAAAAGATTAAATAGAATCCATGTAATCATAGAAAGGTGGTTACACAAAAATCTAAGAAATCTCGCTTCAAAAATTTTCCCATTTCTTCCACTTTGCTAATAGGCTTCATGGGCCATGCTTTAGCTAAGCATTGTGTAGCTTTCTACTTGATGTCTCAATTATTTTTTGGTTTTAAACCTTAGTCATAATGTTTGTGTATTGTGACTATGTTGCAATATGGTCCAAGATAATTATTTTGTTCACCACTAACTCCCAAACAAAGGATGCTTGATGTCAATATGTTTGTGTCTACTATATTGCGCAAGACTCTTTAAGATGTTTATGGTTCTTTTCTTATCACACGTAACCAAAATCTCATTTTGATGAATGCAATAGTCATGTGACATTTGCTTTATCCAAATAAGTTGTGTATAACATGCAGTGGCCACCATGTATTCCGCCTCGACGGTGGATAAAAAAAATTAAAATTTTATTCTTATTATACCATGAAAAAAGGTTATTTTTAGGCAAAAACTCTAGTCATGCTCTTTCTATCATCAATATTATCTACCCAATTAGTGTTACTGAATCTAACTAAATCAATATTAGTGTTTTTAGAATACCATAATCTAATGTCTACAATTGAATTGATGTAGCAAATTACATGCATTGTAGTACTTAGATGGTTTTACTTAATGAATTTATTGGAACCATGCACACACTCCCACGTTGTAGCAAATATTTTTTCTGCTTCCTGTGAGATAAATCAGCTTGGTTGACAGTCATTGATATTCCAACACCATTAAAATTCTCTTGCTAAAATTTTTTCACCAATCTTCTAGAATATTTCCTTTGACATATGAAGACACCATCATTGCATAACTTTACCTACAAGACCAAAAAAAAACTACGTTCACCAATCACACTTACTTCAAACTCTTTTTTGCAGAGGGGGCACGAACTTGTCCACAAGTTGTCGAGAAGTTGATCAGAAGATTGTGTCGTCCACATCAATTTGAGCAACCATGATGCAGGTGTTGGAATGCCTCATAAACAAACTTTTGTCCACTCCTCTTACATATCATTTTGTTCAAGTGATATTTTGTAAACCTTTCATACCATGGCCATGGTACTTGCTTTAATATATAATGCCCTTTTCAAATTGTGAATGTGATGGGGTTTCTTTAAATCCTCAAAGCTCATGAGTTGTTATACAAATACCTCTTCATGTAGGATGCTATTTGGTATGGTTTAAAGTTGGGTCTAAGAAATAACTATGAGTAGCTAATAGTTTCAATTCTTGCTAAGGGAGCAAGAGTTTAATCAAAACCCATGCCCTCAACTTGTGTGCACCCTAGGGTGGTCATCCTTACCTTGTTATGTATGATGTTTTCATGTTTATCGATTTTGTTTTTGAAAATTCTTTTTGTACCAATGATATTAACATGTGCTGGCCTTTCCACTAGCTCTCAAATGTCATTGCAAATAAATTGCTTGAGTTCTACCAGCATTTCCAAGATCCAATAGGTATGGTATATCTAATGAGGACTCAGTAATTCACACGTTCCATTCGTATGGTTTTCCATTAGTCATCAATGCTCTTATTGATTGCATTAGTTTGATGATTTTTCTTGATTCATGATGATGTTTCTCAAACTAACTATCGGGAATTATGGTGACTATGGTTTTTTTATTAGCAATTGGTGCATCAGATTCCTTCTCTTTACTCTATTGCACCTCATTGTCCAATTCTTCATCCTTTTCAAGGGAAATTTGTATGTGCGTTTCCTCAACCACATTAATATATTCCATAACCCACTTAGTTCATGAGCTATAAACTCGATAGGCTGATTTGTGGTTGAGTAACAAAGAAAAACTATCATCATTTTTTGTATCAAACTTATTGGATGGTTCTTGATCTTTTAGGATAAAGCACCCGTTTCCAAAGAAATGAAAGTATTTAACTTGGATTTACTACCTTTCAACAACTCATAGGGAGTCTTTTAAATCACTATTCTAAGAGGAATTGATTGATAATGTTGCATGCAATGCTTAATGCCTCGAACCACCTTTTTTAGCTCATCTTCTTGGTATTGAACATGACATAAGCCATTTTTGGTATTAACCATTTTTTCCTTTCCAAAACATTGTTTTTTTATGGTATTTGTATCAAGAAAAATTGGTGATGAATTCCATTTCATCACAAAATTTTCCAAACTTTAGGTTCTCAAACTTGAGCCCAACATCACTCTGCATCCCGACGATCTTCCCATGGGTCCTTTCTCCCTTGAATTGGAGTTGCAGGCATATTTTCTTAGAAGTATTGAAAGTTGGTAACTTTTCTCTGAAAAAATATATCCAAGTGTAGTGTGAAAAATCATCTACATAGACAAAAATATATTTCTTACCTCTCAAACTTGCAACATCAATAGGATTCATAAGATCCATGTATAACAATTCCAAGGTTGTGGAATCATAGAGATGTCACAACACCTAATGTAACTTCCTACATCACTTTTCCTTGTTGACACAAGCCTTATAACCCATCCTTCATTTTTTGTGAGAACAAGTTTTCCTTTAATTGCACGAGTTCTAAAAATAATTTTTTGATCATGGTAGTTGAGGTGTCCTAACTACTTAAGCTAAATTTCACTCTCATTTAGGTTTGTTCTAAGGTATTTTGCAACATCTTTCGAAAGGTAATAGTTGTTGGACGACCAACTCTAATCAACACTTGATTGTTGTTTGCATCATTTACATAACATTTGTGTCTTACAAACTGAACATGAGTTCTAATCACACAACTAGAAAATACTCAAAAGGTTAGCCTAGAGTATTTACACATGTAATATGCCCATAAGTTTTGGAATCTTTAACACATGTAGCAGACCCATTCTAATCACTCTAGCTTTCTATTTATTGCCAAAGGTAACATGGCCTCCAATGAAACTTATATAATTGGTTAAGTTTGCCTTGTCCCTTGTTAGGTACCTTGAGTATTCACTGTTAAAATACTAGGTGGTGTTAGAGCACACCTAGGCAATAATATAAGTGGTATAGCAATATATGTCAAATTTTTTGACCCACACCATCTTGTATAATATCTTAGTCCTTGTATTAAACTTGAGATCAATGTTTCTCCCATTTATAAAGTCTATCAAGATAGTAAATCATTTCATAAAATCATGACTAGATTTATGATAATACTCACAATGACCTTTGTACTGTTGAGTTCCTCGTTTATTGTTTTCCATTGTTGTTGCGAGACTAGGTGCAATAGCCTTCGCTACTTCACTAGGTGCAACACTAGGGTCCTTTCCAGACTTTAATGACTTGACCTCATTAGTGTGGCAATGTTTTATCGTACATCATTTTGTACATAGATACTAATTATTCATAAGTCACTTTAGAGTTAGTATTGCTATTGCAGTTTGATTGCGTGTCTAGAGTTGAAGTATTAATATATATAGTCTTGCCCATTGTTCTAACACTCAATGTGAGATGATTATTTATTTGCTCATCCTCACTCCAAGTTCTGGCCATTGATTTCCTTGTTTCTTCAAGGTCTCTGCACTTTTGGTAAAGATATGTCCATAATTGTCACACTCAAGGCATGGAACAACTTTCCTTTGCAATTTGTGTTCGAAATCCCTCTTAATGCTCTTGTTGCCAACTTCTTAGGTCTTTCAGAGGAATTAGAATTGTAGTTGGAGGGTTTTTTTGTTCTTTCTTCATAAACTTCTTTAATTTACAAGCCACGATAACAACCTCATCTATAGTGTTGTCGTTCTCCTCATCTAAGCTACTTTGTTCAATTTTTAGCATCATCTTCTTCTCCTTTTTGGATTGAATCATGTTCATTTTAAAAGTTTTAGTGTGCCTATCAATTCATCAAGTCTCATCCTTTCAACACCTTGAGCCTCCTCAATGGCCGTCCCCTTTGTAGAGAAACATTCAAGGAGTGAATGCAAAGTCTATTAGCCTAGTTTCGTTTCAGAGTACCTTTTCTAAGTTGATGTGCTTGGTAGGCTATGTCTCAAAGTTTTCTATTAAAAATGGCAATTATCTAATTCTCATCCATCCATAACTCTCAAACTATGGGGCAATCATTTGAAATTTAGAAATTCGGACACTGCTTTTGCTTTCATGGATATTCTTGAAGATATTCGACATTTCCTTTGTAGTTTCAAATAGAAATCAATTTGAATTGCTTGTAACAACTTTAGTGAATATAACATTAATTGCTTTTAAGTTTTCGAGGGTTGCCTTTTTCTAATTAGACATCCAATCCTTCACATCCTTGACAACATTGTGCCTTCTACCTTTGTTACTGGGGGCACTCTATTAATTGTTGATGGGACTTTAGGTTCTTATTAAGATATTTGATGAAAGCTCTTATCTAAGATTTTTAATATGAATAATTGGTTCCATCAAGAAATGGGGCCATGTGATTGAAGCACCTCTCTCGGTACTTATGGTCAAACCACCAATTCCAAGATCACACTTGTCTTGCAAATTAAGTTCAAAAATGGCGGCAAGACGCTGATGCCACATCCAGATATAGTTAGACCAAGTGGTGTAATTTGCGTCAAATTTAGTGCAATTATGTTGTGATTCCACTAGGCAGTTTTCAAGCAAATGTTATAATACCATCATGCACATTGAATATAAAGTAAAAATAAATACAAGAACATGTAATATGTTTATGTAGTTCAGAGACCACCTCCCACATCTACAAAATGCTCAACTAGATAAAAAATAAATAAATAAATAAAATAATTCACTAATCAAAGTGAACAATAATACATCATACCACAAACACGAGCCTTGTCTCCTTGACGCTTCATCTAATCAAATCTGCATTTGATTTCAACTAATTAACACTCTGCTTTTGTTAAGTGACAAGTCATACTCTTCTTTGATTTCAACATCATCATTGACATGAAGTCTTCGAACACATAAGGTCTTGCAAAACCGTAGTACAAACATATTATGTTTGTGTTGGTGGGTGTTTTCTTTCTTAAACTCATTAAAGTCTCATGGAAGGCACACCTTTGCCTTGTCATGATTTTACTCTATTTATCCACATTTTGTCTACAAAATACTACGAATTAATTGGAAAATATCCTCTAATATTCAAATGAAATCCTAGTTCAAATTCTTTCCTAGTCAATAAGCTAATGTTGTTTCACATTAGTTTCTTATTCCTGTGAGATACCTTTTCTAAAGTGTTGCCATCCCTATTCTTCAAGTTTTCAAATCTTTCCTTATGTTTTAAAGATATGATTTTCTTTGGTCATAGCTCAATCAATTTGGAATGATCCCCTTCTCTTTTTAGGTTTAAATAATTGTGGCACTGACAAATTTCAAAACTCTCAACTTTAACGAGAGTCATAACTTCTACTAGGAAATATAGGAAGTCTACATCTTCTAATTTGGTCAAGATTCTTTATCAATATTTTCTACTTTATAATTTGTATTACACAAGTATCAACATATACAAAATACTGACAATATTTATGTATAGATTTTCAAAAATTTACTGATTACTTTGACATAAAATCAAAACATTACAAAACCTCTGCATATAAAATCACATTTTGATATATTAATAATTTAAAAATTAATCATTAAGCCATTATATGATCACATCATTCAATAATATAAATACACTAAAACAAACAAATCACACGCTCACACTTGTCATATAAACATCCAAAAATAAACTAAAGAACATACACACTTATTAATTTTACACTATTGATAATATTCAAACAACACTATTATTCATCACTCAAAAAATAACTTTCAAACAGATACTATTTATATTTTTCATGCAATTGAACTTGGCTATTTTTATTGAACATGAGTAGATTGGGAAAGAAACTCTATTGATTGCATGTGCATTTTTATATACTAACGTGATTTGTTGTAAAAATAAAATTGTGCTAGTAAGTGAGTGTATATTTTATTAATTTGAGATGATGAGTGTCGTTGTTGCTGTGATTACTACTATAGTAGAACTATTGTCAATACTAAAACTACGACTACCACAACTGCTGTCATTAGTAACACCATTATTAATTATATTTTAATTATTAGTGCCATTAGTAATATTGTTTTGATCATTACTGTTGCTCGAATTTAATATTAGCATGGGTATTATTTGTATTAGAATTAATATTATGATGAGGAATTTCGTCATCGTGATCATCGTTTTCGATCATCATCATCATTGGATGTAGTGTAACAAAGAAGAGAAAATTGAGGGAGTATAAAGTCACACAACAGAGAAACAAATATTAATTAATGGAGGAAAGAGAATAATGTGATGGTTTTAATAGAACGAGAAATTTGTGAGAATAGAAATTTTAAGAAAATTTTTCTGAGATAGGAATTACATGGTGGCATTTTGGGAGAAAATTTTCCAGATTTCAAATCTCTGAGAGGTCAGCGTCATCTAGTCACAGTCACATTTTTTATTTATTACTTATAAAAGACTTAGTAATCTGAAATACAGGATAATTGGAGTGCATTTTTTTGTAATTTAAAATCTATTTTTATTGGGATAATCAAATAAAAAGGCAAACTCAAACCATCTATCCAATAATTTAAAGGAGGCTTGGGCTTTGTTTGGACGAGAATTATGGTAGGGAGGAGAATTGGAGTAGATACCTAGGATTAACGTAAAAGGAAGAGCGAGAAAGGGAGAAAAAAATTTGTTATTTTATCATATTGTATGTTTGGAAGTATAAATTTTGATAGAAGAAAAGTAACCTCCTCTCCAGTCTAGGTAGTAGCATGGCAATTCCAAATTTAAAAATAATTATGACTTCTTATACACACACTATTGTATTATGGCTAAAACTCCATTTGGTCTTTTAGTCAATTTTCTAAAATGTCCTTACACAATTAACTTAATCTTTCAAAATTATAGATTAAGTATATCTATCTATCTATCTATATACAGACACAAAACATGATACAAACAGTGGTTTCTTTTTCCACAATATTCTTATAGATAACTTTTTTTCTATGTTATTGAGGATACCAAAGACTTTTTTATTTTTTAATATATGTTTAAAATACTCTCTTTAATAAATTCTATTATAAGCACTTCTTTCTGTTTTACAATGTAAAGGTAAAATAAAATAGAGATTTTATTAGTAAATTATTCATTTTAAACCTATATTTAATAGCTTAGGTCTATTTTTATTTTTATTTTTTCTAAAATATGATCACTTAATACCGATAACTTAAATTTTTTACATTTAAATAATTGATTTATAATTTTTTTATGACACACGCGATAAGTATGTTCAAATGCTCGTGTGTGTGTGTGCATATTATTCAATCATGCAATTTTCTTACTCTGAGGTAATCAAAAGAATTGAGAACATGTTTCTTTTTACTCCCGTTGTTAATTTGAGAATTACAGTCCACCAAATATATTATGCAATTATTAATATATATATATATATATTGTATGTATTTAAAATATTTTTCTTTTAAAATGATATAAATTCTATATGCATACTATGATATAAAATGTAAGATCAACACAACAATGCAAATAAGAATTAACACTTGGATAATAATGTATGCAATGCTCCCACCATACACATAAAAGGAGGGTCACCTGTGAGTAGGCAAGGCCACGGTTTCATTTGTGAGGCCAACACTATGAGTGGGGAGCACTGCTCCCATAATGTCCAATTATTGCTTGCAAATAAGATATGATGCGAATACTAAATGCTAAACACTGAAAATGTTTAAGAAACGATTGATTTGAGACTTTGTTGTGTCATGAAAATAATAGAGATTTCATTGAAAAAAAATATGTTTTGTTGTAAAATTTTGAAAGATGATGAAAATTTTAATTTTTTTGAATTTGTGAAATTATATATATATATAATTGATTAGATGATAATATAGTTTATAAAGATAATTATTTTTTTTAATCTACCAATATACATAAATGTGAATGTAACTTTGCATATACATAGATATCAATTTGATTGAAATAGGTGCCATGATTAAATTTTAGATATATCTTTATATATAAGAGTGAATAATTAGAATTTAAAATTTAAATGAAAATCTCTTGGAGTGTATATTGTGTGTGTGTGTATCTAATTTGAGTAAATTTTTATAGAAAGAAAATAAGTGAAAACTGAGAAACAAACTTAGACCAAAAAAATGCGAAACCATGTGAACGCGTATCCTACAACCATCAAGCCGGGTTTCATATAGTGCTTGATTATATCATTCTCTTGCTAGCACACATATGTTTATACAAGTCCAATTAATCAAAAATGATTTCACATTCATATTATTTTATGTAAGTAATATATCAAAAGAACAATCAAACAGATTTTTTTCCCCCCATTTTTGTATCATTTATATTAAATATAAACCACTCCAACCCTATCTAATTTGCACAAAAGTGCACCTTCGGTTTCCTAATTTTTCAAAAAAAAAAAAAAAAAGTCATTCAATCATTATAATTTTAAAATTCTCTCTTTTTTTTCTTACTTTTATACAATTTTTACAAAAAATACACATTAAAACCCAAAAACACTCAAAAACCAAGATAAACATATTGATTCCTATTTCCCCTTGCGACTTCAATTCCAATAGCACATAATATACACTATCTATTTGTGCACTCTCTGTGAGTGTTCGTATAAAATTTAAAATATAATTTATTATATACAAACACAATCTTTTATCTTATTATATAGATATTTTCAATTATAAAGTAGGCATATTGAATATTATAATTGGATTATAACATGTATTACGGTTATTATGAAGGTCTTAGGCATAATATACAGAAATGTATACAAGTCTCTCTTTGTTGAGATAAATCGGACTTTGTTGTTGTGAATAGTGAATTGGATACTCCGACAAGAGTCAAGATTTTGTCTGCAAATGTCTGCATCTCAAGTCAAGTATATACACCATCAACTCCCATCTCAATTCCACTTACTTTTCTCTTTCGGCAGTAAAGCCAAGTTCAAATTATCCAGCCCACTTTGACTTTCTGGACCCATATGATTCTTCCCTAGTCGGGCCCCACTTGGTACCTTTATTTCACTTCTCTATCAAAATAGACACAGGATATTACAAGTTGCTCAGTATTTTCAGGAGAATAGAGAAGAAACGCAGCAAGTTAATTTCAATAAATTACTTTACAGGTGGGTGAAGGCAAAGGGACATGTAGGGTTCAAATTTTGCCCATCCTGAAAGTTCTTCACCAATAAATCTGAAGCACAGCACATTATCTGATGCAGCTTGTTAGCATGTGCTAAAAGCCAGCCAGTGAAATCCGAGGCCAAACACAGGCTTAGAGATTCTCAATTGAGTCAAATTTGGCTCCTTTAGCCATAACTATTGACAATAAAATAAATAAAGATGCGTTCAAACGACCTTAAACACTGCTTAACAATATATAAATCAGAACCACACTAAGTTGAGGAATGTTTATTTGGAGGGTGTTTGGCAAATTATTTTTAATATATTATAAAATCAGTAACATTTGTGATGTTTTTGAAACTTTTAAAATCATAGATTTTATTTTAAAAATAATTTGTAAAGTGTTTAAATAAAAATAATAAGATCATCTTATAAAACTTTGTTAAATTAATTTAAGTATGATTAGATTAGGAGTTGAAATTCCAAATTTATCACAGTTACACTGCTATTCCATTGAGCAATTTCTCAATAGATATAACACCACCGCACATAGAAAATAGAAATTAAAAGTAAGCACAAGGATACACAATATATTTAACTAGTTCGAAAAGCACTTCTTATGTCTATGGGGCATCCTCCAAATCAAACAAACTACTAATAAACGTGACAAATGATACATCATACCATTCTCAATTACTTAGTGCGTTCTAACACTCTACTCTTATTAAGTGACAAGTCAATCTTTCCTTTGATCCCAACATCATCATTGAAATGAAGTATTCAACTCACAAGGACTTGTAAAGATTCTATGTAAAAGTATCATGTGTATTCAATTCACAAAGACTTGTAAAGATTCTATGTAAAAGTATCATGTGTGTGTAAGTGAGTATTTTCTCTCTATAAATTCACTAAACTCTCATCACAGGCGCACCCAAACCTTCTAATGCCTCTGCACGATTTATACTTGTTTTCATCCATAAAAATTGTGTAAGTCAACTCCAAAATATTGCCAAATTCCAGGCGGTAGTTTCCTAGTTCGACAGGATATTTTTCATTTGCAGGTTGATCTATTCCTATTTTTTAGCTCCTTATGTCTTTCCTTATCTTTTGAAAATATTATCAAATATGATTCATGCTTAGCCATTTTGGAATATTTCCATCTTTTTTTAAACTTTGATAATTATAGTAAAGTCAAAGTCCACACCTTTCGATATCTTGCAAGATTCTTCTATTATTAGAATATGAAAATACTTAAAGCCCACTCCATTAATTTTTTTTTCAATATTTTTTAAAAATATGTTTTACTTTTAATTTGTGTCATATAAGTTCCAACTCACACCAAAAATGCTAACAATCTTCCCCTTTAGCGTTGTGTGGCACAATTCTAGTGAATTTCATAAACTTTGACACAATATGGAAATAGAAAAAAATAGTATTCTTGAAAAAAAAAATAGATATCCTAATATATTAAGACCTTGATGTTGGAACATCATCCACACAATAGGGCAACAAATATTAGTTCCTTTGGCGTTGCAACATCAGATTAGGACAAAAAACATTAAGACATAAAACCAAACAACTCCCCATAAAAGTTGTGACTTCATTTTGACATCCAATTGCATCATGTTGGAATACCATCAATTTAACATCCATCTTCCAAATAATATTTCTCCCCTTTAGTGATATAGAATATCAAAGAAAGAATTGGAGTGTCAAAGAACAACTGTAAGCTCCAACTGGCAAGATCATCTCCCAAGCTTTTGCTCATCACACGGTAATGTTGGAACATTACTAGTAGGGCAAGTCTAATCTATAGTTAACCTCTAGAGTAAAATATTCATAACTATCAGCAAAATTAGTAAAAAAGGTCAAAGAAAGTTTAAACTTTTATCAACTTCTTCAATTGGAGGGTTAGTGTTGTGACAACAACAAGTACTCCAAGTTCGGCACAGTGGATATAGCATGGTATGATCAAAATGTTTCAAGGATAATCTTCAGCAAAGTTATCCTAGAATTGGGACATCAACATCACAACAAATAATATTTCCATGCAAATGATAATGTGGGTAAATATCAATCAACAAGGACTGAGTAGTAGTAGTTGAAAAGCATAGAAAACCACCAAAAGGTACCACTTAATAATTAGCCAAGCATCTAAAAAACTCCTCCTAAATCTAAGTAGCCAAAAATCCATGAAGGTCTCTCTCTCAATTGGGACTTTCCCTCATCTATAACCAGAACTCTATTCATTTACTAAGCTCTTTCTCAGCAAGTATTCTCCCTTAATATATAATGTCAAAGGCTAACCAAGAAAGAGGGAGGCAAGTACTACAGCATCAAAAGAAAGATGGACTTGCAACAACATGGGTTGCAATGCCAATTAAGTTAGAGGGAAGTGTGGCAACAATTATTTGTAAGGAGGCAATATGTTGATCAAGCTTGTGCTTCTTTCCCAAGTGAATCAACCTTGCATGGAAAAGCAACCTGTGGATAGTTAACACTTGAGCCACCTCATCCAAGTCAGCTTAAAAATCATCAAGGAAAATTATACTTAGATCTCCCACATCATATCCTAACCCCACCTTAATATGCCAAGGTGAAACTCTAACAGTTTTGTGATAGATGTATACCTTGTGGTACCAAGGGTACTTAGAAACACCAACATCTTCATAGATATTAATGTCAAATCCTTGCCCCAAATTTGGGTAATATGCATCCAAACAATTCACAACAATAAACAATCCGAATTCACAAAACTGATATCTTTATACTTCATCATGTCCAATTTTCTATTAATAGTAAAAATATAACGTGTAGAAATTTTAACCTTGTTTTGTTTGCTTTGGTTAAGTACTTTAAGCTATGGGCTTTAGTAACATTGAATTTTCCCTTTTTCTTCTTTCACCTCAAGGGTTCCTCTTCTACAGGTGTCTACCTCTTCTTTTTTCATGAACCACTAGTAATAAGAGTTTGGGTTTGCTTCTAACCTTCATCTAATGGGTCTCCAAAAGGAACAACAATTAGGTCAGTACGCTTCTAGCTTTGGAGCGGGGGACATACTCGATTTAAGTGCAACAGGAGCTAGATTTCCATGGGAACTTGTGTGGGTAAGTAGTCTGTAGGTGGCATTCTGTGAATAACTTCAACCAATAGTTAAAAAATTAAGAAGGAATGAATAAAGTATAAGTACAACTTGTCAAATTTATAGAACAATTTAAGAGAACTGGAGCTGCAATAATCAATAGAGAAGAGGGAAATATGATTTTCAAGACTCTACATGATTTTGGTAAGTAGTTGCATAAATATCTTGGAAAATCTCCCACAAAAATATTTTGCCTCTTTCTTCTATACTTATTGGGCTTCTTGAGTTGAACTCTAGGCTAGGCATATGTAAAACTTTTTTTGAATCATTACATCTCTAGTTCAAAACTTTGGTTAGTGTGTCCACAAGTTGTGACTGTATTGCAATATTAGGGGTGTTGTCTTGTTCATTATTGTCGCTTTCAATAACTTTCTTTATATTTTCAATTCTAATAATCTTAATAGACATACCTCCTCTTTTTGTTTGCTCGTTGGCACTGGTTATCCTTATAGAGTTCTTTATATCCACATGTTGCAATTCTGTCGTTATGAAAGTATGTGATGTTGTAACTTCTTGATATGAATTTTTCCTTGTTTTTCTCTTTGGTAGGGTCCACATACACTGTTCATTAGTTTTAATTTCCAATCAGCATTCAAGGTCCTTTTCTTATGGATATGTTCCTTTTGGCATTCTCCAAAGGTGGCAGATATTTCAAAAAAGCTTTTATAATTGGCTAGAGCTTACTTATCTCTAGTCTGATGCCTTAAATCACTTCTTTTAAAGTTCCCAATTGTGTTGAAGCACCCTTACACAATAGCGCATGTGGAATGACAACACAAGTCAGACTTCTAGACCCACATCCTCTTGCATTGTGTTCTGGTCCTTCTATTGAATTTAGGATCAATATTTCTTCCTTACGTAAAGTCCTTCAAAAGAGTGAAGCATTTAGAGAAAACATGACCATATTTATAATAATACTTATAGTATAATTTATATTGTGAGGATCCTCGCCTAGTTTTTTGCTTCAATGCTATAACACCAACAGAAGTATTCATAGACTCTCAAACAAATTTGATCTCCTTAGGGGTAAGTTGGTTGGTGCTCAGTTGATCAATGAATCTAAGACTGTGGTGATCTTTTAATATTCCCATGGTCAATAGATCATCTAGTTTTTCCTTCCCTTTGTTCAACTTCTCCAAAGTCATCTTAGCTTGCTCGGCTTCCACAATGGCTTTATGATGTTACTTTGACACCATGATAATCTCTTCTTTCAACACATCTTGTTCTTTTTGAAGAGTCTTCATTTTGGTCTTCAAACCCTTGTTCTCATTTCAAAGAGACAATATCTTATATACATCATCTTATAGGTCAACACAAACTCCTCATGTGTAAGTTTAGGTTACTATCATTATTGTAGTCTAACATTTGAGATACATAGGAAGAACACATAAGCATTCTGCATTTGTTGCACAATCATCAACAAGCTTCCATCAACAAGGTAAAGAGAAAATGTAGGAATTTCAGGATGATCGAAAAAGAAAAGAGAAAAAGTGCAGCAAGTTAGAGAGGAGTTTGTCTAGGAAAGAGAACAAATATGTATTGATGTGCAAAAAATGAGTGATTTTGTTGAGTAGTTGGAATCGTTGATAAGACAATTGCTACATTTTCTAACATAGCATAGAGTACTCAAATAAATTATTAAAATATTTTAGTTACATAATTTTAGAACTTTAATATATTGCAAATTTGTAGGTTTCGAGAGCATTAAACTTAGAAGAATCCATTTCAAACTTTTCGAGTTATGCTACACCAATTGGAGGTGTGTGGTACTCAATTTCCTTATATGTCTATTTCATAACTTTAATTTTTTGAATTTTCATTTTATAATCCTTTTTGTCATCTTCTCTATAGTTTTGATTTATAATTATTAAAATTTTCTAGAGGCAGATTTTGGGTGAAAAGCATGCGAAACCAAATGAGTGTATCAACCCTACTATTACGACATGCATGTTCAACAATAAATAATTAATTTTTGGCTAAGTACTTGTTTCAAACTAAATAGTAATATAACAAAAATGAACAAAATTTTCATAATTAATTTGATAAGCTGTTGTTCATATAGGTTGGAATTCGAGTACACTTATTTTCTTATAAAATTCCAAAAAAAAAAAGTATTATTATTACAATAATCCATTCAGATGATGGAAGTGCTACCTTTGTAAAAGTGTTTGCTAAAAGGCAACTGCATCTAGTGAGAAATTACATAAACCTCATGAAGGTACAAGGAGCATTGGAGGAGTAGTTCACAAGTGCATTGTTCGGATTTTGTTCATATATGTATGAAACATAGTCTTTTTCAGCATTTAAAGTTTAGGCTCCTATTGTACTAAAAATCCTTAAATTTTATTTATTTACTACATTTATTTTTTTGTGTTATGTTGCAGATTACAGAGACATAGATAATGACAAAATATTGCACTGCATACAAATATCTTATTAGCTTTTGCATTTTACGAAGTTGCAAGATGGTAAAGAAATATGAATGCTATTATTGTAAAGGCATTTGCTACAACATTTTAGTCATACCAAAAGCTCCTAAGTGTAGAATTTGTAACTTTTTTGCTATGATAATTTAGGCATGCTAAATAGAATAAAAGTTGTATTATTAACTATGTATTTATTACAATACATATATATACATACATATATATATATATCGTATTAAATGCTACCTATATTATAGTAAAAGAATATTTACGTAATAAAGTATTTGTCACGGTTCTATTCACAATGGTAGCAAATTCAAAGTGAAACCGTAATAAAAGGTCTTTGACTACAGGTTTGTTTTATCAGTTGCTACAAATACTCTACTGTACTAAAAAACATTTTTTCTGGTAGCTGTGCTATCAGTTAGAACCTAAAATTAGCTTTTAAAGTGCTTGTTTTAACACAATAATCCAATGTTATGAGATATCCATAATTATCTACAGTTAGCTGTTTCCGGTTCTTTTCATGTCGGTTGAAACTATTTCGATTTAATGCCATTGATCTCTGCAAGAACTACTAAAAAACTCTCTCCCAAATCACCGTAGAAAAACTTTCATGAAAACCCTAAATAAAATAAAAAGAAATAAATAACGTTGCTGTCGAAGCTCAGACATAGCAATGAACCAAGGAATGAAGGGACGAAACGTCATCTTCCATAACTAGATATATGTTTCTTCCTTTTCCCTTATATAGTAAGAATTAACTACAGCATGCACTTTGGGGTGGCAATTCATGTTGTATGTATATACATGTAAAAATATGCATCCATTATGTTGATTTTGACAAGGACATAGAATCTTTTCTCAGTTTTCACCAGTACTGATAAAGAGCACTACATGCGCCTGTTAGTGGAAATAGTTGTTGCTCTCTTTTGGTTTTTATTATTTTCTGAGTTAGGGTTTTAGGGCAGCCTGGGGATCCAGATACTGGGAATCCCTCTTTTGGCCACTTTATGCACAAAGTAGTGAGAAGGGCAATTGTTGTTTTAGCAGCTTCAAATGTGGACTTAAGACTGGGTGTGTAAGTCATGTGTTGGATTACTGAGAGAGGATACAACATGGTGATGACTATACGTAAATAGGGCGCATATAGTTGTTTATTCAATATATTCATCATGACACAGGAGATTTGAGTCGATCATATTCTCAATCATGAAGCCCATTTTCATCTTTTAAATTTTTTTTTTTTTTTTGGTCTGTGTTTGTGTGTGTGGTTTTCATAATACTCTAAAAATCATGAGGGCCTAATAAACAATTTTAAAAGGTGGGTGAACGATGAAGAAATACTATTAATCAGTACTGGCTAATCCTTCAGTATTCAGCTTGCAAAGTCCATCCAAGCTGATTGGAATGAATTTTTTGTTATATAATAATTAAGTGAAATAAATAAAAATATAAAAATAATCATAAGGTAGTAATATATCGCAATATTCTTTTAATCAAATGAAACATTTTAGTTAACGTTATTAAATATGAACTGATTCAACAATTTCTCAAAGAAGCATAATTAAACACCCAAGCATGCTTGCACCTGTTGCACGCTTGGACTTCATTATTGTACGTTTCTCTCTCGTTTTGAATTTATTAGACATAACGATCTACCAAATCAAATGGTTATATAAAACTGCATAAGATAAAAATTAGGCTAAAATCATAATGTATAAACTAGTAATAAAAGTTATACTTCGTACAAGAGCATAACTATACAAATGAATAAATAATAATATATATCATAAAATAAAATAAAAAACTTGAAAAGTTACAGAATAGAATGAATCAAAACTAAGCGAGAAAATAAAAAATATAAAAAACTAAAATTGAGTGACACAGAATGCTCGTGTTTACAAATGAAAAAAAATGACATTTTGCAATATAAATTTAACTTCATTCCTAAAATTCATAAAATAATAAAACAAACATATAGTGGAATACAGTGAAAAAAATATAGATAATTAAATAATTTATTAATCATATATTGGCAATCAAAATCTCTTGTATTGTTAATATATATACGCATGCATTTATAAATTAATCAATGTTAATAAGTTATGTTTGGAACCCAATTTTCAACTCTAAAATATCTTCTCAAACTTCATACTATTAAGCATATTCTTCAATAAAATTTTCATTTAAATTCAAATTTAAAATTTTCTTTTCTTTTATACATGTATATAACTAATTATTTTTCAATCATTATAAGTATTAACAATCAAATCAATTCCAACTTATATGCCACATATATTTATATTTATTTTTATTTACAACCTAAAGTATAATCATTTTCCTACATTCTATTATATCATCTGATTATTATTATATATATTATACATATTTTTAATTAAATTATACTATTTATCTTATTAAAATATTCTTTACAAACATACTAGTTATCTCAAACAACTCTTATCAAACATCGTAACCAACAAAAACTCATCTCCCAAACATAGCCCTAGAGTATAATAATGATTACTCAAGGTTTGATCGACCCTAAAGTTTTCACAAATGATTGAATTATGGCATGTGCCTCGCACTTGGGTCATACTAAATATATATATTTTTTTCAATTTACCAATCTTTCTTAAAACTTAGTGGTGGGGACATCTTACAATATTGTTGTTAAATTGCAACTTGCGTTACGAAATGATGTCTCACGAGGCCGATTATGAGTACATGCATTGCAAAGCATCACAGGACCACATTAAAAAATTTGAAGTGCTTTCTTCAGTAGTCACATTGTTATTTGCTATCTGCATATAAAAAATTTCGGAGAATTGTATTCTGGTATAGTTGTTTGTCTTCACGGACAGCAATGTTATCAAAACGAGTCGTCCTTGCTTTTATGTCCACATATGATAAATAACAATTGAAGCTAAAAAGGTTCGATGAATATAGGCAACTGATTGTCATATATAAAAACAAATATATATTTATATACCTCTTTCCCCACTTGTCCAATTCACATGATTTACAGAAACCCACAGAAATAAGGTGTGAAATTGCTTAAAGGTTTTTGAAATTTAATTTTGACTGAAACTAATAGAGAAAACTAGCATATACGTTGAGGGGACATAAAAATAACTATTTGATATTTTATGAAAAAAATGGTAAAAAATATATTATATACTCTCAGGTAGCTAGTAATAGGCGTTCAGACTGAACATTGACAATCCAAATGCCCCAAACTGGAAGTGGTGAGTTCGAGGGCTGTTAGTTTTTTCATGGGAAAGGCCACATAGTCAATGAGATGCTTGATCACATTCTTGTGGAATTTCTGTTATGAATAGATTGAGCTGTGCCCCTTTTTCGATGGGGAGCTCCCAAGCTTTAGCTAGAGAAGGGAAAAAGTCATGTAATTTGACAACTTAATTGACATGGATTGATTCTTGGTTGACTCTTAACCAGAAGCCATGCAACACAAATTACTTCTTTTTTTATAAGACATTGTCCCTGATTAGAGACTTGTCCAATTCTTGGTGCTGAAGTGCTGATTACCACTACACCCCTCCAAAATCAGTCCCATCAAGAACTCCCTGATAGGGCAGGTAGGGCAACTTACCCCCCAGGGCGACAAGAAACATTTGCAGGTCAACTTCTCTGAGCGAGATGACGTCATCTTCCACGTCATCTTTCAGTTCAGTCCAGCCCCTTTAAGAGGAGTGCATGTGCCTCTTGGCTTTTCTCAAACCAACCCCAGTTTCCCTTTCACTTGCCTTGCCTTTATTCTCTCTGCATCTCCAACACACAAAACCTTCCCAAAACCACCTCAGGACATCATGTTTGGGCACAACAGGAACGGACTTCCCGATCTCTATAACTATTCCTCAGAATTATTAGGCCAGTTCCCATTACCCGCTGACACCACCGCCCAGCCAACATTGGCACCATCTGCATTACATCTATCCCCTCTGGCAATTCCCAACCAAGACTCCGTGTCTGCATTGAGGTCCGAAATCGGATACACGAGCAGTGGCTGCTGCAGCTACGGTGGCTCTCCCAGTTCAGTAAATGGTAATGGAGCATTTAGTCCGTGTTTCACCGCCAGCAGCCAGTCTTTTCAGAAAAGCTCGGAGCTCTATCCCTCCATCTATGCACCGTCACCAAGGGGTTATTTTGAATCAGGGGCCAGCTCCGTCAGGAAGGTCCTCAGCACTGGTGATTTACAGGTAACTTCAGTTTTAACCATGCAATGGGAAAATCCTGTTACAACAAGACCACATAAAATGCACAAGTCTATTAGACATCTTTGAAAGATGATAAAGGCTGTTTTGATCTGTAATTTGCAATCCTTGACGAGACAGGGGGTGAGCTTGGCACAGAACAGTCAGCGGCTAAGTAGTCCGTTGGCAAATGAGAGCAGTATAATAGAGAGCATGAACAGAGCCCTCCCCTACAGTCCAGAGGAGAAGAAAGAAAGAATTGAGAGATACAGAAGCAAGAGAAACCTCAGGAATTTTAACAAAAAGATCAAGGTTTGAAATCACTTCCACTATTTGCTTTGTTACTTCTCCCTCATTCACAACGATATAAAATGCAGAAAGAGCACACTCACAGTGTATTATTATCTTTCAAGCAGTACGAGTGCCGGAAGACCCTGGCAGACAGCCGACCACGCATCAGGGGAAGATTCGCAAGAAACGATGAAATAGAGAAAACAGCACAAAGTCAATGGGATCATTCAGGCGTAGAGGAAGATGATGAAGAAGAAGAAGAAGATGATGAGAACCGGATCAATTTTCTTGATACATATTCAGCAAATGTGATCCCTTAAAATCTTAATCCTACAAAATTACTCAAATTTTGCGTGTTTACCCTCTTGTTCGGATACGATAGCCAGTATTAAGCGTTATTGCTGAAGAAATATATCATATGAGAATGCAACTACGACGGTCGTTCCATCATTCGGATATTAGCCCAAAAAAAAAAAAAAAATAGCTCCATTTCTCATCAATTAAGTAAAGTACAAGGAATGTCAGCTTTTCGCTACTCTAATGATAAAGTTATTGGAGGACTAAGAAAGGTCGAAATTCATGGATAGGTGGCTTCGCCATCATTGTGGCAAAATCCCACAGCCACATATTTGCTAAATCCTAGTCCACTTCAGGCGCCTTTTCTCCAGAAAACTATTACTTTATAAATGGTGCTGATTAACGAGTAGTGGCCAGATATCTCAGGTCAACGTGGACAGTGATTTCTGTCAACTGGAAAACTCTGATGCCCAAAATAAGAAAATAACGGTTTGGGAGGTGGTGTTGGGTGGACGAGAGGAGGAGGAAATCGAAGATCAAATGCATTGTCGACTGCTAAATAATGTACGTTGATGTCAACATATACATATACATATACATATATATATATATATATATTATATAATATGGATAACAAATTTGCTCCAATTGTACCCAAGTGGATGGCATAAAATTTGGCATGCACAGTGAAAATCCTGACATAAAATGTTACTTCTACAATAGTGGGGTGATGCGGGGCATCTATGCATCCGCTCCACCCTAGATAAAGAACCAAGGGTTCTATCTACCAAGACAAAGCCTAGAGGCATTGGCCCCACAAAGATGGAAAGAAGTATCTCTTCATTATTATTTGTATTAACAATTACCTAAAGCTTAGCTACTAAAAGCATCCTTCGCTTTGCCAATATCTTGCCAAATTAAATTAGAAAGCACATGTTTGACTTTAGGAGCCATAACTCATTTTATATTGCAACAGAAACAAATTGCAATTTCTTTACACTAATCATTTGGTCTCTCACGTTACAAAATCATTGGTTTCACTATACAATAATGTGAAATAGAGTAAGATGGTGTTTTGCTAAACTTATTTTTAATAGTTTATGAAATTATATAATTTATAAAATATTTTTATATATTATTCTAAGAATAAGTTAGAAAAAGTGTTTATATACACATTTTTTAAGATTAGAATTAATTATAATTTTAATGTAATAATGACGTGGGCCGTCATCATATCAAAATTAAATTTCTATTATAACCAATATCGTAGTGAGTACAGGTATTATTCTAACGAGTAATAGTTTTGTGTTTATTAATATAATTAAGCTTCTATTAGTTAGGCTTCACAAATGTAATGAAAATAAAAGTAGATAAATAAAAGTGCACACTCAGAAAATAGCAACATGAAATCAAAGAATGAAGCACCAATAATTGAAGCACCTACCACTTGTATTGTGTTGGTTACCAATGTATGGCAATTACGTTAATTATCAATTTAATTATAGTGATTACGAATTGTTAATCCTAAACTTTATAGAATATTCTCTCGAATTCTCCTATAGTTTTGACTCAAGATTCTTACGGCTTATCCTAGGCTAAATCAAGTCAAGTATTCTAGTCTTGTGATTAAAAATAATTACCCATACTAACTATATGCTTTCACTCTTATAATTTCTACAAATTTAGCATTCACAAATGTACATCTAGCGTGCAAGTTTCACTTTGATTATTCTTTGCACAACCATAGATTAATTAGTAAAATGGACAATTTCCCTAATTACTATCCAACTCAAAAATTGCAAATAAACCAGTCAAGGACAATCAATTACAACTCATGCATACATAATTCACAAAGCACAAACACAAGTGACTAGAAAGGAACTTAGAAACTCATTATAAATTCAATCAAAACTAATTCTAAGTTATTCTTTATTCAAGCAAACATAAAACAATAGATAAAGTATGAAAAACTTAGTCCAATGTTCTTGCAATAGGTAGGTGATGAAGTTGCTTCAAGCCTTAGTGCGGATATCTCCTTCTCGAAGCTCACAATCTAATCTTGTGTCATATATTTCTAAGTTTTGTAAATTGTAAAAACTAAGTCTAATATGTCTTATGAATTGTGGAGAATATATATTTATGAATAGCGAACCTAGGGGTTGGCGTGTGCATGCTTGAAAAGACCAAAAAACCAATGAAAAATCATGCAAAATCGTGTTCAAACTATTGTCGCGCTATCGTTTGTGTTTGTAAAGACCTACTCTGTGGTCATGACATCCTCTTCCGCATTCATGAACTCAGGCGTGGTCTTGCATAAACTTCGCTTCTCAACTCCCACTCTCACACCTCCACTCCACATGCTTGCAAACCACAACACCACAGTTGTGAGCTTGACCACGGTACCTCACTTCTAGTGCACTTAGCACTTCTGATTCATGACTGCATTTGGTCCTTCCACTTCTGTGAACCCTATCCTCGTGACTGCGACCAACAAACATGGCAATTCTAAAATAGGTTGCAATTGCTCTCCATAGCTACATTACCACATCCACGGCTGCAACTCTTCCTGTTGTGGTTGTGAAGCTAACCTACAAACAATAACTTGCATTTTAATGTAGAAAATGTCTGAAATTAATACTTAACTTCACAACTACACTTTTGCACGTCCCAATTATCATATTTGATATATTTCATGCATAATAACACACTTTCTCTATTTTAGTTTAGATGCATGGAATGGACTATAAATTACCATGTTATCACACTCCCACACTTAGTTACTTGTTCTCAAGCAAACACCTTTCCTTTTCCAATTAATGCATTGATACACAAATCATGAACTTGGCCACTCTTCTTAATTTCAGAAGTCAAGTATATTTTCAAGTCACTTGGTTTACAATTATTCAAGATCATGACACTTTTGACCTAAACGTTTACAACATAAATTCCCATGTGTGTGTGGCACTCTTCAACCCTCAACTACTTGATGATCTTATAGCAATTCAAAAACAATTAAATCTAAGATCGCTCACTTTAAGCATTAACTTATTCCCATTTTCAACAAGTTCAATTAACAACAATTCTAACCAAGAGGACTAGTGTGGGCTAAGTTAGTGTTCCTTTTCTCTTTTTCTCCCCTACACTTATTTTCCACATTCCTATGAGATTTAAATTCTTTGTTAAGTAGTTGAAAGTCTTTTTACACGAAAGTGAACAAAGGTCATTGTTCGCCTTTGGTCATTTAACTGACAATTTAACTTAAGATGCTTTGCATACTTAAAATCGGATAATCTTGTTGTGAAAGAATGAACAAGATCTCTATGCAATCTGAGTTACTCAGTTGCTCCAATAAGCAAAGTAGACTAATTTTTTCACATTCTTTTTCAAATTTTTCATGCAATTTCTCTTTAAGTCCTCACTTTATTTTTTGTTAATCTCCCTCATTCTCTGAAGACTTCATCAACACTCAAGACAAGACTTCAATCCACAATTTAATCATCCTTTCCTTACCATAGGGCTTCTCAAACAATTTTGTAATCAGGTTTTCCACACTAGGGCTAGTGTGCGAATCATTTGAACAATTAAAGAACCAAGCAACAATAATTTCCTAGCAAGACATTCATCATAAATTAAGAGCAATGACTACAATGTTCATGGGATGTCAATGCTATCAAAATGATCATATAATCAACAGAATTGCTTGCTTAAAATTTTCAGCACTCATATCACATGCAATTACCATATTCCCACAAAATTTTACTTGTACGTATGCCCATTGCCCACAGTTAGTTTTGCTGCCTATATCAATCATATTATCATAAGTAAAATAAGATAACAAAGAAGAAGACAACCTGGCAGATTGGCGCATGTTATCCTTCTTCGTCTTTAGGCTTATACATGCACACTTGTCTCCTCTATGCTTCCAAAATCCTATGCCAAGATTAAACATTAGATGATATCCACGTAACACAAAACAAAACAAACATGGAAATGAAACAAATGAACCGAAAAGCAATGAAAATAGCTGGGTTGCCTCTCAAGAAGCATTGGATTAATTTTCTATAGTTTGACATGATCGTCATGGCTTCGAGTGGATTAATTGTAACTTTGGAGATCCACAACCCCCCCCCCCATGAGCTCTAGTTCTCTCTTTCTATTTTGTCATTCTCTTTCTCCTTTTCCTTGCTCTTCTTCTTAAGCTTGGCCCCACTTGTCATGATAATTCCTCTCCTACACTTGTCACTTTCTTTCCCTCTTATACTTGCACGAGACCTCTTGTTGCAATAGGTAGCCACATTCTCTCTTACCTTATGTGCATTTTTTAGAGATGTGGAATACATAAAGAAGGTTACCTAGCAAGGGCTACTTGTGAGGTGAGACTACCCTTCGCCATATCTATCAAAGCTTTAGTAGTTGCTAAGAATGGTCGGCCCAAGATTAGTGGCGTTTCCTTCTCACTCGCCATGTCTAGGACAACAAAATCCATAAATAAGACAAAGTTGCGTACCTTTACCAAAACATGGTCCTCTACTCCAAATGGTCTTTTGTGGACCTATCCACCAACTTTACAAGCATTTGGGTCAGTTTTACTATCACTATACCAAGTATCTGAAACGTAGAAAAAAGACATCACATTGACACTTGCACCCAACTCACATAGTGTACTATCAAAAGAAAAATGCCCAATAGTGCAAAGTATGGTGAAACTCCCTAGATCATTTAATATAGGTGGAAATGCTTGTTCAGTTTCTAGGTGATCTCCAGCTCATCTAGTTTCCACTTCCTTAAGGCTACTTCGCATAAGCACTTAATATAGCAAGGAGTGTTTTTAGTTTCCTCAACCAATGGAGCATTTACATCGAATTTTTCTAAAGTTCCTAAAAATTGACTGACGTGTTCCCTTACTTTTGCTGGATATAGTCTCTACGGATCTTTTTCATTTTCTCAGATTGCGCCTTGTCTTCCTTTTGCATTTTTTCTTGGGCAGTAGCAAATGGCTCCTCTTTTTTCTCTTTGCTTTCTACTACCTGCGCACTTTTCAGATGCTCAATTGGGTTATTCTTGGTAGTGCTAGATAACATACGTGTAAGTCTAAAAGACATCTTTTTTGCAAGTTGCCCAACTAGCACCTCTAAGTTCCTAATGAATGCCTGTTAATTCTACAAAAGAGTGTCAGTCCTATTCATATAATTGTGTATAGTTTTAGCAAGGTTGTTTATCATTTTATTAGTCGACTTTGCAAGATTGACCACAATTTCTTCTAGTGACTCCTTTTTCTCCTACGGAGGGTAGGGTGCTTGAAAGTGTGGCGGATTTTGAGAGTTTCTCCAAGAGAAATTAGGATGATTTCTCCAGCTACGATTGTATGTATTTGAATATGGATTATATCCTTGAACTCCAAAATTACTTACAAAGTTGGCTTGCTCTTTTGCTCCATCGTTGCTCGCTCCATCTCTCCTACACTCCTGTGTAGGATGAGGCCCTACATACATATCACAATTTTGAGAAATGGTAACTAAAGAGGGATGAGTATTACTTACCAAAACATTGTCTATCTTATTAGACAATAGCTTCACTTTTGCTGCAAGTGTTGTCACCTCTCAAATAACCATTGGTAATCATTGGAACCATCTCTTTAATAAAATACCAAACATCTTCTGGTAATTCATTCATAAGAGCCCCTCTGCAGCTGCATCAAGAACAATATGCAATTGTTCAAATATACCACTATAAAAGGTAAATACCTACATTTAAAGTAGATATCCATGCTGTAGGAATTTTTTGAGGAGTTCTTTAAATCTTTCTCACACCTCAAGGAGAGTCTCAACAGCAAGTTGTTTAAAGATGCCAATCTTAAGTCTTAACTACACAATCTTGGTAGGTGGAAAATATTTCTCCAGAAACTTGTTCACCATGTCTTGGCAAGTAACGATGCTCTCTAGTGATAATGATTGCAGCCACTACCTCACTCTATCCCTCAGATAAAATGGAAACACAATTTAATGGCATCATCTAGAACCCCATTAAATTTAACAGTTTCACATAATTTAGGAAAAGAGGCCAGAAGTGTATTGGTGTCCTCTTGTGGGCTCCACCAAATTAATTTAGCTACACCATATTAATAAGTGCAAGCTTCAATTCGAAGTTATTTATGTTGACCAATAGACTAACGATGCCTATCATGTGAGGATTCATTACTGGCTAAACGTATATTCTGATGGATTTTTAGCTTGGTAGAGGAGAAAGTTGTTCATGATGCTCCTACAGTGGTGAAAGTGGTGGGTTGTCTTTTGCCATCTCTAATGCTTGTTATTGTTCACGCTAAAATAGTGCTTGACATCTATGCAAAGTCTGTTCAATCTATTGATCAAATTCAAGGTCTGTGCTCTTACTCCTATGCATACAAGAAATCTCCAAATACATAATTCAACCCATAAGAAATAGCCAATTATATAGGAAGCAATAAAAGAATCTAAGAGAAAAGAATTAAAAGAGAGAAAACGAGTAAAAACAACAAAAATAAAAATGGCCTAATTTAACAGTCCCTTAGAGTTTTCAATAACACTTCTTGCCCACCCCAACAACGGTGCCAAAATTTGATGTGGGTCGTTGTCACACCAAAATTAAATTTCTATTAGGATCAGTACCGTGCTGAGTACACATGTCATTCCTATGAGGAGTAGTTTTGTGTCCATTGATATAACTAAGCTTCTATTAGTTATGTTGCATGAATGGAATGAAAATCAAAGTGCACACATAGGAAATAGCAACACAAAATCAAAGGATAAAATACCAATAATCGAAGCGTCTAGCCACTTAAGTTGTATTAGTTTTGTATGTATGCTAGTTACATCAATTATTAATTTAATTATACTGATTATGGATTGTTAATCCTAAAGTTTATAGGATATTCTTTTAAATTCTCCTATAGCTTTAACACAAGATCCTTGCAGGTTGTCCTAGGCTAAGTCAAGTCAAGTATTCAAATTTTGTGATTAACATTAATTACCTACACTAACTTTATGGTTTCACTACTATTATTCTCATAAATTTAGTATTCGAAAATGTCCGTCTAGCACTCAAGTTTCACTTTCGTTATTCCTCACGTAGCCACAAATTAATTAGTGGATTGTCCAATTTCCTTAATTACTATCTAATTCTATAATTGTAATAAACTAGACAAGGAAAATCAATTACAAGTAATGGATACATAATTCACCAAGTACAAACACAAGTGACTAGAAAGAAACTTAGAAACTCATTATAAATTCAATCAAAACCAATTTTAAGTTATTCATCATTCGAAAAAACAAAAAATCATAGATAAAGTATGAAAAACTTAGTCCAATGGTCTTGTGTTGCATGGGTGATGAAGGTGCTTCAAGTCTTAGTGTAGATTCCTCCTACTCCAAGCCTTACAATCTTGTGTTCTTTGTTTCTAAGTATTATAAATTGTAAAAACTAAGTCTAAGATACCCTATAAACCATGGACAATGCATATTTATAGTAAGGGAGCCTAGGGTTGGCTTGTGCATACTTGAACAGACCAAAAAGCCCACGAAAAATCATGCAGGATAGTGCTTAGACTATTGTCGCACCTTCACTTGTGACCATGAAGGCCTACCCTATGGTCATGACATCCTCTTCCACATTCGCAAAGTTAAGCATGGTCTTGCATAAACTTTGCTTCCCAACTCTCGCTCTAGCACCACCACTCCTCTCCCTCGCAAACCATAACAACACAATTACGAGCTTGACCACAGTGCATTCCACCTCACTTCCAATATACGTCACACTTCCGATTCATGGGTGTGCTTGGTCCTTCAGTGTCCACAACACCCATCATTATAACCGCGACCAACAAACTCAGCAAATTCCAGAATAGAATGCAGTTGCTCTCCGCAACTGCATTTCCACTATCCACAGCCACAACTCTTCCTGTTGCGATTACAAAGCTAACCTATAGACAATGACTTGCATTTTAGTGTAGAAAATATCTGAAATTAATACTTAACTCCACAAATACACTTTTGCATGTCCAGATTATTATCTTTGATATATTTCATGCGTGATAATATGCTTTCTCTATTTTAATTCACATGGATACATAAATCAAGCACAAATGGGGCACAAATGAAATATGAACATGTTATCAAATAATTGACCAAAATAAATTAAATATCATTAATGTAATGTAATTAAAAATATTTATATTATTTTTAATATATATGTGTGTGTGAGAACCGAGAACAACCATGACGAGTAACAGCTCATCAGTGTACATGGAGTGCATTAGTGTCTCATAAAAGTGTTTAATGAGTGTTAATTAGAGGCTAACTGAAACGGCTGGAAAACTTTAGTGGCTGGTCAAAAAAATCAAGGATGATGGAAGAAAATTAAGTGGCCATTAAGAAGCTAACAAACACTCAGCTGAAAGGAAGAAAATTGGAGAGCAGCTTGGCCGGATTCTCTCAACAGATGGTCAGGCAAATTCATAAACTGATTAAGAGCCAAAATAACTTGATTAAAAGCCACATTAAAGGGCCACTTAATGGAAGGTAAGGTCTGAAACGGCTGCTGAATCACTGGAATGAAATGGACTCTCGGCCAAGTGGGAATGGAAGACCCGGGCCGTGATGAAAGGAAATTGAGCCATGAATTAGTGGACACTAAGGGGGCAGATTTAATGATTGATTTAGATAAGGGAAAAAGGGAATTAAACATACTGATTATATCCTCTTTTTGTCTAAGACCCTCGGTCGCTTGGGAGAGCCAACAGAAAAGAGGTAGTAAAAAAGAAAGCAGCAGAACCTAGCAAACTACTGGAAAGACGTTGAAATGAAGAGGAGAGGAGCAGCCGCGTCAATACTAGAACACTAGGTGCGTCGCCGTGCCGAAACTTTCATTTTCATTTAGTTAATAAACTTAGTTCTAAAGGCTTAGCCTAGCCTTTTGGAATAGCCTACGAAGAGAAGGGAAAAGAAGAGATCTGAAGTTACAAGAGGCTACAACAGAGCGGAAAAGGAGAAATAGGAAGAACATGACCGCTGATATTCAACGTTGAGGTAACTACCGACTAAACTTTCATTTTCTATTTCAGATTTTAGAAACAGCAGAATCTGATGCATTGTACGGGAATTTCCTTCTTGTTATGATGATTTTCAGAGAAGTTTATGGATGCCATAAGTTATTTGAATGCCTTAATTCTTGAAGTTCGGCAAAGTAGGAATCGGATTGTTCAGATGTGCATGAATGTTGCGATGATAACTTTCCAACTTGGAGTATTGTAAGATATGGACATTGGAGATGAAAGTTTCTATCTTTAGGCGAGAAATGTAGATGGCGTTGTACGTTCAAGGAGTAGCCAAGAAAATGAGTAAAAATAGACATAGAAACTCTCAAAAGACGCAGAAATAGGTTTCACTGAATGCCCCGTTGTTTTGGACTGATATTCACAACTTTATGGTCGAGATCACAACATTCTGTACAAAGTTTTAAATTAAGCACAGTTTATTGCATGTTAAACTAGACTCGTAAAGATTTCTAATCATATATATGTCATAGAAAAAGTATGCTTAGATTGATACAGTTTACTTTTTAAGTTGACTGCAAGTCTTGGCCATGACAATGCGAGTAAACCAATTTCTTAAAAATACTTAACCGACAAGTGTTTTATATTACAATAAACCACTAATATACATTGAGACTTATAGGAATTATCCTTTAAATGAACCAAAAATAGGAAAATCACTTGAATAGATGAACTTCAGATTAAACTAAAATGACCTAATGCATGGTCGTGTAAGGTAGGATTATTCACGATGCCAAGACTTAGGTAGCGTTTGAGAAAAATAAAGAAATGAGTTTTTGTCGTTTAATTGGAAATAAAAGGAAGTTTATTTTAATTTAATTTGAACCCAAGAACTCAAGACTAGTGAAATAAAAATTCAAGTCAGTAAATACTAGGTAAGTGGGATACTTTGCTAATTTTTCAACTACATTATTTAAAATTGATTTCATCACATAAATGAAATTTTCACTGTGAACTTGAGTTCAATTGTTATATCTTCAACTGTCTAGAAAGTTATTTTATCGAGTTCGTAAAATTTTATGTAGTGTTTCAAATCCTTCGTTACCACAAAAATTATGGATGTAAGCAAGTATTCATATTAATTACCATGAATTTTGAGATGAATTAATGATTTACATGTGAAAGGATTTTCACTAACATGCTCATGTATTGGTAACAAACAATAATGTAAAGCAACACTTTAAATCAGAGTTAAAGACGGACTATATAACCCTCTCAATTAAGATTAAAAATTGAATACATAACCCTCTTAGTTGTAACTAAAAATTGAGTACATAATCCTTTTAATTGAAGTTAAAGATCGAGAACATAACCTTCTCAGTCAAATTTAAAAACTAAGTATATAACCATATCAATTTGGATTAAAGATTAAGTACATGACTCTCCTTAATTAAGATTAAAGATTGAATCTCTAATCAGTAGCAAAGAATACAAAATGTTTGGAATCTATAAGTAAGAAAATGTATAGGAAATAAAAAATAATTTTATAGTTCGTGAAAGTAAATGGTTTTGATGTTTTATTTTAAAATTTCATTGTGGTTATAAAACTTTTCTTTGAATACTCTTGCATGAAAAGAAGTGTTTTTTTTTCTCATATCCAAAAAAGGCAAGTAATTCTATTTATTGAGTTATTGGTCATTCATAAAAATTTCAAAATCTCTTTTGTAGATATTATTGGCAAGATTGAGGATACCTGGTGACGGTAACATAAGAAAAATTAGAAGAAAGCAGTTCTCTAAATTTTGTATACATTGATGGATGCAAATATACTTATGTTAATCAGGTACTTCCACTGTAATTTTGTAATGATTTAATAATTTTGAAAAGTAATAAATTTCTTTGGCGTAAAAACTCTAATAATGTCACAATCTTATCACTTGGTGCAAATATACTGGGTATAACACCTACAAGACATTAGTTTTGGCGCCAAGGTTTGGGAGACGTGAACCCAGCATGGTACTTCTGCAGCGATTAAAGTTGTGTCATTAACCAGACCCTTAAAGAGGCTTAATAAGAACTTTGTTTCATACAGTTGAAAAACAGAAATGAAAAACCACACTCAAGAAAGAGAGCCCATTTTTATGTTGTACATTATTTCTAAGATGCAAAGATAAGAGGCAGAACAGGCACAAGAAGAGAGGCTAAGGAAAAGAGACCATGGGAAGTTGCCTCATTCAATAGAACATATGTTATTATGTAGAATATCCATTATAGAGGCTCCGAGAAGATCACTAGAGGAGAGACCCCAAGTTGGATCCAACTCAATGAATACTAAACAACATCATGCATGACCAAAAGGTGTCCCTATTACATTGGAAAAGGTAACGTCTAAGGCAAAAAGTTACAGAAAGCAACCACTCTCGTAGTTTACACAGAGAAAACAACAATATCTTCCCCTAAGCAAAATGTCCCAGCACATGCAGACCATATCAGCACCTATACGATATTTAATTACAATTAAAGGGCAGTAAACTTGTCCCATTGTTTCTAAATCCTTAAAAATCAGCGTACACAGAAAGCAACCACTCTCGTAGTTTACACAGAGAAAACAACAATATCTTCCCTTAAGCAAAATGTCCCAGCACATGCAGCCCATATCAGCACGTATACGATATTTAATTACAATTAAAGGGCAGTAAAGTTGTCCCATTGTTTCTAAATCCTTAAAAATCAGCGTACACTGTGCACTGGATCGTAGTTGCGTTCATTCAAACCTGAAGAGACCCAGAACGAGCCTTAATGCTTCTTCTGGATCATTCCAAGATCCTGCCATAAACAATGTAAACTAAAATTCTGAAATTTAACCTAGAAATTTCTTCGTTAAATCTCTCTGTTGTTTTTCTTTTTCAGATTTGGTTCTCAAGAATCCTCAAAATTCCCTAAATCAAAAAATCTCACACATTGAAGTTGGGGAACAAACCTATTTCTGTTATTTAATTTTTCTTTATTTTTTTCAAATTCCAAAAAAAAATTGATTTTAAGTTTTGTTGTTTGATTTGATTTCTTTTTTCTTTTAATTTTTCCTTCTTTTATTGAAATTCTCTCAACTAAACATTATATAAAATTTTGAATTACTTTCTTTTTTTTTTTTTCTTTCTCAGTCATTTTCTTTCCCACTCTAAATTCCTAAACCAAATAAACTCTTAGCCCTGTGATAAATAAGAAGAGAAGGCATTTGCCATTTTGCAATCCACATAGAAATTTATCCCTTAAAATACGACAAATGATGTCAGTCACAAACTCAAGGTGAAAGTTTTAACTGTTGGGTACGCATTAAGAGTACATATCTGTTGGAAAACAAATATGAGTTAGAAAAGTGGCTCTCACATTGATAGAAAAAGAGAAAAGTGACTTGTATATAAAGTGGATACTTGACCCATAACTCACAGCCTTAAGGTTTTGGGTTAATACATGGTGTCAAGCCCACTTATGTATATGCCCACATACAAGCCCGTGAACGGTTCTCCCCAATTTTGTTGGGCTCCGCTCCAAGCTCAACATACGTTGTTCATGGATGATACTCCCAATTTGATTTGACTTCTCCTCTAGTCCAATAAAATTCAATCAGAATTTATAATTAGGCCCGCCGCACTCCCAACAATATCTGCGTGCATCACTCCAACCAAAGTAGTCATTAACTCCGTTACTTTTGCCTACACATGAAAAACTATAACTACTAGGCTGCGCTTAGATGAAGATCTCGTCTCAAAGATTCATGCCTGGGAGATATTTTTCGAAAAAAAATATCACTACAGCTTTAGTTGAGAGAAATTTTGTCAAAATTGTTCCTATTCTCTACAAGAATCCCTTCCCACATTCTGTCATACACACCAATTTCTTTCTCCTTCATATACTTTGTCAGCTGTCTGTCTCGTCTCAATTCTCTCTCCCTCTTCACCTCTGCACCCCTAGCTACCCCCTCTTATGCCATACTCATTTATCTTGTGCCCTGCATTTCTCTATTATTATTATTGTTATTGTTATTATTGTATAACTTGGTTACTACTATTAGTATTATTTAACACAAAATTATATTGTTATTAACATGATTGTCATCTGTTATCCTTTTTATTACCACTAGTACTTGTAAAAATATTGACTAATGATAATAATAATAATAGTAAAATCTAATAACACTAATACCAACAGTATTAATAATAATATTTATACTAATACATTTACAATACTAATAATAATAAATTTCATAATAATCCCATGAAATATTACTACAACCACCAACAACCACACAACTAATAATAATTTATATATATATATATATATATATTTATATACCTACTAAAATATTATATTACATCGACACATCAAATCAATTCTAAATCACATACATATTTAACTTTCATATCATAACCCAATAATTACACCTACATTACTATACCATCTTATCCATACACACCCAACTTCTACCATTTAATTCTCAAAAATGTTTCATTTTTTCTCACGGAAATGAATATTTCATCCAGTTGCGCCCTTATATTTTCGTTTGCACTTGTCATAGCATAGGCATTAAATTGTTAAAAGACCTACGTCTTTGAGTAAAGGTGTAGGCAATTATTCATAGTGTAAGCAATAAATTTTTCTAATTGTAACACTTTTACTAATGTAAAGAATAATATTTTTGAAGTCTACAGTTAAAGAGTAAAATGTTGGCAAAATTAATATTTCAACAAAATAACGACACTAATTAAAGTAATGAATATTAAAGTATTGTATTTTTTTTCTTTCTTTCTTTCTTTATTTTCTTTCTTTCTATCTCTTTTTTGAATAAGATATATAAAGTCTATTATATTATGAAACATAAAACTATCATGCAAAATAAAAATGGATCTAGAAAAATTTATCATAAAAATAAAATATATGATATATAAATTAGATTTATGCAAAAACATTTGAACTTAAATAAATATTAGTTAATTTACATTTTTAAAATATAATTATTAATTACAAAATTAATTTTAAAAAGTGATATAAATTCATAAATAAAGAAATTTTAAAAAATAAATGCACAATTTCTAGTTATAGTAGATATCAAATTTTAGATTTATTTATTTATTAATTAATTTACTAAAGTAAATTTTGTAATCTTTTAAATAAAATTGAAAATAGTAACTTTAATTTATGTATTCAAATATAAATATTGTAAGTGAAAATAAATTTCAATATAATAACTTGAATTCATTCATACAAATTATTTTTTATATTTTATTTCAATTTTCATTTTCATTATTTTGTTTGCTTCATTTATTTTTCTAGAAAACCCTTGCTCACTCTGGTCAGTCCCCCCATGAAGAATAGGCTAGTAGAAAATCTTCACTCACTGATCTAGGGTTTTAATTTTATTTTCTACCTTTCTTAACTGCCGATTCATTCCATCCACTATTAATCAAGTAATATATATAATTTTTGAATTGGGTTTCTTGTTTTGGCAACGTTTGGAAGAGGGGTTTTTATTGGATATGAAGTTTGATAAGAGTTGTGTTAACATAAGCAATATGTTTGAAAGAAATATGTTAAGGATATGAATTGTGTAATTTATTTAAATATATATATATATATATAATACATAATAATGATTGGATAATGTGATAGTTTATAAAAATAATAATTATGTTATAGGGTATAAATAAAAATAAATGTTAGTATATATGTGATATATATATATATATTTATATATAGGTATTTTTTTATTGTAAATAGGTGTAATGATTAAAAAATAATTAGTTAGTTATATATATATATATGAGAGAGAGAGAGAGAGGGAAATTTTAAATTTTAATTTTGATAAAAATGTGGTTGAAATGTATGTTTGATGGTGTGAAATTTGAGAAAATATTTTTGAGTGGAAAGTTGGCTTCCAAACATGACACAGCAGTACTTTTGAATTACTTGAACGAATACCAAAACTAACATGTATCATTGAAATCTAATCCATTGATATCGTTTAAAATAAACCAAAGGAAATGAAATAACATCCATTGTAATATTCAAAATCACACATCTAAAGAATAAAAATAGCCTAACTATTACATCAAAATTGTCTTGATGAATAATAGTGGTAATGGAACTTGAATGAATAAACTAGGCCTTCATTTTCTACTCTACCATCCTCGTGTATAACCATCGTCATTTGCTCACTCTACAAAAATATTGATTAAAAGTGGTAAACAACAAGTTGCCCAATAATTGATACCTCCTTCCTTTTTAGGTTGTCATAGAATGTGAACAAAACAATAATAACAATTTATACGAAACACATTTTTAGAAACAAACAATGCAAATCACATTTGGAGGAGACAATAAAATTCTAATTAGACAATTTATAGAAAACAGAACATTTCAAGATCATTCTAATAATCTCATCACTTATATCATTCACATGTCTATATTTACTTGCCCACTCATGGTGATACGTACTTTAAATATAATTTTCACTAATTAAGACCTTAGTTTATACTACCGACTAAGGAGGGTCACGTGTTCAGTCCTTCCTAAAAGATATTATACTCTCAATAGATAGAGTCACATGTCAACTTTGCCCCTTACTAGCCTTGATACTTCTACTCAATTAGGCGGGTACCAATCGATTACTCGGTTGGTAGGGTGGAATTTGTTCCACACTATTATCGGTATTACATGAAAGACTTTTCTTATTTTATTATATACATCTTAAACTTAAAATATTTAGTATAAAATAATATATTTCACACATAACTCACATCCAGATTTTTAAGAAAATAATAAACATTTTGAATTCACCAAAAATCAACATGTCAAATTCATGCTTTAGTAAATACGAAAAATATTTGAAAATAATTTTATCCAAGAAATAAAAATTTTGGTTGTATATAATAAAGCATTTATGAAGTCAGTTGCACAGCTAGCTAGATGTAACCATTTACCTATCCCTTAATTCTTCAACTTAACTGATTCCTCAGCTATTAACTCTTAATTTTCTAATCAATCACACATACAGTGTCCATTTATTAATTAATTCAAATGAATTCCATGCTTTTAGATGTTTTGCGTCCATCCTGCGTGTCTTACTTCGTAGTCCGTTCAGTTTTCGATTACTGGTTAAGTGATTATTCCTATCTAGATTCTCCCAGTTACTTTTTTCCATGCTTTGTAATCTCTTTAGTAGTGTGTTCAAGCCTATTTTAGTGTCAAAATCAAAAATTTTGCTCAAATTACATATAATATATAATCTGTTCAACCCTCGAAGACAATGTCGTGATCACGGATCCATGCTTTGCAATCTCGAGTTTCTACCATGCGATCGCGCCACCATGTCTCCCATGTCACACGATCCACTTTGTGCGTGAGTTAGGTTGTCTCGATGTTGTGCTGTTGCACCTCGACGTCATGCTACTGCCTATGGCACGATGCGAGGTTCACATGACAGTACTGTTCCAACGTATTTTCTCCTACTACACCATTCCAATCACCCACACATGATTAAGTCATTGTTCTAAGGGTCCTTAGGCTTGTTTCTATGGATTAACATTTGTGGAAAGCATAACTGAAGTATATTTACAAATTTGTTTCAAATTCTCATGCGATATGCTAATACACACTTCCCACAATTCTTACACATAGTTACACATCTTACACATAGTTACACATCCTACACACAATTCTTGAGATTAAAACATTTAAAAACACCGAAATTTAAAAACAAACAAAGCCTTATTTTCTAGTCTCCCAATCAAGGTAAACTTCCCTAACTTGATAATTTAATTGTATGGCAAAATTCTAATTAGCCTAGAATATCTATATTTCCTTTTTACCAAATTTTCAGATTTTCAGGGATTTTCCACATGAATTTTCTAGCCTAAAAATCCCTTTTCTTAGTTCACACATGCGTAATAACTCCTCCCTTAGGTATCCAAAATATTTGGGTAGGACTTGGTCACTTATCATAAGCATATCCCCTTTCCTACTCACTTTCCTTAGTTCCTGAAAATTTCATATGAAAATTAGAGTAAAATAATAAGGTATGGGCTTAAATTAATTCCTTAAGCATTCACCCAAGAAAATTTTAATTAAAAATTTGATTAACTAGCTCCCAAATTTTGATAAGGTTAACTAACTTAATAGTGTGTATATTGTCTTCCATGTGCACTCAATGGCACCCCACTACACTATTTTAGATAAAATTAAAAAATTAGTAGACACTATTAATTAAGTAGGTAAATATTGATTGACTAGTATCACCCAAAAATTCAGGGTATTACATCATACCCTCCCTACAAAAGTTTCATCCTTAGAACTTTCATTAAATTACTCCGGTATTAAATGGGGATTTAGTTCCTCGATTCCTTATTTCCTTCTTATGTGGCTATCCTATAGGGTCACCTCAATGCTTTAGGCTTACATCTTAAGTGCATATTAAATTCCCCAACTTAGACACAAAAGAAATATCTTTATCAAACAAACATAAAAGCCAAATTAACTGATCATCATTACCCTCAACCATGCTTTTGGCATTGTCTATCTCTTCCTGAGTCAAGGAGAAGACTCTAGCATTTCCTCTAGGTTTGGGGTTTTTGGGGTCGAGTTCGGATTTGTTACCATTGCTATTGCCATTATTATTGCCCATGGCAGCCAAGACTGGAGTATTGTTCTTGCATTCCATAGCACAATAACCTAACTAGCCGCAACTAAAACACACACCCTTTAACCTGCAACACATTGGTGTATGCTGAGGCCGGCATGTAGTACACTTCGGTAGTGGAGGCAATGCACTGCCATTCTTAGGTTGGCTAGGTTTTTTGTTGGCTAGCTCTGCGACTAACGGCCCTTGCTATTAAGCCCTTATGTTGGAATCTAGCCTAAGTTGCTTCAAGTTATTTTCTACTTCTTTCGATTAAGGTTGACTTCTGCCTAAATAGCAACTTCCAACAGTCCATCAAAAGTCCAAGCATCATATAAGGCTAGCCCCGTTTGCAGTCTACTCTTCAGCCCCTTTGTGAATTTATGCATTTTAACCAATAAGTTTGCTATCACCATCGGTGAATACTTCCTCAAGGTGTGGAATTTCATTGATTACTCTACCACCAACCTATTAGAAGCCTACATCAAATTATCAAACCCCACCATCTTTTGTAAGCGAAGGGCGTTTGAGAAGAAATAATTCAAAAGAACTTCCCTAAGTTAGGCCAAAGTGATTAGCTCTTTCTCCAACTTCATTTGTGAGACACCTTCCCATCATTGAGCAACTTTGCCAACCAAAAATGGCACTACTAGTCAGGGGCGCACCTCTGTTAGCACCTCAATCAACTCCAAGTTATCCTCCATTTCTTTCGGCAATTTCTAGATCGCCTTGAGGTTGTTGGATCCATCAACGGTTAGTCCATGGTCTCGTCTTAGTGCCGCAGAGTGGGCCTTTGTTCCACTATTAGGCTGGGCTGCTTCTGGTGCAAGGGCTTATTACTGGGCCACCATGACTTAAGCTACCACGGCTACGATGGCCACTAGATCTTCCAATCTTAGATTGGCTTGCCCATAGCTGCTTGTGGCTGCAACTAGACTGGGGGTGGAGGTGGAGGATAAGCATTAGTAAGTTCGGTTGTAGTTTCCATTAGGATTATGGAGGGTAGATTTTGTGTAACATGAGCTATTTTCCTACATTAAGAGGTTGTTAAGGATTAGACAGATTAGACACGTGCGGCATATACATATACATATGTGAAATAGGAGGGTATCCATCGATAAATAAAATAACAAGCTAATAGTTGTCATGGAAAGTAATGGTTTTATTATTGTAATGCCAAATTACTAGGTCACAATGAACAAGACAGTCTTATTTGCATCACAATATCCCTATAAGATCTTAATTCCTATTTTAAAATTTTCTACTACTTGTACTCTATTTAATTGGGCCTGCTGTTGTTGTAGTAATCTATGGTAGGCTTTGTAGTTTGTTCAGGCATTCTGCCACTTTGTGGCCCTATTAGCCACAATAGAAATAGGCTTTGATGACATTCAGCACGCTCTAGCATGTCGACGGTGGCATTTGTTACACTCAAGTGGTTGGAGCTGAGTCCTATCTTTTCCAACTTGCTTTGACTTCTTGTTAATGGGCGATGTGGGTTGGTGTCCCGGGCGTCCTCCTCCGACACACTCCTATCAAAATAGGCATAGGCACTAATAATTAAGTAGGTAGTTATTGATCCACTGGCATTACCCAAAAATTTGGGTAATTACATTATCTGCTCATAGATGTCGTGTTCGCTGATGTGCAATTACATGTGCATTCATTCATTCGTTGACCATCAAGCACACCTTACAGCGGATTCCTTTTTATTTGCTAATTATTCTGATTTGTGACTAGAGAATATTGTCATAATATTAATTATTTTAATTTATATCCATTATGTTTGAAGGCATTAATTGGGTTTATGCAATTTGCAAGTAATTTGAGTCCATTTAGAATGTGTGAAATACAGTTCTACAGCTTGCCAGATTATTGTTTTTAAGCCGAAACAAAAAATTATGGGTTAAATTAACCCAAAATTTGATAATATTTGTTTATGTAATGTACGGTATTAATCCATTGTAGACATATAGTTGGCATAAGAAATACTCCCATTCAAATTCGTGTGATAAGTGTAGAGAACGGTACATTTTTCTTCAACCAATTCAAGTGATATGGTAGAGGGTCCTCTGTTTCCTTTTGTAGTTGATTTTATTTATGATACATGCATCTTTATTCTCACTTATATAGATACATTTTTAGGTCTGCCTGGACATATTTTTCCTCCAATTACAAACATATATATTTATTTTATGGTTTGATGGATTGTCAAGCCGTTTCCCTATTTTACATAACATTTGATGTTCTCAACTGCAACTTATTTGCAGGCATTTTATTGTGAGGGAAAGTCTTTTATGTCCAATAAATGATTTGATAACCTCGAAGAAGAACTCATGCAAGAAGGAAGCAGTGTTGTTCTGCTAAGTAATAAAAACTTCAATCCCTTACTGTAACTCAAGCTTTTTATGTTGGATTTTGGCTGGCGTTTAGATTGTTGGTGATTGGTTTGTTGTCAGCCCAATTTAGGTCTTGGTGAACATGGATTTTTTGGAAGCTTCAATGGCTTATGTAACAAGGAAACCAATATGATAGATGAAGGGTTTGATAAAACGGAACAAGATATTACAAGTAACTAAATGTAATCTTTGGGTCAGTTATGTTCTCTGATGATTGTCTTTCATCATATTGGATGTCTAATTTTTTTTCTATTTTTGAGCCTCCTTTTGCTTTTTTTCTTGCTTCCTTCCCTTTGCCCAATATTAAATCACTAGTATCATGCAGATGGAGGGAAGCGAAATTGTTCCAGAGGGTTCACGAGGAAATCTTCATAGTAAATGGTTTGTGAATTTTCATTATTTATATTTATGCTTGAGTGCTTGAGTAGTAATACTTTCATATTTAAACTTTAAAATATATGTTTTTTGGAGGTCAAATTTTGCCATTGTATTTGGGAGGAAAATAAATTCGTATTGTGTCTCTTTAATGCTTTAGCATCTACCCATTTTTTCTTTTTCTTTTTCTTTTTATTTTGGGGTGAGACCATAATTTCCCATCCTAACAAATCTTACTTACTCTTCTTGTTCTTTAAGGTCTTTTGTCTTGTTGATTCTACTGGATTTAAGATCATGCATAGAGGTAATAAATCTCCATCTCTAGGTTGGGGACCATATTAATTACTGTAATATTTCTTGCACTAGTCAATCATATTTAGTCAAATTACAATTTTTTTTATTTGATTTTTGTTGCAGAAGATTAAAAAGTGAGAATTTGCTTGTTCAAAAATTGGAAAAGATGGCATTTAGTCTACTACATTTTGTGGATTTAATGGAATTATAATTTGTATATCGAATTCTTTTTCTTATTTCTCATCATATCATAGATGATGGAGTTTTAGTCATGTTATTTGTGTTGGGTTTCACCAAGTTTGAAATGTAAAATTTTTCAAAAATTAAACATAAAATATGAGGGAAAAATGCAGCAGAATTCAAAGTTTTAACCCAATCCGCTTTTCTTCCCATAACTCATATAAATCAAATATAATTTAATTGTATGGATGATTACCCAAAATCAAATTCTTATAATTTCTGTCTATGATTTACAAGTTACAATAATGTCTTGACATTTAGTTTGTCCATACAAATAGCGCGATAGCAATGCCTCTCTAACAAATATTCACAAACTCTTTCTTGAAATTTCATAACTCTCTGTCCTTTGGAGAATTTTTTTTAAAAAAAATTTACAAGGGAGGTTAGTGAATATTTTCTCTTGCGTGCAAAGTGGTGGATGAACAGTAATGATTGAACAATAACCCACGTGAGTAGTGTCCACTATATTTTGGAACTCTTCTAATTGATTTACTCTCAAGAAACTATCCTATATTATATATACGTAGATTCCTAGGGTATATGGAGTGGGTTTTGTTTGTTTTTACATAAACTTTAAAATTAATTCAAACACATCTATCTTTAATTATTAAGTCAATTAATAATTAAGTCCATTAAAATTATAACCTTCAATTTCATTAATTTCATCAATTAAATCAAAGACTCCATTATGTTTTTAGTTAATAATCTCCATTATTAACAAACATAATATGTACTAAACAATTCCTTTCAGGTCTTGTCCCTTATATTTAATTAATGGATCTTTTAATTTAATAAATCTCCATTAATTAAATAAAAGGTTTATCATATTTTTAATTAATTATCTCATCACTAATAAATATAATTAGAAATAAATTATTCTATTTCATTCAATCCAATTGTGACCACATTAATTTCACCACAATGCTTCACAACCCTCGATGTCACCACTTCGCAAATGCCTTCAAGCCATAACCTTGTTTTTATGTGTGTGAATCTCTAGATTCACCCTTAAATGGCAACGAGTATAGTTTAAAAGATATGGACAATACCTAGCTTGCAACCCATATGGTAACCCATTCAAGATATAGTGAATGGATTGCATAAACTTTCATGATTTTTACTACCATGCGGTGTAAGCTCTTTGTTTTGCTTTTTCGCAGTCAAAGTAGAGCCTTAGATTTAGTCAAATTCACTAGCTTGATCATATAACTAGTTCAATGTAACCCCATGAAACTAATGCTTCTATCAAAAACTCTAATCTGATTTCACATTACCTTGGCTATGAAATTTTGTCTCATAGAACATTGATCACAGAAGACAAACACCTTACTCCTTGCAAAGAGACAAATTCCTCATTAATTATATGAATATCTCCATACACACCTCAGAAACAGCATATTGGGCTTATGACCCTATCTCATACCAAGATAAATGTTGGTCCTTAATGCTCTAATGACACACTGACCTTGATGTGCAAGCAACAACCTTGTGGCCTTAGGTCTAAAGCCCATGCAGACTTGACACGATCAAGAAACAAGACATTGAGAACAAAGAGTGAATTTGATGTGTTTGCTTTGTTCCTCGAGTTAGCGTTCGAAGACTAATTTTCAACTTATGTCTCCACACACATGCATTCTCAGTGTCTCATACTGAATCGGATGACATTTACTATACAAACATAAGGTGTACAAGTCGTACTAGCTCTCTAATGCCCTTTAGAGAGTACGTAACTCGCTAGATAGTTTTATTAACTGTGTACTAAGATAGTCTTATATCCATATTCATAACCTCTTATTAATAAGGTTTCTTAACACAATCATATGAGCACATATAATACTTTATGCCATTCAAAATTTACATACATAAAAACATTACTATAATATTGATAAAACAAACATCAATATTTTATTCATTAATAAAAGTAACATTTACAATCAATATCCCTTCAGTATCTCATATTGATGATTTGGCATTAGAAGGCATATCACTAATAGTTTGTTCCAAAAGAATACACAATTTGATTGTCGTTGAATATTATGTTGAATGGAATAAATAATTCAAGTTAATAAATTGAACATATTTGTTATAAACTTTCACACACACACACACACGCATATATATATATATATATATGCACGTGTGAGACTGTGTGTATTGGACATGAATTAATAAGATATAGTTTACAACATATCTATTGGTATTAGCATTGCAAAGGCATAGGTAAAGGTCCAATATGGTCTTTTTACTGTGATATCAAACTGTAAACACTGTGGCTAAAGCATAGAAAACAAAAAATGACAATGATTTAATTAAAGTGTAGGCAATAAAGCAGTGTTTTGCCTTTGCTTTGGCGAGCTATAGGTAATATATATTATTGCCTGCTCTTGTGCAAGTGTAAGTAATAAATAAAGATTTTTAACTACTATAGTTCAAAGCATAGCCAACGTTAAGCAAAACGGTCGTCATTGTATTGTTGACGCTTTGAACACCGTAGTCAATGCATTCACCACAATTGGCCACACTACAGTTGCCAAACCATATTCAATAATCTTTTACTTTTTGTTTTCACCTACCGTGTAAGGAAAAGGTCTTTCTTGGTTAAGTATAATATAAAGGCAATGTTGCTAATACTTACAACAACGAAATATTAATAACGAAATAAAGATTAAGACACATAATATGTTCGCACAACATGAAGCAACTCTCCTACATCTGTAGGGTCCCATCCAAATTAAAAATAATTCCACTATCTCAATAATCATTGTTAACACTAAAATGCTTCAAACAATCCTCACTAAAAAAATTCACTTCCTTACACTTAAGGCACATGACTAGTCGACACACCAACCACAAGCTACTTTTGTGTTGCACATTGACCTAACTCCTCTAAGCGTTAATATTCTGTTATAAAAAATTTTCTATCTAAGGGATTAATACAAACTCAACACTTGAGGATAAACTAAGTGATAGGTAGATGATCACAAGGTAAGGTCATCATTTTTCTCACTTAATAAAGTTTCACTACTTATGTATTAAAAGCTCACTCAAAAATAATACATGACTAATATTCGTAGTCAAACTATGAGTTTGTTAGCTAAAATCTCTGCAAGAGTATGCTTCAAACTCCTTTTAAATTAGCAACTCGATCAAGTTTCACTTGTTACTTAATATGTTGACATAATGGTTGGATAAGTTTGGATTCTTAAGTGCTTATCCAATTGAGTTGTCCATCCTTCGATGATTCCTCTTTAAATTGCCCAACTTTTCAATGCATCTTGATGGCCATTTTTTAGAAACAATAAATTATTGAAACTCCAATCGATAGTGAGAGATATTGGTTGTATATTTAAAATTTTGATTAATTAATGAAATATTAATTTCTTTTGTATCAATATTCTAGTGGTTATTCTTGCTCATAAATCTTGTATGGCATAAAATTTTGCATGTGCTCATGTAATTGTGTTTGGAAAACTTATTCATAAACAGTTATGAATATGGACATAAGACTTCTTAGTACACAAACACTAAAACATATTTGCAACTCTCTAAAAAGGTATTAAAGAATTAGTACAACTTACACACCTTATGTCTGTATGCTAAGTGTCTAACCATTTAGTATGAGTGTTGAGAACACATGTATTGGAGAATGAATATTCAAATACTAACTTAAGAAATAAAGCAGACACATGGAGTTTACTCATTAGTTCACTGTCCTGCTTAGTGATCGGATTAAGTGTGCGTGGGCCTTACATTTGAGACGATATGATTTTCATGTACATATGATAGTCAATATGTCCTTGAGGAAAGACCAATATCAATCTCGATATAAGATAGGGTTATAAGCCTAATATGTCATTACTTTGGTGTATATAGAGGTATGTGTGTGTTCATCAATAGATTTGTCTCTTTGCAAGTGAGCAAAATATTTGTCCTATGTAATAAATGTTTCATAAGATAGAAATCCTTAACCAAGATAGCATGTGATCAAAAAAGAGCTTCTAATAGAGCATTAGTTTGATAGGGCAATATCGATTTGGTCATATGACCAAGCTAATAAGTTTGATGAAGTCTACGGTTCTGGCTTAAATGAGACAAAGCAAGATTAAAAAAAAACCCATACTGCATGGTATTTACAATTGGAAAGCTTTATATGAATCACTCACTTCACCTTAATTGGGCTATAATATGGATCGTAAGTTAGGCGTTACCCATATCTTTCAAGGCATATTCGTTGCTAATTGAGGTAGAACCTAAAAAGTTACACACAAAAGGCTAAAAGGAATGGGTACAAGTTGGTAAATTAGTTAGGGTGTGACGAGGCTTTACAATTCTCATTGAGAAATTAATTTTCTTCCAGTTGTATTCAATTAAATGAATTTGTCATTGTACTTGTTAATAGTGAGATTATTAATTAAAAGTATAATGGGCTTTTAATTTAATTAATGGGATTAATTAAAATAAAAAAATTAATTAATACTTGGATTAGTAATAAAATAAGCTTTGGACTTGAATTAATTAAAGGTCTATGTCAGAAGTCCATAAAGCTTATGACATATGTGCCCAAGGTGCTACATATTGAAACAAGAATCCTACCAAGTGTAAAATGTTGCATCTTGGACAGATTTGGAAGAGTTCCAAATGAGAGAGAGAGAGAGAGAGAGAGAGAGAGAGAGAGAGAGAGAGAGAGATAAGAATTATTCTGAAATCAACAAAAATTCATCCACCCCACCCTAGCAAGAGAGAGAAAATTTTCTACCCTCCCTACTTGTTTTTCTTGTCTTAAAGTCTCCTCACCTAAAAGTGTTTGGTATAGGAGTCTTGCAAAGGTGTTTGCAGAGGTTTTTGCGAGAACTTGTTCATATTCAAAACATGTAGACAAATTAAAAGTTGAAGTTTGACAGCCACAACTCACGAATCATGTGTTCGCTTCTTTTAAAAAATGATTTCAAAAGGTATGCTTTGTATACTATTTAGATATATTAAGTGCTCTTGTAATACCCTAAATTCTTTGGGGCTCGCTTGTTATATTTATAAGGACATTATTATCAATTATGGTGAGGGATTTAAGCAACAAAATTTTTGGTTTTATTTATTGGTGAATGATTAAGGAATTAATTTTAGCTTATACTTTATTATTTTAATTTAATTTTTGTGTGCAATTTTTGGAAAATAAGGAAAGTAAATGTGGAAAGAGATATGGGTTTCATAAGACAACTAAAATTTTCCTATAATATGGACATTATTGTTAGGAGAATATACCATGAAAGGAGACTTGGAAATAGGGAAAATAAAGTTAAATTTTGGATGGAAATTAGCTAGAAATAAATAAAGAGTTGTAGAGTTATAGAACTTAATTTGTGAGAAATTTCAATCCGGCCCAACTTCCAACCAAACCCTTGTATAAATATGAATTTGGAAGGAGAGAAAACCAATTTTACACCCCTAGAACAGCAGTGGGCGTTCAGATTATTGGAGGAATTTTCTTGGCCTCTAACCACCATGTTTCAAGGTAATTTCTTTACTTAATCTTTTGCTTGTCATGCATATGTGTAGGAACATTGATTTTACATGCATAGGCACATGAAAAGCATGAATTTTTGGAGATTTTTACTTGGAAAATTCACGGGGTGGGAGTATTGACCATGTAATTATGCATAGAAATTGTAGAAAGCGCGTATAGGAACATCGTGTGAGATTTTGAAACTTGTCCCGGATTCTTTCAAAATTAGTCAATGTACTTAAGTTATATTTTCCATGAATTTTAATGCATAGAAACATTCCTAAGGATCCTTAAAACAATGATGTAAGCATGTTTTGGTGATTAGAATGAAGGAGAACATAAAAATCCGTCCAAACAGTGACTCTGCGTAGACGAGTGCTGCTTCGCCGTCACTGCCACGATCACATAAGACAACGGTGCGGGCGCAAGGCCATGTCTCATGTGTGCAAAACGAACTGCGAGCCCTGAATCTTGTGCCATACAACACACCCCACGGTCACCGATCATGATTGCGCAACTAGACTTGGCAGTCGCGAGACTAATGTTAGCAGCCACTAGACAGATTACGCTCCTTGTGTAATTTGAGCTGAATTTTCTAATTTTAAGACTAGAATAGGCCTAAACGTATTGTACAAGACGTAACAAAGAGTGGAAAATAGTAATCAAGTGAATTCCAAATAAGGAAACCCACTCAATAAGTAACCGAGAGTTTAAAAGGATATTAGAATGGGACATATAAGATGTGTATGAAAGCAACTGAAAGACTAGGATTATAATTAAATTGAATATTAAATGAGAATTGTTTGATTGAATAAGAAATCCAGTATTCGGGCCAACTAGCTGGTCAACAGTGAGAGCGTCAAGTATGTGGTTACACTTACTAATTTTAAGTGTTTTCTAAACTGATTTCATATTACAACTTAATTTTATTACATGTTTAAAATTTATTTCTGATATTTTCCTTGTTAAATGAAAATATGGTTTCGACATTTGATTTCTATGAACTCAAGATATTTATTATTTTCTGGAATTCTGGATGTGAGTGACTTGCGAAATAAAATTATTTTAAATTGAAAGTTTTGAAATCGAATGCATATAATAAATGTGCAAAGCCTCTCATATGATGCCAACAATCATGAGAAACAAATTTTATAAATGCCAAAAACCGAGTAATAGATACCCACCCAATCGGATAGAAGTATTAGAGTTGAAAGTAGGCGAAGCTAATATGTGACCCTACCCATCGGAGTATAGAGAGGGATACCTTTTAGATGGGGTTGAAGCTCTAGCACCATAGTAGCATAACTGATTATAATGTGACTCTCCTCAGTCAGGAGTGTAGTCTAAGAATTTGATCGGTGGAAATAAATACACAAAGTACGTATCACTATGAGCGGGCAAATGAATATAGACATATGAATGGTATAAGTGATGAGATGATTGGAAGAAACCTAAAATGCAGTGTTTTCCATAAATTGTTTAATTAGAATTTTATTATTTACTTCAAATGTGATTTGAATTTTTTGTTTCCAAAAGTATGTTTCGTATAAGTTAGTATTATTCTACTCACGTCCTATGAAAACTCAAAAGGCATGAGGTACTATTTATTGGGCAACTCATCACTCACCACTTTTAGTTGATGTTTTTGCAAAGGGAACAAATAACAATGGTCACGTGTGGGGATGTTAGAGTAGAGAATGAAAACCTAGTTTTTCATTCAAGATCCATTACTACTATTATTCATCAAGATAAATCTAATGTAATAGTTAGGATATTTTATTTTTGCTATGTATGAAATTTCAAATGTTATAATAGAGGTTAAATTGTTTTTTCCCGTTAGTTTATTACAATTAATATTATTAGTTTAGAATGCTATGATACGTGCTGGCTTGGATATTCGCTGACGTGATTCGCAAGTACTGCTATGTCATGGTCTCAGATTTAGGACATGATAGAAGTAATATCAAAGCATAAGTTTGATTCTAGACATATGAGAAGTTTATTAGAGCATATGTTTTGAGTCTAGATGCAAAAAACATTCATTAGAGCCTTGATCTTAAAGGCTTAAGGTTGTCAGAGCTTAGTCTTTTGACCATGATACTTACGCAGATAGGACCAAACATAAAAATATGACTATCATGACTTTAGTACATATAAGGTGTGGATCTAAACTAAGTGTGAAGGGCTTTCGAACTGACATTGAACAAGGTAATTTCTTCACTGAATCTTTCTCTTGTCATGCATACACATAGGAACATTGATTTTACAAGCATAGGCACATAAAAAATATGAATTTTGGGAGTTTTGTACATGGTAAATTTGTAGGATGGGAGTATAGACCATATAGTTATGTATAGAAATTGTAGAAAGCGCATATAAGAATACTACATGAGATTTTGAAACTTGTCTCAGATTATTTTAAAATTGGTCAATGTACTTAAATTATGTTTTCCATGAATTTTGATGCATAGAAACATTTCTAAGGACCCTTAAAACAATGATGTAAGTGTGTTTTGGTGATTGGAACAAAGTAGAACATAAAAATCTGTCCAAATAAGGCCTCTGTGCTGACTAGTGCCATGGTCAATGATCGCAACCATGAAAGATTACGGCGAGAGTGCAAGGTTGTGTCTCACGCATGCAAAGTGGACCACGAACCCTAAATCTTGCGGCGTGCAGCACGCCCTATGGTTGCCTATTGCAATAGAGTAGCTGGGCCTCACAGTCATGAGATAGAGTACAACCACAAGATAGATTATGCTCCTTGTGTAATTTGAGCCAAAATTTCTGATTTTAAGACTAGAATAGTCCTAAATGTGTTGTACAAGACATAATGAAGAGTATAGAATAGTAACCGAAATGAATTTCAGATGAGAAAACCCACTCAATAGATAACAAAGAGTTTGAAAGAGCAATAGAACAGGACATGTAAAATGTGTACGAAAGCAATTAGAAGGCTAGGATTACACTTGAATTAAATATTAAATGAGAATCATTTGGTTAAATGGGAAATCAAGTATTTAGGGAAACCAGGTAATCAACAATGATAGCGTTAGGTAAGTGGTTACATCCTACCAATTTTATGAAGTGTTTTCTAAACTAATTTTATATTACAACTCAATTTCATTACGTTTAAAAAAATTTTTCGATGTTTTCCTTGTTAAATGAAAGTATGATTTCACATGTGATTTTTGTGAAATTCAAAATGTTCATTATTTTCTGGAATTCTGGATGTGAGTGCATTGCGAAATAAAATTGTTTTAAGTTAAATGTTTTGGAACCGAATACATATAATAAATTTACAAAGCCTCTCACGCGATGTTGACGATCATGAAGAACAAATTCCACCTTACCCAGTAAGTAATAGATTGGTACCTACCTAATCGGGTAGAAGTATTAGGGTTGGCAGTAGGTAAAGTAGATATGCGACCCTACCCATTAGAAGTATAGATAGAGATATTTTTCAGGCAAGGTTGCAGGCTTGGAGCCACTACAGCATAGCCAATTACAACGTGGACATTCTTACTCAAGAGTATAGACTAAGGTCTGATTAGTGGATATAAATACGCGAAGAACCCATCACTATGAGTGGGCAAATGAATATGAATATGTGAATGGTATGAGTGGTGAGGTGATTGGAACAAATGTGAAATGCAGTGTTTTTCGTAAATTGTTTAATTAGAATTTTATTGTCTACTTCAAATGTGATTTGGATTGTCTATTTCTGAAAATGTATTTCATATAAGCTATTATTATTATTGTACTCACATCCTATAAAAATCCAAAAGGCAGGAAGTACCATTTACTAGGTGACTCCTTGCTCACCACATTTAGTCGATGTTTTTGTAGAGGGAGCAAATGACATTGGTCATACATGGGGATGGTAGAGTAGAAAATGGAGGCCTAGTTTCTACATTCAAGATCCATTACCTCAATTAATCATCAAGACATATCAGATGTAATAGTTAGGATATTTTATTTCTGCCACATATGAAATTTTAGATGTTATAATAGAGGTTACATTATTTCTTTCCATTAGTTTATTATGATTATTATTATTAGTTTAGAGTGCTATGAAACATGCTAGCTTAGGTGTTAGCAAAGGTGATTCATGAATACTGCCATGTCATGGTCTGAATTTAGGGCGTCACAACTAGCATGTTATATGGTAAAAGCAGAATATGTTGGTATGTTATTCTACTGTGGATAATACTTTCTTTTATGGTTTTACAATTTCAAAAATTCCACCCTAACCCTTTGAAACCCAACAATGGTATCAAAGTCGCCATTTCCATCATATAACCGCAGAACTTAATAATCTTTCTGTAGTTTATGGTAGTTTTCATTTCAAATTTTTTTAAATATGTATTTGATACTTTTTTATACTTGAAAAATTGTTTTGTGGCTGTTTTGAATTAGGAAAAGGCAAGAAAAATTAAGTTTTAAGTATCAAGGAATTGTTTCAAGACTATGGCCATGGGAAGATGCAGCAAAATTTGCCCAATAACGCGTCACATCACTATAGGGTCATTGCCATGTTGTCATGTTTGTAGGAAAGTGGGAAAATCCCCAATTGTAGTGTTCACATGTGATGCAAGTGATAATGTTTGGCCAAAAGTAGGGTTTTTTCTAGTAGTTATCCTGAAATTGTTCCATTTTTTCAAATTAGAGCACATTTTTCCCACCTCAAATTTTTAATTTTTTAGATTACCATTTTTAGGTACTTGAAGGACATATTTGGCATTTTGCTACATTTCTTACTATGGATAACTATGAGAGCTATACTTACATGAAGGCATAACTTAGAGCTTATGATTCTTGAAAATTTATGGAGACTGGCATTGGTCCTAGACAAGTAGCCACCTTAAAGAATGATCAAAAGGTTCCACACTCGTCCATCAAGGATAGGACGACAAAATATTTGATAAAATTGCAAGTGCAACCACCTCCCAACAAGCTTGGGATATTCTCTAAGCCTCATTTAAAGGACCTGATAAACAGAAAATGTTCACCATCAAATACTAAAAGGAGAGTTTAAGTCTCTTCAAATAAAAGAATTGGAATCGATTTCAAATTATAATACTGGAGTTTTGGTTGTTGTCAATAAAGTGAGAAGCTATGGAGAAGATTTGGTGGATAATTAATTTGTTGGAAAAATTTTAAGTCCTTAGATCCAAAGTTCAGTTATATTATTGTCGCAATTGAAGAGTTCAAGGGTTTTGACACCATGACCATCAAGAAATTAATTGGCTCTTTACAAGTCCATAAAAAGGTGGATGAAGAAGCCAAAGCAATAGATAGTAGAAGAAGTTTTGCAAGCAGAACTTTCTTTCAAAGAGAATGGAGAAAAGTGTGGCACATTCCAAGATGGTCATGAGCATGGGAAGAAAAATCTTTTATGAAGTTGGATAAATTATTTGGTGGCAATATCACTTTTGGTTATTTCTCTCAAGTTTAAGTTAAAATCTACAATTTCAATTCAATTGAAGAACAAAAACTATTAGTTTATCTCTAATGTTATCTATGTACCGAAAATGGGAAGTGATTTTTTGAGTTTGGGGCCTCTTTTGGATAAAAAGTATGATAATCTTCTAATAAATATAAGTTTTGTTGTGAAAGATGAAGATAGAAGATTGTTAGCAAAATACCTAATTACAAAAAATAAAATGTACTTTTCATTCAAGGTGACACTTCAAAATACTTGCAAATCTACTTTAAAGATGCCTTTTGACTTTGGCACATTAGATTTCAGCATTTGAGCTTTGATTGTCTTAAAAAGATAAGCAAGAACATGCTAAGTGGATTGTCATGTACTGGACATCTAAATTAAGTAATGGAAGAATCTATTTATAGCAATCAATCAAGTTCTAGATGAGTCCTTTTCAAGAGTTCCTAAACCTTTGGAGTTGATTACTTTGATTACTTAGCAAACCACCATAACTTTCTTAGAGTAATTACCATCATTGCTTATAGATAACAATTTTTAAAAACTTTGGATATATTTCTCAAAGAAAAATTAGAGGCGTATGAGACTTTAAAAAGTTCAAAACAATGGTGAACAAACAAAATGCTTATCAAATCAAAGCTATTCAATTTGATAGAGGAGAATAATTTGCACAAAATGAATTTAATGATTTTTGGAGGAAAATTGGAATTCATTGCCTTTTGATAACACCAAGTTCATTGTAGCAAAGTACAGTTGCTAAAAGAAAGAATCTGACCATTCTTAACATGGCGAGGATTATGTTGAAGAGAAAGTGTTTGATGAATTTTGGGCAAAATAGCAAATGAAGTTTATCTATTAAATGAATACAATTAAATGAATACAATACTAATGCCCCACTTGGATGGAAGAATTTTGATTTGAAGAAAGAAATTGGAAATAATACTTTAAATAACTCTAATACGAGAGGAATTTTAAGTCCATTATAATAACTAAAATCATAGTTCAAAAATGAGAGTTTGAGGATTTGAAATGCATTGCCATTCAAACAAAGACAATGCATTCATTATTATTAATTTGAAATCCATTCCATCATTTCCTTCAATGTAAATGAGCCTTAAAAATATTTATTGCAAAACACCTCATGAGGCTTCGAGTAAACGAAAGCCAATTGTATCTCGTTTTTAGGTATTTGGGAGCATACCTTTTGCACATGGGTTGGATGAAAAGAGAACTAAATATGATTATAAAAATGAATGAATTTTCTTTATTAGCTATAATCAAACTCTAAAGCTTATGAGCTGTATAATTCACATAATGATAAATTTGCGAGGAGTTGGGATGTTAAGTCTAATAAATAAAGCACTAGGAAATGGAACAACTCAAGGGAAAGGCAAAATTATCACCTATTTTGTAAAGAAGATGAGGATTTAATTCGGCCAACTAGTCCACCATCGACACCTCTACTGAAAAATTTACTAATTGAAGAAGCAAGTTTAAATGAAAGGCTCCAAAGGACAAGAATTTTCTTAATTTATATGAAAAATGGAGGTAATTTAAATTTTGAATAGTTTGACATAATTTTGTCTTTCTACTAACTATGAATCTCTACTTTTTGAAGAAAATGTTCAAGATAAAAAAATAAAAATAAAATATAAAGAAGAAGAGATCAAGGTAAGGCCATCATTGGAGTCAAATAGATACACAAGGAAAAGAAAAATTCAAAAGGTGATGTTGAAAGTTACAAAGGAAATTGGTTATCAAATGATACAAGCAAAAGAAACCAATTGATTATGGTGAAGTTTTTGCTCTTGTTATATGATTCGAAACTATTTGCTTGATCATTCTCTTGGCATCAAAATATTCAATAACAAATTCTTCAAATGGATGTGTAATTAGATTTCTTAAATGCCTAATTTGCATTTGGGCTATTTCATTAAAGACGTCTTTAAATTGAAAAAAGGCATTTCTACAAGTCAAAGTAAGCCTCGTGAGCTTTAAATTGTAGAATTGTCAAGTATTTCCTAAAAACAATTTCTCCATGACCCCATGAGCATGCTTTTTTTGTGAAGAAAAATAAGCATAGTGGTACTTTGTATTTTTGTTTGTATGTGGATAATTTGATTTTGACAAGAAATAATCCCAACATGTTTGATAAATTTACAAAAGCAATGTTGAGAGAATTTGCGATAACAAATATAAGCTTGATGTCCTACTATCTTGGTATTAAAGTGAAGCAAGATGATGATGAGATATTTATTTCGTAATGAGGCTATGCAAAGGAATATTGCAAAACTTGAAAATGAAACTTTGCTAGTGAATTAGCTACCTCATGGAATCTAGAGAGTGAAATAATCAAAGTATGAAAATTGAAAAAAGATTAATTATACATTTTTCAAGCCTTGTCAAAAGCTTGGGATATCTAACTTGTATAAAGCTTAATTTTCTATTTGGTGTTGGAGTTTTTAGTTGATATATGGAGACTTCTACTACAAATTTGAAGGTGGCTAAAAGAATTCTTCAACACATTAAAGACAATTCATATTCCTATGACTTCAAATTTGTTGGTTACTGTGATAATGATTAGGCTAGTGATGTTGATGATCAAAAGGGCACCACTACATTTGTTTCTTTATGTAAACTCAACATGTACATGGAATTATAAAAAACAAACCATTGAAATATTTATCTATATGTGAAGATAAATATGTGGCAGCAATGTTTTTGTCTTGAAATTTAAATTAAATTTTTATTGAAGAAACTTCACAAACAATAAGCAAAGCCAATTAAAGATTTTGTTGATAACAAATCAGCACTTGCATTGGTCAAAATCAATGTTCTATGAAAGAAGCAAACATGTTGATAAAAGTGTAATTTTGTATAAGAATATAAATCCAAGAAGATGGCGAAGCTTAAATATGTGAAGTATATGTGAAGTCTCAAGGCCAAGTTGCAGATTTCTCCACCATGTCATTAAATTTTGATGTTTTCCAAAAATAAAGTATATTTCTTTGAGTAATGAATCAAATTTAACGAAGTGTTAGGAAATTAATCTAAACTTAAGTTAGTCATTTAGATAATGTCACATTAGCTAGCTGCATGAATTTTATTAGAAGCACAGTATTAAGTGATACATAAATATGTCTCATTTTTTTAAAACTTACTAGAACCAGTGATAGTCTCTACATGTACCTTTCAGTAATATTCACAAGATAAAAGGAAAAGAAAACTATTGTTTGTGTACTACAAAAGGAGATAAAGTAGACAAAATGTAGTACATCTAATTAGCAAGGTTCTTGTTTGAAAATGACTTTCTTGAGGAGATTGCTCTATCATGTGATCCAAAAATATGTTTTTTATTCTCAAGCTTAGCTGGCGCATAAAATTAATGCACCTGAATTGGTTGAACTCAAATTTTAAAGACTTGAACAGTCAAGCTAGGTTGGGAAGAACTATTATGATGAACTTCACCATTGAAAGGATCTAGTTTAGCTTGAGTGGATAGATGAGATATAGAATCTAGGTTTGCAACAATGGACTAGGATCAAAGTAAGACTAGATGAAGTAGCCACGTTGACATATCCATAAGAGTGTACACTTAACTAAACTAAGGGCAAGTTGCAAAAGCTCCACATGCTTTGGGCTTTTTTTCATGGTTGACTTGAAGAAAAATCCTTCAAGATTTTGTTTGAAAGAGCACAAATTAGTCCAAAATAAAATTTTGGCATAAATAAAAACTAAATAGGGGCCCAAACCCCATGGAAAAGGAGAACAAAAGTGAGAAAGCGAAGCAGCTGAAGATTTAAAACTCCCCAAATTCTCTTTGAAATTTTCAAGAACATTCAAAGTATTCTTCATCAAATTCAAAAAGTTCGTTGCGTTCAGTATCAAATTCTAGAAGATTTTCACCAAATTCAAAGAAGTTCATCGTGTTCTTCACCAAATTTAAGGCATTCTTTAGTAAAGTCTCTAAATACAGCGTTTGATATAAGATCATGGTGCTAAGTCCGAAGATCAGCATTACTGAAGACCTAACAGCCCTCAAGGAAGATCAAGCACAAGCCATTTCCTTAAAGATTGTTCAAGTTTCAAGCCAAGCGTTCTTGAAGGTAGAATTAAAGGATTAAAGTTAAAGAATAGAACCCACAAATTCAATTTAATCCTAATTATTCAATCTTGTACCAAGTTTTCTTATTATCCAAGAATTTTATCCTATAGATTTCTAGCACACCGAGTGAGACCTCTGTACCTCTCATCTCTTCCTTCATTAAATTTCAAGTAAACTTCAAATTTCAAATAAGTCACTATGGCCAACAACAAAGGAAAGTCTACCAAAGCTACTACCTTAATTGCTGCAAGAAATCCTAGTGCTGTCACCCGAAGTGTGGCAAGAAGGCTAGTGCACTCTAAGCAAACTCTTCTCTCTGAGGCTGTTGATAATCCACTCTTCACAAGTGAGGACCACAAGGACAACTCTACACCTTCAAGCCCACGCTTTAATGCCTCATCTGCCTCCAACATGACGCCAGTCATGATGACTAACACTTCGAGTCTTGAGGACCAAATCACTGTATTAACTAAGGTCATCGAAGGGCTTGCCAAACATGTCTAAGAGCAAGACTCACAAATCTCATGGCTAATGGACAAACTAAATGATGCTAAAACCAGCCGGAAAGTTGAAAAGGCACTTAAAGTGCCTCTTGAAGTTGAAGCATTTGCTAAAAAGTCAGCCGATGACTGAAAGAAGTCCGTAGTTAGAGAACTTCAAATTTCCTCTAACGACTTGATCCCTATTGATCAACTAAAAGACTTCATTGAAGGTACCATCAAAAGCAAATTCAACGGAGACATTAAGTCAACTCTGATATATTCCAAGCCTTATTCAACAAGAATTGAAAACCTGAAGAAGATGCTGATAGGCTATCAACCCCCCAAATTCCAACAGTTTGATGGAAAGGGAACCCCAAACAGCATATGGCTCACTTTATAAAGACATGTAATGATACTGGAATATATAGAGACCATCTAGTCAAGCAGTTCGTCCACTCATTAAAAGGAAATGCGTTCGACTAGTACACTGACCTTAAGCCCGGGACCATCGATAGCTAAGAAGGAAATACGTTCAACTGATACACTGACCTTGAGCCCGAGACCATTGATAGTTGGAAACAAATGGAGTACGAACTCCTCAACCATTTCTATAGCACAAGGCGGACTGTCAGCATGATCGAGCTCACAAATACCCGCCAATGAAAAGATAAGCCAGTCATTGACTATATCAATAAGTGGAGGAATTTCAGTCTGAATTGTGAAGACAGACTCTCTAAAGCCTCAAGCATTGAGATGTATGTATTAGGGGCTACGGTACATCTTTCAAGGGATTCGGCTTAAAACCTTTGAAGAATTAGCCACGCAGGCTCACGACACGGAGCTAAGCATAGCTGCAAGTGGTGTCAGTATACTACCTATTTCAGAGTTCCACAAGCTGAAAGATAAGCAGGAAGTAAAGAAATGGGGCAAGCCTCCCATCAAAACTCTCACCAAAGAGTCTATGGCAATACATGTTAAACCTATTCCAGTCAAAAAGAAAGAGAATATGGATGAGAAAAAAAAAAGGCCAATCCTAAAAGAGTTGCAGGCCAAATCAAACCTTTTTTTGGACACAGACATCTCAGGGATCTTCGATGACTTACTAAAGGCCAACCTCATTGAATTACCAAAAATGAAGCATTCTGTAGAAGGCGAGAAGACTAATGATCCCAAATACTGCAAATACCAATGCTTGGTTGGACACCCTATCCACCACTGCTTTATATTCAAAGAGAAGGTCATGGAACTTGTCCACCAACAAAAAATCATGTTGGAGGATGATAGTGCAAATGCCAACACCATCACCCTCAGTAACCAAATGGAGCAAGGTCACCAAATCGATAACTCTCCAAACGAAGTTAGTTGCTTCCACAAGAAAAGCTAACTCCCCGTCAAAGATTGCACGACCACAATAGTCTTCACGTATGAAGATTTGATGTTGGGATCCCAACCCCATAACAGGCCATTATTTGTCTTCGGCTATGCCCATGAATGAAAAATCAATCGAATGCTAATCAATTGTGGCTTAGCCATCATCATTTTGCCCTTACGAACTCTTAGAGAGCTAGGAATTCCAACTGATGAGCTTTCAAACAGTCGTTTGGTGATCCAAGAATTCATCTAAGGGGGCCAAAGGGCTTTGAGTACTATAAGAATAAAGTTACTCATAAACGACATGGAATCAATAGCTTTATTCCATGTTATCGATGTTAAAACATCATACAACCTATTCCTCGGCTAGCCATGGCTCCATAAGAATGGAGTAGTCCCTTTTACTTGGCACCAATGTTTCAAGTACTATCGAAACGATGTCGTGAACAAAGTGCTCGGCGACTGCAAACTGTTTACCAAGGTTAAGTCCCATTTTGCTGATGCAAATGTTATCTAAGCAAAATTAGGACTTCTAAAGCTAACAACTCTCAAGAAAAGGAGAAACAAGACGACTTAGCAAAGAAAGATGCCCCAACTGACAAGGTACATTTCAAAAGTCACACGAGCAAAGAGCCATTAATGGATGATGCTCTTAAAGGTTTAACACTACTTTTGACTCAAATTGACAGTGCAGCACCTGCCTAACCACCTGAAGAAGCTATAAAGGAACACCAGGAGACTTAAGAGTTAAGGACTGTGAAATGCTTTAGTCCTAAGGCATACAAACTCCCCATTAAGGCCAAATACAGCCTGCAGGAGCAATCGCCATTGGGCAAGCTTCCATATAAATCATCAAGCCAAAAGCTACGAGCAAAACTTGGGTATGAGCAGCCAAAAAGTCTCATCTGTATTATCATAAGAAGAGCTTCCACCAACACTATCACAAAGGAAGACTGCTCTTCAATAATTGAGAAAAGGCAAGCACAAGTGTCAGTTTTCGAAAGGCTTAGCCCACTCAAAAAGCAAAAGTACTAGAAGCTAAATGAAGGCATCACTGAAGCACCAGAATAAGAAGGAAAACTTTGAAGTCTAATCCCTTCTCACAAACAGTGGCAAATGGACTTGATTATATCTTGCAATAAAATCCTTAAAGCCAAATTTCAAACTATTGTCTTCACTAAATCTCAAGTCGAGGAAGACGATGATAGAGAAAGAGTGGACTCATCCAACCACATAACCTTACAGGAGGAAGAAGAATCCATCAAAGAAGATGCTAAAACTGCACCACCTCAAATAGAAGTAGGTTTCAAGTCTGTGGTGGATGAATTGAGAGAAGTAAATTTGGGGAACAGTGACAACCCTCGTCCCATCTACATCAATGCCTTGCTTACAAATGAAGAGGCCAATATATACATAGAACTACTAAAGGAGTTCAGAGACATTTTTACCTAGTCATACAAAGAAATGCCTAGCTTAGACCAGAAGGTGGCTATGCATTACCTAACTGTGAAGAAGGGAGCTCGTCCCGTTAAGCAAGCACAACGTCGATTTCGACCAGAGCTTCTCCCTTAAATTGAAGTAGAAGTTAACAAATTAATCAAGGTTGGTTTCGTTCGGGAAGTTAAATATCCCCCATGGATTTCTAGCATCATCTCGAAAAGAAAGAAAAATGGGCAAATTCAAGTCTATGTTGACTTTAGGGATCTCAACAAAACATGTCTCAAAGATGATTTCTCTTCACCCATCACGGAGCTCATGATTAATGCCACCACAGGATATGAAGCACTCTCCTTCATGGATAGATCATTTGGGTATAATCAAATACGCATAGCATCCAAAGATGAGGAATTGATAGTCTTTTGCACACCCAAAGGCATATACTACTACAAGGTAATGCCATTTGGCCGCAAAAATGCTGGGGCCACATATCAAAGAGCCATGCAGAAGATGTTTAATGACATGCTCCACAAAAATGTTGAATGCTACGTTGATAACCTTATGGTAAAGTCGAAGAAAAAAAAAGATCATTTGCATGACTTAAGGAAGGTTTTCAAGTGCTTGAGGAGATACCAAATGAGGATGAATCCATTGAACTGCGTATTTAGGGTCACCTCTAGAAAATTTTTGGGCGTCATTGTCCACTACCAAGGCATCAAAATTGAGCAAGCAAAGATTGATGCCGTCTTGAAGATGTCGAAACCTCGAAACATTCACGAACTCAAGAGCCTACAAGAAAAATTAGCATATATCAGAGGATTCATCTCCAACTTAGCAAGGCATTGTCAACCGTTTTGTCACCTTATGAAGAAGAGCATTTCATTTGAATGGAATGAGTCCTGTAAAAAGGCTTTTGAAAGCATCAAGTCCTACCATATAACACCTCCAGTGCTGGTGGCCCCGGTACCCGGCCGTCCATTAATCCTATACATTACTACACAAGAATGCTTAGTAGGAGCCCTATTGGCATAAGAAAATGAAGAAAAGAAGGAGAACGCTCTCTACTACCTAAGCAAGATGAAGACGCCAAATGAATTAAAATACTCACCAAGTGAGAAGATTTTTTTAGTACTTGTTTTCACCATCCAAAAGTTAAGGCATTACTTCTAAGCTCATATAGTCCGTTTGGTATCCAAAGCCAACCTACTAAAGTTCATCACAATAAAGCCTGTTCTTTCAAACAGACTTGCAAGGTGGTACCCTCAATTCCAATAATTTGAAATCATATATATACCACAAAGAGTCGTAAAGGAACAAGTGTTGGCTGACTTCTTAGCAGACCATTCTATTCCAATTGAGTGGGACCTTCCCAATGACCTGCCTGATGAGGATGCTTTGATGGTTGAAATCACTCCTCCAAGGATAATGTATTTTAAAGGAGCTTCCCATAAAGAAATAGCCAGTGCCAGAGTGGTGTTCGTAACATTTGAAGGATAAGTCCTGCCTCACTCATTCACCCTTATGGAAAAAATGCTCCAACAATGTGGTTGAATATCAAACCTTGATCATCAGACTCGAAATCGTTTTGGAAATCAAGCAACTGCACCTCAAAGTCTATGAGGATTCTATGTTAGTGTTCAACCAGCTATTAGGGGAATAAGAAATTAAAAGCCTGAACTACTCTCATACTATAATTATGCCAATATGCTCATGGGGTGGCTTGGAGATATTATGATAAAATATATGCCAAGAAGGGAAAACAAGTAGACAAATGCATTGGTCAAGCTTACCTTTTCCTTGTCCTTACCTGAAGTAGAATGCCATGTGCCCATATGCAATGTAAAGGTAATGCTACTACCTTTGCTCGAGGATGAAGAAGGAAGAAAGAAGAAGGAAGAAGATAAAAAATTCTATAGAGGTCTTCAAAGTTGTAAAAGAAGATTAGCGCTAACCATTCGTGGACTATTTAAAATATGACAAGTTACCAGAAGATCCATGCTGAAAATCAGATATTCGATGACGAGCATCTCGTTTCATCTATTTCAAGGGCACATTGTATAGACACTCCTTTGATGGGATATTCCTAAGCTGTTTGGGTGATGATGAAGCCATACAAGCTATGGAGGAAGCACACTCTAAGATTTACAGTGCCCACTAGTCAGAACCAAAACTTCACTTCCACATCAAAAGGATGGGGTATTACTGGCCGACAATGATGAAGGATTACATGAAATTTGCCTAAAAGTGTCAACCATACAAGTACCATAGCAACTTTATTCACTAACCGCCTGAGCCCTTGAATCCCACAGTTGCCTCATGACCTTTTGATGCTTAAGGCTTGATGTTGTCAAACCTATAACAAAATCATCTGTCGGCCATCTCTACATTCTTGCTGCAACTGACTATTTCTTAAAATAAGTATAAGCAATTCCTCTCAAGGAAGTAAAGAAGAAAATGTTGCCGACTTCGTCCGTGTTAATATCATTTATAAATACAGAGTCCCTCGATATATCATCACCGATAATGGAAAACTGATTGTCAATAGCACAATTGACAAGCTATGTCAAAAATTTGGCTTCAAGTAAAGGAAATCTTCAATGTACCTTGCCCTAGCAAACGGACTTACAGAAGCTTTCAACAAAACTTTGTGCAACTTTTTGAAGAAAGTGGTGTCAAAATCAAAAAGGGATTGGCATGAAAGGATAGGTAGAGCTTTATGGGCCTATCGAACCACTCACAGGACTCCTATGCAAGCAACTCCTTTTACATTACTGTACGGTGCCGAGGCCGTCACCCCACTCGAACAGTAAATTCCATCCTTATGAATTGCCATATAAGAGGGGCTGATTGAAAAAGACAAAGCTCACCTGTGCTTTGAAGAACTAGAAGCACTTGATGAAAAGAGGCTAAATGCACAACAAAAGATTAAGTGCTATCAAGCTCGTTTATCCAAGGCATTCAATAAACGAGTGCGTACTCGATCTTTTCAAGTCGAGGACTTGGTGCTCGCAGTAAGGAAGCCTATCATCATCACTCACCGCACTGGAAACAAATTCATCTCTAAATGAGATAGATTATATATCGTCAAAGAAGCTTACACAAACAACACTTACAAACTTGTTGACCAAGATGGCGTAAGAGTTGGACCAATCAATAGGAGATCTTTGAAGAAATATTATGCTTAAAAAAATAAGAAGTAAAAAAAAATTCAAGAAGTCCTATCAAATCAAGGATGCAAAAAAAAAAAATGAAAGAGAAATGATAAAAATGAACTCCACCCTGACATTAGCATAAATTGTTAAACTAAAACCAAATCATAGTTCCTTGACACGAATTTAAAATGGTCAAATCTCAATCAAATTCTTGCTCTTCAACACACGAGCTTAAACTGTATGTTACTCCTAGCCCGTAAGAGTATAAACTGTGAACAGCCCTATCTTTCACAAATTAAAAGTTTTTGAACTACGTTATGACTTGATTCCATTTTATGGGTACGTAAGCATCTTAAATATTTTCTAAGTTCAGTCATGAAGTTGTGATAGATTATGTTTTAATTCATGATTATTACTGGGGGGCACATCCAAACAAAGAAAGCAAGAAATAGTGATACAAGACATTTTATTGACAAATACAAGTGCTTGGCAAAAGAATAATGTCAACTAAGTAATTATCCTAACAAAGCAAAGAAAAGGGATTCAAGCGCTCCAACACATCCTTGACAGCTACTAAATCTTCTTTAGTAGTGCGCAAGGCCTCTACAGCCACATCATCAAAAGGCTCGATAGATTGGATAGCAACAAATTTCCTCATAGAGCTCACCAATTTCCATTGCTGCCTCTCTAAGGGATTCCTTTACCGCGAAAGGGATGTAGATAACTCCTACCGTCACTTAGCCAAAAGTTCAAGTTACTCCTCAACGCTCTTCAATTTGGTTTCTGAAACCTCAACTTGCCTAGCTCCTTCGGCTTCCCTATTTAAGACCTTCTGAAGCCGACACTCTACATCATTCAACTGTTTAGCAAAGACCTCTTTAGTAGGCATATCAGTCGCTATGGACCCTGCCTCATCATAAACTGCATCCCTAACAAAAAAGTGCCTGTAAAAACTCTTCTATAAGGAACACGTCAACGTGGTCAAAATATTTCATAGATTCAAGGACAAGCATGACTTCATCTTCGAGAGAAGAAATGAGATTGGGCAAGGTACCAGCTAACCTCTCGCGGAGACTCACCCATAGTCAGCAAAGGAACTCCTCCTCGTGACTCTGGAGGAATTTCTTTGCTCTAAATACAGAAGCTACTGCAGGAGAAGGTACTTTCTTAATTTCTTTCAAAATATGAATTTTCTTGGGCGCTGCGTTTATAAGTGGATTTAGCTCCACAACTAGTTTATGATTACTGCTAAAACCCCCGCCATCGCTTCTAAAGACCTACCTCTCCGCCTAGAAGAAAAAGAAAAACATGTTGGTAAATTCAAAAGGAAGAGAAAGAATGCAACAAAAAGAAAAGTAACAAACCACCTCCTAGGCATAATCTCTAACCGACTCTGAGTAGTTGGAAAGTTTGTCCCCTTTCATACTTAAAGGAGAAAGGGCTCTCCTAACCATCTTTTAGAGACGATCCCCATTGCTACTAGTACTATTATCTAAAATCTGCAAAAATGGCCTCTTTTTTGTAGGGACAACTAGGGCAACAGGTTCGCGAGGCGAATCTCTGATATTAAGAGACAAGCTTCCTACATTAGAGACGCCACCAAGAGGTGGAGTAATGCACAACTTCATATAAAGTTCTTCAATGTAGTTCCCGTGAACTTTAGCCCACCACTCCTTATAGGCCTTGGAATGAAACTTTCTCACAGTGGCATGAATGTAGGGAGAGCATGCCTTCGCCTACAAATTAGACAAGGTGGACACCCTCCAAAAGTATAAGCCTCCCTCTAGAGAAGTCTCACAAACATCCCATGTAAGAATGTCAGAAATCTCTTGTTAAAATCCGAATTGGCGACTAAGTCGATACGAACTGTAAGGCTCAACAGCAAATTAATTACCCTACCTCAATGAAAGATAATCTGAATGGATGGTAGCAAAATAATCATCTTCAAACCAATTACGACTATCGTCATCAACATAGAAGATATCCCTCTACTTGGTAATCATGGTCTTGGTCCAACTGAAGAGTTAGCCTCTATGAATTCTTCGATGCGCCTCACGTGGGTCATAATACCTAGCCCCACCTTTACCAGAATACGCGATCATCTTTGGGCTATCAACTGCTTTATGGACTAGATAATGAGTCTTAAAATAATGAGCTAACCATGCATAGACATAATAAAGCGGAAAAGAGGAATACACTCACGAAGGCCTTCGAGAATGTGCAATTCTACCCAAACCTCAACAAATACTAGCAAGAACGGGAACATCCAAGCTTACCGCCCTTCCAGTTGCCATAATACTTGCTATCTTAAAAGTACTCGGATGAACAAAGCCAACGTTCTTGATGGGAAGAGCAAAGATGCAAAGCTAGCAAGCAAGAAATGCCACCAAATAGGTCTCTGTTCTAAAATTATCGCCGACATTAAGATGTGTAAAAGGTTCCTCATTGGTAGATGACCAATGCCCATGAATGCCAATCTCGCCAAAAGGGTTACACATGGACCTAGGACGGGCTGTCTTTTTCTCCTTCCAGTTGGGGTGCTGAGTACTTTGTTTCCCTTTTACACTAAAAGCTGATCCTATCTTCAATAGAAGTCGAAGGAGCTTGATCGTCATTTGGCTCTCCTTGAAGCAAGTGATAAGCATAAAATAAATGTTGACATGATCTAGGAATAATCTCTTCCCTTGGTCGTTTGCATCCATAAGTTGCTTTGTACTTGGAACGACCTCATCATAGAATCTTCCATAAATTAGAAGACCCGCAAAGTTCCTCAAGTCATAGAGAGACATTGATACCTCACCATAAAAGGTAAAGAGCATATTGGTAGAAGAACACCATGCCTCATAGATCAAGTGTAAGATGTTTGAATTATGATCGTAAGTAAAAAGTGAGGCATAAATCGCGTCAAAAATCTGAGCTACCTTCAACTCATGTCCAGATAGCCAAGTACATCTTTAGCCCATTGCCAATAACCCTTGGTAAAGTGAAACTCACTGCTTGACAGAAGAGCATCCCCCCATTTAGCTTTCTTTAGATAACCCTACGGCCTAAAGTCAACAACAAAACTAATGTAACGGCATGATGATAGTGAGATGACTGTAAGATCCAGGCCTTCAAAGTCTTGCTAAATAGGTTTTTCTAAGTCTAATTATCCATCCAATGAGGGATCGTCAACTTAGGCCAAAAACGACTGATAAGGAAAGTATAAATTGCCAGAATTATGCCTTACTCTATAAGATGGCTTTCCTTATTAAGAATAACCAAGTGCTCCACGCCGGAGGAAGCCATACTACTCTTAAAATGCACCGTGGTGATCAACTGCAAAAAAAGGAGCAAGGAATGAATGATTAAGGCCGAATTCAAGCAAATAAAGTATTCGTGGGCTGTATTAACCTGGTACTCAAATGCTAAAAAGTTTAAATCTAGATGGTACGCGTGAGCTACATTGAGCATAGTACTCAAAGACTCAAAAATCTAAGTATAAATGGTACTCGTAGGCTACACCAAGTTGGGTATTCAAAGGCTCAAAAGTTTAAGCTTAAATGATACTCATGGGCTAAGTTAAGCTTGGTACTTAAATATTCAAAAATTTAAGTTTAAATGGTAGTCGTGGATCAAATTAAACCTAATACTCAAAGGCTCAAAAATTCAATGCTAAATAATACTCATGGGCTACATCAAGTCTGATACTCAAAGGCTTAAAAGTTCAAATTTAAATAGTACTTGTGGGCAAAATGAAACTTAGTATTCAAATGGTCAAAAGTTCAAGTGTAAATGGTACTCGTGGGGCAAAATTAAACCTCGTACACTCAAAGGATAAAAAAAAAATGCAAACCTAAAAGGACAATAATATTTTTGCTTTGCATTATAACAAATGAAGCCACTTTTCCCAAACAGAGGAATCATTTTATAACTATAATTATTTTTTAAAACTTAAAATAATTATTAATTTAATTATTACTGAATGTAACTTTGACAATGAATGGTTATAATTTGGCCCCTCAAGCTTTTGTACCTGGATCCGTCCCTGTGCATGATGCTTATTTTCTTGCGTGTTTATTTTAGTTATTATTTATTCTGACCTTATTTTGATTGCGTGAATAGAGTTTACATTTATTAATAATATTTGATTATTGTTTGATTAATGATTTCTAGGCACAAACCTCATCTAAATGCTAAACTTTAGTGTCATAAACTTGCAGTAGAATTTATTATAGTTCTAAATCAACATAAACAGTGATTCCCTCTGAGGGCTTTTTTTTATTATTATTATCAATACTATATTATTAACTTAATAAAGTTTTTTGGTTGCAAAATGGCATATTACCCAATTTTTTCTACATAAAATTCTTTTACTTTTCTTTTGACGTATTATGTTTATTTGTACTATCTTTCATTTTTTTTTCTCATTTCAATTTTTTTTTGCATTTTATTTATTTTCTTATTTTAACTATTTTTATACTTTTAATTTAAAATATTTTATTTTTATTATTTGAAATAAAAATACTTCAGATTGGATGACTTTTACTAAAATGTTAAAAACAGAGGATTCGAATTACCTTTCTTTTAATAATTTTGGTTTTTATCCTTTTTTGTAGCACGTTTTATTATATCCTCAAGAAATGCAAAGGTAGGGTACACTTCCATGAAGTTTGGCCGAGATATTGGTGATACTTTCGCATTAAACTTATTAAACAGGGAAAAATTTTGGGTTATGTTAGGAATCTAATTTTCAATTCAAACACGTCATCTTAAACTTCATATAACCAAACATACAATTCAACAAAATATCCATCCAAATTTAAATTCAACTTTTTTTCTCTTATATATGTAACTAATTAATTATTTTTCAAATTTTTTACATATTAAAAATTAAATCAATACATATATATTACATGTATACTCACATTTATTTTTATTTATATTTTATAAAATATAATCTTTATTCTTAAACACTATTATATCATTCAATTATTATTATATATTTTATATATATACATTCAAACAAATCATTTTATTCATCCCATCAAAATGTTTCTCCCAAATGTACCACTCAATTTAACAAAATTCTCACCAAACATCATTTTCACCAAAAAACCCCTCTCCCGAACATAGCATTGGGGTCCAAAAGATAATTTTGATTTTTTGCGCGCCTGTTTCGTTCCCACGAAATCAACAAAAAGAAAATTTCAAACTTCCGTAAAGAGCCATTAGAATAAGCACAGAGCTCAAATTCCAACGGCACGATCCCCTTATATCCACGAGGGAGTCATCCACACCGTCCACAGAAACTAATCAACGTCACAAAACGCATCTCACTGCCGTTCCCAGGATCCACCCCAAACTCCGTACCTCGTATAAATAAAACCCACGTCCAACCTTTCTCACATCATCTACCTTCCATTTCTAAAATTTTCTGCCACGGTGTTTGTGGGTACTTCCGCTTGAATTCCTTAGGCAATTCCCGGTACGATGTCGGGGCGAGGCAAAGGTGGAAAGGGGCTGGGCAAGGGAGGAGCCAAGAGGCACAGGAAAGTCCTCCGCGACAACATCCAGGGGATTACGAAGCCCGCCATCCGCCGCCTCGCCAGGAGGGGCGGTGTGAAGCGTATTTCCGGGCTGATCTACGAGGAGACGCGTGGAGTCCTCAAGATCTTCTTGGAGAACGTCATTCGCGACGCTGTTACCTACACTGAGCACGCCAGGAGGAAGACTGTGACCGCCATGGACGTGGTTTACGCTCTGAAAAGGCAAGGTAGGACGCTGTACGGATTCGGTGGTTAGCTTAGGTTTTGTTTACTGTCGACTTTTTCGTATTATGAACAAGCAGAAGTCTTGCTGTCAAGGAGTTGGAAGTGGGTGTCGTGAGGGGGATGATTTGATGCTAATGAATGCAAAGATTTTCCAGCTATAAATTTCTCTAAATCTGCTATTTAATTTTTTGTTTTACACTTTTGCTTGTAGGAGTATAGGTTATATTTGTTTTACAATTATCTATTATTTCAAAATATATATTTAATTATTATTTATTTTTTTATAATTTTTAAAATAAAAATATTTAAAAATATATACTAAAATTTAAAAATAAGCCAAGTTATAGAGTTTTTGGGGCATTAAGCTTTTAGCAATGCTTATTTGTAATGGTAATGTTTATTTTGATTTTTGAATATATGTTTTTAAATATATTTATATTTTTTTGTGAATAGTGTAAAAATAAAAAAAAAAAATTTTAAAAAATGTAATATTTATGATGTATATTTTTTTACATGAAAAGTAAAAACAAATATTGCCAATATTTTTTGGAGACTTATAAAATTTGTTTTTTTTCAAAAGTATATTATGATATATTTCTAGCAGGATATTTTAAATTAATCATTTTTACTTTTTATTAAATCTATATTTGTATTTTATAAATTATCATAATAAAATAGATTTTTTAATATTTTTTCTGAAAACACAGTTGCAAAATATTATATAGTTTGAATTTTTTTTCAGAAAATAGAAGTCTATCTTTAATTTTTTATAAGATTTAAAAATTTTAAATTTATATTTTTAATTTAAAAGTTATAAGCTAGAAAATAAAATTTCTATGTTCTTTAAAGAATAAATTTAAAAATAAATATTTCTATATCTGTACTTCATGTTTTATTAAGTGTTTTGATATTTTTAATTTCTTTTATATATTTTATTGTTCTTATAACACAGGCATGTATCTTTTATTTTCATTACACATATCCTGTCTTAATCAATTATTATAGAAGTCTGTTAAGGATAAAATGGCATTTTGTTTAAATTTTTTGTTTACGTTATTAATTTTTGACAACTTTAAGTTAGATGGACTTAATTGTTGGTTGAAGTTACGTCTAAGAAAAAGTATGTATAATTTCTTAAGTTTGACAGTGTTTTGTGTAACTTGTTCAATGCTTAAAAAGGATGTAATTATTTCTTTTTATAATAATATGCTGTGGTACCATTTGAGATCGACTTTCAAAATACAAATGGGACGTAAGGTGCATCTTAATATTTGATTCTTTATACTTTAGTCACCCTGCTTAAGATACCTTTTTATTGTTTTATTGATTATATTATATATTTAATACATAGGAAAAAATTAATATAATTTTAATGAAGACAATTTACTTTCGAGAGATAAAGGAGACACGGGGACATTTAAGCTCCAAGAGGTGGTGCTCTTTTGATTACTCCAAATAGGACAATTACATGAGTAAGGGAGAAGAAGATTAAAGAGATAATTGGAATTTTTATAAGGAAGATCCAAGAAGATATTAAATTCAAGTTCAAGTTAAAAGATTTATATTTAAGAGGAGAAGCATGAATTCATGTGATAGATAACAACAATGGGCAATTTTAGTAAATTGAATATAACTTTCTCATATAAGCTTTGATTGGCGTGATTCAAGTCTCGTTTTAAAATTTAGAGAACTTTCAAATTTTGGTTTATAGTTATTTTTTATTTTTTTGTGACTTTTTTTTTAGGTCAAGTGAAGTCCACAACTTGTAAGCAAGTGAATGAGTGTACAGGAAAAAAACTTTGTGAATGGACCATTACTTATCAATAGAAGTAGTTGTCCTTATCATAAGGCTTAAAGGTGTACATTTATCAATCACAAAATGGAAAGGTATAGAGTTTTATTAAAAATGAATGGCATTACCTAATTGCAAAAAAAAACTCAATTTATTTTAAAGAAATGTTATTGTGGATCATGTAACCAACAATATCAGTCTCTCCCTTGTTGGTGATGCTCTAGTTATGGCTGGGCTTTCTTATTTTTAAACACCTTTGGGCAACTCTCCTGCTTACCTTGATGCCTTTAGTATTATGGCACCAAGGAAGCATCAATTAAGTAAAGGATCGGGTGTATGGCAGCTTTTAAGGGGAAGCATCAATTAAAGATAAAGCTAATTGATTGCTGAGAAGTGCAACAACTAGAAAGTTGTTGAGACGATTTTCTTTTGTTGATTTTCTGGAAGATTTTCTACTAGATCATCACCGAGAAAGTTATAAATAGGTTCGTATGATATAAGTTTTGGTGAGTGTCCATACATGTGTAGATAGCATTTCTCAAGAGAAAATGATAATCTTGCATTGTCATCACCGCTTGTCACTTAGTATTTTTATATATTCAATTTGTGTCAATTATCAAAAGAGAAAATTCACTATGACGTGAGACATGAAGAGTGCTAGGTTAATGCAGTAAATCACAAGGTCAAGTAGTAACATTTACTAGTTGAGAACCTAAGATATATTTTTGTAAATTATTTTAAATGAGGATTGTTCGAAGTGTTTTTATACTAACACTAAATTATGATAGTAGAATTGTTTCAATGTTAGCAAAGCCTTGTAAACATAAGAGAGTTATTTTAGTGTATTTGTTTCAAACAATTTGTTAGTATTGTAAAATTTGTTTACAACATTTTAAGCAACTGGTGCTTGTTTGTGTTTTCAACATTCAACTCAAACTTAGAAATATTTTAAATTTTTAAAAGTTATTTTTACTAAATTTATTCTATATGGTAGTTTTGTCACACACGGATTGCACAAACTTAAGTTTAGTCTTAATTTTGTGACAAACTATTACATATGTGCAGAGGTTCTACTTTCTTTGCTAACTTATTATGAAAAGATGGGTAGATTGCAAGGTGTTCAAGTGGGGTGACAAGATCCTATTATTTCTCATTTGATTTTTCTAATGACACGATTATTTTTTGCCATGTAGATAAATAGACTTTCACTTCCCTTTAACAGGTTTTGGCATTATACTCAATTTTGTCTGGTTAATTGGTTAATCTTCAAAAATCAGCCATTGTTTTCAGCTCAAATGTTGTGCTGGGAACACAGAGGTGCTTGGCAGATATCCTTAGCATTAAAATCTCATCCTTTTCTTTCTCTTACCTAGGCCTCCTGGCTGTTATTGGGCGTGTAAAAGGTGCGACCTTCAAGTTCATTATCGGGAGGATGTGGAACAAAATACTAGGTTGGAAGGAGAAATTACTCTCTTATGCAAGAAGATGTATGTTAATCAAGACGACTCTTCAATCCATGCCTACCTATGTGATGTCCTATGTTCTCCTCCCGAATTCTTTACTAAAAGAGATGAATTCTATGATGGCTAAGTTTTGGTTGACACACACAAAATAGTCACTATTCCCATGGAAAAATTAGGAGTCTTTGTGCATGCACATGCATCGAGGTGGCCTTGGCTTTTGGGATTTTAAATTCTTCAATTTGGCGATGCTGGCAAAGCAGGCATGGCAAATACTCGTACATCCTAGTAGCCTATTGGGGAGACTCTTAAAAAGTGTAGTATTTCCCAAATGGAGATTTTTTGAATGCAACATTGGGATTTAGATCCTCAGTAGTTTGGAGGAGCATTTGAATAGCTAGAAATCTATTTAAAGTTTGACTAAGATGGCAGTTAGGGTTTGGCTAGAAAGCTCAAATGTGGTAGGATGGTTGGCTTCCTTGCCTTATAACTGTTAAGTTGATAACCTCTTGTCCTATTGGCCTAGAGGAGATGAGGGTAGTAGAGTTAATTCCTAACGATACAAGATCTTGGAAGGTTGACAAACTGACAGCCTAAGCAAAATATAACTTTATGTGAATAAATTTGTGTTGAAATTATATTATTTAGTTCAAATTATCAACCAAACTAAAGGAATTTACCTATCTTATATGTTGCAGTGATTGTATGATGAAAATAAGTGAGAAGGAAGAGATATAAGCTCATCCGAAAACACCAACATAAGGAAATGTAAGTTCAAGGCCTATTGCATTGCTTAAGTAAAGCTTTAAATGGTTGCCTAAGCGAGCTGGTAGTGAAAGAGTAAGTAGAGAGACCAATAAAAAACCATTACCGGTCACCTACAGCTTGCCTAAGAGACAAGCAGTCGAAGTTCAAATTTGGCTAAGGAAGTGACGAAATAGGCAACAGTTGAAATTTTGGCTACCTAACCATCGGACCAATGGAAGAAAATGAAGGAGCTTAGCAACCAATTAAGGACTTTTGGTAGTGGAGGCTCAACCCTATTAATAGAGGAGTATTCTACAAGCCAAAATCATCATCCATATCTTACAATTCTTGTAGGTATCATAGTCTATCATTATAATATTAGCTTAGTATAAATAGAGGGTTTGAGAATAAGTTTGGTGCTCTCGCTAGATGTAAGGCATGGCATGGAAGTGAGGAATCGCTATAGGAGGAAGGCTAACAAGTGATAAGTATTTATCTTTTGTTTCCTAATTTCCTATGTATGGTTTCATTGAGTAAAACAAGTAAGAATTTTCATGCTATCATCTTTAATTAATTGTCTTTTCTTATTTAATTATGATCAATTCTCTTCCTCTTCTCTTCCTTCTCCTTTGTCTTTCTTCTTCTTCTTCTATTGTGTTACCTAACTTGTACTTATAATAGAAGTGAATCTACAAGTAGATAAGTTGTTTACAATTATGAATAGTGAACTTATAACAGAATGGATGTCTAATATTCAAAACAAAAATTGTGATCAACTTATCCTTCTCCTTTATTTTTATTTTTTATTTTCTTTCCTCTTAACTTATGGTTATAACAGGAGTGAATTTATAACTTAGAACAATTGATCTCAATTGTGAATTATAAATTTACAATAGGAGTAAAGGTTTTACATTCACAAGGGATTAATTATTAATCCGTTATTTTCATTTTCAATTGAGTTAACTTCATAAACAATTTTATTAATTCAATTGAAACTTTAGTATAACTTAAGAAAATCTACTAAGGACTAAAGGGATTAATAACCCCTAAATAATAAATTAAAGTTTGATAATTAATTAAATAAAAATGAAAATTCTTACACACACACACACATATATATATATTTGCATGATGATTGCCATTAGCCTTGTGATTGCTAACATACTCATCTCATTCCATCTACTTAGTTAATAATTACTTTATTGTATAATCAATTATTATTAAATTCATCTTTAAATTAATCAAAACACAATATTATCAAAAACAACACTTTTATTCCCTATGGATACAACAACCCTCACTCACTCTTATTACTTGGTGCAACCGCTATATACCTGCAACATTAAATCACCCTGCATCACAAACTTAGAGAATTATTCATATCAAATGACATTGATGTTATCCTACAGATTCTGTTAAGCCTTTCAAGATGATAATTTGTGTGGCACTTCACTACTAAGAGGTGTTTCATTGTTCATTTGACATATTTCCTAGTGAAACAAAGTGAATTTACCAAGAAGTGGGACTACGGAGCAAAGGGAAGTAGTGTGGACCATAAGCCTTGAAAGTTCATCAAGTGGATTGCCCTTCCATAGAAAATGCTATTTTTCTATGGCAGCTTCATAATGAAATCCTACCTACCTTCAAAAATTTTAATTATGTCCCAATTGTAAAGTTCAAATGGAAAGCGGGGTGTGTGATAACCAAGAAAAGGATCTGAAGCATGTTTTCTTAAAGTGCCACTTTGACAGATATGTTTGGGCTCTAGCTAATATTTCATAAGCTGTATTGGTGGTTTAGCACTCCAGTCTTATTCATTAGTTGACTAATCTGTATCACATGTTGAAGGAGGAATAGTTCTGATGAGATGTTGCCATAATGTGGGCCTTATGGAAGTATTGAAATAGAAGACTACGTGACGGTATTGTGATTTCAATAGTCGAAGCTTTAGCATTAGCTTTAAGGCAAGTCCGCGAGTTTGATCAAGTTAGATTCAAATGCAAGACAAACCAGGGAGTGGGGAAAGAAGCTTTAGCTCCAACTGTTAAGGTTAATATGGTACAAATTTATTTCAGTGGAGCTATCTTGCCCAACTGTGGAAATGCAGGTCTTAGGGCTGTTTCCATTCTAGTGAAGGGCGGAGGATAGAATGCTTGTAGAAGTGTGTATTAATGATCTCAGATTCATTCATGGTGGAGTGTTTAGCTATAGGGGAAGCTATTAAATTGGTGCTAAACGGAGGATGAAGGAGGATTATCCTAACAATCAATTTTCTAAACTTGATCACCAAACTAAAGCAAGGTGAAAAATGTTACTTGAATGTCTTCAATTTCTTATTTATCTACTCTTTGAAAATGTTTATCGTATGCAAAGTTTCTCTTTAAATTATATTTACTCACATTCGTTGGTAAGAAAATGACAGAACCATGGGCTACAAAGTCTTTAATATATGCAAACCTCATAGGCTACACAGAACCATTGTCAATGATAGGGACCAAATTTTTACAAATCAACTCTAAAAACTATTTTTTCAGACAGTAGGAGTAAGTTTGAACGTAAGCACTGCTTATTATTCCCAATCAAATGAGTAGACTGAAAGGGTCAACATGCGCATAGAGATAAAGTGTTACCTCAAGTGCATGATCAAGACCAATCCGAATGGTAAAACGCCTCATGAAATCTGGAGTGAAGAAAAGCCAATAGTCTCCCACTTGCAAGTATTTGGAAGCATAGCTTATGCACATGTATCAGATGAAAGGAGGACTAAACTTGATGATAAAAGTGTAAGGTATGTCTTTATTGGCTATGATCAAAACTCTAAAGCATATAAGTTGTACAAACCTAGTTAATGGCAAAATTATTATTAGCCAAGATGTTAAATTTGATTAAAAAAATACTTGGGAATGGAATATTTCAAAGGATGGATAAAGTTTTAGCCTTTCTTTGTAGAATATGAAGATGTGATGTGACTAATTAGTCCACCTTCAACATCTCCATCACAAAATTTATCAATTGAAAAAGGAAATTCAAGTGAAGGGCCCCGAAGGACAAGCAGTCTTCGTGATTTGTATGATGAAATAGAGGGAGCAATTCAAACTTTGAGTGATTTAACTCAATTTTGTCTTTTTGTCAATTGTGAACCTCTAGGCTATGAAGAGGCTATTCAAGACAAAAAAAAAAAAAAATAGTGAGATGCTATGGATGAGAAGATCAAGGCAATAAAAAATAATGATACTTAAGAGTTGGCAACACTACCAAAGGTGAGAGCACTATTGGAGTTAATTGGGTGTACAAAAAAATGAAAAATTCGAAAGGTAGAGTTAAAAGCAAAATTGGTTGCCAAAGAATATTACCAAAAACAAGGTATTGACTATGGTGAGGTATTCGCTCCTATTACACGATTGTAAACCATTCGTTTGATTATTTCTTTGGCCACACAATATCAATGGAAAATTCATCAAATGCATGTGAAATCAGCTTTCTTAAATGGTTATTTGGAGGAAAAGGTTTATATTGACCAACCTTTGGGTTATGTTGTCTAAAATCATGAAGACAAAGTTTTGAAATTGACAAAAGCCCTTTATGGCTTGAAGCAAGCCTTGCGAGCTTGGAATTGCAGAATTGACAAATATTTCCAAACAAACAATTTTTCCAAATGTCCACATGAGCATGCTCTTTATGTGAAAAAGAACAATCATGTTGATATTTTACTCGTTTGTTTATATGTGGATGATTTGATTTTCACAGGAAATAACTCAAAGACGCTTATTGAATTCAAACAAGCAATGGCAAGAGCATTTGAGATGACAGACGTAGGCTTGTTGTCCTACTATATTGGCATTAAAGTGAAGCAAGATGATAGAAGCCTATTTATTTCTCAAGAAGGTTATGTGAAAGATATATTAAAGAAATTCAAAATAGAACCTTGCAAGGTAATTACCACTCCCGTGGAATGTAAAGTGAAATTATCCAAATATGAAGATGGAGAAAAGATCAATCACACATTCTTCAAGAGTCTTGTTGGAAGCTTGAGGTACTTAACTTGTACAAGACCCAATGTTCTATTTGGAGTTGGACTTACTGGTTGGTATATGAAAGCTTCGACTACTTTACATTTAAAGACGGCCAAAAAGATTCTTCGATACATAGAAGGTACATTCAAGTATGGAATTTTATATTCATTTTCCATTGACTTCAAAAGCATTGGCTATTATGATAGGGATTGGATTGGTGATATTGATAATTAAAAGAGCACCACTGGGTTTGTATTCTTGATGGGAAGTACAACATTTACATGAAATTCTAAAAAGCAACTTATTGTGACTTTATCCACTTGTGAAGCTGAATATGTGGCAACAACCTCTTGTATTTGTCATACTATTTAGATTAGAAGTTTATTGAAGGAACTTCACCAATAGCAAGGAGAGCCGATGAAATTTTTTTTTGACAATAAATCAACACTTGTGTTGGCCAAAAATTCAGTGTTTCATGAAAGAGGTAAGTATATTGACACAAAATATCATTTTATAAGAGAGTGCATGTCCAAGAAAGAAGTAGGGCTTGAATTTGTGAAGTTTCAAGATCAAGTTGCAGACATTTTCGCTAAGTCATTGAAGTTTAATGTTTTCTAAAAGTTGAGGACTTGTTTTCTAAAACTTTAATATAGCTTTTTGCCATATTGTATTAGGATATGCACCTGCAAAGTTTGAATATGGTTGTTAGTGTATCAAATTAGATTAGCCATGGTTCCTATTATGCTAACTTAGTGAAGTTCCCTCAATGGATCTAGCAATATCTTATGAGTTTAACAAAGCCATCAATCGACAGATCTACTATTGAGATGAGCAAGAGACTTCCTTATTAGCCTTTAGTGTTACATCCTCCTTCCTTTAGAAAAGGTATGATTTGCTATCACCTGGGGGTTTCTTCCTTCATTTTTGGCCAAATTTGAAATCAAGAGGAAAACCAACTATCCTATAACTTTTCTCCTTTACATGGCCTTTCTTCCACAGTATGAATAAGCCATTTTTGGTCTCTTCTCCCCCTTTCCTAATGCTGCTATCATCCCCGATGCTTCAACCCAGTTCTGATGTGAGGGTATGTTACTTCTTTGCCCTTCTTCTATTATGATTGCATTGTGCACCTCATCAAGCGAAGGAAAAGGCCTTGCCTTGAGTTGTGATTTGTTGGCTTCATTAGTCTCATTCAATCCATTTAAGAACTTGCATACCTTGTCCTCTTTCTTGTTGATCCACATACCTTTGGAAGTAGTCAAGGTTGCACCTTCCACATGGGTAGTGTGGTTGTTGTCTTTAATGCCTCAACTCCTCCCAAATCTTTATAAAATTAGAATATTAGGAATTAACAAACCTTGCGCCTTAACTTATGCTACAAAGACCATTTTACAATTTATATGCCATTTTATCATTAGGTTTTGAGAACCTTTTGTGAAGGATTTGCCAAATTTGTGAAGTATGTTTAATGTATAACAAGATTGAAGCAAGTTGAGGACTCATGGGTTTTAACTACCATGATACTATCAGATCATTACAATATGACCAAGCAGCATGAATTGCATCACTTTCATTTGGTTCCATGATGCATCCATCTATGAAAGCCTAATTTATTTTTGATTGATAAGGCCAAGGTGAAAGACCTGCTTCAAGTGAGATAATTTGATCTTAAAGTTTAGATGTGATGATTATAGTAGTGTGATTATCTATAGGCTAAATGAAGAAAGGCAAACTAGCATCTTCAATTCCTTGATTGAAGTGTAGCTAGTTGATTGAGTTACTTAAACCTAATGCCACAAATCTTGACCTTCTACGAATTGTGAGTTGATAGCTGAAATGAAAATTGTTATCTCAAATCAACATAGCTCTAGTATGATGTTGATGCAAGTTAGTAAACAACCATGCATTCCACAAAATCTAAGCATGAGTGCATCAAGTAATGAAGTTTTAATCTCCACCTAATACTTGGAGGGTTCAAGAAGATGATCAATAAAAATTAGGAATTGGTTTAGCAACTATATCCCCTCAAATATTTTCTATTTAGTTACCACGCATAAAGGCTAACACCTAGAAAAACAACCAACTAAAAAAAAAAATACCAAAACTAAAAGTGCACAACTACTTCTGTCTATCTAAGCTATACATCAGCACTTGGAATTCCTTTTAGCACCCCTAATCCTTGTTTATGCTCCAACTAGCATGCTTTGTTCCTTTTGACAAATATTGCTTACATATTAATATTAGAGGTTAATTCTTTTCATGGTTTATTAAGTATGCCATCTACCTAAATATTCATAAAAGATTAAGATTTTTTTTTCATATATCATAGCCATTTTTACAAGTCTTAATTCAAATAGTAAGATGCATACGAGGATAGTGATGAGATGGGAAAGAAGTTGCCTTCACTTTTACAAGGAAGCCTGAAGGTGATTTTTGACTCGGGAGAGACAATCTCCAATCATTGGCCAAGAAACAATTAGAGTTTAAATTCCATCAGAAGTTACTCGGACCTATTGTTTTATTTTCCTTGCATGTTGTCCATATTCATGACCAAAATTACACATCTCTATGTACACACTTCTTTTATTTGTAAAATGCAAAGTATGATAGCAATTGAAGAGTGAAAATATTTTTGGAATCCTAAGGTAGAGGAAGCATCTCAAAAGCTTAAGTCAGCTTTGACAAATGCCCCAATCCTTGCAATGTCAAATTTTAACAAGTAATTTGTTTTAGATGCTTGTGTCACGAGCAACGGAACTACACTAATGCAAGGTTCAAGGCCAATTGCATTCATAAGTAAGGCACTATCCCCAAAAAAACAAGGATTGCCCACTTATGAAAACGAATTTTTGGTTTTATTAATGGTGGTTAATAAGTGGAGGTATCCATTAAAACCTAACCAATTTGTTATCGAAATAGACTACAAGAACCTGCTAACATAGAAAATCACAACCTATTCTGAAAGAAGGCTTACCACTACAAGGTTCAATATAAGAAAGGGAAGGATAACATGCTTTCTGATGGTCTATCAAAGTAATGGGAGGACAATGAAGAAAACCACAACATCACTTGAATGAAACCTGAATGGTAGATCGAAGTTATGCAAAGTTATGAGGGAAATGAGATTACTCAACAATTTATTAAGATAGTACAAAATGGAAAGGGACCTTTTGAGCACTTTTCAATTGAGAAAGGATTGTTGAGGTACAAGATCAAAGCTTATGTCAACAGTGGGGATGGTTTGAGGAAGAATATTGAAAATATTCATGGTGGCCCAATTGGAGGCCATTCAAGTGTACTAGGAACTTATAAGAGGATTAAAGCACTTTTTCATTGAGGGCATGTTTAGTGATATTAAGGTTGTAGTTTCAACTAGTGAAACCTATTAGAAAAATAAGGTTGAAAGAGTTTATCACTTAGGGCTCTTACAACCTTTGCCCATACCTAAAGCATCCTAGCAAGACATTGCTATAGACCTTATTGAGGGGTTGTCAAGATCTAATGGTAAGAATAATATTCTAGTAGAAATAGATCATTTCAAACCCCTCCCACCCCCCCCCCCCAATTTGCAACCATGCAAGTCTCAAAGGCACATATAGACAACATATGCAAACTTCATGGGCTACACAGAACCATTGTCAATGATAAGGACCAAATTTTTACAAATCAACTCTAAAAACTATTTTTTCAGATAGTAGGAGTAAGTTTGAACATAAGCATTGCCTATCATTCCCAATCAGATGAGTAGACTGAAAAGGTCAACATGTGCATAGAGATAGAGTGTTACCTTAGGTGCATGATCAAGACCAAACCGAATGGTAAAACACCTCATGAAATCTGGAGTGAAAACAAGCCAATAATCTCCCACTTGCAAGTATCTGGAAACATAGCTTATGCACATGTATCAGATTAAAGGAGGACTAAACTTGATGATAAAAGAGCAAGGTATGCCTTTATTGGCTATGATCAAAACTCTAAAGCATATAAGTTGTACAAACCTAGTTAATGGCAAAGTTGTTATTAGCCAAGATGTTAAATTTGATTTTAAAAAAATACTTGGGAATGGAGTATTTCAAAGGGTGGATAAAAGTTTTAGCCTTTCTTTGTAGAATATGAAGATGTGATGTGGCTAATTAGTCCACCTTCAACATCTCCACCACAAAATTTATCAATTGAAAAAGGAAATTCAAGTGAAGGGCCCTGAAGGACAAGCAGTCTTCGTGACTTGTATGATGAAATGGAGGGGTAACTCAAACTTTGAGTGATTTAACTCAATTTTGTTTTTTTGTCAATTGTGAACCTCTAGGTTATGAAGAGGTTATTCAAGACAAAAATATATATATAGAGAGAAATGCCACGGATGAGGAGATCAAGGCAACAAAAAAGAACGATACTTAAGAGTTGACAACACTACCCAAAGGTAAGAGCACCATTGGAGTTAATTGGGTGTACAAGAAAATGAAAAATTTAAAAGGTAGAGTCAAAAGCAAGATTGATTGCCAAAGAATACTAGCAAAAACAAGGTATTCGCTCCTATTACACAATTGTAAACCATTCGTTGGATTATTTCTTTGGCAACACAATACCAATGGAAAATTCATCAAATGGATGTGAAATTAGCTTTCTTAAATGGTTATTTGGAGGAAAAGATTTATATTGACCAACCTTTGGGCTATGTTGTCTAAAATCATGAAAACAAAGTTTTGAAATTGAAGAAAGTCCTTTATGGCTTGAAGCAAGTGCTACGAGCTTGGAATTGCAGAATTGACAAATATTTCCAAGCAAACAATTTCTCCAAATGTCCACATGAGCATGCTCTTTATGTGAAAAAGAACAATCATGTTGATATTTTACTCGTTTGTTTATATGTGGATGATTTGATTTTCACAGAAAATAACTCAAAGATGCTTATTGAATTCAAACAAGCTAGCGCAAGAGCATTTAAGATGACAGACATAGGCTTGATGTCATACTATATTGGCATTAAAGTGAAGCAAGATGATAGAAACCTATTTATTTCTCAAGAAGGTTATGTGAAAGATATATTAAAGAAATTCAAATTAGAACATCGCAAGGTAATTACCACTCTCGTAAAATGTGAAGTGAAATTATCCAAATATGAAGATGGAGAAAAGATCAATCTCACATTCTTCAAGGTTTGTTGGAAGCTTGAGGTACTTAACTTGTACAAGACCCAATGTTCTATTTGGAGTTGGACTTACTAGTTGGTATATGAAAGCTTCGACTACTTCAAATTTAAAATTGGCCAAAAAGATTATTCGATCCATAAAAGGTACATTCAAGTATGAAATTTTATATTCATTTTCCATTGACTTCAAAAGCATTGGCTATTGTGATAGGGATTGGGTTGGTTATATTGATAATCGAAAGAGCACCACTGGGTTTGTTTTTTTTATGGGAAGTGCAACATTTACATGAAATTCTACAAAACAACTTATTGTGACTTTATCCATTTGTGAAACTGAATAAGTGGCAACAACCTCTTGTGTTTGTCATGCTCTTTGGATTAGAAGTTTATTAAAGGAACTTCACCAATAACAAGGAGAGCCAACTAAAATTTTTGTTGACAATAAATCAACACTTGTGTTGGCCAAAAATTCAGTGTTTCATGAAAGAGGTAAGCAAATTTACACAAAATATCATTTTATAAGAGAGTGCACGTCCAAGAAAAAAGTGGAGCTTGAATTTGCGAAGTTTCAAGATCAAGTTGCAGACATTTTCACCAAGTCATTGAAGTTTAATATTTTCTAAAAGTTGAGAACTTGTCTTGGAGTAATGAATCAAGTTTAAGAGGGGGTGTTAGCAATTAAACAAGATTCATCGACCAAGTGCATGATTGGTGTGAGAAAACATTGTATTAAGATAATGCATGAATGTATCTCTTTACTTTATTCATGTACTAAGTTTGGGACGTTGTATTTTTTTTTTTATGTATTCATTTATTAGAAAATGGATGTATCATATTAAATATTATTCATAAATTTAAAATAGGTTCATGCTAAGAAATACCTATAAATACCCATATATTCTAACAATTTGTAATCTTCCCAAGTTAAAGTGTCATAAAACTTCAAAATTTCCTCCATTCCTTATATTTTGTGTAGAAACTCACCAAATTTTTTTAACCCGCTTCTCCCCACGTGTGATTGCAACTCTTCTTTTTATCCTGATACACAGTTCCACATTTTATCTTTAACATACTTAAAGATCGCTGCATTGTCTCCTCCGACAATGGTTGGGAGACCCAAATAGAAGAAGGAAAATGACGAAATTCGAATTCCAAGTATATTGGCTATATCTGCCTGCACCCCTTGACTGAAATTTGGGCTAAAAGTAATGGCCGATTTTCCCAAGTTAATGAGCTTCCCTGAAGCTTCTGACTATATCCGCAAAGCCTGCTGTAGGGTTCTAAAATTCGCCTCATTTGCTATACAAAAGTTAAGAGTGTCATCGGCAAATAGGAGACGAGAAATCCTAGGAGCCTGGCTAATGAAGAGGAGAGCACTTCTGAGCAGAATATGAAAGAGAACTTAATTCCACTAATGCACTCCATCACAAGTTTATCAAACTGCTCATGGAACCCAAATTTTAGCAGAACCCCGCTCTTATGAAGGCCCATTCAAGCTGATCGTAAGCCCTGAACATATCCAATTTTATTGCAGTCCATCCTACACTGCCACGTCTTTTCAGTTTAATGGAAGGATTGACCTCAAATGCTACTACGACATTATTAGAAATTAGCCGCCTTGGAACAAAAGCTGCCTGATTGCTAGAACTTAATTCATCAAGGGGGAGTTTGAGTCCACTCGCCACTGCTTTAGAAGCCAACTTGTATACCACATTACTGAAGCTTGTTGGTTGAAATTGAGTCAACTCCTTTGGCTTTGCAACCTTTGGAATAAGTACAATATTTATTTCATGCATACAAGGGTCATCTGCCTCACCATTCAAGAAATTCAACACTTTCTCCCTCACCCGCTCCCCCTACTATGTTCCAATATTTTTGATAGAAAATTGCGGCCATTCCATCGGGGGCCAGGTGCCTTAAGACCTTCGATCTGATTAAACACCGCGACAACTTCCTCCTTGGAATATGGTTGGGTTAGAATGTGATTCATATGGGCTGAAACTGACCTTCGGACATGCTGCACCGCCATATCTATCGGTTGTTAGTTGGGGGAATCCGAGTGGAGTAGCTGCATAAAGTATGTAATGACCAAGTTCTAAAGTTGAGACCACTCAGTGTGCCATCTACCCGTATTATCCATTAGCCTGTCAACTCTACTATTCCGCCATCGAGATCATGCATGGGCATGAAAATATTTATATGGTCTTCCTCCTTCAGCCAAAACAGTTTGCTTCTCTGTTTCCATCTCAGTTCCTCCTCTCGGTGTAGCCTATTTAGTTCTGTCCATAAAGTATCCTCCTTGGTTTTAGAGTAATCAGTAATCTACCCTTGTTGAAGTGAGGCTATTTCCTGCTCCAGTGCATGCTGAGCCAAACTTTCGAGCATCACATCTAAGAAGCTCCCTCGCACAAGTGTTCAGTGTATTCTACAACGACAGCCCATCTTTCGAAGACTCCCAAGCATGTCGATAATTTATTCGCATTCAAGGTGAAGGGTCCATTTGGCTTCGAATCTGAACATCCGAGTGTTGTTTCTTAAGTCCATCTTACCTGCCTCTCTTCTTTTGACGAGAATTGGCGTATGATCCGAAAATATGGAACCGAAAAAAGACTTATCCAGCTTCTATTGGCACAAGCCTGGTCCAATCTCTCCCTTACTGTATTAGGACCTGTTCTATTGTTCGACTAAGTAAACGGATTTCCCATAAAGCCTATGTCAGTGAGACCAGCTTCATGCAACGTTACCCTGAATTCCTTAATTTGCCAATAGTTAGATGCTGACCCCCAAACTTTTATTCGGTATACAATATTGCGTTGAAGTCGCCACAGTACAGCCATGGTGGTAACTAAAATTTTCTGCTGAGATTTGTTAGCAATTTCCAACTCCCCTTTCTACGCGCACCATCAAAATCCAATGACCCTCCACTTGGATTCCATATTGTCATCCTTCACTAAAGCGTCAATAAAATGGGTAGAGAAGCCAACGACTTCAACCTAGATCGATTTCTCCCATAATAAAGCAAGGCCGCCAGATTGACCCCTTCCTGCACCATATAAATTAAATCTTTGTTTAATATGATCGAGAGAAGTGATAGAAAGCTTAGTCTCTGAGAGAACAAAAAAGCAAAAAGGAGGTGTTCTCAGATTAGTTTTCCAAGATGCCAAACTGTCAGGGATCCTCCCAATCCCTAGCAGTTCCAAGCCAAGCATTTCATGCCTGCCGGCGGGGCTGCTCCGCAACCTCCGCCTTTTGAACGAGTTGAGGTGTTGTGTTATCTGCAACCTCGTTCTGAAGCCTTGTGCTGTTGCTGGGATTGTTCTCTATTCAAGACTCATCTCGCAGAGTTCTTTTGCTTCCTGTTGCAACACAATTGGTGCTGCGTTTCCTAGGCCGACCCACCCCCCTCTGTTGCCATCCTAAAGATGATGGAGACTCTTAAAGGACAATGATTGCCTCTAATCGGGCAACTCCCACAAATAACCAGACTCCTACCATTAGCCCAACTATTCAACTTTTTGCGAAAGACATGGGGCGAATTAGAAAATTATAAAATTTATTAGATGATTGGGTTGTTAATTCTAAGAATCTGAAATCACAAAGATTTAGTTATTTGTTCTTTTCAAGCTTATATTTGTATTTGAGTATTAGAACCGATTTTGACCCTCAAAAAAAAAAATTAAAAAAATTAGAAATTTTTTTAAAAAATTACAAAATAAATTTTCATTTTTGTCAATTTTTTTTACATTTATAACGCCTCAATATTAATTATAATATATAATTTTTTATTTTGACTTTTATTTTTAGTAATTTTTATCTATTTACTTTTCTAACCAAGTTTTTGAAAACTTAATCATTGTATTTTAAAATTAAAATTGTTCATATTAATTGATACGATTTTTTTTTTTTTTGCAAACTTTTTCTTTATACTTTGAATTATTTTGAATTTAGTAAATTTTTAAAATTTGTGTTATAATTTTTACTCTAGTTGAATTATTTAATTTTTAATATTACATTTAAAACTCATCATTTAGTATACTATTACATTGAATTACATTTATTTTATAAACTTTATTTAATAGTGATATATATATATACATATATATTTTTATATATAATATTATATAATTTAAAATAATTAATTTTTTTAAAATAAGTGAACCGACCAAACTAATATTCTAATAAGTCAATTAATTTTCTGATCCAATCACCAGCCTGGTTTCAAAATTATTGCCTAGCATTGGATGGCAATAAAGTGGTCCACCAAAGTTTTTGAACCACGAGAAAAAAAAATAAAAAAATGACAAATAAAAATCCGTGAAGCTTCTTCTTAATCAAGAACCAGCGGCTAATTATGACATTGCCAACCACTCCTAGCCTTCGTGGGTTTATAAGGGAGGTTCGAGAAAAATAAAATTACAATAAAACCACTGCATGCGTTAATCGATGAATAGAGTTTAGAACCTTCAGTGAATATTCACTTGCAGAAACTTTTATTCAACTTTATTTGTATAATCAAAAATTTTCAAAATTAATTGATGACTGACCAAATTTTTTTAGGAAAAAATAAAAAAAAATTCATAATTTCGAGATCCAGAACTATGGGTTTGGGTCCAACCATAATGTATTCAAATTTCAATATAGACATGGGAGGTTTTCTAAGAAAGTGGTAAAATAGTAAAATATATCTATATATCAAAAATGATACGAATGATATATTTGCCTGAAATAAATGAAAAGTAAATGAATAAATAGATTAATTAAGGACAATGATATCAGTTATGACATTTTCTGCATATAAAGTCAAAATTGACCAAATTACTTAATAACTAACCATTCAATTTTTTAAGAAAATTGAAAAACACCAAAATTTTGAGAGCAGAATTAACAAATTTTTCTGTTACGTATTATAAAAGATACGAAGCTATGTTTGTTTTGTTTTACTTTCAAAATATACACACACTTCGATCATTATACTTTCTTTTTGATCTTTCCATATGTGTCTTGTGTTAGGACTAGATTCCTAGTATCCCCTTTTCTTTGCATCCCATTATTAGTCTTAGCATCAAACTTGGTTGGTCACATCCTGTGAACTCTTCCCTTTAGACTATATAAACTTGAAGTTTAGTGGGGACCAATTATCTTGCAGCACTTCTCATTTGTATATCCTCTCCTTTCTCTATATGAATACACCACATCCTGTCTCTTTTCTTTCTTCTCACAAACTAATGCTAATGCCTCTAGGAGCTCTATGATGTTCCTCCCCTTCTTGCCCCTCTTTAACTACCATTGTATTGCATGCTTCATCACGAGATAGAAAGAGTTTCATCTTTGCAATTGGGATCTACTTGCAGAATAAACATCACTTAGTCCATTAAAAAATTTGTACACTTTGGCCCTCACTTGTAAATCCACAAACCCTTGGAAGCATAAGGCATTGCACCTGCAACACGTGTAATGTAAAGGCCTATACTATCTCAACTTTTCCCAAATTTTCATGAGCTTCGAGTAGTATGCATCTACACTTCTTCCTCCTTGATCAACATTAACCAGGCCATTTTGTGACTTACATACTCAGTTGTCATCATCAAGTCGTGAGAATTGATTTGACAGAACTTCTCAAATCTGATTGGCATACTTGATGTAAAAGGCAGTGTAAGTAAGAGAAGGTTTCATGGATTTCAGCAACCATGTCATAGTTAAGTCATTGCATTAGGCCTGAGCCGAGTGTAAAAGATCTTCCTTGGCCGATTCATTAATAGTCCCATCAATAAATCCTAACTCACTAACAAGGTGAGGGTGAAAAATCTACTCTATGTTGCATAATTTTGCCCACTTAACTCAGAATGTGTGATGATGGTGCTATGGTTGTCGATGGGATGGATGAAGATGGTGAATTTGGATTATCTACTCACAAGTTGGAACATGCATGACCCTCCTAGTTCATAGATCTAGATTTGGACTCCATCATAATGCTAATAGAGATGTCCGATGAAGAATGCGGAAAAATGACTTAGAGAAACACATCAAATTGAAGGAATGATGTTGGTGCCATGTTAAACAACGGAAAAAATATGAATGTAACATGAAGGCGAAACTCCATTAATGAATTCTTTAGTTAACGAAATAGAAGATGGAGAAGAAACAAAACTTGAATTCGGTATCTACCTCTCTGCTAAGCCAAGAGTTTTCTTACGTACATCAAGAATAGAACGAACTAAGGGGAAAAAAATATATGATGGGCTTCTCATCTAACTGGCACTAACTACCAAAATATATTTAACTAACTGCTGCCAATCATAGAGGTAAACTACCAATGCCAACTAACTACTACACAACAAATCGCCTGCTCATCTGCTCCATTATCATCCTCTTAAGCACTTCTAAGTTCATCCACTTCACCTCTTCTAAGCTCTTCATTCCTGCTCAGCTACTGTCTTCCATCCAAGTTATCACCAAACGCCCACCTTAATTTTATTATAGAATATCGTTGTGGTCCTGGTTGGTTTCTTGAACTTCTTGTTACAATTTTAGTTTGGACCCCGTCAAATTTTATTCAATCGCTCGTTACCAAATCCCCTCGCAATTACTACTCTCCCAACTCACAGAGAGACACATTTTAAGAATCTTGAGAGATGGAGGATGGATGGTAAGTCGCAAATAGAAATTTTTAGCGAAGTGAGTGCAATTATGTGTTCTGGTAACATGATGACAAATAGAAATCGAATAGAGAGACGATAGAACAGACATGCTTTTGACAATAGTCAAGTTTTTATTACAAGCATGCCAGATACCAGAATCAGTATTTAGCCCCTTTCATGTTTTGTCATAAATCACTGTATAGTAGGTAAGTTTTTACAAGAATAACAAATTTCTCGGAAGATCCAAAACCTATTATGATAGGAACTGCACCAAAATATTGCATTTGAATCACTGGGTACTGTGGTACAATGAGAGAAAACGAGCAATTTTATTCCTTGCTTCACCATCTCTGGAACGACCCGATGCAAAGGAAACAAATATAAACAGGCACTATTTCTGGCAATGATAAGACACGCTACGTCGAAATGTAACGCGCTTGGCCCACAATTATGAGGCAAACATTCGGTTAAACAACACTAGTTAAAATCCAGAAAGTACATTACAATGTCAACCAACAATCTCTTAAATCTCTCAGTTCCAAGCAAACACAGCCATTTTATATCTATATTGAGGTCGGGCAAAGTGGCATCACCACTTGATTCCCACTTTTAGACCCTCGCAAATATTACTTCATGCTTATGTCTCAAACTAAAATATGTAAATTTTATCTTCTTCACTCTTCCTTTCGCTTGGATGTCCTCGCATCGGAAGTTTGGATTCCACTTGTGCATCTACCAACAAATTTGAGAACCTCATCAATTAATATGACCGGAAAAGCCACGGCCAATACCAACAACCATTCATTTAGGCTTAGAGGTACAATGCCAAATATTTGAGCAAGGAATGGCACATATAGGATCAAGAAGTGCAAGCCAAATGAGACCGACATTGCCAAAAGAAGCCATGGGTTGACCCACGGAGGCATTGATAAGAGGCTTCCATCCTCGGATAGAGCATTGAGTGAATTAAACATCTCAATTGCGACAAGTACAGAAAGCGATAGAGTCATAGCCTTGATTTTCCCCTCCTGAAAGTAGTCACATGGATTGTCAAATTTGAACTCCAGACTTCCAGCAGTGAAAGGTGAAGCAGAAAAATTCTGCCAGGACGGGCATTGTCCCCAGTTGGCGAGCTGGGTGTATGTTACGAGACTGTGGCCATCCCCACTAAGGTCAATACCGAGGAAAGAAGAATGAGTGTACCAAATAATGAATATTCCCACAGTCGCTATACCAACATAAGATCCAATCACCTGCATTAACATATGGCAAGAAGTACTCAATTACATATCAATACAATTCAGATGACTGATGTTAGAATTTACTAGGAAAAATAATGAGCATACCAGATAACGGAATAGAATCCATGCATTGATCAATGAGTCATCACTTCTCCTAGGTGGTTTCCTCATTATGTCCTTGTCTGGTGGATTAAATCCCAAAGCAGTAGCAGGTGGCCCATCAGTTACCAAGTTAACCCACAGTAGCTGCACTGGAATCAGACCCTCTGGAATGCCTAAAGCTGCTGTTAGAAATATAGAGGCAACCTCACCCACATTTGAGGAGATCATGTATCTGCAACAAGGAAGAAGCACAATACTAAGGCATTATGCCAGATATCATTTATAGCATGCTGAAATGTAAAGCAGCTCTTTTTCAGTCCTTTTATTTTCTATCTTTAGTTTGTTCAACTAAAGGAGCAGCAGGGTGAGCTTTGACTAACTCAGCCTGCTCATAAATTCATCAAATAATTTGGGAATGTCCTGTCTAACCATAGACCTATCCCACACATTAATCAAGGAAGCCTAATAGGTTTTAATTTCACTTATTTTGCCCCTATCAATTCTGCAACATTTCATCCATTGCACAGTCAGTATCAAATTACACTCTCTTTTGAAAGCCAATACATGCAATGGAAGCAGGGCCAAGAAACATATTATTTCACTGACCCCCACACTAATTACATTACCTGATTAGCCTAAAAACAATAGTTATTTAGACTACATGGTTTCTAGATCAATGAGGTGATTAATTTTAAGAATTGTCCCATCATAATTACAAGGCATCACTCACACAAACACGTCCAGCGAATACTGTTCGCTTGCATCAATCATGATTACTGGTCATCAAAATTTCATCTGAATGTATTACATTCTGCATAGTGTCACTGCGAGGTAAAACATAAATAAATAAATAAATATTCTTAGCTCTGAAATGAACATTGCACATCCATTTGACAAGATTTTAGATTATCCAATCAGATTATTAGAAACTTCTAAATTTCTGCTACCCCATGATATAAAAAGTAAAAATTGGACAAGATTGCCTATAAAAGGCCCTCATACAAAAGACAACAATGAAAATCCCAGTAACAATTGGACAGAATTGATTGAGATAATTTATAGGTGCCCCTTTTCTACCATCAGTAGATGCCATGAATGCATACAAACACAAAGACTGTTAAATATTTTCCCTCAAACCAAATTTCATCTATATCCAGAGCATCATCTAATTTCTCCTGTGAACCTAACTCATAGTCATCAAAGCTACAGTAGAAATCAATGTCATGATGACAACCCAACATGCAGATATTTTAGCATAAAAGGAAAAAGACAATGCAATAGCAGTATATCAACATAAGCTTCATTGCATTTGTTTAAGTTTCGACAAAAGATTGGATACAGTCTGTAACTAGCCACTATCTACATAAAATGTTGGTTCAAGCATCAACTACAAGTGTAGGCATACAGTTTAGAATTATTTCTTAAAAAAACGTTGGGAGGATCTATACAGTGCAACATATAGCTAGTGTAGAAGATGGAAGATCAGACTAGGATGAATATACGACCTGATGAAGGCCTTCATGTTATTGTAAATGGATCTGCCTTCACCAACAGCAGCAACAATTGTGCTGAAATTATCATCTGCTAAAACCATGTCAGAAGCCTCCTTGGCCACCTATAGAAGGAAGAATGAAAAATGAGAAACTAAAAAGAATTTGGGTATTGTATTGCTTGAATACCAAGCATCAAAATATTTAGAATGAAAGTGCTGCATTACACTATTCAGATAGATACAATCGCATGAACAAGAATATCATGAAGATGGTACAACATATATAAATGCAACAATAAACACACCATTATAACATAAGATGCATACTGGGGATTTCAAACAAAAATATAATGAACAGAGGATACCATGACAGTCACAATTTTTTTTTTCTAAAATAATTACCTCCGTCCCAGCAATGCCCATGGCAACACCAATATCAGCCAATTTTAGGGCAGGAGCATCATTCACTCCATCCCCAGTCATTGCTACCACTTCACCAGAACCCTTGAGCAACCTTACTATTTCCTGTTTATGCCTCGGTTCAGATCTTGAGAAAAGAAGCCCTCCACCTTGATTTAAATGTATTTGTTTATCACGACTAGAGAGCTCCATAAACTCCTTTCCAATGAAGCTCCTTGAACTAATATCTTCGCGGTGACGAAAAATGCCAATTTCACGACAAATTGCTTCAGCTGTATTTTTGTTATCTCCAGTGATGACTATAACTCGAATGCCAGCTGTTCTGCAATCCTCGAGTGCTTGAGGGACTTCTTTCCGAGGAGGATCCTTGGACAGTGTAAAGAGTCATATAATTCATTTAGAATTTAGTAGTGTCATAAAAAATGGAGTGAGGCAAAAAAATAATTGAAAAGCTAACTCACTCTTAAGCCAGCTAAGCCAACGAAAATTAACTTGCTCTCAATTGAGGAATATGTTGCAGGGTTCAGCAAGAGCTCATGAGCTGGATGGTCTTCATCACCGTCGTATGTATCAAATTCTGGTAGATCATCCCTGTACGCAAAGCCCAAAACTCGTAATGCACTTGTTGACATTTCATGGAGGCTTTCCAATATAACATCCTTTGACCGTTGATCTAGTTCTACAATAGAGCCATCAAGCAATTGCACAAACGAGCTTCTTTCCAACAATGCCTCCACTGCACCCTGTATAACACATCAGCTACTTCCAGAGTTACAGAATAAAGATGAAGCAAAACCAACAAAAAGATATAAATGATTTTCAGAACTCAAGTACGTAAATTTGATGTCCATCGGTGTTATCCATCAAAAAAAAATTCTCAGAAAATTAATTTCCTGATAACTGGGTTTTATCTGAAGAGACAAAATAAATGAACTTGAGCACAATAGTAGAATAGAAGCTTTTGATGCTGTGGTTAATCTCAAAAACAAAACTGGACAGTTACAAGATCAGGTCATTCAAATTAGACTACACAACAAAAAAAATTTTGTTTTAAGTAATCTTTACCAACATTATAAGATCCTAGATTTAGCAGCAGAGGGAAGGAAAGGGACAAAAAAACCAACCTTCACAAGTAGCGACTTTGTTCCAGTTCTAGAATTCACGACAACTCCCATGGATTTTCTATCACGATCAAACTCAAGGGTGGCAATCCGCTCTTCAATTTTATTCCATGCATAGGAGCATTCTTCAATGATCCAATTGAAAATTGCACATCAGTATCAATACTCGACTCGTCATAAAAAATATTTCAATGAGGTAGAAGAACACTCACTTAAAACACCATCATATCCTGAAGAAAGGTCAGAATTTATTTCATTTGGAAGGCCCATTTTCTCAACCAGAACCTGAAAATATAATCATGTCAAGCATGCTTCCTTCAGGAACAAATATATCTCAAACGGCTTCTTACTCAGTAACAAGAATACAGAAATTTCAGATGCATCTAATATACAACAAGAATAGAGGAATAGGATGCAATGGTAAGAGAACCTCCTACAACTACTCAAATGGCCTAACTTCGGCAGGAAATTGAAAGATAAACTTTGAGCAACATGACACCAAGTTAATAATACAACACATGTCTCCCACTAAATCATCACAAACATAACAGTTGAAAATAAAAAGTTGATTTACTAACAACAATTACGGTAATCAGTATAGAGTACTATGTAATTCTACAGCATAAAGCATATCATATCACTGATTATGTTCATTAATTAATACCTTAAGTGCAGCTTCAGTTGGCATTCCATTGGCCACATAATGTCCAGATATATCGTGGCCAGCTTTTTCTACATCAGCATCATTACAAATAGCAGCAATTTTTGCAATCATTTGAAGGTTAGAATCTAATCGACCTGTCAGCCAGTTCTCTATTTTCCCATCAAGTGGATCATAGTTAGTTCCATGTACATTAAAAGATCGAAGAACAGTTGCCTTGGAACCCATAGCAACCAGCTTAGACACTGCCATCTGATTTGTTGTCAAAGTACCAGTTTTGTCAGAGCAAATCACAGTTGTGCAACCAAGGGTTTCAACACTAGGCAACTTTCGAACGAGTGCATTCTTGGCAGCCATCTTGCGAGTGCCAAGTGCCAAGCAAGTTGTAATTACTGCAGGTAAACCTTCTGGAATAGCAGCAACTGCCAATGCTACAGCAATCTCAAAGTAATAAGTGCATTTCTCAAATGAGAACTTGAAATTCGTTGGCCAGCCATCAACAAACTCCCAGGAAAGGAAGTATTTCACATTAATCAGCCAGACCAACGTGCATATAGCTCCAATAATAGCAGTCAAAGCCTCTCCAAAATCATTCAATTTCTTTCTCAAAGGTGTATCATCGTCACCTTGAGAAGCTTCATGAATCTGTGAATGCACCTGCCCTATCTCTGTGTTCATCCCAATCTGAGTTACCAAACAAACACAATTCCCATTCACCACAGTTGTTCCAGCAAACACCATACACTTCTTCCCCTGAATATCAACATCCTCAGCAACAGCCTTAGTAGTCTTACTAACAGCCTCACTCTCTCCAGTCAATGACCCTTGCTCGACCCGAAGGGTTGAGCTAATCAAGCTTAAAACCCTCATATCTGCTGGAATTTTATCTCCTACTCTCAACTCCACGATGTCTCCAGGAACAAGCTCCTTGGCAGGTAAATTGGAAACCTTCCTACCCTCACGCATAACGGTTGCATGCTGCGATTGGATTTCCTTCAATGCATCCAGAGCTTTCTCTGCATTGTTCTCCTGCCAAACCCCAACAACAGCATTCAAAATCAATATCAAGAATATCACCAAAGGCTCCACAAATGCAGTGATCTCCATCTCTCCGCCTTCATCTCCATCACACCATGCCAAAACAAAGGAAACAACAGCTGCAACCAGTAAAATCCTCACTAACGTATCATTAAACTGATCCAGAACCAACCTAAATATTGAAGGCCCCTCATGTTTCTCCAACTCATTGAACCCATAGATTTGCCTCCTTTGTTCGACCTTATCCCCTGACAATCCACACTCCCTGCTTACTTGATACTTATCCTCGCACTCTCTCACATCCTTTGACCACGCTGGATAATATTCCCCTTTCGGCCCCTTGTCATCACCCGAATTTTCACTCTTACCATAATTCTGCCCCCCTTTTCCCATAGATGAACCAAATTAAAAATATAATAATAAGAAATCACCAACACCCCAAATCTAGCAACCTGAAAAAAAAAATAAAAAAATAAAATCAATGCACATACGCTACAATCCAGTATTGGAGAAGAAAACATCAATTAATAAGAATCTTTTCACACCAAATAAAAACTCCAACTCAACGATCTACGGTAAAATCACCACGTCAAACAGAAAAATTAAAAAGAAAACAACATAATCATAAGGATTTACACCTACTCACCTCCGCCACACGGACCCAGCGGCTCACCGATCAGTGGAATACTGCATCTCTCTACACATACAAAAACGGACTAAAGATAGAAATCGACCGGGAAATGAGGACAGGCCGACGGATAGTGCAAGGATCGAAAATTCTATCTCTGGAAGCAGTGGGAATTTCGTAAACTATGGGGGCGTGTGAGTGAGTGAACGGGGAAAAAGCCTAGATCCATGCTCTTCTTTAGAAGACGAGCTTAGGCTGCGAACCACGATGCGTGCTCTGGTCTTCTGATTTGACATTTTATATTATTCTTCGTCAGCCTCTCGATATTTGTTCCAAAATTAATAATTATTTATTACTATTTAAAAAACTTATAAATCAATATTCTACTACACAAATTTTATTAAAATTAAAATTAAAAATTTGTTTCTCTTCCAATTAATTAATAAATTTTTAATTATTATATCATCAAATCAATATATATCATTATAATTTTTTTATTCACATTTATTTTTTTATTATCATAAAAATACATCATTCAATTATTATTTTATATTAAATATAAATATAAAAATAATTTTTTTACCTATTTAAATTTTACATAACAAACATAATTTTCATCCTTACTCAAATCTTTTAAATTTTTTTCCATCTTAATTAAGAAACAAACATAATAAAGATATTGTATTATTACTAGTGTATTGTATTCTTTTAACTTTTTCTATCTTCTATTTTTTCAATTTAATCATTTTATTTGTGTTTTTTTTCTCAAATTTTTCTCTTTTTAAAATCTTATATTTTTTTATTATATTGTATAGGATGTATGTCACTTTTTTGTCACATGATACTAAATTATAACAATGTACTTTTTTTATTATATATTTTCTTTTAAATTTATTTTCCTCAATTTTAACTTATTTCATTCTCTTCTCTTAATTTTAACCTTTTTTTTAAATTTCTTTTCTCAAATTTAAATTATTCTATTTAGTAATAAAAACTATAAAGAGAAACTATAATAAAAACTGCAAAAACTATAATTATTTTTCAGTTTTTATTATAGTGTCTCTTTAAAAATTGAAATAATAAAAATAAATTATTTTTTTACTTCTTTATATTAAAAATTACAAAATAATTGTATTTTTTATTTTAAATAATTATGACTAGTTTTGTTTTTCTTTATGTGCGTATTTAGTTGATATTTTTCTCAAAATGGTAAAAATAAGAAAGAAAAAAAATATAAAAAAGTAATTATTGAAATGTTAAAAAATATAAACAAACATACCCTACATTTTGATCGAACAAAACAACGTGAGAGTTGAAAAGCACTTGAGCAATTTTTAATAATTTTATTAAACTCACAATATTAGATAGAATTTATTTCACGTCACTATAATATATTTGGTTGATATTATTCTCATTAAAAAATGTCTGAAAATAAAACTTGACTTATTCTTATACTATAAAATAAAATGAAAAGAAAAAAATCCAAAATTAGTAATAAGTCACTTTTGAAAGGAAAAATATTAAATATACTGAAATTTAAATTAAATATAGGCACAACTTGCTTTAATAATTGAGATTAATTAAAAAATACAAAAGAAAGAGTTGAGAACACTTTAATTAAGAGTTAATTATTAAATTAAATTTAAACAATACAATTGAATTACTAACTAAACTTCAATTATTTTTAACTTATTGTATTTTTTGATTCACTAACTGAATTTTATTTTATTCTATTTATTTTGTTAAAGAAAGGGCATTATGATAATTTCATTCAATTATATTAGTAGCTAAAAAGGAAAAAAAAATACAAAATAGAAAGGGCAAATTTAGTTCTTCACTCGACAAAAGATGTGCGGGTCCCACTGCAAAGGAAGCGTGCAGTGGCATATCTTCCACTTTCTCGGTGTTTTACTGCATCGGGTACCTTTTAGGCGCTGGCTATGCTCCACACAATTAGAACCTATAGAAACTTTCCACGTGGAAATTGGAGTCAGGCTTTGTAACGTGGCATAGCATTATTTGTCTGGGCATCGGCCTGCGGAATATCGGTTTACACGGAGAATCGACCGCCTTTAAAAGATAGCCGAGGGGGTCCGTTAAATACTCCAAAAGGAAACTTCGTGGAACTTGCCTTGAGGTCAGAATAGAACAAGTCACAACGGTGACGTTTCGGATCCAAAGCAAGAAGGCATATTCTTTCTCTCTTCAACACGTTGCTTCCACAATCGCTTTGTTTAATTGCCTCTGTCAGGCCTTTTAAGTCGTAACATTTGGGGCTTGGTGGGGGGTTGGTAGTCACCATTCCTGTTCTTTTGTCTTTTTTCCGTTACTGGGCACGTTAATCACCTTATTATACACCATTGCACTATAAATGATAATTAAACAGAGCTAATTATTTCCAATAAATGCGATTTTTTTATTCTTTAGTTTCTTCGGATCTACTTCTTAATTAATTAGAAAATAATTATCGCTTTGGTTGCGATTACACCGTGAAACAAGGATGCTATAATGGATTTGGTAGCCTGATCAGTAAAAAAATTCTTGTTTAGAAAAAGGACAAAGTTATATGTCAACATGATCCTTATGTTTTTCTTCAATTAGTTTCTGAATTTTGACTGTGGGGTTGCTGCAATTAATTTACTTGGAAATCAGAATGAGATGACAAAAAAGAGAAAAGGACAGAGCAAGATGAAGATGAAAAAGAACAATCACTGACATGGTATTTTTTAATGTTACCTAATGCATCGTGGAAATGCCCCAAGAAGTGTATCTTTAGAAGTCCTAGTGAAATAAATTATAAAATAACAGTACCAAAAAATTTTTTCATTAGAAATAATTTCATTACATTGTTAGTTTTAATAAGATTCATATATTTGTTTTCTTAAAATGATGTTGTTTTGGCTGCAAATATACACACACAACAAAAGGAGAGAGAGAGTTAAAATTGATATTGAAAATTTTAGTATTTTTATATTTTTTGCAAGTTTACAATGACGGGAAAATATACATCTTTCTATGAAGTCAACATAAATTAAGTTGTTAAAAAATAAAATCAAAATTTTTTTTATTGTTGATTTTTAATGACTTTCTTATAAATTCAAAAAAATATATATTCACGCAATTCAGATCTTAATATGATGTTGTAAGCATTTAATTTCAATTGTCAAAAAAAAAAAAAAAAAGGCACGGTTGTTTTTGCAAGAATAACATAATTTTTGTTGCATGAAGAAAAATGGCTGAATTCCAAATTTTTTATTGTGATTTATAAGGACTTATTTGCTCTATTTGTAAGAACTTCTTGTAATAACACTGTTACACTTATAAGTGCAATAATTTTAATTTTATATCACTCTTATAAATGTAGGTCAAGATAAAATGCAGTCAAAAGGCCAAAAACTAATTTCTCGCTTTTGAATCGCAAATTCAGTAATTTTTTTCCAGATATATCGGCTTACCACATATAAAAAAATGTGATTAAAAAACATGTTAGTCAAAAAAATTATGATAAGATGGTGTATTGTTACATAAAAACTAATACAAAAGAATAATGAACATAATGACAAATAGAAAATGTTGCATTGTTAATCTATTCAATTTTAATTCAATTTATAATCACTAAAAATATCGAATGTACAAAAAACAACAATCACATTAATCAACTTACAAACTCTAAGTAAAATACTATTCATTCAAATACTCATCCCTAAGAAGAAAATCGCATAATTATAAAATCTAACACCAAAAACCTACGTCTAGTTCGAAAACTATACGACTAAAGTGTTCTAACAAGTGTCACTATTAAAGAATTATATTCAAATGCAATGAAATCATAACATATGACCGTAAGCAAACAAAATTTCTACTCAATTAAATGTCACCACGTGGTATTTTGTTTTGATGAAATGTTAAGTACTAATTATTTATATTTTAAGAATTAAATTAAATTCAATTCCTAAAATTGAATAATAGAATAAATTGATGTTTTACTACAAATATGATCGGCAAATCAAATTACAATATGTGTTAAAGCTAATCAATTGAATCATGCCACGTATCAAATCTTATAAAATTAGAAGAGAATATCACTAATTTGACAATTAAAATTGTAATCATTCAATTAAAAAAAAACGTCAAATCAAATATTCTCAACCAATAAAATATTGTCATGTTATCAAACATTTATAGCAGCAAGGTCTTCCCCACCCCTATAAATAGATGTGGCTTTTACATCAAATAGATGTGACTTCTATATTACAAGGACACAACACGAAAATATACATCAAATAATAAGCAATTTTGAAAGAAGTTCAAACTCTCCTCATAAACTCAAAATCGTTCTTGTAGCATTCAAAGCTTTTTCCACAGAAGTCCAGCAAATTCCAACTTTTGATCTATAGTTAATGCGTTAAATTAGTGGATTGACGATACTTGAAGCTCCAACTAACATAAAAAAATATCAAAGCTCAAAAACTCCTTCATTTTTAGTCACGTTCTTCAAACAATATTCAAGGTGTTCTGATAACATTTGAAGTATTCTTCAACGAGTTCATTAAATCTTAGCGTTCAATTCGGAATTGTAATATCAAACCAAGAAATTAATGTTTTCCGAAGACCTAGTGAACTTCAAAGAAGATCAAATTCATAAATATTTCAACAAATTACAAAAACATTCAAATTTTTTAAGTTAAAAGAAGAATTAAATGATCAAATTAGAAAATAGAACTCACAGAAATTAATTTGTTTCAAAATATAATTATACATATACAAATTTCTTATTAATAGAAATTTAATTGCAATTTTTTATCTACAATCACAATAACATATATTGATCTACACTAAAGTCCAAATAAAGTTTCACCTTTCGCCCATGTCCTGCAATATTTACACCACGAACCACATTTACCAAAAATCAAAATACAAAACAAGCTAATATATTACAAGATAATTTAAATAAATAAAAACAACAAATCTTAAAAAATAATACACATATATATATATATATAAGAGATTTATCATCCATACAACAATTTATGCTTGGATGTGTGAATACAAAAATTTCAAAAGTCTAACTTTTGGTCATTAAGTATGTGATTCAAATAATTGATTAAGAGAATAAAAAGAAAAATTTATACGTTTGCGCTAGAACACAAGAGACTTCACAAGGTTAATTTCATCATTAGATATAACATAAGGGTTGATTTTAATCATCCATATTCACTTTTCACACCAACAATCAATTGAATGATTTTATCAAAATTAACATACTTATTAAAAATGAGGATAATCTTACAATAGTACAATTCAATAATGTTGTTTTGCATAACAAAATAGTGAAGGACATTGAAATGATTGATGGGTTATGGATGATAAACAAGAAAAAAAATATATGTTAAACAACTAAAAATATTTCTTTATAGTGATGACCTTTGATCAATCTAGGAATTGAAGTATATATATTCAGCTCTATTTTTCCTTATTCTCCAATGTAAACTTGGACATTTTAGTCAAGATGAAGAAGATGAAGAAGACAATGACGTGAGAATGAAACTAAGACTGGAATGGCTAATAAAGATTCTTAGTTCTTAATCTAAACATAAATTGGAACATTAATCAGTTATTACGATTTCTTTTCCCTGTATGTAAGTAATTAGCCAAAAATAATAATTGACCCCCACATTTTATAAAAGGAAAAAACAATACATGTCTTAATATATATTAATTTGAGGGAGAAGAAATAGCAGACTGAAAGAATTCTAATTATGTTTTTGGGGTATGAATGCAGTTTTGGAAAGAAATTGGAGTGAATGAGTATCTTTTGTTATTTCTTCTAAGTTAGAAAATCAATAACAAAAAAAATAGAGTTTTCTTACATTTTCTTTTAAATGTAATTATAAAGTACTCATTCCTACACTTCTGGAAAGACGTAAGCAAAAATGGTAATTATAACTTTATCATTTCTTTTATAGCACGGGGAAGCAAAGGGATATTTGAGATATCTGAATGCTTCCTCTCCTATCTTTGGTACTTCTCCAATATTGGTAATTCTTTGGGACAATAGTAGTTATCATAATTTCATGCTGTGGTAGGTTCTAGCAAGATCGACGCATTATCGATGAGGGCGCTTCTTGCCAACTCACATGTCTTTGTAGTGTTAAAAGGCATATCAAAGGGAGTAAAGGTGATAGTTTAGGAGAAGTCTACCTACTTGTCTTAACACATGTGCAATTGAAGACTTAATTTTTATTTGTCCATCTGTGACCTGTTGTATCAGTTAATTAGTTAATCTTAACCATGCATGAGTTAAGTTTTCTAGTGTGTAGCTGTATCTATTAACTCTAAACATGGGGTGTATAAGCTAATGGAACAGTAATTCTACTAGACTGATTGCTATTCATTTTCTGTTATGAGCAGTTTCTATTTCTTACTACTATCACCTCTTGTCATCAATTCAGCTCGTCTTTTTTGTTTTGATTGATCAATCAATCATATTAGGTGATGTATCTGATCAAGAATCATTCGTAGCTTCACAGTTCAACATGGTACTAGAGCCATAAAGGGACCATTTTTGCTATGATCACCTTTGCACATCGCATCTCTTCCTTCATTCTTTTTCTTGTTGCTATTCCAGCCATGAAGTCTTCATCCTTATTAATGAACCATGATTTCACAATACCTTAAATGTATCAATGGAGGATCTAAATTCACCATATTATGTTCACTCCATGAATAATCAAAATACCGTCATCACTCAGCTTGATCTCACTAATGCAAATTATGCAACTTAGAGCTATACATCTAAGTTAGCTCTCTCAATTGGACCAACCTTGGTTTTGTTGATGGAAGCATTCAAGAACAACCTACAAATGACCCTCTTCACCATACATGGAGTAGATATAATAACCTCATTGTTGCTTGGCTCGTGAAATTGGTAAGTCCCTCTCTTGCAACAACCATCTGCTATATGAAACATACTTGGCAAATTGGGGAAGTTTTGTTCAAATGCTTCTCCATACTTGATGATCATAAAGTCTGTAAGTTGCAAAGTGATTTAGATAATATTGTGCAAAGGACTAAGTCTATGGGCATGTATTGCACAGAATTAATAAAAATTTGGGAAGAGTTAAGGCAACATAGACCTCCACCACATGGTAAGTGTGGGAGGCGCAATGTGCGATGTTTCTAAGATTTTGAAGAATCTTAAGAAAAGGATAAGATTTACAAGTTCTTGAATGGTTTGAATAAGACTTTTTCTGCTAATAAGTCACAACTACTGAGGCAATATCCATTTTTCATCCCTTGATGAGCTATATAATGCAACAAGAGTGGAGGAGGCTCAAATAATCAACATGACTGCTGGTATGCTTGGAAAGGGATCAGACTTTGCTACAGGCACTAACAAGAAGGAAAGGAGGTAGCATTTAATTTGTAGTCAGTGTAAGAAGAAGGGACGCACCAAAGATAGATGTTATAGGATCATTGGGTTTCCTCCGAACTTTGAATTCACGAAAAGAAAGCCAAGGAATGGACAGATGGGGGCAAATCAGGCTGCTTCTGAGAAAATTTCAGTTGAGGAGTCCAAGAGTAGTCACATTAAAGTGATGCTATCTGGAGGAAAACTTAGGAGTTGATGAAGCTGTTAAGTTCTCAAACCTTAGCTCAATTTAATGTGGCTTTGACACAGAAACTTCAAGAGCCTGGTACTTTTAGCTTGCCACACCAACACCACAGCCCTCTACACCAACTTTTTCTAATAAAGACTTACAAGACCCTTTCCTAGTCACCAAACCAACCTACTACACGTTTCAATTTAGAAGGGTACAAAATAATAAGAATACTAGATCCTTATTAGTTTCACTAATATGGATCCTAGGTTCAAGAGCCATTGATCACATGTGCTGCACCCTTAACCTTTTCCATACTATATGCCTGTGCATAATATGAATGTCAACCTATCGGATGAAACCAAATTTCCGATCACACATATAGGGATTGTTAAGCTATTTGATGACATGACATTGATTAAGTCCTGTACACACCTTGCTTCAATCTCAATCTTATGTTAGCCAGTAGATTGGTCAAAACTCATTACTGTCATCTCATTTTTTACTCCCATTCTTGTTACATCCAGGTCCAACCATAGATGAGGATTGGTCTAGTTAGAGAGCAGCAACAACTATACATCATGGAACAAAGGCTAACCAACCTAAACTACTACTCTTATTCAACTATTGCAACACACAAACCTAAAGCATCTAAACACATCAACTTAAACTTTTGGCATCTCAGATTAGGCCATCCTCCAACCAAACATTTGATAGGTTGCATCACACATATCCCTTTATTGATGTAAATCACAAATCAATGTGTGAAGTTTGTCCGCCAACAAAACAGAAGAGGAGAAAAGGCTTTCCTTCCCTAACCATGTAATTGATATTAGTAGGCTATTTGAATTAATACACATTAATGTATAGGGACTATATTCCTTTGCTACAATAAATGAGTACCATTTTTCCTTACTATTGTTGATGATTTTAGTCGATGCACTTGGACATACTTAATGAGACACAAAGGGGAAGTATGTTATATCTTACCAGCCTTCAAGAAGCTTGCTCACAACCAATTTGGATCTAAAATAAGGGCCATTAGATCTAATAATGCACTTGAACAACATATGCCAACCATCTTTGATGAAAATGGAATATTGCACCAATTCTCATGTGTTGAAACACCTCAGTAGAATGCTATGGTAGAGAGGAAACAGCACCACATCTTTGCCATTGCCAACTTACTTCTTTTCCAAGCCTCCATACTAAAGAAATTATGGGGAGATGCCATATGATGTACAACACACATAGCCAACAAACTTCCATTTAAACTACTCAATTTTAAGACACCTTATGAAGTCCTCTTCCATAAAAATCCTAATTATCATCATCTTAAAACCTTTGGATGCCTTGCCTTTGCTTACACCCTGCAAGAAGCAAATTTGATCTTAGAGCTTGGAAATGTGTTTTCATGCGATATCCCACTAGAATGAAGGGCTACAAATTATATGATTTAAACAGCCATGAGACCTTTGTGTCTAGAGATGTCCATTTCCACGAACACATCTTCCCATTCAAATAGCCTATGCACATCATCCATAGCTTTCCTAACCAAGAAAATCATAATCTTGTCATCCCTATAATCTTTGAACGTCTCATGTCTGAGTAGCCTTAAGAAAGAGTTGGAATTGATCAATGATGAGACTAATGAGAATCATGTAAATAACCACACCAACCATGTTGATCAACCACATGATAATGAGCCTTTGAACCTAGCTTAGCTTGAAAATGTGCAAAACCAAGTTAGAAAGTCAAATAAGATTAGGAGAGTCCCCAAATATTTAGACATTTATCAACACAACTTAAGAAATACTTTTGTCTCAACAAAACATCCTATAGCTAACTACCTAGGATCAACCATACTGTCCAAGGAATATTCTTGCCACTTATCATTCCTTAACAATATACGTAAGCCAAACTCATATAAAAAGGCTGTGAAGGAGCCACATTGGAGAGAGGCCATGCTATGGGAGCTCCATGCATATCTGGGACTTAGTTGAGCTGCCAAAGGGTCATCATGCAATAGGGTGTAAATAGGTCTACAAATTTAAGCAAATGGAACAATTGAGAGATTCAAGGTATGCTTGGTTGCAAAAGGGTATAGTCAAGTAGAAAGGTTTGATTACCAAGAGACATTTATTCCAATGGTGAAACACTCAACTATAAGATTGTTCTTTGCATTGGCAGCCATGGAAGAATGGAAAATGAGACAACTTTACATGCACAATACATTTCTAAATGGAGACTTAGAAGAGGAAGTGTACATAAAATTGCCTCAGGGATATGAACTGAAGGAGGAGAGATTTATCAAATCACATATATTAGTTTGTAGGTTGAAAAGATCATTATATGGGTTGAAACAAGCATAAAGGCAATGGAACATCAAATTCAGAGAAGTTGTATGCAGTTACGGGCTTATTCAATCAAGATTAGATCACTCACTCTTTATGAAAGACACTGATGAAGATGGGAAGATTATACTTCTAGTATATGTGGATGATGTGGTTGTAGAAAATAGACAACTAAGGAAGATTGATGATCTTATTTGATTTCTAAGGGGTAAATTCAAACAAAGGGACTGAGGACAGCCAAGGTAATTTCTAGTCATAGAGATAACAAAACCAAGTAAGGGAGAATACCCATGCCAAAGAAAATATGTGCCAGACATGATTGAAGAACGTGGAGTACTTGGAGCCAGATTCTAGCATATTTGGACAGTGATTGGGGGGCATGTCATGATAAAGAGATCCCTCATAGGCTATTGCATCACATATGGAGGATCACTGGTAAGCTAGAAATCAAACAAACAAAATATAGTTGCAAGAAGTTCTACAGAAATTGAATATAGAGTTCCCAGAGAATGTATATACGAAACCATTTGGATAAGCAACCTAATGCAAGAGATGAAAGTAAGCTATCAAAGGCCAATCAAAGTGTTTTATGACAACCATAGCACTCTACAAATATGTAAGAATCCCACATATCATGAAAGAACTAAACACTTTGATCTAAACTTACATTTCATCTAAGAGAAGGTACAAGAACAAGTATTTGAAGTAAAACATTTAAGAAAAAATGAGCAGCTAGCTGATATGTTCACAAAGCCTCTTAGATCCAAGCAACTTGAAGGGTTGCTGAGCATGTGAGATTATGGGTGGGATTCTTCCACCCTTATTTTCAAGACATTATATCATAAACAATTAGATCTTTCTTTCCATATTTATCTTATTAGGGCACATAGAATGAGCTCTAAATTTTACGTAGGCCTTTACAATAATTCAAGCACATTCCATATTTAATTATTAATTCAATTAATAATTAAACCCATTAATGTCTTATCGTTTAATTTAATTAATACGATTAATTAAATCAAAGGCACATTTAGTTGATAATCTTATCATCAACAAATATAATAAGAAATAAATGATCCCACCAATTTCAATATAATTTCAACCAAATTAATTTAATCACTGGAATTTTTAAGTCTCAATCAAGTCCCTATATCAAAACTACCTTCCTGCCCTTCCTTTATTTTTGTAGGTGTAAATAGGTTCATTTTTAATTAGCAATAAATATATCTCAAAGAATATGAGTAATACTTAACCTATAACCTATATTATAATTCAACTAAGACGAAGTAATATGATCATGTGAATCCTTCTAATCTTGAGTACCATACAGTATAGACATTTTATTTTGTTTTGTCTAGATTAAGCAAGGGCCATGAATTTAATTAAACTCATAGGCTAATTCATATAATCAAATCAATATACCTCATGTGACTAATGTCCAGTATTGTTGGAAAGATAATCATACAAGTTCATAATAGATTTGATTGGATTTGATTTGAATAGATAAAATCATAATATATCTTCAAAATTAGGAATATTTAATTTGATATAATTATGATGTCTTTTTTCCATTATTACATTGTAAGTCTCACATATAAATAGATAATTATTGTAACATATCTAAAGAGAGAATCAATAGAGAATAGAATATAGTTGTGTCTTTTAGGCATTTGTCCATCAATGTAAGCTTAAATGGCTAAACCACGTAATTCTTTTGTTGTGCTTCATTGCATCTCTTCTCCTTAATATAATTCTTTTAATACTCTAACATAGTATCATAATATGTCTTTATGAACCAATTTTGAAAGTTTGGATGTTGTCCAAACAGATATTTTTTTTTCCTAGAAATAGTTTCTAGAACAAGTCCTTATCCAAAAGCACCAAACCTTAGCCTGAGGTTGGTCATTGTCTACCCATCTTGTGCGCTTCGATTACCCACCATCCCTACAACTTGTTGTGTCACTCCTATACCCAAATCACAACAATCCTCATCTCTAATTACTTCACTAATCTCTAGTTAACTAGCGCCACTATGAGCTGCACATCCTCTTGCCCCCACTATTTGTGCCACTATACCCAATATCAACTTAGCATCTCTCCCTTCTGTGTTTTGAATCGGGTCAACTATTTGCACTACATCACTTCAAACAAATCTCTACGCTATTGGCCTCCATGTTGCCTGAACATTGCACATCTTTTTAACTCACAAATATCTCACCATGAGCCCTTGTGTTTTGGCCTCCGCATTGTGCTAAACTAGCATGCCGCTTATTATCATTGGTACAGAATTGTGAGTTGCTGATGTGTGACTCCTTTGCAGCTGAGAACATCTTTCCTCCATACCTTATATCTTGTGTTAGGCCTAATTTATTAGGTTTATGTCTTTTACTAGGTTGGTTTATGTTTCGGGGCCATGTCTTTGGAGCTAAATGATGTATGTGTGGGTATGGTTTTCTTGAGCTTAATTAATTTTTCAGGTTGCAAAAGATGAGCTGAAAATTTTTTGGTTGTAATAAGGTTTAGTTTATGGGTTGTTTACTTGACTAGTTTGATTTGTATTGGCAATTTTAAGTGAGTATTTTATTTAATTCCTCCTGTCCAAAAGAGCTTTTGATTTGGAGGTTTATTTCCATACCTTGCAGGCTAAGTTTGTTGTCACCATTAATTGGAATTTGTCTATCACCCTCAAATTAATCACCCCTCCAAATGCCAATGCCAAATTCAGCAGTCAATTTCTTAGAGATTGGTGCTCTTAGTTCCCAAGTTTGTTTCCATGTGAGGATTTTGGATTCTATTCACGTGTAGAATTATGGTAGGTTTTGGACCCGTTTTAGTGTTCTTTCTATTTACTCTTGTGGATCACTTATTGATTGAAAATATGAAAAAATCATTATTGTTCAACTTGCAAAGGAATGTTGGAAAAAAATCATATAAGTTAATAATATATTTGATTAGGTTTGATTTGATTAGATAAAATCATATCATAACTTTGAAATTAGGAATATTTGATATGAGATAATTACATTGATTTCTTTTTGTTGTTACATTGTAAGTCTTACCTATCAATAGATAATCATTGAAACGTATTTAAAAGAGAGAATTAAAAGAGAAAAGAATATAATTTGTGCTTTTTGGGCAATTGTTCATAGATGTAGACTTAAATGGTTGAACCTCATGATTTTTTTGCTATAATTCATTGTCTTTCTTTTGTCTTATATAATTCTTTCAATATTTTAGCATGATATCATAATAGGATTTTTCTAAACCTGTTTTGAAAGTTTGGGAGTTGTCCAAACAATTATTTTTTTGCCTAAAAATCATTTCCCAAACAAGCCCTTATCTATGAGCACCAAACCCTAGACTAAGATCGCTCATTGTCTACTCATCTTGTGCACTATTGTTGCTTACCATTCTCATCTCACCTTTCCAGTACCCAAATCACAACCCTAATCTCCAATTACTTGACTAACCACTAGTTAACTAGCACCACTAAGAGCTACACATCCTTTTGCCCCACTATTTGTGCCATCATACATGATGCCAACTTAGTGTTACCTTCTTCTGCATATCCAACTGCATCAACTATTTGCATTGCATCCCTTTAGGTGACTTGTATACCACTATCCTTTTTTGCTACCTTAATTTGGTCTAATGTCGCAAAATTTACTTAGTTACAGACCACATCACCGTGGGATCATTGCCAAACTATCAAGTTAATTGGAAAATGGGAATATCCCCAAGTTTACTAGTCATGTGCAATGCACATGGCAATTTCCAACCACAATCAGGGTTTTTTTTGGGGAGGAGCCCCGAAATTGCTCCATTTTTGCAATTTTGTAGATATTTTTGTCAACTCAAATTTTTGATGTCCTGAATCGCCTTTTAGGTTTGTGGAGAACATGTTTTGCATTTTTTCCTAAATTTTTATGTATGTTCATTTGCCAATTGTCTGTCAAACGTCACATTTAATATTAAAAGGTTTTTATTGATATTTATAAATCGATCCTCCTTATTATAATTTATATACATTAATAATAATAATAATAATAATATATGGTGTCACAAATTTAACATTATAATTCTATTTTAAGAGAAAAATTATAACCTCTATTTAATTATAGTTAGCAGATTTTATAGGTCACAATCCATAAAAGATAACTTTTTTATCTAATTTTTCTAATATTTTTTATTTTTATTTAATTATAGTTAGTGAATTTTATATGCTACAAATATATAGTCCATAGAAGATAACTTGCTATCTACATTTCTCTTTTATTTTTATATTTTTTTTAAATGTTCACATAAAGAACACACAATTTTCATCTCACAATAAGAATTGCATTCAAGCATATCCAATGTTTCACAATCAACTATGGTTATTTTTGTTTCTAAAATTTTTATACTATATTTGATTATTTTTGTAATTTGGGTTGATGTTGACAATATACCTACAAATATTATAATGTGGTTAAGAAAATACACAACCACACATGCGAATAGCTAAGTAAAATGTGATGTACCAAAGTTGTTAACACAGTTCAAAGTAATATCTTCTACGCTTACATAGTCTTGCCAAGTTAAAACTTTCAACTAAATTCACAAAATAAAGTGTCAATGGACAATTCTTTCTCCAATTTTCCTACCCAAATCTTAAGATTCTTGACTTATTGATAACACAAATCTAAGAATAAAGTAGTTCATATCTAACCTAAACTCACTTTAAGCTTAACATTTCGTCATAATGAATCATTTTCTACAGGATTCAACAATCACATACTTTACTCGTTCTCACAAAGAGTAATATAAAGATCAAGCCCACAAGGTTAAAAGAATTTGGCTCTCAAGCACTTTCTCACTTTTCTCTCTAGTCTCTCTCACTCTTCTATATTCTCCACATCTTCTCTAACCTTTATATAGAGCGGAACTCAAAATCCTGACCAATTTTGCCTCTTGTGAATTTGCATTCATGCTAGTAACTTTGAGGTGAATTTCTCTCCATTATTGTGTGATTGTTAGCAACAGTCCGTAGCATCAGTTTGGATTCTTCAAAGTACTTATCCACACAAACTTCCAATTTTGAGCCTACTTCCAGTGAATTTCTTTAAGTGATCTGAAATTCCTCAAATATTTATTAAGTATTTCAACCAAACACATCAATCATGAAGACTTCAACAATTTAGAAAGCATAGTCAAACTACTTTTTGGGAACAATGTGCCAATAATTTAGCTCACAAACTAATAAACACCCACTCCCCTTGGCACATTGTAGTACAACACAAAGGTTCCTAACTTGTTTTTAAACAATAGATCAATGTGACATATAAAATGAACTGCATTTATTCAACTCTTGGCTGTATACATCATCTAGGTATCAAGTACAATCACTTAAGCACTCTATTTGTTACACCCCATGTGATTACAAAAATAAAAAATAAGAAATGTTCACAACACACAATAGAATATTTGCAATAGTAGTTCATAACAAAATAGTAAAATTCCAGCAACCAACATCTTCATCTAACATCATCATCAAACTTCAAAAAGCAATCAGTAGAAATAATCAACACAACATGCAAATTTTTGCATCAATTTCAGTATTTTTATCCTTAATAAAATTTATATCAAATTATAGTATTTTACCTTTACCTCCCCCTTTTCTTTTGTGCCAATAATTTGCTAAATGCAAGCAAAATGTGGCAGGAATGTTTATCAAATTCAATGTCTTGAGGATTTAGCTTCCTTCAAAGTTAGGGAGGAAAGTACATCAGGCTTTGGTGGTAGAATTTCATCAACCATCCTAAATGTTACCCTCAGGTTGGAAACCTGTCACTCAACATTGTGATGTTCAACCTACAATACTGCAATTTGCTCATCCAAGTGTTTACCAATGCCAGCCAAATTATTGGTTACTTTTTGAGTTTGTTCTCTCAACTCCTCAGAATAGGCAATGTGTTCCATGAAAACTTTTAGTCGCAAATCATCCACTTTACCTAACATTCCAAACTTTTTCAGTAGTGCTGGACATCGGCCACCAGGATATAATCATGTTCATTCAACTACACTTCAACATTTTTCCTTTGAAGCAAATTTGAGATTAAACAAGAATAGGGAACATAACCAATTAAGTTTGATACTTTGATTTAACATGGTTTACAATGGCTTAAAAATTAGCTATCTAAGGTCCATTAGCTGTTTCGTCCTTAACTTGTATAACAAAGTTGCCAGACTTCTTGTCCTAACGTTTATTAGTTGTTGGTAACAAATTTGCAATTCCTAGATTGTATAGTAGAAAATATTTTAATGAAAGTTGTTGAAGAATATTCTTCAATATTTAGTATGATTTGATATTCCTATGTTACTGAAATTAAGGTTGAGTGAATATTTAATTTCCCAATTTATAAAATTATATTTATGTCATATTATCTTTTATTTTTTATACGATTGTAATCATTCTTATTATAAATTGGGACTTCTTTTTAATAGGGAGTACAACAAAAAAATTTCTCCCAATTATATTCAACATGGTATTAGAGCAAGTTCTTTCTTAAATACCTACTTTGGAAGTAAGCTTATTATCAATCCACATTACTGGCGCCGCCATGCGTGCTGGCACATGGTTGTAGCCCCCATATCCCAAAATAAATAAATCAATCAATAAACAATCCTAAGTCTTTGTATTCTTTCCTCTCCAAAGTGAAAGTCGTCTATGTGTGTTAAAAATCAGAAAACCTAAAATCTATTTCCCAAATAAGGTCTTATGCCTAAAACACCAAACCTTATTGCTCAATGCCGCTGCACCTATTCCTATTGTGGGTGACGCTCAAACCCTCAACAATCCACAACCTTGTGTGCTTCTCCCTTATGTGTGTAAGTCAACACTTGTGTTGCCATAAGTGGCACTCTCCCTACCTCCCATCTTTAGTGCCATCGTCGAGCACAATTTGCCTCTAGCCTACACACTACCTACTACCCCTATTCCTCATGTCTCTGTCGAACCATCTCAAATCAATTGCTGTCAATCGCGTTGCCCTATGGTCAAACCACCATGTGCGCGCCTTTCTTTCAACCTAAACGCCCAACTGCCCAATGTGCCTTATACTGCATGCAATACTATCACTAATTTGGGGCACTAAAATGGTGCCACACGAACCACGAGTTAGGTCTAAACATGGATAAGTGTTCTATCCACGTTCCTCCCTAAAAGCATTGCCCAAACAACACGTTGTACAATAGTCTCCATTGCACTCAATTGTGCTATGGCTCATCATCTTTAACATGTCACTAGCGTTTGTGGGTAACGGAAGAAGGAAAAAGATGGACCAAAGAGTGTGTTCTATTTTAGTTGGGTCACATATATTTTTGAGCCAAAATATTATGCATTTGTGTCTAGTGCTTAATAATTTATGTTAGGCTAATATCATATACTCTTCTAGGCTAAAGTTGTGGGTTTTTTTGTATGAGTTGGTCATTTGTGTTGGGCATAAATAAGTGTGGGTTAATCTATTGAATATGTGTGTTAAAGTTTAGTGGGCTCGTATTGTGTGTTTGGGTAACATTGTATGTAGAACTCAAGTGTTAGAGTTTTAGTAGCTGACAAAGTATGTCTAGTACCCATGTAGGTTAGATTTAGTAACTTTTGTGTGGCTGGCCTTTTTATGGCCATAAATATTTGTGTTAGTATTATTCATGTTATCAGTAATTATGCCCGTATCGATAGTCTGTGTCTTTTCAAGTTTGTGATATCTGTGTAGGTATTGTAAAAAACTCTTCAAGTTTAAGTACGTACCATCACTAAAGACACGTATAAGTCAAGCCCATGCAAATGAAGAAAAGTAATGGTAATGTGATCGATTAAAAATGGTCTTCCATCGACTATCATGATGTGTGAAGTGTGGCTTCTCCATTAGTGTATCATAGGTTGTGTTTGCCTACCAGATACTACGTAAAGCATAACTTCTCAATCGGTGTCGAAGCATGATTTCGTCATTTGCCTCTACTAAATATAATTTAAGTTGAACATTTTGAAAGTTATCCCATGTTCAACTTAAGAAAGACTGCTGAAAATATTCTTAAATATTTAGTATGGTTTGATATTCTTATGTTACCTAGATTAAGGTTGAGTGAATATTTGATTTCCTAATTTATAGGATTACGTTTATACCATATTATCTTTTATTTTTGGTATGATTGTGATCGTCCCCGCTATAAATGGATTCTTCTCTTTAGTAGTGGAATACAATAGTAATTTCTCCCAATTACATTCAACAAAAATGAGGAGGATTGTGGGGTCAAATCTTTTGTCCATTATCTAGTTTGTATCAAATTAGCACTCGAGCAATCTCATCAAAATCAATGTGTCCAATGGGGTACACAAAATCAAATTTTGGTTTAGTCTACTTCAACACTTTGTTGATAACATTGGGTGACAACTTTACCACCTAACCCCTTATATACACTTTATGGTACCGCCCAAAATTTCAATAGTTATTTTACTCAACAAATTTGAATATAATTTGTTAACAAGGTCAGGTTAAAAAGTTTTAAACCTTGTTACAACCTTGATCAATCTAATGTCATTCAAGACCGCAACAAACTTTAACCAAAACTTAAGGGCTTGGATGATACCATATATGAAACTTTAGTAGTCCAATCACACTGAACAGGAAGATAGTTGAAATTAGAAGAGGTTGTAAGGAAATTATTCCCCCACTTATTTGCGGGATAAACTAGTTCAAGTTTCTAAAATGAAACTTATTGTAAGCAGGAGAATATAATACCTAAGAATTTAGGGTATTTAAAAGCAATAAGGATATTAATATAAAGTATTTATTTATTAATTATCTAAATTATTTTTACTATTTTCAGATGAATAGTAGAGGATAAAGATAAATATGTTTAGAAATTGTTAAGTGCATGGTTGTGATAATTAAGATCATGATTAATCTTACCCAAACCTTATGATAATTAAGATCATGATTAATCTTACCCAAACCTTGTAGATAATTAAGAAGACATTTTCATTACCTTTTTGGGGTAAAAATAATGATAAAATAGATTTGATTGGCTGGAAAGAAATTGGAGAAATCCTAAACTCAAAATTAAGGAAACTTGGTATAACTCAAATTTTGGATTTTCCCTAATATAAATAGGAGTAAGGGAAGAGGGGAATAAATCACATCCCACATGATTAAAATAGCCAGTGGACATTTGGAGAGAGAGGGAAGAGAGAGAAACGAGTCTATGTCGAAATCACATCAAATTTGAGGTAAATTCTTAGCCTGAATTTATAACTTTTGTGCATGTAGTTAGGGATTTTAATTCAAACATCCTAGGCATGTATAATTTGAGGATTTGTAGATACAAACATAGCATGAAAATTGGAATTATGTTAGTATAAGATTATGCATGGAAATTAGGTAAAAGAAGCAGTATATGTAAAAAAGTAAATCTTGTGTTTTTTATTGAGAGTTTGACCAATTTATGAATTTAAAATATTTATGTTTAGAATGTGTTACAAAGGATCCTAGAACTCAATAGAATATGTTGATTTGTCAATAAAGATGATTAAAATTGCATAGGAAATGAAAATTAGACCAAACAATGCCTTCTACACCACGTCTGTTGTCGTAATTTCCGCGAGAGTGGACAGTGACCACGTGCATGAATAGTGATTGCAAGTCCTTCCGCTGTCATGAAGACGAAGCTCACAAGTGCGATGCGTTCATTTGTGGTCGTAGAGCCAGAATGCCTTGCAATTCTTGGCACAACCGCAAAAGAGTCCTCAGCAGTCATGAGCCTTCTACTCGTGGTCGTGAGGCTTGACAGCAGAGTGAAACAGAATGCATTGCAGTGCACAAGGCAATCACAGGATTGATTTTGCTATAGCAAGCCATGATTTCACAGGCGCTAAACTTTATGTTTTATACTTAATTTTCCAATTTTTATGGCTAAAATACATGTAAATGTGGGGATCAAAGGTCTAATAGGATATACAGATGCCAATTAAGTGATTCTCGGATAAGAAAACATATCTGACAAGTAAATTGAAACTTAAGAAGAAATTAATGCCAACCAAATAGGTAGCATCAAGAAACATGCAAAAATCAAACTTTTGGCATGAATTGGAATTAAATAAAAAATAATTTTGATTGAATAGGAAAGCAAGTCATAATAACCGGTGAAGGAGCGGAGTCCCAAATTAATATCAAGTAAGTGATTTCACTGCAAATTTTCATAATTGCTTTTATGTGAAATATTTTTCTGAAAAAATTTTGTACTATTACTTTTCACTTTTGGGCAAGTTTATAACCTTGGGTTTTGCTCTAGGCTATAATTAGTTTTTCCTTTCTTACTAATTAGAACCAAATAAGGCCTTGAACCTTAAGTGTCTAAATGTTATGTGATTGCTACCAATATTTATACTCAATACATTCTAAAGCTTTCTTATTTCTTTCCACTTTACACTTTTTGGGCAAGTTTATTTTTTTGGGACTGGCTTTGGGTCATAATAATTTTTTCTTGGACTTGAAACTTAATTATCCAAATGTTATTTGATTACATACCAACATTCATACTCAACGCTAATGCATTTAAAAGCCTAAATATCAGGACTTACTTAGTTTTCTACACATTATGGTAATTTTGGGCCTTAACTCCTTATGTTTTATTTGGGAAAATTTAGTCTTGGCCTTGGTTAAGGCTACAATTACTTTTTACTTTCGTACTTTCAAAACAAAAGAAGGCCTTGAACCTTAATTTTCCAAAATGTTATATGATTAAACACCAACTTTTGCACTCAATGTTAAATTCAAAAGCATGAGCATCAGGCCTTTACTTATTTCCTTACACTTTACACTAACACTTTACACCTTTCAGCAATTTTATTTCCTTGGGTTTTGATTTGGGCTACATTCTTACTCTTTAGAACCAAACAAGGCCTTTAACCTTAACTATCCAAATGTTATCTAATTAAATACTAACATTTATAATTAACATTAATACACTGTCAAATGTTGGGCCTTACTTGTTTTCTTATGCTCTACACTGTTCGTCATGTTTATTTCCTTGGGTTTTGATTTGGGCTATAACTATTTTTTTCTTCCTTACTCATCATAACCAAACAAGGCCTCGAACCTTAATTATCGTTATCTGATTAAATACCAATGTTTATACTCAATGTTAATACATTCAAAAGCCTAATTATTGCTGCCGACACTCTTGTGAACTAATCAGATCCCTTCCAATATTTCAAAAATTTAATCATGTTTAATTTAATACATAACGCTCTAATTCTTATGCCACCATTCAGAGAAAGCTCCTACACTATCTATAAATAGCAAAAACCTCTGAAACTAAAACAAAATAAACCATCCGACCTCACTCACTTCCCTCTACTCTATGACGGCCTTTTCTCTTCATTTTCTTAAAAAAATCCTTAAATAGAAGAACTAAATTCCCATTTATTTTGTCTTCTAGTTTTGAATAAATAAATATATTTATTGATTCCTATGTCTTTTCAAATCAACTTAAGAGAAGGGCTTGCTTAATTTTAGGTATATTTTGAATTATTAGAATGATTCCTTGAAAGTAGTGTTTCTCTTTACATGACTCAAGCCACACTATTATTATTTGTAGTTGTTCCGGCATTTTTGACTTTCTAGGAAGTCGTTCGATTTGATATTGCGTGTTCCTATTCCTGATCCAAACTTGTTTCCGCTACTACCTTTTTTCAAGTTTTGCTACAATGTAAAGAGCCCAAGAAGAGATTTCAAATTGGTACTATTTTTTTTAGTTTTGTTGTAATAGTTTGATTTCTCCAATAATTTCAAGGAATTATTATGGAATCCCAGCCCACTAGTATTACAAGTTCCTTCCGTTCTTGTCACCATTGGGCTAATACTAGTTGCAACTTCACATCTACTTGGACCATCAGTTCCACTGGCACTTCCACTTGTCAAACCTTTCCCAAATATTTCAAAAATTGAAATCGCATGGATTCATTATTGAAAATCCATTGAATTGCATATGCTTTGACTGAACCAACATCTCTAGCAATTGACACAACTTCTTCTAAAGCTTGGTAACATGTCAATAAGGTATGGCATCATAATACACATCAAACATTATCAAATGATCTTTTTGATGCCTACTACAACTACAAAGAGGCCAAAGCAATTTGGGAGGCTTTAGTTTCAAAATTTACTGTCGAAGATGCAACAAAACAAAAATTTGTCATTGAAAAATGTTATCCATGGCAAATGACTAATAACGAGGACCAAAAGACTCAAATCCTTAAGAGGAAAAAATTACTTGATGTTAATGAAGACATTATCCTCCTTGAAAAGTTTGTTGTTGGAATTCTTATTGAAAAATTTCCAAAGTTGTGGTCTGACCGCTAGAGAAGAGCTGGTTAGACATATTTTAATTAAAGATAGAAAGCTAACACTACCAAAAGCTAAAGAAATGGTAGGGAAAGCCCTCAAAACAACAATAGAAGGTACACAAAAAGTCCCAAATTTACAAGCCTAATAAATCCAACATTAATAAAAATGAAGGAATGTGTTATGTTAGGGAAAATTGAGTCACCTTACACCTCAATGCAAATTTAAAAGGGATGTGACAAAGCAAATGGTAATACTCCAAAGGCTAATTTAACCATAAGAGATGAGATTATTACTGTTGCTTTCTCTGATGTACACATTGTAGTTTCTATCAAAGAATGGGGAGTAAGCTTTGGGGCTACTCAGCACATAGGTCATAATCGAGAAGCATTTTCTTCTTATACTCCTTTAGGGGATAATGAGAAAATAGTTTACCTTGAACACTTAAGAACTATTAAGGTTCTGGTTAAGGGCAAAGTTTTTCTAAAGCTAACATTTGAAAAAACTTCAACCCTAAATGATGTGCTGTATGTTCCAAACATACAAGCAAACCTAGTTTTAACACCTCTCCTGGGTAAAGTTAGATTGAGAGTGTTAATCGAATTTGATAAGTTCGTAATGACAAAGAATAATATATTTATGGGAAAAGGCCATGGTAATCAAGTAATCAAGAACTATTTGTGCTTAATGTTTTGAATATTATTAATAAAGTTCTTCTCTTCTTTTATTGTTGATTCTATTTCTTTATGATATGCTATATTAAATCATGCGAAATTTTAAATATATAAAGACTTTGCATCCACATGGTTTAATTTCTAACATAATTGACGATGAAAAAAATGTAAAATTTTTACTAAAGTCAAAATTATTAAGAAAATTAATATTGTTGTTCATTGAGAAATTGAATTACTAAGTTTAATTTACACTAACTTAAATAACTTAAATCAAACCATGAGTAGATGAGGTAAAAGATACTATGTTACTACTATAGATGACTATTCTATGTATACTAAACTTTATCTCCTTAAAGATAAAGGTGATATGTTTGATGCTCTTATAAAGCTAAGGTAAAAAAATCTACTCAATAAGAAAAAAAAAAAAAACGAGTTGCATCATAAAGAAGAATGTAAATGCTCTTCATTAAATAATTTTTTTAAAGATATTGCCACAATTTTGTGATTCTAATTGAGTATATAAACGAAAAAAATAGAACATGGAAAGAAATGATGAACTCTATGCTAGTTAGTTTCAATGCTCCAAAATATTTATGGGAAGAAGCTATTTTAATTGTTTGTTATGTACGAAATAGAATTTCACACAAAAGAACTAGTAAAACTCTATTTGAATTATGGAAAAACCATGAATCTAATATGCAATACTTTAAAGTGTGAGAGTGTCTTGCCAAAGTAATGATACCTAAGCCTAAGAGAAGAAAATTAAGTTCTAAAACTTCATACCATATTTTCATAGGATATGTTAAACATAGTGCAGCATATAAACTTCTTGTTTTAAATAGTGATGTTGGTGAACATAACACAATTATTGAATTATAGTATGCTAATTTTTTTGAATATATTTTCCACTATTAAATAAAATTTCTCATGCACCTACTAAAAATCATAGAGAGATCTTCTCTGATGATAAATTGAGGAGCAAAAAGGCCAAGGGAAGAATACTTTTCTTATGAATATGAGTTTGAGACATTTCTTGTTGATGGTAATCATGATCATATATTGAGGTAACTTGCACTTTCAATAGTCACTTATGGAAAAAAGCAATAAACTTAGAAATAGTATTTATTAAAAAACAATACTTGGATTTTGGTAGACTTACCTTCTCGTGCAAAAAACATAGGGTTTAAATCGATTTTTAAAAGAAAATATAATGCTAATGATTTTGAAAATAAGTATAAGGCATGTTTAGTGGTAAAAGGGTTTTCTCAAAAATAAAATATTGACTATTTTGATACTTTTGCAACACTTACTAGAATTGTCTCTATTCAAATTTTATTTGCCTTGGATTCCATTCACAAACTAAATCCATCAAATGGATGTACAAATAGCTTTTTTAAATGGAGACTTAGATGAAAAAATTTTTATGACAACTTAAAGGATATGTAGAACCCAAATAAGAAAATAAAGTGTGTAAACTAGTTAAATCACTTTATTGCTTAGAACAAACTCCTAAGTAGTAGCATGAGAATTTGATTAAGTGTTAATTAGAAATGATTTCTCATCCATGGAAGTGGATAAATGTTTATACACTAAAATTGTAAATGATCAATTTGTGATAATTGGTCTATATGTGGATGATTTACTCATTTTTTATATGAGCATAGATCTTGTCAATCATACTAAATTTTTTTTGTCATCTAATTTCATATGAATGATTTGGGTAAAACCAATATGATATTGGCAGTTTAGTTCATAAGGAAAATGATGAAATTATGTTTCATAAAATCATTATAATTAGAAACTTTTTCAGAAGTTTGGATACTGATATGTGACATTCGTGAGTATCTCTTTTTACTCTAGCTCTCAGTTGAAACAAAATAAATGAGAACTAGTAGCACAGTCAAAATATGCTCAAATTATTAGGAGACTAATGCGTTTGATTAATTTTACAAGATTTGATGTAGCTTATGTTGTGAGTAGACTGAACAAATATACTCATATTTCGAATCATGAGCATTGGTTTGCACTAGAAAAACTAATTAAATATTTGAAATGTACCATATATTATAATATCCAACATAATGGATGTCCCACTATTTTGGAGGGATATAATAATGCTACTTGGATATCTAATTCAAATGAAGCTAAATCCACTCATGTATATATTAGCTCTTAGATGAAGCGCAATAGTATAAAAATCAACCAAGCAAACTATTATTGCTAGGTACACCATAGGATCAAAGTTTATATCTCTGTAGTTAATTGATTCAGAGGTTGATTGGCTAAAAATTTTTTTATTTAATATTCCACCAACAAAAGATGTGATACCTCCTATATATATATATATATATATTGTGATTGTAAAGCAACTATTGATATCACTAAAAACAAATTATATAATACTAAAATTTGAAAAATTGAGACATGATATCGTAAAACAGCTGTTAAGATTATGTAAAGTTATAGTTAAATTTGGCAAATTCTATGACTAAACTTGTAAAAAGAAGAATAATTATCAAAATTATAAGGAAAATAGGACTTGAGCCAACAAGAGGTCAATATAAATAAAAACTCAATCTATGCGATTAGAAATCCTATGAAATAGATTTATATAGGTAGAAACCAAATATATATTGACCCTGAAGCACTCTATATATAAATCCCAACAAAAATTATTGGTTCATAGAACAAAATTCCACCAGTAAGTCCACAAGTCAAATTTCATTAGGTTAAGTTCAGTTTATAACCTGACCAATACCAAACCCACTACATTAAAACCAAACAAATCTGGTAGCGTTTCTTATTGTACAATTCAAAATCCTCATTTTGTCTAGAAACATTTTGAAATATGTGAGGATTATTGTATATATATATTGTATTTTAAAACATTTTCCCCTTGTCCCACATAGGAAAAATAAACCATCTTCAAAAATGAGAAAGAACATGAGGTGATGCACGTGGACCTCACTATGGGCCATACCAGTTAAAATGGGTCGTTTCCCCTCCCTTGCACACGTCAAGTAGGCATGTCCAAGGCTGCATTTTACTCTCTTGGGCCTCACTTATTTCCTTACACTTTACAGTTTTGGGCAAGTTCATTTCCTTGGACATTGCTTTGGGCAACAATTAATTTTTCCTTTCTTACTCATCAGGACCAAACAAGGCCTTGAACATCTGATTAAATACCAATGCTTACACTCAATGTTAATGCATTCAAAATCCTGAATGTGGCTGCCAACGTTCTTGAGAATTAATCAGATCTTTAAAGTTCTGCTAATTTATTAATGTTTAATTTAATACATAACATTCTAATTCCTGATAAAAGCACCATCATCATCTATAAATAGCAGAAGCCTCCGTCTCCGAAACCTAAGAAACCATCCTGCCTCACTCACTTCCCTCTGCTCTGTCGCTACTCTTTTCTTCTCATTTCCCCGATAGAAGCCTCAAATAACAGATTAAATTCCCTCCTATTTTGTTTTCGCATTTAAATAAATAAATATATTTGTTGACTCCCTCATCTTTCCACATCAACTTGGGAAAAAGGATTGTTTAATCCTGTCGCTGTTTTGGGTTGACGGAACAATTTCTTCAGGATAGGACTCCTCTTTAAACCACTCAAGCCACAAATTTATTATTTCTAGCTGTTCCAAGACATTTTTTTACTTTCTAGATTGCTGTCCGACTGGGTGTTGCTCGTTATTATTGCTGTTCTACACTTTGCTGCTGCCACCTTTGTTCAAATTCAGCTGCTGTGTAAAGAGCCCAACAAGAGATTCCAAATTGATGCTGTTTTAAAATTTTGTTGTTATAGTTTAATTTCCCCTACAATATTTCCTTGATCTTTTGCATCGTATTATATTACTTTACAAATCTTATCGCGCCTCTTAGCTTTTTCCTAATGTCGGCTGTTATTCTCCATTCATTTAGTTCACAACTTAACCATCAAAAACCAGTTAGGTGTTTATTGAAGCTAAAAGCATCGACTAAAACTAGGAAGGACTTGTGACCCAAATATTAATTAACTGCGTTCTAAATCATATAATATGTAAATTAGTTTCGCAGTCGGTAGTAAGCCTAATAAATTCTAATTTTTCCTTCCAATTCCAGCGCTGTTCTAGTTTACTTTGAACTTTAATTATTATGTTTTAAAGTACTTGTAATAAAATTATATCACTTGAATTTCAAAATATGTTTGTTTGCATATGTAATGTTTTAAACCCTATCTAACATACGTACGTGCGTGTAGTAATCGAGTACGCTTATAGTGTTGTTACACGTAGCCCTCAAAAAATTTGAGTATAAGCGTTTATCAAATATTAGCAATCCAAGAATGGAAGTGTTCGTTAACGCTCTCCAGCAATCCAAGACAAGAAAGGACATCAGAGTTTGAATCCAATCGAAAATCAAAAAACAAACTAGCCAATTGATGGGAATCCTAACTAGCAAAGGCAATTATCAATGCCCTATATATATGTATACATATATATGCACACATATATTCAAACACAAGCCGGTGGTTGGCTGTTGATGATGAAAACACCAGAAGAAGTAAGATCTCCTGCAAAATTTGTCGATATACATTTACTTATCAAAACATGGCAGCCGACCATCTCCCGTTTCCGGTGAGAGCCACATACGCCAGCCTCTACAAGTGGCCAGAATCCGACGTCGAGTTCGTGAAGTCGATGAACTCGGCTGCGAAGTCCGACCGCAGGAGCGGCTTCTTGTACGGCGGCAAACCTGGGGCCGTTGACGCCTTGTGGTGTAGACAGTTGTATCTCAGAAGCTATAATTTCTCAAGAAAAGAGGACTGCGCCGTAACCCAGTGCTTTGGCTGCAAGTCTAAAGATAAGAGGACGAGAAGGTCCGGCGACGGCAGGGGGAAGAGGTCCGCCGGCTCCATGTTCCGGCTTTTGATGTCTTGCGCCATCAAGATTGAAGTCGTCGATTGATGCTGTACTTTTTGTCTTAGTTTTTTTTAAATCCCTTACATATTTTTAGCCCACTCGTTGACCCTACATAGGTATAAAACGTGTAATTTTTACTAGTAATACAATCTAATAGTTAGACGATAAAATAGTATATAGAAGAAAGTCATAGCCTTTATGGCATACATATCAATAGAATATTATTATATAAATTAAGATTTTTTGTTGTATCAAATCAAATTACACAACTATAATTATTTTAAAATTTTTTATTTTTTATCTTTTTTTTGTCACTTTTCTTTTAATTTATTTATTTATATGTGTTCTCTATCAAATTCTTTTCAAATCATTTTAAACATTCTAAATTTATTTTCTTATTTAAATTATATTTTATACATTTAATTTGATTTTTTATTTTTATTATTTAAAATAAAATAAATTTATAATTTTTAAATAATTTTACACAATATAGGGTATTTAACTTTTACTAATATATATATATATAAATATGAGAGTATGTATAGGGATTAAGTGATACTAGGCAATCCATTAGAGGTAATCATTAAATTTTAAATATGTGTGTGGAGTGTGTGTGTCGAAGAGAATATAATTTTTGAAGTATTGTATATATGATTTGATTTGCATGCGCGCGCGCGCGTGTTTTGTTTTGTTTTTTTTTTTTGGAGGTTAAAAATTCTTAGAAGTCAACAAATAAAGCTCTTCCCCCAATTTTAAGATAATTTACATGCTATTTTCCTTGTAAAGATTATAGCGGATTTATTTATTTTTTTTCTTTTTCATTTATCACTTATTGAAATGTAAACTAGGCATGGTTATGGTTCTATTTAGAATCAAGAACCGGACCGAACTGAATTATCTAGGAACTGAAATTGAAACTGGGGCCAAAACCTTGGAACCAAAACCGTGCAAGAACTATTGACAATGGTTCTAATTTTAGTTCTCAAAAAACGAAATCAAAACCACTAAAATAGAAAAACTATAATATATATATTTATATATAGTATATGTATAGTATAATATATATGTATATATATAAAATAAGTTAATTTATATTAATATTAAGTAGTTAAATGATATTATACATATTTTTTCCTAATTAAAATGTTTGTTAATTAACAATGTAATGTATTATAAAATTCATACCACTTATTCTTTGCTTCATGGAATAATAATAAAATTGAAACATGATTTTTGTTCATTTTTTTACATTTTGCACTTGTGTTATAAGAGGTATGCTAAGTTTAAACCAACTAATTTTTTAAATAGAAATTTTAATTTGGCATGGGATGAATGTATTTGCTATTGAGACAAATGGTCAATAATTTTCATGTTGAAATGAAATTTTATTTTAGAAGGCATGAATTCGCACTTGTAAAATATTGTTTTCTGGTGAAATGATAAATTGCTATACTTTTTTCCTAAATTCTTGTTGCGTGATATTATTGCATAATAGTATACATAAGTTGTGAATGATTTAATGAATGCCATTGTGTGATATCATATTTGAAACTAACGAATCAAATGTACCATAATTGTGTTAGTGATATGTCCTCTAACATCAATCTTATTTGAGGGATATTAATTGTAAATATAATTTTTGATTAATTAATAAAGTATCCGTATTTCCTTCTATCAATATCATGATGGTTTATTATGCACATAATTTTTGTAGTGGTATAAAATTATATATAAACCCATATGATTACATTGAAAAGTCATGTTCATAAAAAGCTATAAATATGAGCATAAAACTTTTTAGCATACTATCATTAAACTATCTCATGAGTTACTAATTCTCTAAATAGGTATAAAAGTATTGATACGATTTGCACACTATGTGTTTGTGTAATGAATATCATGCCATTCAATATGAAATATTGGAACACCTGTACATTGATATGTTATTGGAGAAGGATTCAAGCATTAACTTAAAGAATGACGCAAGCACAGGAGCTTACTTTCAGCCATCAACGTCTTGCTTCGTAATTATTTTAAATACATATGGGCTTTAGACTTGAGGCGACATTATGCCTCATGCGCATGATAATCGGGATATTATTAGGGTATTAAGAATCAATATTTATTTTAATATGATATAGGGTTATAAGTCTAACGTCCCATTGCCCAGCACAAGGTTGGCAAAAGGTGAATTTGGGATTTTTTTTATTTAAATTTAGAACTTAGGAAAGGAGTTTTCCATAAATGAAAATTAAAACATGAGATGCATAAATCATAGAAAAGTCATTAAATGGATTTATTGAATTATACATGTGATGTTCAATTATTGTATGGATGAACGGATGGATGATGGACTTATGATACATGGGAATGTATTTTATTTTGGTTTTGGTTTTGAATTTTTCGAATGTATAATTGTTTTTCATAGGTTGTAAAGGTATACGTCCAAATTTTTTCAATCAAACGATGCATTCTTTATGTCCTAGATACTGGATTCAAATGCATCCTCTCATATTTGGCTTTGAATCAAGATTTAGTTAAGAGTAGATCACTTGACAAGCAAGAGATGGTGATTAGGGTTGATAGTGGGGCAAATGTTATAACCATTGTGATTAGCACTACTTCATAAGTTATTATGCGGTCATGCTTTGGCCTCAAGAGGTTGCCTTTAGCTACCAAATGGGCTTAAAATGCTCTCTCTATACTTATATTGGTAAAAAAAGATATGATTTTTTTCAGAGACAATATGTGACATATTTATTATCATAATAAATTGGTTGACACTAGCTTTTTGGTAAATGGCTTTACTACCTAAATTTAGATGATAAGCCAATGATGAATGTAGTTTCCAACAAACATGTAAGAGATTATTAGAATTCCATGCATTTGTGGCACCTTAAATTGAAACATGTTGGAGAGGCAAAAAAAAGCAAGTCAGAGAAAGATAAGCTTGTTGGCTGCTTGAGAAAGGAACATTGTTTGACTTACAAGCCTTGTATGTTAGGCTAGATAGCCAATAGTCTAATTGATGGACACGCAAAGAGTAACAAATCGATTTTGAAGCTAATCCACACCAATGTTTGTGAGTCATTTAATAAAATGGCTAAAAAAGGATTTTGCTACTCCATAACCTTTATTAACTATTATTCTAGATAGAGTTATGTGTATTTGAAACATAAATTCTTTGAAAGGTCGAAAGAATTTAAGGGGTAAGTAGAGAAACAAACTAGAAAGCATTTGGATCATGGTGGCAATACACGAGTGTTGAGTTTTGAGTTTGTTGAGTTTCTCAAGGAAAATGGCATTGTGTCATAATTTCCACCACCAAAAACTCCTCAGTTGAATGGTGTAGTTGAGTATAGGAATTGAACTTTGTTAAACTTTTCAATTTATGATTAGCTTCTGTCCATTTAATTTGGGGGTATGCCCTCTTAATTACTTCACATATATTGAATATGATTCTCTCCAAATTTATTCCTTTTACCCCACATGAAATGTGGAGTTGGAGGAAGTCAAGCCTAATGCATGTCAAGAGTTGGAGATGTCTAGCTTACTTTCAGAAGAGTAAGATAGAAAAATTAGAGGCGAGGGTCGTTATGAGTCACTTTGTTGAATATCCTAAGGATAATCTAGAATATGAAATCTACCTACCTATGACCAAAGGATTATCATTGGTTATTGTGTACATTTTCTCAAAAAAGAGTTTATTTAGGAAGGTAATGCGAATCTTATGGTTATATTCAAAGAATTTAAGCATGAGCAATAAAGCTAAGAACCTTATGACATACACCTATGCAGAAGCCACATTCTATGATGCAACTAATGCGATAATTAGGTCTTGTGTACTCAAGCAATATGATTATGTCCTAAAGAATGGAAAAGAGCTGATTGTTATTAAAAAAATAATAATCATGGAGGTATTCCTATTACCAATGATCAAGCAATTTGAGATAAAGACTCTACTAAGTGATAGGAGGCTTTGCAATCTAAGATGGTAGATGTATTTGAACCCAATCTGGAACCTAGTGGATCTACCTGAAGGAATAGTTCCCATAGGATGCCAATAAGTATATAAGAGAAAAATTAGTTCAAATGGTAAGATAGAAACCTAAAAAGCTAAGCTTGTGGTGAAATGCTATAGTCAAAAGGAGGGAATTGACTATGATGAGATATATTCGCTTGTAGGAACAATAAAAATTCATTCTAGTGCTCCTTGTGATAGTTGCCTAGTTGGATTGTGAGATATGACAAATACATGTTAAAACTGGTTTCCTCAACAAGTTTCTTGAGAAAGATATCTATAGCGTAGCCCCATGGTTTTAAGATCTATAGGGAATCTCATCAAGCATGCAAGCTTAAGATATTTATTTGTGGCTTTGAGCAAGCATCAAGGAATTAGAATATTTGTTTTAACGGTATAGTCAAGTCATTTGGCTTCAATAATTATGAGAGTGTGCCCCAATCATTATCACATTCCTGGTGTTGTATGTGGATGACATAATATTCATTGTGAATGATATTAGAATGCTTACTTTAATTAAGACATAGTTATTCAGTACGTTTTCCATAAAAGACTTAGGAGAAACGACGTATATCTTAGATATTCACATTTATAGAGATATATCAAAAAGATTGATGGGTCTCTTCCAAGCTTTATACATAAACAAGATCTAAATGAGGTTCGAAATGAAAGGCTTTAAAAGAGAATTACTATCATTTGAGTATGACATCTATATCTTAAAGTCTAAAAGCCTATAGATTGACGATGAAAAAAGGAGCATGAACCCATTCCATATACTTCGGGCATTGGAAGCTTGATGTACGTAATGCTATGTACAATGTTAAATATTGTTTATGTCGCAAGGGTAGGTTTTAGGTGAATCATAGTAAAGAATATTAGAATACTGCGAATAGAGATGGACAACTAAGGACATAGTACTTGTGTATGGAGAATGGCAGTATTCTAATACCTTGTAATGCCTTAAGTGGTATTCTAGGGATTGACAGTATTCCAATGGAGTGGTACGTAACGCCTTAGTGGTATGAGCAGGTTTCAGGTGTATTCTTAAGTATTAGATAAAGATTACAGATATAGGATTTGTGGATAAAGATAGAGAACTAAGGATAGATAGGTACATTGATTCTAAGTTTTAACTAGATGTCAATGATAGAAAGTCTATCTCTACATATATCTTCATCTCAACAAAGGAGTAGTAAGTTAGAAAAGTTCCAAATAGACTCCACTATGAATTTTACCACTGAGTCTGGATATATTGTAGAATTTCATGCCACAAAAGAGGTTGTTTAAGTTAATAAATTCGTCAAGGAACTTTAGGTGGTTCTAGATGTGGATCGACTATTACTACTTTATTGTCACAACAACAATGCGATTGCACTAGCAAAGAAACCAAGGTTTCATAAAAAATCCAAACACATCAAAATTTGTTATCATGTTATTCGAGAAATCATATGAAAAGGCAACAATGCCATGTAGAAAATAGCTTTAAGGGATTACATTGCTAATCCACTCACTAAGATGTTTACACAAGTACACTTGAATCATCATTTTAAGAAGATTGGTATTAGATACTATAGCAACTAACACTAAGATTATTTGCATTAAAGTGGAAGTGGTATGTTGTTTGTGATAGGCCCTCTAAAGCTAATCTTGTATGAGGAATATTGGTTGTAAATATAATTTTTAATTAATTAATAAAGTATTGGTATTTCCTTTTATCAATATAATGGTAGTTTTATTATGCATGTAATTTTTATAGTAGTATAAAGTTATGCATGTGTCCACGTAGTCGTGTTAAGAATTTTAAACTAGTTTACGAGTTACAGATTCTCTAAATAAGCATTAGAGTATTAGTTAAACTTACACACCATGTGTTTGCGTGATAAGTATTACACCATTTAATATGAAATATTGAGAACACAAGTATGTGGATATATTATTAGAAAATAAGCATTCAAACTCTATCTTGAAAAATGATGTAGACGTATAAAGTTTACTCATAGCCATCAATGTCGAGCGTTGTGATTGTATAAAGTGTGCGTGGGTCTTAGACTTAAGATGACATGGATGGTTTGTGTGTATGATATTTAGCGTGTCATTAAAGCATTAAAAACCAATATATATCTTAATATGATATAGGGTTATGAGTCTAAGGTGCTGTTGCTTAGATACATATGGGGATACGTGTGCGATCAATAATGGTTTTGTCTCGTTTCAAGTGAGTAATGCGTTAATCTTATGCAATCAATATTCTAAGAAACAAAAGCTCCTAGCTAGGGTAGTTAGTGACTGGAAAGAAGTTTTCAATGGACATTAGTTTCATGAGGTAATATTGATCTAGTTATATGATCAAGCTTGTGAGTTTAACTAAATTTATGGCTCTTCCTTGATCGAGATAAAGTAAGATAAATGGATCGTTACGTTAATTATGTCACTAGCCATTTGTGTTGTGTTGGTTTCCTACATATGCCAATTATGTTAATTATTAATTTAATTATACTGATTATGGATTGTTTATCCTAAAATTTAGAGAATATTATCTCGAATTCTTTTGTAACTTTAACTTCAAATTTTAGCGAGTATTCTCAGGCCAAATCTAGTTAAGAATTTGAGTTCTTTGACTAACAATGGTTAGTTGTACTATTTTTATGGTTTCACTTCTGTTATTTCCATAAGTTTAATGTTTACAACTATACGTCTAGTACACAAGTTTCACTTCCATCATTTCTCATGTGGCTGCAAATTAATTAGATGAGTAGCCAATTCCTCTAAGTACTATCCAATTCAACAGTTGCAAATAAACTAGGCAAGGGCAATTAATTGCAATTCATGCATATATATTTCACCAAGCACAAACATGAGTGACTAGAAAGTAAATTAGCAATTCATAATAAATTCAACACCGCTCAAAGCTAATTTATTCATCATCCACACAATTATGAAAATAATAAAAAAAGTCTAGAAAAACCTTAGGCTATCTATTTCACGTTGCATGGGAGAAAGAATGCTCTTCAATTCAGAATGCAAATCCCTTCTTCCCTTCATCTTTGATTTTGGTCCCTAGGATTTCTAAGTGTTTCCAAGTGTAAAATTAAGCCTAAAATGTTCTTTAAACCATGTAGAAGGTGTGTATACATACATGCATACATACATACATATATATATGTGTGTGTGTGTGTGGGGGGGGGGGTTAGGGTTCATCTACATATGAGAAAAGATGGGAAAGCCCCTAAATTTAAGAACACTGGTTAAACTTCTATCCCGCTATCCTCGTGATTACATAACTTATCCCCATGGTTGTGACATCATATTTCACAACTGAGAACTTCAGTATGAGTTTGCATAAACTCTATTTCTCAACTTTTTTGGCTACAACGTTGGCTCTTTTGCGGGCAACTTACTTCCCCTTATTGCCGGAACGATCACAATGCATTCTGTCTTAAATTCAGAACTTTTTGCTCTCTCGTTTCGTTACTGCAACAATGTATCCCATGGCTGTGACCTTCACCCTCGCAACTGTGAACAATGAATGCTGAAATTCCATTATACATTGTTGTTCTTCTCACTTTTACGGCTAGGGTCCTCACGCTAAAGCATGCTTCTTTCACAACCATGAATGACTCTTACGGACATCTCCAAACTGTGTTGTGGTTGAGTTTTGTGATTGCAATTCTTCCATCCTTGGCCACAAGCACCATCTTTGTGACAGCAGACCTAACATATGGACCAAAATTACGTTTTAAGTGTAGTATATACCCAAAATTAATCACTTAGCTCTAAAACTACACTTTTACACGTCCAAATTATTATATTTAGCATAATTCATGGATGACAATATATTTTATCTATTTTAACTTATATGCATGCAAAAATTAAGCATAAATAGGGTATTAATACGCTTAATTTTCACATGTAATTAGTGTTGGACCTAGCTAACTAAGTCACGCCACTTGTTGAGACACCCTTATATGGCAAACCAAATTTTTTCCACCTCAAATTATGAAAAAAGGGCAAATCTTGCCAATTAACACCCAAATGAGGAGATGACAGATTAATTAGAACATGTCACATCATCAAAGCCTACCATGTTATTAAGCAAACATAGCAACAAGGCCTCCCACATTACTATAAATAGGGTGGCGCTTGAGCTTCAAAAGCACATAATAACAACACAACAAGTGAAGAGGCAATTCGATTTTAAGTCTTGAAGAGTGCAAAGAAGTTCTCTCAATTACTTTTGAAAGAGTTATTTGGTGTTCTTTTTGGAATTATATCAAATTCTAACATTTGATTCTTTTGGTGTTAAACTAGTAAATCATCATTAATTACAATTCCAGTCAACTTTGAAGAGGATTAAAACTCAAAAGTGACCTTAGTCATAACTGTATTTTTTAAGAAGCATTAAAGATGTTCTTATAACATTGAAAATGTTTTTCACAAAGTTAATGTTTCCAAGAGGTTCAATAAGTTTTAAAGAAGATCAAATTCATTTATATTTTAAAATTTTTTAAGAATATTCAAGTTTCTTTAAGTTAAAGGAAGAATCAGATAATTGAATTAGAGATTGTATCATATTTGATTTAAATTTCAATTGTACTTGTACTATTTTCTTGTTAATAGAAATTTAGTTACAAAATTTTGTCCACAATGGGTATGTTTGGTTTCTTGGTGAGTTGAAAAATTTTGGTAATTTGAGTGAAAGAAAAATTTATATTTGATTTGTAAGATTTGTGTAGATAGAAAAATGATTTATATATATATATATTTAATATGTAATAATGATTAGATGTGTGATAGTATATAAATTTATAAGGCAATAAAAAATGAATGTAAATATAAAAATTATATGAATAATTATTTATTTGATCGTGAATAGATATAATAATTAAAAAATAATTAATTAATTATATTAAATAAGGAAAAAATTTTTAAAATTAAATTTAAATAAAATTTATGTGGTAAAACCTTTGCTTTGGACTTGTAAGTTGGTGCTAAATAGTTGATAATAAGATACATACGCGGCCGCGAATATCACGTAGCCAAAAAATAAAAGAAGGCGCTTATCCGTACTGTCGATTAAAATAAAAAGAAGGCGCTTATCCGTACTGTCGATTAAAATAAAAAGAAGGCGCTATCCGTACTGTCGATTAAAATTAAAGAAGGCGCTATCCGTACTGTTGATTCTTGTCTCTCGGCAATGATTTTTAAGTAAACCATAAACGCGACTTTGTCCGCTCGCTTGCCTTTCAATTGGGTTGCAGTTATGCGATTTTCCATATTTTTCAAGATTAGCAAATACTATTTCCAGCAGTCGTGCGCTAATTTTCAGAGAGATAGCTACTAGGGGTCTGAGTCCTCTCGTCACGGCAAATACTTTGCTTTCCTTTTTCTTCGATTATCCATTTATCCTCGCGCTCTCTGTCTCTGAGTGTATCTGTCTCTCTGTCTGTCTCTCTCTGTCTGTCTCTCTCTCTCTCTCACTCACACACACACACAGTTCTCGGCGTCCATCGTACTTCGCGAATCGCTGTCTCCAGACTTCCATCTTTCTCGTGCAGATCTGTTTCCTTTGCTAGGTCCATATAACTTCATTTCCTCCTCATCTTAGCATATATGGAGCGTTGGTGTATGTATTTGCTTGTTGTGTGTTGTATTGGGCGTCTTGTGGGCTGGCTAGCAAGTAATGTGATTTAGGGTTTAAATTCCGCAATTCATCATTCTTTTTCGCTGGTGCTGTTTTTTCTGTTTGCTCTCTGCAATACGAACAGTTTTGGGGGTTAGTGGATAAATGCCCTGTGTGCATTTCTCTACTCGATACTGTTCATGGGATTGCGTTGGCATCTTTCGTTTCTTACCCATCCTTTTTCCTGCTGTCAAGAATGTACTTCTTGAGGTCGAATTGATTCGTTTTCTGTAACTATTTACATGGAACTGGTCTGGCAGCTGCGCCTATAGGCAATCGAAATTTATGTCTGATTTTACTTATGTTAGTTACAAATTTCATTTGCTAGTACAAATTTCCATATCCTGCCAATTTTACAGCTTTGTCTTCAGTTTCTTGATAATCTTCTGGTGTCAACGTACTATTTTTACTGGATATACGGGGGGATTGTTATAATTTCACAATTTAATGAGATTACAATTTTAAATGTTATTTTTATTTTTTGAATGATTTTTATGTTAGCAATGTATGCCCTACATGATGTGAATTGTCCATGAAGCTTTAAAATTTTATTTAATATTCAAAGAACTCGGCTTTAGCAAGTTCTGCTCCTTAGAAGAGAGATAAAATGCAGATCCTCTGATACTTGAAAAACATAGTGGTTGTTCAAATGTGTAATATGTGACACTGCAGTATCAGCAATTTTATTGGTCTTTATTTGTTCCTTGCCTGCATCTATGATGACTGTTTCTTACAATAATCTGACTATTTTCTGCAATCCTTAAATAACTTGGGGTTTACTAGATCCGAGATGGTTATTTTCAAGTGTTCCTGAATTGTTTTAAGGATGGTTATTAATATGACTATAATTCTTGAATGCAAAGGTGTTATTGCAATCTTTTGTGCTACTTTGTATCGTCAATCTATTTTTTTGTATTTTTTTTGTTTATTGTTGTTTGATGGGGGTCCTGTTCTTGTTTTCATTGGGGATGTGTTTCCTGTCCCCTGAAGATCTGCATTCGTATATGTGCGAGTGGTTTTCTTTGTTTTTATCTTTGCTTTAGTTGAAGCACTTGCTGTGGTTTTGGATGAATTTAATGCTATCTAGCTTTTGCGTCTTCATGTATGTCGTTGAATTCAACTTCAATGTATTGTTTTTGACTATTTAATTATCTTGTCTTGTTCTGGTTTTATAGAATCAAGGAGGAGGCTCTGGACTTTTTTGAAGAGCTTGGTGAATTGAGGGAGAAAGCAAAGCTGCTGATTATTGGGGAAAAGTCATCTTCATGACCTTTTTGACATTTTCAGAATGTCAGGGTTGCTTAATGTATCGTCCCTACTGTTGATAAAGTTATTGTTTTGCTATTGTACATACCCTTGAAGAACTAGCATTGCTTATCAGTTCTTATGCTTGGTGTTTGAGCTTTTGTGAATTTTCTGCCCAGATATTAGAGGATTGGCTTTGTGCCTTTTCATCTATCTTGTCATTTTCCGGGCTTTCTTATTCTCTCTTTTTTCTTATTTTTCCTTGCATTTTCTTTTATAAGCTTTTATCATGCATTTGTTTTTCTGTTTTAACTTCGTTTTCTCAAAATTTTAGCGTTATTGTGTGTAGCTATTAAATTATTGTTAAATTGTTAATATATGCCCATTTACTAAATTATTCTGAAATAGGTGGCTTTTTTGATGCTCAATTTCTGTAAAAACCTTGATTGGTGCAGATACTGTTTAATTTGCTCCCATAAATGCTGAATTTTCTTAAACAAGCACTGAAGTTGCTAAAGATTCGGAATTACAAAAACAAGCATGGAATTTACTTAAATATTTCTTGAGAATTGTATGTGCCTGTTTACTTATATCTGTGTTCTATATGTTCAAAGCTTATGTTGGCAATTATGCTCTTTGCTCCAGTGCGTCATATGGTACACTTTATTCCATTGTCATCAAGGTGTAGCTTTAAGTTTAAGCTCTTTGCTGAATGCTGTTGGCACTTATAATTTTTGATATTTTATGGGAAGGATATTTTTTTAACTATGGTATTCTGGGACGCATTTGATTACATTTCTGTTTTGCTGCATTTAGAGGTGAATAACGCTTGGTATTGATGCATGGAGATTAAATCTTACATTGAGTCTTCTGATTTGCTTTATTATTTGTTGAATTTTTCACACTGTTAATGCAGTCGTCTCTGAATGGATCAACATCTAGTCTTCCTGACAGCACGGGACGTACGTTTTCTTCATCCTTTTCTGCTCAGCCCGGTGCTGGTTCTCCTGTTTTTCATCACAGTGGTGAGTTCATGGTTGGAAATTGCAATAATCTCTGTTTGTTTCCTTTCAAATACTTTTAATGCAGCTTTGTTCTTACAGTTACAGGAAATATTCAGGGATTGCATAACATTCATGGAAATTTCAATGTTCCAAACATGCCTGGTGCTCTTGGTTCTAGAAGCACAACTATGAATAACATTCCTTCGAGTGGGATACAACAAGCTGCTGGCAACCTTTCCAGTGGACGATTTGCATCAAGTAACATTCCAGTTGCTCTCTCTCAGGTGAGATTTTCATCTCTAATGTGGTGAAACTTGTTAAAGAGGAATCAAATAAAGAGTTGGAATATATGCGGATTCTGGAGGACTCAGAGAAATCTTTTATTCGTTAAAAAGTTCAGGAGTTCTTTATGTATGTTGGGCCTTCTACAAAATGAGTCTATTATGTTCTGATGCTCTGGATTATATGCTTTTTATTCTTGCTGAATGCCTGCTACGTACTGTCTGTGATTTGCAGATATCTCATGGCAGTGCACATGTTCATTCAGGGATGACAGGTAGAGGTGGTATGGGTGTTGTTGGAAACCAAGGATACAGTAGTAGCCCCAATGGAGTTGGAGGTTCCATCCCTGGGATTCTCCCCAGCTCTGCCTCAATTGGTAATCGGAACACTGTTCCTGGTCTGGGAGTGTCTCCTGTTCTAGGAAATGCTGGACCAAGAATTTCTAGCACAGTGGCCAGTATAGTGGGTGGGAGCACCGTTGGCAGAAATATTAGCTCGGGTGGGGGGCTATCTATGCCTGGGCTTACTGCTCGCCTAAATTTAGCTGCCAACAGTGGTTCTGGAAATCTGAATGTACAAGGACAAAGTAGGCTGATGGGTGGTGTGCTACAACAAGGTAATTTATGATGCAGTGGTAGCTCTCCGCCATAACTGTTGCTTACCACTGTACCTCATATGCAATATTTCATTCGGAAACCATTCTTTTATTGTTCGATGGTTGTGCTTATAGAGTTGAATCAATTTTGTCATATTGCTACTATTGTCTTTGGTATGGCTTAATGAGTTTTATCTACAATAGACGTATTAGTATCATCTGCATGAGGATGCATGTCTTACAATCAGGTTAGCTGCTAGTCATTGTAGTTAATCAAATGGCTGCATGTTGATTGTATTTATGGTGTGAATCAAAATTAAAAGATCCTGGAAATATCAGCATCTACAGTTTGTAATGCTTATGTCGATATTATTATTATTATTATTATTATTATTTAATATGGGTAGCAGTTTGTGCCACGCGTTATGTAATGTATATGTTTTTCACTGAAAACAATTATGATACATTTTTTTGTTTTAAGTTTTTATTTTAATCATTATTTCTTTAGAATTAATGTTATTACAACTGTTCATTATCAAAAATATTTTTTAAAGCCAAACGATTGTTTAAACTATGTATTTCAATATATATATATATATTAATCTGGCTCACTGTTCCTTTCTTAACCCAAGAGAGAATCGGCACTGTGACTAGTGTTATATATATATGTTTCTCACCAAACCATTTAAGATTTTAGAACACTTTCTTGTTTCATTTTTGAAAGAATGAATCCTGCAATGCTAGTTATGTATATATTTCATACTAATAACAATTATAAGTCATTTTCTTGTGCCCAGTTTTGATCATTTATAGATTTAATGCTATTACAGTAGTTCATTATCAGAAATGTTTTCTTAGAGTCAGATATTTTCTTGTTTCAAGTTTTGATTTTAATCATTGTTTCTTTTTAGATTTAATGTTTTTACAGTGGTTCATCATCAAAATTATTTTTCTAGAGTCAGATGATTGATTAGTATGCTGTGCTTGCTTGGGGATTCATTTTTCTATAATGATTTGGCAGTTTTTGTTATTCAGCTTCTCCCCAGGTACTATCAATGATAGGCAACTCCTACCCTACTGCTGGTGGCCCTTTATCTCAAAACCATGCTCAACCTGTGAATAATCTTACTAGTATGGGCATGTTGAATGACGTGAATTCCAATGATGGTTCCCCTTTTGATATCAATGATTTCCCTCAGCTAACTAGTCGTCCCAGTTCTTCTGGAGGTCCACAAGGGCAACTTGGTAACTTGCTAGGCCGGCTTTTTTTCCTTGTAAAACTTATATATGCTTTCTATTTCTGTCATAAGATGAATTATAATTTCATTATTGAAGGTTCATTACGGAAACAAGGTCTTAGCCCTATTGTTCAACAAAATCAAGAGTTCAGCATTCAAAATGAAGATTTTCCTGCCTTACCTGGATTTAAAGGTCCTTACATCTATTTATATTCTAAGTTTAATGCTTCTTTTATCCTTTATCTGCTATTTTAAATTATATATTATGATTTATGGCATTTGATGTCTGGAAGCTAGTGTATTTTAAGTTGCAAATGTCATTGTGTTGTATTTGGCATTTGAACGAACATCTTTTGATGTGTCAAAATTAGCCTGTTTTTGCTATGTATAGTTTGAATTCATGCAGATGATAGTACAATTTTTATACAAATTGTTTTCCTAGATTTGCTTCTTGTTTGTGCTTGGTTCTCCTTGAACTTGTGTATTCCAGAATTCATTTTATCTATCATTAGGACCTCTATCCCAAAAATCATAAGACAATTTTATCACCTATGAATTATGGGCCTTGACAAGCATACCTATTTCCTATAGAGCATGATCATATGTGATCTGCGTTGTAATCTATTACTATGTCTGAACTGGTTTTTAGAGAGTATTCAGGAGAAATTTGGCTGGACAAGATTTTTGTGTTCAAATCTGGATAATTTGGTCAACTTTGTAAACAGTTGCATGCCTTGCTTGCCATCTTGGCATGTGTGGTACTAGAATCAACAAGGAAGGGTATGTGGCATAGTTGATAAATTTTTGGTGGAGCTATGCTTGTGTAATTTTAATGACTGCAGTTTCATATGCTTCTTGTCATTTCTTTTGTTCGTCATTTGATTACGGCAGCTTTTTGGCTTCTTGATTAGATGTGTCATTAAGTTTATCTATTGGATTTGATTTCATTGAACTAATGTTTATCTATGCAATGCAATATGGTTAGTTTATGGTGCTGCTTTAGTGTCCCTTATGACGGTTAGGGAATTTGAGAAAGATTGAAAATTTTGTACTTCTACTAATGTCTATGGGGTCTATCATTCTTGCATCATGTTTAGAAAGGACCCATACTTTCCAGAGACTGCAAATATCAATATGCTTTGCTGTGGTCCTTTTTAGTTTTTCCATGCTAATGGCCATTTGTTAATCTTTCTTTTTGCAGGTGGCAATGCTGAGTATTCAATGGACCTGCACCAGAAAGAACAGCTTCATGATTCTTCAGTTTCTATGATGCAGCCTCAACATTTTTCTGTGAGGATTTATTGTTGAAGATTGAAGCACCCACAGTTCCTTTTAACTTCATCTGTATTCTCAGACTCATTTAAAAATGCAGATGGGCCGTTCTGCTGGGTTCAATTTAGGGGCAACATACTCATCTAATCGGCCACAGCAGCAACATCCCCCATCAGCAAGTGGCAGTGGTGGGCCCTTTTCAAATATAAATAACCAAGATCTACTCCATTTACATGGTTCAGAGATGTTTCCCTCATCTCATTCAAACTATCATTCACAGGTGAGCAAGTACACACTCTAAATTTCTTATTTAATTTTATCATTTTTGTTAGTCTGTCCAAGCCTATTAGTTTTGGGTCAGGTTGGACTGGATTTGTTCTTAAAAGTTTTAAAATTGAATTCAATCGGATCTGATTCTATGGGTCTGATTTTGTTCTGGGTCTAAACTGGGTCCTTGTGTGTTCGACCTCCAAAATATAAACTTCAACTAAAATTTAATTATCAAAAACGATAATTAAATCATATTTATATCTTTTTATAAATTTATTTTTCTAAGACTATTTGGACAAAAATTAACTCTCTTTTGGCTTCGAACCCTTGCAGACCCTACCCAATCCAACTGCGATTGATCCAACTTGGACCCAATCATTTGAACAAAAAATAACTATTTGTTATTGTGCCTGCTAACTTGTCCAACTGGCCTGTGCATGCGCTACCCATAATTATTATTATGTCTAAAAACATATCAAAATATATGTGTAATTCAATGTAACTGGGATATGTGAGCCTGAAAAAAATTATCTTTACTTTCTCATGTTCTGTATCCTGTGCTTAAGCACCTATTTTATTATTCCAGTTCCTTTGCTTGTTATGCGTGGAGATTACAGACTTTTTTTGTACATATGTGACCTGCAATAACCCCGCTTTAGAATGCCTTCCAAGCCTGAAAGATGTTCGACTGAAATTTTGTAGTGGAAAGACCTATTTGTTTCAGCATGTGGATTGTATGTTTCGATAACCTGAATGCGTAATGTTTATATTTGTTACTTTTCATGTGATTCAGAGCAGTGGAATCGGCTTGCGACCTCTGAATTCTCCTAGTTCAGTATCTGGTATGGGCTTATACGACCAGGTTTTACACCAGTATCAACAGCATCAAAATCAGTCCCAATTTCGCCTTCAACAAATGTCTGCTGTTGGCCAGCCTTTCAGGGATCAAGGAATGAAGCCAATGCAGGGTGCCCAGGCATCCTCTGACCCATTTGGTTTACGTGGTTTGTTAAGTGTGATAAGAATGAGTGATCCCGATTTGACATCTCTTGCACTTGGAATTGACTTAACTACACTAGGGTTAAATTTGAATTCTTCTGAAAATCTCCACAAAACGTTTGGTTCCCCTTGGTCAGATGAGCCTGCCAAGGGAGATCAAGAGTTCAAAGTGCCACAATGTTATTATGCTAAGCAACCACCACCTCTAAGTGTGAGCTCTCATGTTATCCTAGTTCTTTGCTGCTTTGCATTTCGCTATTTTTTTTGGCTGAAACGTGTTGGCTTGTCTGCAGCAAGCATACTTTTCAAAGTTCCAACTAGACACATTGTTCTATATTTTTTATAGGTATGCCTGGTTTTAAACTTCCATTATTGCTTTCAATATGTTACTTTAAACTTAACGTACTTGTTATCTTTTTAATCTTGTGCAGTATGCCGAAAGATGAAGCCCAATTATATGCCTCAAATGAATTGTATGTTACTCCACTACCACTATGGACGTATACCTTGTTTCATATTGCATGTGTCTTTCCTGTTGCTCTGTTAATGTCGACAATCACTCTGTGAACATTTGTTACATTGCATGTTGATACCTCTTTGATACCTCTTGATTGTGTTTGCTACAACTTCCATGGTTGATTCTGAGTTGATTAAGCCTATCTTAATGTACTATTTTCAGGTATAATAGAGGATGGTTCTATCATAGAGAGCTCCGGTTGTGGTTTACAAGAGTTGCTAACATGGAGCCTCTTGTGAAGACAAGTGCGTATGAGAGAGGTTCTTATATATGTTTTGAGCCAAACACATGGGAGACAATTCGGAAGGTTTGTTACCCTTTTAAACAGTTATTCAATTAGTGTATCTGATAGGGTAAGTATCATTAATTAATTGACATTGAATGGACTCTGTAAACTAATGCAGGATAATTTTGTTCTTTATTATGACATGCTGGAAAAGAGACCAGCTCTACCTCCACATTGACAAATATGCTCACTGTGTAACTCTTCAGCTCGCTTGTTGTTTAGGCAGAAGCAACTCCTGTTTGGCCATTGTAAGCTATCATTGCAGCAATGTTGTCTTTGTTATTAGTTGTTGTAGTCTTACTGTGTCTTTTGCATGGAATTAAATGTCATAGGTTTTTTTAATGAGTTATGTAGTGTCATACAAACATACAAAACTCTTTGCTGGCATTCAAAGGTTTCAAGGACTATTAGATTTTAATTTTTTTTGTCAAGAATTTATCAATTTTCTTAACCCTAATAATGTGTACATTTGATTGCGTACGAATACTAATTTTCATAACCGTAGTCGGCTTAGAAAATTGACTTCTTCATTTGGATGCATCTATGTTTTTAAATTCTTGAGCATATGCAATTGTCAGAAATTCAATTTAAGATTCATCTGTGTAGAAAGTACTGTGACTACCAATTGTCAAACTTTAAAAATTGATATGCAACTTGTACGCTATTACTGTCATCTTTAATTTTACGCTCTAGGATATACGATAGCTTGTGTGCTAAATGTTCACTAGTCTATGAACTCATTTTTTTTTTTTAATTTATATGGTAGTAAATTAATTATTTTTGTCAGTTTTGAGCCAAATTTTTAGTACTAATATTATGAGTTGGAAGTTCATCTTTGAGATTTTATGGAAAAAAAAAAAAACTGAACATTTTAAAAAAGTACCTCACCTAATTGCTTGATAAATTACAGAAATAACTGGGTGTTTCTATATAAATGTCAAAGCCAAGAAGGCTTGTTTTTGCATGCTTGATATGCTTGTGCTCTACTATGGTTTTACTTGAAAAGTCATCTTGTGGAAAAATTTGACAGCGGTATAATATAAAGGATGCAAAAGTTATTTCCAAAAAAGGCAAAAAAAAAAAAAAAAGATTGATAAGTTTTCTAAGGTAGTAATGAATGATGTGCTACAATGGAGACACATCAAAATCCCAGTACCAGGGAACTCAAGTCATATACAGGGTACAATTAGTATTGCTAGCAGTGGGCTGACTTTGTTGTAACAAGTTTAATGTGGTGTGGACATTAATTAGATTGGAAGGAGTCGAGGTTTTGAGATACAAAGAACAATATAATCTATCCTTCAGATATCGTTCTCTGTTCTCTTAGCAGCATAGAAGGCCACAGGACATTGATGTGTTTATATAAAATCCGTCATCGTGTGATTTGGTTACTTAAAGTGGTAATTGTTAAAATCACTTATTGTTATTTGATGTCTGTAGCATTTATAATACTGTGATCTGCCAGTATTTCGTTTCTATGGCGCATGGTGTTCTGATCCTTTAGGTTTAGACAAGGATACTTTTAATCAAGCCTATCTATGATTCTGCTCTATCTGATTCTGTATATTTTTAATTCGACTTTGGAGAATTTAATATAACAATTTACTTTGTCTTGTTTACTTCCGACTGATTGTGCATGCTTTTTGAAGCTGAAATCTGTTGCCCTCTGAGTTTTGGTCATTGAAATTCATTTCATCTCTTTTTTGCTTCTTTGGATGATCAATTATCCCAATAATATACTTTTTCTACCCTATTTCTCTTTTGATGCATGGACTTGGCTTTTGCTGTGCTGAACCCCTACCCTTGTGACTACAGCCTCAAAATTACCATTACTTGAAATCTTTGAATTGAAGTGCATAGACCTGACAGATAATGATAGGTAAAGGATAGAGTTCATTTCAAGTCATGTTCCATTTCTAGATCAAAGATATCCCTTCCACACTGATTTTGATTATTGTGGGACGTAGAATGTACAGTCAACGTTGTGCATGATTATATGTGCAGATTAACTCACATAGCAATCAATGTCATGCCCTGTCTGGAAAGAAACATTATTGAGAGATTCTTGTGGACTTTGTTCACTAAGAAAGTGGAAAGTGATCCCTTTCATTTGCTGGTTCTTTGGCTTGTGTTCTTGTAGACATACCGTGATGCTCAACTCTGGATTATCTTAGATTATACATTTATCTATGTTCTCCTCCTGCTGGCTGGTCGTCGTCGTCGTCGTCGTCGTCGTCATCATCATTATTGTTTAAGCAAATATATGCATAATATATAATTAGTTAAATACTCAGTTTTTTAAATATATCTGTTTGTTCTACTTTCTTGGATTGTTTCCGTTGTTAATTTTAATTGAATATTTTTTCCCTCAAACTTCTTTATTTATTTGTCTATTTTATATTATATACTATATATTAGGGCTAAAATGTGTAATGTTGAATTTCTATAGTGCCTTAATAAACATCTTTTAATTTTTTATTCTCTATTCTCTTTTGATATAATTATATATTTTTCTCTTATACTTTGTATAGCATGTAAGTAACTATTTTTTTTTTAAATTTTATTCGTATGCTTTTACTTTTAATAAATTGTATTTTTGTTATAATTTGTTTCAATGAATTTTTTTTTTAATTTAGAAAAAGAAAAATTACACATGCATCGAACGTGCTACCATTACTTGTATTAAGAATATACAAAAATGTGGTTGCACTGTATATAATTACTAAATCTATACTATATTATTATGTTTTTAGACATACTTCGATTATATGAGGTAAATTTGTATGTATACCCTTTAAATTATTTTTTCTATCCTCTATTTCTCTATTTTAATATATTTTGTATTTGAATACTCTCTTAAATTTTCTCACTTTTCAACTTCATTTGATCTTTTTTATTCCTTATTTCAAATGTTATTTATACTTTTAATTTTCAGTAACATTATTTTTTCTACATAAATTATAATAAATTTATAATTTATAAATAATTTTGCACATGTATAAAATGTGACAATTTTACTAGTTATTTTATAAGCCTGTTTGTGTGTATGTATTCTTTGAAAGTTACTAGCTCACTTTTCATTTATTTCGTTCACTTTTTACAAATTTAATTTATTCTATTTTTTTCTTTTTATTATTTTATGAATGACACAAGGTTTAAATTATGTTAATATTTTATTCATATGTACAAGCATTGAGTTTCTTCAAATATTAGTTTGTTCTATTTTTTGAAAGAACTTATTTGTCTCTCGATTTTTTAAAAAATAAAATATATTTTGTTCGTTTGTGCATCGGGTATGTCTTTTATTGCTAGTCGAATGTTATAGCTGGGAGGTAATTTTAGTGACAAGATATTCGTTGACTATAATATTCTTATTTTAATATTTTATTATATATATATATATATTATTTTACTCATTTTTTTATATTTTTTAACTCACAATTTTTCTCTGTCCTAGTCTATGATATGTATGCTATAATAATTTAATGCTAGGATTAAAAAATAATTGACCCCTGTGGCACAATTTACTAAAAATGTTCTTAGATATTGTTTCTTCCTTCTCCCCCTTTCTCTTGCAGTTAGTTTATTTAAGCTTTTGGAATGGAATGGAGAATGACAGAGAAAGGAAAAGAAAATAAAAGAAATTTAAAATTTTATATTTTGTTAGTTAAAAGGATTTCAATCAGAAAGAGCAAAATTTTAAAAAGAAATAAAATTAGCAAAATCTTAAAATTGAATTTTCCTATAATTTGAGAAAGAAAAGAAAAAAATTGATAAAAATAATGGAATTGATGAAATTTTTAAAGAACAATAAGAGGTAAAATAGTTTTCTTTTCATTTTTCTCGTTAAACTATAATTTTCTTCTATTTTCTTTTCTATAGGATTTTCTTTGTCAATCAAACAATTAAAAATATTTTCTTATAACATTTTCTATTTTTTTTCCTTCTATAAATTCTAAAAACCAAACTTAGTGTTAATGCATTATATTTATTTTTCTAAATAAAATTATGGAAGTTATACATTGACTTTTACATATATAGAAGGTGCGACATTAGCTATTAAAACACAAAATCAAACAAGTAAAACTCCAAAGGGTGCATGAATTGTGGTGAGAGAGATGCCAATTTTTTCACACGGGGTACGGTTCCTGAAATGAAATAGACAGCTTGAGAGCAGCCCAGGAAAAGATCCCCATTCTGTAACAAATGCCGAAGTTCGGGACATTTTGACTACATTCACATATATGAATAAATGAAGTTCTCTTAGCCAGTAGAAATTGACCAAGTTGAGTGAGTTGTGTCTCTGTGTTTAGGCGTCAGCTTTATGCCTAGCTAATTCATCCGTCCTCTCCTCCTCTTGTTGAATGATCTCCTCAAGCTCCTCCAAATCCATATCTGGAACCATAAACTGGTCATAACTTGCTTTGGCACCGATTAAGACAGTCTTCTTCCGCATTCCCAGCTTTTGCATTTTCATCAATAAGTTCTTCGAGTTCATTTATTAGATCCATTTCCAGAACCATAGATTGGTGATCTGGTTCCATGTCAAGCAAGCCAACGGGCAAGCTGTCTTCATTGTCTTCCTCTAGTGTTGGTTCCAGAGGTGCGCTGGGGCGTGGTGGCTCCAACGTTGTGAAGCTTTTTGGTCCATTCCAATTCCCATTTCGGGTCCTGTTGCCTGATTCTGGCCCTGATTTGCGGGTTTTCGGTTTAGCCAATATACAAGAGCCATGATCATTATTTCGGTGACTAGTGGTATTCCCGCTGCTAGGCCTATGATCATGGTTGTTGAGCTTTCATACTTGCTGGAAGCATCAGCATTTGGGTTGCCAGCAGTGCTGTTTGGATGTTTGACAATTACATATATGTTTCTTGTCTGAGAATGGAGATGCAAATGAGGTCAACTTACTCGTACACAAGTCCTCTTTTGTTGCGTGTGCTGGGGGAAACCGTTCCAAAGAAGTCATTGTATGACAGATTGCTGGAGAGGGTGTAATAAAATGGTGAAGGGAAGTGCTCTAACACTGTTCAGTTGAGCAAATTAGCTAGTAACAATTTCGAGTAATGAGCTAAACTTACAGTTTTTCCAATCTCAGAAGTTGCCCAAGAAATCCTGGATCCCTCCACTCAGACTATTATTACTCAGATCTCTGTAGAAACCACAAAGAAACAAGATTTGTCGCAAGCAACACAGAAAAGTATGGAGAAGTATAGTTTTGTTGTTTAGGTTGTGTGGGAGGATATGAATTAGATGTCTACAAGGGCTTACATTTGGCTGAAATCAGGGAGGGTGCCCTTCGGACCATATCCCGAAAGTTTTACAGAAAATTCCTCAGTTTAACTTGCAAGAAATGCCTAAAGCTATTGGATTTTGATGGAATCGGATCCATACATACATTGAAGTCACTCTGGGAAGATTGCTGCCAGTGCAACCCAATCATTGCCACACGGTACCTGCAGGAAGACAGGGTTTTCCACTCCAGCCCTCCAGTTGGTTGAAGGTGATGGTGACAGCAGCCAGGCCATCCGCCACTCAGAATTCCTAAGATTTCACTATCAAAAATGCGAAAAAGATTTGGCGATGCTGGCTTGATTTTTACAGTAGTTCTGGTGAGTGCCTGTGGTGATGAGGGGATCACTGGATGTATATATTTTTGTGGCACTGATCACTGGGGGAAATGTGGTTAAGTTATTGCTGGAAACCTGGTCAATAATCTTTTCCGAAGTGCATTCATAGTACTCTGGTGTGACAGTTCTGATTTTGTCACCATCAACGTCCAAGTCGAACACTCCCGTTCCTTTTTCCTGCATTCCTGTGAAGTGGGGCTCGATGTAGACTGAAGTGGTGGTCTGGACAGGGCTGAAAGATAAGAGAAGTGAAGCTGTTTCATTTGGAGACTCTATGGCATCCTGAATAACTGGCTGTGGAGGAGATTTGCCAGATGCAATGTTTGCCTCAAAATCAGGAGAAATATTGACTGCACTTGGTACAGATCTTGGTTCCCATATCCTGCTGTTGCTTTCAATTGAATACCTATTCAACAGAAAATCCAATGAAGTTCTTCTATGGTAAGCGTGGTCAAGTTCCCCCGAAGTAGAAAGTATGTAAACTTCACTTCCGAAAGCAATATAATATAGTCAAAACAATAAAGAGTCCAATGGGTATTTATACCACCAAATTGAAAAGAAGTCTAACAGTTCAAATATGGAATCCACTCAGAAACAATGGAACTTGGGATCCGTGCAATAACTGAAAATGTGGAATTAATGCCTCATTGAAAGAAGCCTCAACGGCAAGTTGCCATTAACTTTCACTATGTTAGCAACCTTGCCTGACATCTGTCTTTGTCTCAACAGAATTTTCACTTTAACAAAATTTTTATTTGAATTCAAATTTTGATTTTCTTACATATATGATTAATTATTCTTTAGTTACTTATATTCAAAATAGCATAGTTCTAGGACACAAGCAGTGTTATGCTAGGCAAGCAATATGTCTTATTCTCTTTTGACATGTTCACTTTGAGTGATGGTAGGATAGATTTTTTCATCTAATTTAATCATATGCTCACTTTGATTAATAAAATACTTGATTAAATAAGAGTTTGCTATTAAATCACAAAATTGTGGGATAAATAATCTTACATGAAGACTATAATTAAATAAATAAGATGTTGGGAATTATTTATGTATCATTCAAAGTATTATTTTAGCTTTATATTATTAATTGAATAATTTACACACTAAGAGCTTGTTCACTTAGAAGAGTTAAATTAGATAAATTAATTAATTTAGATTAGCCAAATATTCACTTTAAATGATAAAACCTTCTTATAAAAGTTAGGCCAGGTATTAATTTGTTAAAATGTTGGATAAATAGTCCAATTGAATAAGCATAATAAAATAATCAACTATTTGGCCCATCTAATATGCTTATCATTAAGTTATTTTACATTTCAAGACATTAAATTGTCTTAAGATTAATATATCCTTCAAATAATCTTCAAATCTTAATTTTATAAGCAAAGTGAATGAGCTCTAAGATTATAATGAGACAATAAATATAATCAGTCAACCTTACTAAGTATAATTGTTAAGGATTAATTAATCCATCCAAATTATTTCATTATTCAAAACAATCTTTTATATTGTAATTCTATTCATATAAGTGAACAAAACAATAATAATCCAACTGTCGGGTAGCTATTGATCCAGTCCAATTTTCGAGTCATCCGGGTATAGATTGTGGCGGGAATCTCCCGTGCTTCCAGTGATGAAATAAACGGGAATTAACCCTCATGCGTTCGTGCTAAACACACACTTATGTTAGGCCTCTGACTCCAGTAAACGATCTCATGGCAGTAGACTTTAGTGGAATGACGGTCGCAACCTTATTTCCATCTATCTACGATCAAAGGTTGGTGGACTGGACAAATCATGGCAGTTGGCATAGAAGAACAATGCCTTGATGAAATATCTGGTCATCCTATGTGCTGGCAACGTGTGGCAATTCTTGCTGCGCTGTGAAGGCGCGAAGTGTGTTGAGATACCTCAACGGTCTGTTCTTCTCCTCTGAAATGGGATTGTTGGTGCCTGTTTTGATGAGACCTTCATCTGTCCGCCAGATGAGTCCAAGGGTTGCAGTGCTTTTGTCTGCTCCACAGTCTATCCCTATCCATGGATCTGGATGACTTGAGATTTATGAATGTCGATTGGATTAGAATGATTATTACCATCATTTCCAACCCCTCAAAGGGAAAAATAAATAAAGATTTCGGTGAAAAGGAAAACTTATCTTGAGCAAAGGAGTTTAGATAGAACAAAGCCAAAAATAAGACCACCAGTTTCGCTATTAGTGTTTGTATGTGTGGAAAAAAATGAACAAAATTTAAGAGGAAGATATAAACCTGCTGTGGATGCTATGGCCATTGGCCATCACATTACAAGATTGTGTCTGATGATAATGAGGGACCTCTTTTTTACGTCTATCGATATTGCCAAGAAGATGGAGAACCCCTTTTGAGAGGAACGAGACCTCAACTTATGCTAATGTACTTGTGACAGAGAGGTTTTTGCAATTAATGACAATTCCAATGGGATAGCTTGGATGGTTTACTTTGATGTGCACACTAGACAATTAAGACAGTCCAAAAAGGAATTCAATAAGACTATCGACACAATCCTCACCATCATCCTTATCATCTTTCTCAGCTCCATTATCTTTGTTCTTACTCTACATGCACATCGTCTAAGTGGACTTTTATTGCTGTGCCCATACCTGAACCAAGTTCTCAATGAACATAAGAACCTCCATCTTATAAATGGTCAAAGTATGATAGTTAGGCATCAGGGTTAGGCAATGTTACTCCCTTACGAATTCACATATGAGTCAGAGCTTCAATGAATAGGGACACGTTACTTAAAGCTTCAAAGTACGATGGTTAGGCATCAAGGTCAGGCAATGTTACTCCCTTTTGAATTCCTATATGAGTTAGAGCTTCAATGACTAGGGGCACGTTGCTCAGCTGTTCTTGCCCTGAGAATGACTAATATGAGGTTTGATTGATTTCGCAACCTATTTCTAGGACGATGGCTCATCGTTCCCACTGTTGTTGTTTTGCTTGGTTGTACAACACTAAGGTCACCTAATTCACAGGATTTAACAAAAACTTTGAATTCTAGTCATTCTTAACTTATAGTAAAGTGGCTCTCTACCACCTAAACAAATTTCTCAGCACGAAGTCCATACACAAATAGAGCACAATTTGAGCATGCTCAAATCTAATTAAATTATCCACGGTTGTCTCTAATTGTGCAAAATTAGTATTGCAAGATATGTTGGAAATTGAATGAGCTACAAATATACAACTAATGGACTTTGACTCTTGTAGGATATTACCTCTAGTACAATACAATTTGTATTTATTTCCAAATGCTATATCTTGAACTATAAAACCCATGAATATTAAGCCCATTATGTCAATAGTAGCACTTCTACACTATCACCTACATTTCACTGCCACACCTCGACCATTGACGACTTAATATGTAATAGATTATATTCGAAGTGCACATCTCCTAAAATTAATAGGGATACTACAAAATATGTCAATTCTAATAATATGAAACATAAGTACTGCATTCAATTCATTTGACATAAATCAAGTCATGACATTTCATAACATACTCATAAAGGTGCATTAATTTGATACACTACATCACACTAAACCTTCAGCGTTGCAAAACTACAACAACCAACCAATGACATAATTTTATACATGTACATGTAGCGGACCTAGATAAAATTTTTATAAATAAGTAAAAACCACGTATATTTCATAACATCACAAAATGTTATATAAACTAAATTTTTTCAATTAACCAAGGACAAAAGTGCCAAACTAACAAATTCAATTAACTCATCCAGTAGCATGCATATAACAATCAATTTGAATACATAAAATTTAATAATTGTCACATATTTTACAAATTTTCGCATATGCCATAAAATATTATAATGATCACATTTTCTGTAATAATAGCATGCTTAGTAAAATTTGATAATGATCACATACAATTAAATTAATGAATATAACATATATAATAAACTTTATAAACTATCACACATTACATTTTATTTAAAAATTATCAAATATTTAATAAATCTTAATAATTTCCACATATTTAATTTATTTTTAATAATTATCACACATTTAATTAGTTTTAATATCAACCTCATATTTTAAAATTTATCACGTACATGACAAAATTCAACAATTACCAAATATTTCAAACATTTATTTAATATATATTGATAATTAACAATTTTTTAACATATTAACCTACTAGCTCTTAATTAGGTAACAACCCAAAGCCAACCAAACACGCTCCCAACGCCAACCTTCGCACCAAACACGCACCAACTCCAACAAAACCCTTCTTCTTCCCCCATCAAACACCCACTCCTTCTCCAAGTCCTTCAAATGATTGTCATGATTTTGCTCTATTGCTTTTGGGTGAATGATACTGTGTGCAGGAATGTCTTCATGCATATGGCTATATAATATAACCTTTTATCCTTATACCCTTATGCATGAGTTACGTAAATGAATTTCATTTAATGTAGTCAAAAAGCTCTGCGAAACACCACCAACGCATCTCGCAAAGCGTCTGCAAATGATTCGCTACTGTAGATTAGGGCTGGGAGTGAGTCGAGCTATTTGACTCGACTCGTCGAGTAGCTCGACTCAAAACTCGGTTCGAGCTCGAGTATTGTCGAGCTCGAGTCGAGCTCGAGCTACTCGAGTGACTTAACGAGTCGAGTTCGAGTTGACTCTGTGTCGACTCGACGAGTTTCGAGTAACTCGACTCGATGGCAATTTTGTAAATAAGTCTTCATCTTATGGTATTTTGGACATTTATTATTTTACAAATATATTTTCAATTAATTAATTTTACCGATTCGAACTCGAGCTCGAGTACTCGAGCTCGAGAGCTCGATCCCATCTCGAGCTCGAGCTGCTCGATCTAGTTTCGAGTTCGAGCTCGAGCTGAGCTCATCTGCTCGACTCGAGCTCGAGCTCGAGCTCGAGTTCCACTATTACATTGTCGAGTCGAGCTCGAGTATACCACTACTCGAGCTCGACTCGACTCGATCTCACCCCTACTGTAGATTTCCTTTCTTTGTCTTTTTTTTTTAACAAAGGAATTATGACGTCACACCGGCTCTTGTAAAGTCAGGATGATGTCATCCGTACGTCGTGCTTCAACGTATATGCGGAGATAGTATATGCCTGCTTGTTGAATTTCTTTTCAAGTTTTTTTAAGGAGCAACCCGACGTCGTGGACATTGATAAGGGACAATTTCATGAACCCCTCGCGGGGGGTCGTTTTGTCTGACAGCCAATTTTTTAAAATAAAAAAAATAAAAAACCCATATATATATATATATATATATTTTCACGCACGCGCACACACACACACACACGATGCCTATGTCTCAAGATATTGTTTTCATGATATTTATTTATATTCAGTTATAAGTATAGATTTATTTACCAACATCATTGAAGTTGCTTTTAAGAAGGGATTAATGTTGTGAGTATGTTTTACAAGAGCAAAGTGTATTTAACCAGGGTTTTTACATGTCAACTTAAGATTGAGAATGTGATATTTATGATGGTTTTATCTTTCCTTTTTTAGTTAAAAAACATAATCTTAATTATGCATTTAGAGTGAAAGTTATAATATATTTTTTACTTTTAAATATAATTTTCAGATAATTTTGGTTGCTATAAAATGATATATTCTACGTAATGTTTAAAATAATTTGATCTATTTATCTTACACAGCAGTCTTAAAATTTTAGCTTATACATATACTATTATTAAATTCACTAATATGTGGAGTTGTTTATGTGCTACCAAGATTTATAATATATATACATTCACATATCCATATACACAATGCGTATAGAAGTATATATCCAAGTTTCATGGAGTCCTAAAAGGAAATATGTATGTGTGTCCAATATTATATTATTGGCTATATATGTGTCGTAGTATTTTTATGGTAGTAAAAGTGAACAATGAAATGATGATAAGAAACAGATAAAAAAAAATTAACAAATCTAAAATAAAAAGTAAATGAAAAATAAATTTATGAAACAAGATCAAATTTATATGCACAACACCTGGGTACCTTACTAGTTGAATAAAAATGGCCTATAGAAAATCTCTAGTTCAAGTTAAATTAATAGATATTTCACTTGGCATTGTATATGGTCAGGATACCAATCGGACACCTATCAAGCAAATAGGGTGAAGCCCAAATCAAGCCATCATCGAGAGGAATTCTGAAGGAAAATTCTTGGATAGATTGGATCAGAAAATACACCCAAGAGAGAAGGAAAGTAGCTAATAACCCCACAAAGACATACAATATAGACCCTGACACTTAAAGCAAAAAAAAAAAAAAAAAATCGTGTAAATATTTTTAGTCTTTTTAATGAAATTTATACGTTATTTTAGTTTCACTGCTCAAATATTCTTGAATGGGTTAAAGATTAGACATCACTTTCAATAAACTTTCACCGACTCTTGAATTGAAAATCCTCTAGCATGAAGGATTATATAGGAAACCTTCTGATTTCGGTAACTGATCTGGAAACTGGAGAGGGTCCGCAGGAGAAGCTAAGGGCTATAAAAAGACTTGATCTCCACAAGTGAAAAAACTGAATGGACACCAACAACAATTGTGGAAATAAATAGATCTGAACTACTGAACATCAAACTTTTAGTTTTATGCATAGCAACTGCCAGTTGTTCGTTCTTATTTTGGGACGTTAACAACACCTGGTCACAATTTAAGGCTCCCAGAAATGATAGAAATGCATCAAAATTGAGTCTTACAGCAGTGCAGTACCTTAATGGATCACCGTAAGGATGCTTAAGAATGCAAAGTTAGGGCCGGGCTGGACCATCTTCTATTGACTATCAGCTTCTAACATGAGAAATCTCGTGCTTACTGGAAAACATTACCAGAAAAATGTTGAAGAAACTAGACTTATCAAAAAATAAAAGGATGAACTATGATACATCACTCCTCACAGAATGTCTCAGTTCTCCTTCACAGTGTCCACCATCAACTGGTAGAGTGCAAATCCTCCTTGGTGACATCCAGGCATTTTAGATGCAGCAGCTGCCAAGTTACTCTGATAATAAAACAATGGGAAGTAATGTGAAGATTGGTTGTGTAAAGTGGCTCAATGGCTCTTTTCCTTGGGAGTTCCATAAGTTAAAAGGAAAGACTTTCCCAATTTACCAGGAGAAATGGATAAAGGGATTGTAGATATAATTAGCTTTAACTTCTGCAGATAATTTTGATTCAAGTGAAGTGTCAGATTGACCTGTAAGAGCTTTTAAGTATGAACTTTATGTCTGTAAGTAATTCTTGCCTTGATAAACAAGACTTGAGCAGATTTTTTTTTTCTTTTTTCTATGCATCTCAATCACGATCCTATTATATCTCACATATGATGCTTGAATTTATTGAACATGTACGCAGAGTCAATATATTGTGGAAATCTTTGGGCCTTTTGGTTTAGTTCCACAAGGAAATGCTCCTTTAACCGTGCAAGATGATGAAAGCTAGCAAAAAAGAGATTCCAAACCAAATATCATGACACAGTGGGTTGTCCAAGTTATCAACTTACAATGAAACAGGTCCTGTTACCAAGCTAATATGCTTCCTTAAAATTCAGTCATTTAAAGCATCTACCCAGACCAGGAACTTGACCTGAGTAGTTCTCGATCCAATTTACGAGATCTAGTGCACTAGGGATGGTCTTAATGCTGTGTTCAAACTTGGATCTTGCACCAATTTTTCAATAAATAGCTCCTCAATTCTTAACCATAGAGCAAATCTCTTGCATTAAGCATTATAATTCACAATCCTAAACTGCATAACAAGGTCATTGCTAAGAACATAAAGATACATACAGACACATATATACATACATATACATACATACATACATATATATATACACTTATACTGACCATGGGCATAGTATAAAGGTGGGTTGATTCATAGCCATCCTGAGCAGTGCAATAGAGTTGCTGGATCTCCTTTGAGTGAAGACTGCATTTAATGAAGAAGAAAGCTGTTGGTCTAACATTCAACACCCTCTGGGATATACCAATAAGGATGGGATTGCCCTGAAATAGAAACAATATGGTCCGAGAACGGTTATTAACATTTGAAATGGCAAAATTAATGTGACGAGTAATAACATTACAACATCTACAACTTGAAGGTCGGCTTTGTTTGTAATTGCTTTGTAATCAAGGTAACAAAATATGATCAACATATAGACTTTTAGTTAAACCCTAGTTTGCCATTTTTTCTTAACACAGTAATTTTCATATGACTTGAGCCTACCTCAAAAGCAAGCTTCGGTCAAGACAGTTTGCACTTGGGGAGTTTCATGGGCAGGGGGGAGGAAGGAAAGAAAATATAAAACTGAATACAGCTATGCCAATACCAGTTTTCACAAAGTTAAATATCAATCTATTTGCAATCACAAATTTGGTATTGTTATTTTTTTTTTAAATTTAAGTTTGAATGACTTGCGCATGAGTAAAAGAAAAGGAAAAAATGTGCTGAACAGATTATGAGAATATAAAATGACACCACTTGCGCAATACATCTTCCCTTACGTGGTAATCAATTAACAGAGCAGCCTTGTAACTTAATTAAAATATTTTCCAATTATGTTATCTTAAAATTATAAAAATATATATTTAAGGAAAAATAATTATTAAAATGAAAATACAAATTGAATAAAATTTAAAAAAGATAAATTCAAAACTTACTCCAAGAAAGATAATATAATATACTTTTGAAAAATTTAAAATATTTTAACACTTATATTGTATAAATATTAAAATAAATATTTCTACTTTCTACCACATAAACATAAAAATTAAAAAAACATCTAAATATTTTCACAAAAATATAAAATATAAAATTGAAAATTATATTTTTTTAAAAATTTTAAACTTGATAAAAAAATTTAAAGATATTGTCAAATATTTTTGTAATAGATAATTTAAAAATAGAGAGGATATTTTAAAATTTATAATCTAAAGAGCATCGAAAATTTATTTTCCAAAACAAAAAGTAAAATTAACATTTTAAATTTGAAATTTTCAAAAAAATGATAAAAGTAAACAATTTTATTTTCTAATTAAAAATAAAATTTTAAATTATAAAATATAAATGTGAAAATTAGAAAGTTTTAATATAAAATTAAAAATACAAAATACAAAATATAAGTTTATAACGTATAATATTTACAAAATATGCTCTCTAAAATTTATAAAATATTAATTGAAAATATCTTCCAAGAAAGACAATATAAAAATTACAATATCTGAAAAAATTAAATTTTATAAAAAATATAAAAATAAAATAAAAAATAATATAGATAAATATAATAAAAGTTTTATAAAAATAAAAAATAAAAATATTTATGTTTTATAACACATAATATAGAAAAATAAATATTCTATTATGATGAAATATTTTGTATCTTTAAAAATTTAAAGTAAAACAATGAAATATTAAATTAAAAATGTTTAAATTTAGTTATAAGTTATGCAATTCAAATTTATAATTTTAGATGGAAATTTATTTTTAAATTTTTTAAATTGAAATCCGGTATATTAAAATACGAAACTGATTTTACAAAAAAATTTGATAAATTACCAAATTGAACCAAAAATTTAGATTCAATATATAGTACACAAGTTTGGCATATTGCATTTTCATTATTACTGAATTTTTGATTCGATTTAGTAAGATAATACCGAATGCATGCCCTATGCAAAGGAGGATAGGAGTAAAAAAATGAGATATTTTTGGCCTTTATTGTTATTTATTTATTTATTTTGGCTATGGGCAAATTGGTCATCCTTACACCCAAGTTCTATAGCTTTTGGTTCGTTATCCTGATTATGATTTTCATCACCTTACAGGGAAAGGTACTTCTTTTGTTGGCCTATTGTGGGTGAAGAGGGATTCGAACCCTTGGCATCATGGTTTGTAGTCATGTGCTCTAATCCTCTAAGCTACAACCCTACCTTGTCTTCATTGGATCTATTCTCAGAGTATCCTAAAAAAAGGGAACCTTTCCTTACCCTAGCCATGGTTAGAACTTCATTCAGGTTCGAATCCTATAAAGAGGTCCCCTATAGATCAAAAATTGAAGAAACATCTTTCTTTTGTCAAGGAGATTAGGGCTATATTATAACCACTTTGGCTAAACCTATTAATGGTAGAGGTGAAATTTTAGCTTTTGAATCTCGATTAATTGAATCTCTTGCTCCAAGTATTATTTCCTGATGTTTTGTATGTGAGCTTCTTCAAATCAGGTTTATTGCTATTAATTCGATAATCTCTATAGGGTGTAGTCAGCAAGAATTGGCCAATCACAAATCAAAATTTTGTGATTTTGTCTAGTATTTAAAGTTTGCCTCGATTTGATACTGCTCTTATGGTCTACTTCGAAACAGTGCTTTACCCTTAGATGTCCAGTTAACTGCACCGCCTTGATATATTTTGGGGAGAACCAACTAACTCTGGATTTAAGTGGCATTTCAGCGCCAACCACAACTCATCCACTAATTCTTCAACATCAATCAGTTCGGATGTTCACTCAATCATTAATCAGCCCTTAAGAACCCCTTTTCTTTCTTTTTGTATATGGAAAGAAGAAATGTCTAAGTGAATACAATATTACTAAAAAAAAGCTACTAATTGAAAAGAAATTATGGAGCAATAACTTGTTTCATGTTATATATAGAAAGGCCTGTGGTTAATTTGTATAAGGTCTTTTATTTAATTCTATAAATTCATTGATATGAAACTTAGATTCGCTCAAAATCGGGGGACTCAACAAGGAGTTTCAAAGCCCATGTCAGACTACTGAAAGTCTTTCTCCACACATCCAATCCAAGCATAGTCATTATCTATATCATTAATACTTCTAGAATGAAAACAGAATTTTTCTTGAATCAACAAAAAAAATATTTGATAAATCCATTTACAATAATGAAACAAAACAAGGAGGAATTAATAAAAAAAGGAAAAATCAAATTCTGTTTAGTATGTGTCACAAGCATATATATCTTACATATTTTCACAATTCCAAGTTAGTAACACATATAAATTAAGATTTATTGTTCAATATCAAGGAGTACCCCTTTTTCTCAAGCTAGATGAAAGGGATCCAAGGAGATTAGCCTTGGAGACATGCACAAAACAATTTAGAATGTTAATCCATTAGTTTCAATGATTTTCTTAACGAAAAAATTTCTATTCGCCTTTCTATATTCTATAGAAAAAGTGGGTCCATAGAAAAAAAAGAAAACCTTATATTACTACAGCAAATAGGTGGATGAAGAAAATAATACTCCCAACCTTAAAATAGACTAAAAATTTGTGTAAAAATGTACTCAAAAATTGTGTATCTTGTGCTTTTGTGTCAGCAAAAATAAAGTATTCTTTTTTATTGAATTCGGTAAGGTAAACAGAGGAATTCTTATTCTACATATTCTAAGAATGTACCAAATTCCATTCCCTATTGAGTTGATCAACAGGAAATGGAATTCAGGAATTTTATTTTCGAAATCAATTCAGTCAATTTTTGTTTGAATCAAGCCGATTGAAATTTTTTCAACGTGTTATATTTTATTACGTATTTTATTTGTTTGTCGCACAAAAACTTTTTGAATTCCGGTGTTAAAAGCAAATCTTGGTTTTTGTCTTCTTTGTGATTGGGGGGGGGGGGGGGTTTTGTTTATGGTGGTACTGGCTTGGCTTAACCTACCTAACTGAGACTATTCCTCATAGCAGGTGGGCAGGCCATGCCTGAATTCGGACTGAACCAGACTCTTTTTTCAAAATCACTGAGAATCAGTCAACCAAGTCAGTAGAAGAGGTCTCCGTAAATTTCCAAATATGGGAGTGCTATGTGTAATTAGCTCTAACCTAAAGGGAGGGCCTTGTAATTATCTCAAGAAATAAAGCACAGAATATATATTAAAGAATCATACTGAAAACGCAATGACCTAAAAGCAAACTTATCACCTGGATTCATTCAGAAGAAAATTCAGCCCCAAACACTGACAATAAACATATAACAAAAGGATTATACTTACAAGCGTAGAAGAAGGAACTCCAATTTCTTCAACTACTTCGCGAATGATACTGTCAAACATTTCCTGAGAAACAATTCTGTTGACCATCTCATTGGTTAATTCTCCAATACTGTGATCACCTTTTATGCCAACTTCTTGGGGCTGTCAGAAGTACATTCAATAGGTATCGCTTCATAAACAGAAAGATTAAAGCCAGAAACTCAAACTGGAAAACAATAGTATTACAACACGAGGGACTGAATCAAAACTCAATACAATCATATTGAATTGAACATGGAGTTGCCTCTTGGTGAACAAATTACGGTTACAGACTTGCATATGAACTTTAAAGGCTGGAGCACTACATCATATATGTACATATAAAAAACACACACACAGGAGAAAAGGAAGTGGGATTCATTTAGTTGGCACCTCTGGATGGCCTCCTGGGAAGACAAAATGTCCAGGAAATTCACCAACATTGGTACTTCTTTGCAGCACAACAATTTCTTTGTTGGATGTCTCTATGATGGCCCCATTGCCTAGAGGATTAGATGTATGTTGACACCTTCTACTATCATCTACAAAATACCAAAACAAAAGTAATGTTAACACCTTCCATTATCATCTAGAAAATACCATAACAAAATTAATTTCTGGCAGGTTGTATATTAAATTTTTGTACTGCCAAATTCCAAATAGCAATATCATCACTTATAGATTGATAATATGATCAAAAACTTGTTGTGATCTCTCTTATAAGATTTGGGGAAAACAATCATGTGTATATCAAAGTTTTGGCTGCTAGCATACAAAATTTTGTACTCCCATATTCCAAATAGTATCATCAGTTATAGATCAATACTACGTTCAAAAACTTGCTGTGATCTCTTAAAAGAACCAGGAAGAACAATTATGTGTAGGAACTAAGCCTTCAAATAATTGGGCTCACAACATTGACTACAGTCTCTAAAAAGGTAACAGAATCATCCAGATTAAGAACCTACACTTGAGGCCAGAAGATTGGATCAAATAATAGAAAAAATTCAGTTATTGTTCAGATCAACTTTTGATATAGTCTCACATCCAGGCTTGCCGGGTGGAGGCCCGAACTCTAGCTTGGTGAGCAGCAATAGCAACTACATTACGCTTGTTCGTATTGGTGAAAAATGATTAATTCAAATTACAAAAGGGTCTTTGTACACAATTATAAACCATTCCAGATTTCCTCTCACGATTCATGGGAGAAATTACTATCAATCCCCTTCGTGCTCCTCCCACAATCAAGGACAACCACCAACATAAATTTGGTTTGGTCTCCACATCTAAATGAATCTGATACCATATTTTCATGCCTTGGACTATGAGGGAGGCCAGGAGAGACTTACAAGCGAGACTCAGACACAATGGGCTCCACTAAAATTGCTTCACATTCATCTAATTTGATTAAATGGTCCATCCAAGTTATTTGAGGATCCATTATACCTGCTAATAAAACCTTTCAATTTCTGCCAAATCATGTAGGGTAGGCATATTGTTTTGTAAACTGACTGCTACAGAAAAGTATTATTCTATAAAGTGACTTGGCCTGCTAATACCATGCAGAAGTAACAGTCAGGTATAATAACAGTTGAAATAAAATGGTTTCGATAGTTAAGTGTGGATTATTTTCGGCGAAGTATTCTGACAACTACAGAGTATTTTAACTGCAATTGTTCAAGAAATAACTATTTTCACAATGTAAAATGCTTTGCTTAGAATTTAGGACCATCTGATGGAAATTTTCCTAACTTCAGCAACTATAAAACCTTAACATTATATAATGTTGACATTAATCATATGCAAAATGGCAGATACTATCGGCCATGATTTGCAAAAGAATGTATAGGACGGGATATGAAACATCAATAAAAACAAAAAGCTAAGTAGTAGAAAGTAGAACTCTAAACTTAATCAGAGTGAAGCAAAAGGTTTATAATGCTTTATAATATTAACAAGATCATGCTTAAATCAAAAAAACAACTTCTAATGTTGTTGATGTCAATTTATGCAAAAACTATTATATTTGCCTGAATTTGATCAAGATCCTCATATGTCATTTTTATGTTGTATATATTTTTCTCTCTATGTGCATATGTTGGGGTGGATCTGATATTATATTTTAGTTTGATGCACCTTTACAGGAGATTATTTTATGACTAATTAGATTTACCTTCAGATAGTAAAAGAAATCTTTCCCACAGAGGATTCAAGTTTGTTCCCACAAATGTCCTGAAGAAGAATCACCACAAAGTTAAGGAGTCATTAAATGCACTGAAAACTAATGATTAATAAAAGTCAACTTTCAAATGGCTAAGTTTGCTTGCACAAAATGCAGAAACTTCCAGATATGACCAGAATCTTATTATTTAACACTGTGAAAGACTTCGAAACTACATGATCTGAAGATCTGTATGGGAGTTAATGCCTACAAAGTGCTATTCCTTCGAGATTTATGAAGATAAGCTGTGGGACACACATAAAATCAACAGTGCACATTCAGATTTCACATTTCCTGTTTTGTTTATTTCCTATTTTATAGGCAGATATCTTGGGTAGGCAAACTATTTTACCTTGATCACATACTATAAATTGAGATTTGAGTTATTAAATATGATAAATAATTTTATTCTTCCATTCAACAATTCCATATGCCATGAAAGGATGCTTCAAGTCTCTTTGATTACCGGTCACAGACTGAAGCACAAATATAAGTGTAATTGAATTATGAAAACTAGAAATCCAGGTTGTTTTTATATTTTGTCAGATTTCTTTATGCTAAGAATGTAGCTTAAAGAGGATAAATAAATCTGCCATACAGAACAAAAAATATTGACTTCGAGACATGTATAGAATACCTGTTTTTTATTTAAAATTAAGAGCTGGATTTTTACTATAATAATCTGCCATGCACACATAAAGAAGAAATAAAAATGCATCCATGCAACACTCCCATGCAATGAAAGTTGGCATCGAACAGAGGATTTCAGGTGAGCTCAAAACCAAACAATCTACCTTAAATGCTACATATTTTTAGTTAGAAATATGATCAGGGAAGGAAAAGAGACACATGGAAAGTGAAGAAGCCTCTGAAGTCCACAGTCCACAAAGTAACAAGGTGTCTGAAAAACTTGTTATGGAAACAAATACTCAACGAGAAAATTGACATCAGAGTTTGACGCAAGTACATTGGTACAATGGGAAGTCATCTGGCACTCATGCACATGAGAGAGAGAGACACAGAGTGTGTGTCGAGGGCAGGCAGGGGGGAGGGGGAAAAGGAGGGAGAGGGAACCTATAATCAGTCAAGCCAAGGTGAAGGCAAACTCCATTCTTTTGAGAGGAAACAGCCATGCCACTCCAAGTGTGCCCACCGTACTGTGAAGTTATCAACTTGTTAGATTGGAAGAATTAGAGCATGCTCAACTGTTACAGTAATTAAATATTAAATGATAAATCACTCTACTAGCTTACATTTTTAGATAAGGTGGTCATTCAAAATGATATCAAAGGAGGCCAAATAAGTGGTGTTGAATTTAAATCTCAACCACCACCTATTATGAAAAAATGTTACCCACGTGCAAGGTTTCTCCAAAGAGAAAGAATACTGCTTGCACATGAGGGGGTGTTTTAGAGGAATTAAATATTAAATAATATATCTCTCTAGCTATTTAAACTTTTAGACTAGATGGTCATTCAACATTCTATTATTTAAAACTAATTTATAGTTGTGAGAAGAACAAGAATACCAAATATAGAAATCAACTTGATACAAAAATAATCTTATAAACGAGGAAATACAATATTCATAAATCTGCACTACGTACAAATATTAAACATATCAAGCTAAACGTTTTCAAATATTTTGACAAATATTCTAAAAATATTCTCTAACATTCCTCCTCAAGTTGAACATCAGATTGTGTTAAAGTATTTAACTTAAAGTATCAAATTAAAACTAGTAGACAGTAGTAGACAACCAATGTAATAGATAGCAAGGTAGCTACACAAGAAAAATAGCCAGCAAGGTAGACAACACCAGTAAAGATTACCAGCAGGTAGCTAACATCAGGAATTATAGTTGTCCATGAAACAGCTAGTAACCAGGGCTGTGTTTGTTTTCAATTGTCACCACCATAAAACACACTCTAATCATTACACATTTGAAATTTTCTTTATATCTCTTCCCTACTTTTATATGATTTTCCAAAAAAAGTACACTGAAAAACACACCTCCAACAACGAAAACAAATGTAAACTAGGAATCATGGGTTTGTTTGGGTGAAAATTGTTAAAATTAGTGCAAAAATTTAGGAATAGTGTAAAAGTAAGAAAAAAGAAAGAGATAAAAAAGATTATTTTGTGGATAGTATGTTTGGAAGTGTAAATTATGATGGGAGAAATTAATACAAACACGGTTATCCATGATCGACAGTAGATATATATATCATCTATTATATACGTGATAGCCAATAAAAGTTGCGCTTGAGAGTTGTAAACACTAGTGGAAGTCATGCTTGAATAGCAGGAGATGACAGCAGCATAGACCTCACTTAACAACTGCAGATAAGCAGAAGTCAAGTTTATGCTTGAAACCAACAATAATAAATCATAATAATTTGTGACAAATAGAAATCACGATTTCTTATGACACTAAAGATAGACAAAACATCTAGTTAAAATTAGCTAAAAAAAATATTTAAACCGAAACCTTTCCCTTCTTTTGGGGGAGAAAATATGCTGAAATATGACTGTGCTAACTTTGATACTTTTTCAGAATGAATGGAAGAATTGGTGCATGCTCTATTACTAAAAAGTGATCTCAACTTATAATATGAGATGAGAACAGGAATAAAAAATATAAGAAACAATTTGATATGAAAATAATCCAACAATCTAGGAAATCAAATATTTCTAAACCTATATTAGGTAAAAAATATTTAAAACATCAAACTAAATATTTTGAAATTTTATAATTGATATTCTAAAATATTCTCTAACACAATTAATAAATACCAACCATATTACTCACAGTTGCATAAAATAGTCTAAATTTAGGCCCGTATATGCTATTCTCTAGGAGCCACATATTTGCCTTTTCATCATAGAATATGACTAAGGAACTACAAAACAATTATCTAGAGTAATCTTTTTCATAAAACAGCTACAATCTCCACTTAGAGAACAAGCTTCAGTTCAAAAGAGAGACATATAGCTTAAAGAAAAGAACCAGGGGATGCCCAACCATGAGAAGCAAATGCTTATGCCAATTCAGTAAGGCCCTTGACAAAGACCAATTCATTCAAATAGCAAACAGAAAGATTACTAGGAGTAAAATATTTGAAAACATAGAAATGTGAGGTTGCTAGAGAAGCATCCACATACCCTGAACTTCAGTCCATTATACAAAGATGGATTTTGTTGAACTCTCCTGTCCCACATCTAACAAGTAAATAGAAAACTGGATTACATATAATCCGAGTAGCGCTCAATACAAATTAATTGGTGCAACAGAATCACTAAAAAATTCTCGCCACTGATTAGAAATTTAATATCCAAGCACAAGTTCAAAATGAACAGAAATTCTAATAAATTGACCAAAAAATAATTCAAGAGAAAAGAAATACAACCTCTGGGATGGAATTCTCCAAGTTAATATCTGGATGCGGAATCCTATCATAGGTCTTATCAAACACCACAGACACCTGGCTTTCACGGACGGCATTTCAAACTTATACCATTTCCCAGAAAAAGGCAATGCCAATACAGAAAAATATGCAATTAATGATGAAGGAGCAAGGAGTACCTCAGAAGGAGAAAGACCAAAGGCACACGAGAGTAGCAGTTTAAATGCGGGAGCATCGCCGGCGCTTTCAGAAGGGAGCTCCATCTTCTCCATTACTGTTGATACACGAGAGCTCGCCAACTGCCCCAGTGGTGGAGCACCAAATAGACGCTGATCAGAGACTGCGCTTGTTCGATCGGATTATAGTCGGACGTGGAATCCACGACAAATTTGTAAATGAGTCCGAGTCTCTGGTTAAACAGATGGGAATAAATCGGAATGGAATCAGTTGGAGGAATCGGTGATGAAATTAGTGGAGTTTGGCTTGCGTATTTAAATCGGAATCGGAATTGGAAATTTGCAATTATTCATCTTGAATTCAAAATGAAGTTATTTATTTTAATTTTTGTTGAAAATATGCACTTTCGAAATAAAAATATAAATTTTTTTAATCTTAATATTAATTTATATAAATTAAAAAATAAATATTGTCTATGTAAATTATATATAAATATAATATTTTATTAATTATAATATATTATAAAATTATTATATTTTAATTAATAAATAAAATATTTTCAAAATTAAATAATGTTATAAAATAAAAAAATAAATATAAAAGTTTAAAGAGAAAAGAATATTTAAAAAATAAATATTATAAGTTAATAGATAAATAAAAAAAGAAAATATAGTTAGTTTAAAAGCTATAAAGTATAATTTAATAGTATATAAATACTTCGAATAAAAAATCTTAAAAAACCAATAACAGAGATAAATAAATTCAAACAAGTGATAAGAAAAATAATAAAAATGAAGAGAAAAAATTTGTAAAATAAAAATAAGAGTAATTTAATAAGTTAAATGAAAGATAGAGGAAAATTTTAAAAAGTACAAAATAAATTAGAAAAGAGAAAAACAAAAGTTTTTTTTATAAAGCTAATTTAGTAATTTTATATTTAATTAAGTAAAACGTAGGCATTATCTTTAATTATGTATGGTGCATGTATTATATATTTATTAAATTAATATAACTTATATATTTTAAATTAAATATATAGGAATCAAGTTTGAGTTATTCAAAAACTCTCTATTTTACAAAATATTTTGGTGAATTCAAAATTTTTAGATATGATTATCAAATTTTGTATCTAATAGTAGTAAACTAAATAGCAATCACATTTTTCATTACGATTCTTAATTTTGATACTCTCTTACCAAACGCCACCTTAGTGTTTTAAAGATGAAACGGTTGAACTAGTTGACCATGTCATAGAAAAATGGTGGAGTAGAACTTAAAATTGAAATTATAATAAAATTAAATAAAATTGCATTGGGACCATTAAACGCGACTCATGAAAATTGAATTGTCCAAATTAATGAATGAATAGATTTTTAATTTTAATTTTTTATTCTTAATTCAATTTTCAATTTCTTCATTGTAATACATTTTCAATTTGTTCTCCTATAAATTTCATGAATCAAACGAATTGTTTTTTGAAATATTCAATAAATTTTGACTTTAGCATATTTTGATTATATAAGGATTTTATTAAAATCCCATTATATTTTCATTAAATATTTTAATAAGATACATATATTTTTATGTATATATGTAAAGTTTATTTATTGAATCAAAATTTATTGCTTTTATTTTTTGTTGGGTTTTGTTGAGTTTGTCATGTAAAAATTTAAATTTTAAAACATAAAACCATGAAGAACATGTAGTAGAAATAAACAAACCAAATCTAGGCTATTTTCATAGTATAACACGCATAAAATCATACAAACAAGTAAGTGCATAAAATATACCATGGCATCCAATTCCAAACAAACGTACTTATGATCCTTGACTCGTAGCCCTCGACTTCTAATTTTTCCCCATGATTGTAATGTATACAAATACCTTCTTAACCTTGCAAAGGTTTTCGCAAAGTTTTTACTTAAAAAAATTTTTGGATAAGAAGGCTTTTAGAACAAGAAGGACAGAAAGAGGATGGCTAGAAGTGTTTTCTCTTTTATTGCTTTGAGGGATGGATGAAAATTCTTGTAATTTTCTAAATATGTGTGATATAGAACTTTTCTATATTTATACATATATAGTGTTTATAGTGTTTGGTGTCCAAATTTCTAGTATTCTTGTCTAGATTTAGGAATAGTCGAGTGTTTTATACTTAAGATTGTCTAGGATAGTAAATTCAGTGAGTGACAGTGAATCCATGTTAAAAAGATTAGGGTTGTGAGTTATTCCAAGATCAAAAATATGAGTGTTAGGAAATGAATTCTATTATCTATTTATCTATTCAAATTGTGTATCTAATTCCTTAAATTTTTTTAGGAAGATTGTTAATATCGAACAAATGATAATAGAAAATTTCAAAAAATTCATAAATGATAGGAAGATTCCAAAAGTTTCTAAAGATCAAATTTACAAAACTTCCAAAACCTTTTCTTTCAACATGGATCTAGCTATCAAAACTGAAGAAAGAGATATTCAACTCACAAAATCATTTGAAACAATTCATCTTCTTTTTAAAACATTTTTACAAAAATATAGAAACAAAGAAAATAAATACATCCATGTAAGATTAATACAAGTAAGTATTAAACCTTTAACCAAAGAATGTTTAGACACCTCAATTCTTGCTATACTTAGAGATGTCAGATTTACAAATTTTGAAGATTCCTTACTTAGTTCTATTGAATCTAGTTTTTACACAGGTCCAATATCTTTTGATTGCTATCCAAATCTTACAATTTCTTTAAAAGACAAAAATATTTTAAAATCTCTTATTTTACAAATCAAAACTCATAAGCAAAATGCTTGAAGGATCAATTTCGGTAGCTATAGTTTTCCAAATCTATTACAAAACAGTCTTTTCAGCCTTCACAACCAAAGTTAGATATCATAGCAAAAAAGGAGAAACTTTCCTATTACAAGCAGATCTTACAAAATCAAATGCTATAATTTCTAGATCTATTTAGTGCAAGAATATATCTTTTCCAAAAAAAAAAATAGATTTTTGAAGAAGATACCCAAGTAGAACTTATTCAGCTAATGAAACCAAATTCATATCTCAAATCAATCAATGGTTCTAGATCTTACGGATTTGAAGTCTCTGATTCAAATACAATAGATTTAGGAAGAATTTCTCAAATTCCTTCTGTTATTGATATTTCTACAAAACCTAGATATTCAACATTTGATATTCAAAATCCGATCCTTAGAAATGTTGATTATACTTCAAATATTCTAAGACCAGTCTACACAAATCCTATTGATCAAAAATCTGAACAAGATCCCTCTAGTCCAACATTTTCAACTGTTATTGAAAATATTAATGAATTAAGTATTTTAGAAAAGAAATTTTACATTAATAAAATCCTTCTTCACAATAACTTTTATTCTTAAGAAAATTCCAGAAAGAGAGAATGATTTTTCAAAAATTTCTTAGATATTAGAAAACAAATTCAAGAAAAAAATTATGAATTCATTAATAATCACAAAACTCATATTTTATTTTTTGAGTGGTTTGAAATCTTTGCTTTACAAAATTCAAGAAACTATCCTTTTTCAAAAAATTTAAATCCAATTACATTTAGGAATAAGAAACCTAAGTGGGAAACAATCATTGATTCTAAAAACCTTCAATCAAATCCTCCTCCTCTACAAGGAATTAAAATTACAAGCCAAAACCAGCCAGTAGGGGCTAAACCTTTTATAAACCTAAGAGAAGATGATAGAAAAAACATAAAAAATGTAATTATCCAAAATAATTATATAAACATCAATTTAAATACTATAGGAAAACAGTTAGATAGAACTGAGAACCACATTCAAAAACAATTTTCAGTCATATTTGAACCCGATGAATCTAAAGAAACATCTCTCAAAAAACCTTTTTTCAAACCATATGAAGTTTTCAAAGGAAGTGTAAAAAATATTCAAGATAACAAAACTAAATTCATTAAAGAAATTCAAAGTCAATTGTCCAAAATCGGTATGACTTCTAGTAGCTTGAACCCAAATCCTAAAAACAATTACATTGCTCCAAAAACTCTAACATCCCAATATCATGTCAATACTTTAGATTATGAATTTGAAAGTCTTGAGCAAGTACCAACACCAAAATTACAAGTGAATAAGGTAGAATGGAACCCTCAACCTTTACAAATGATTTATCCTAATACTATTCAAAAACTTATTATTCAAAATTATTTCAATGCTTCAGCCTTCTATAATTAGAATTTAGATGGTATGAATGAATATCAAATCTTGAATATGCTTCAACAAATGATGGCTTTAAATGCTTACAGGACCCAAAATAATACTCAAGATAACACTATTGCGAAACTCCTTATAGTTGCCTTTTTTGGCCACATCTTTCAATCGAAAGATGATATTATAAATTTCAATTTTGAAAACTCAGATTCTTCTTCAATAAATACAATCTCCAAAAAACAACAACTTCCTATTGATGTTATAAAACAAATCAAGAATCCAAAAATACAAAAAGAGTACTTAGAAAAACTTCTCAAAACTTTTCAAGATACAAAACCTTCTAGTTCAGAAAACATTGAATCAATAATTCCGAAAACTTCAAAAAATACTTATGATCTAACAAATATTCTAGAAAAATCAAAACAGTTTAAAAAAGATGTAACAATCCAAGACTTGCCAAAGGAAATAAAAATAGTAAAACTAGAGTTAAAAGAGATAAAAGAAAAACAAAAACAAGACTCAGATACTATAAAACAAATCATCGAAGTAGTTAAGATTAATGAAAAAAACAATGATTCTGATGAAGATGAGATTCAAGAAAAAATTCAAAATATCCAAAATGTTCTAGAAGATTTTTATTTGTCTTAAAAGAAATTATTTCTAGAAAACACGTTGTCAAATTTACTTTTGAATTCTCCAAAACCTTTTAAATAAATACAATTACTCTGTTTAATACAAGTACAGACTTGAATTGTATAAACTATGGTTTCACCCCCAAAAAGTTCCTTGAAAAAACACAAGAAAAACTCTCAGCTGCTAATAATTCAAAACTTCAAGTTAATTCAAAAGCAGATGCATCAATCTAGAATGAAGACATTTCTTTAAAAACTTCATTTCTTGTTGTTAGAGATATTCACCATACTGTTATTTTAGCAACCTCTCTTTTAAATTACTCACTCTTTACAAGGTAGGAACCAATTCAATTTCTTTTCGTGTTAATTTCAGAAAACTTTATTTTCCTTTCCTTGAGAAACCTAAAACTAAAAATATCAATCTCCTTAAAGTATGTTCCATATATGAAAATTCCACCAACCATATTATTCAAATCAAAACTTTTCACTTACAAGAATTAAAGAAAGATATCTCTCTAACTAGAATTACTTCCAACCTTCAAACTACACAAGTCCAAAGGCAGATAAAAAATTGCAAGAATTGATAAAACAACAAGCTTGCTCAAATCTTCCCAATGCCTTTTGGAATAAAAGGAAACATGTTTTTGATCTCCCTTATGAACCAACTTTCAAAGAAAAAGATATCCCCACAAAAGTTAGAGCAATCAAAATGAACTAAGAACTTGAAGAATTCTGTAGAAAAGAAATTCCAGATTTATTAGAACAAAAAACTCGTTTCCAAATCAAGATCACCATGGAGTTGTGTTGCTTTCTATGCATCTGAAATAGAAAGAGGTACTCCTAAATTAATTATATCTCTCTTAACAAAGCTTTACAATGGATTAGATATCCAATCCCAAACCAAAGAGATTTACTCTAAAAACTTCCTAATACCTTCATATTCTCAAAATTCAACACGAAATCAGGATTTATACAAATACAAATATCTAAAAAAGATAGGTACAAAATGACTTTTACAGTCCCATTTGGTCAATACGAATAGCATTTCCCAAAAATGCTCCTTCAGAGTTTCAAAGAATTATGAATGGCATATTTAATGATTACCACAAATTTTGGCATTGTCTATATTGATGATGTCCTTATTTTCTCAAAACCTACATATGAAAAATTTAAACTTCCCAAGGCTTTTCCTTATAAAACTATTTTCATAACTAACTTAAATAATTTTTTGCAGGTATGGATGGAAGGATCTAGTAACCCCTCTTCTATGGACATTGGCCCTTTTAATCTTAGAATTTATCCAAAAGGTACAAGGCTTGACTTTAGAACAAATAAAAATTACAATTTGATACCTCAGCAAAAGGTTCTGATCAACAACCTATGGAATGCTCAAAACGTAGGCCAAAAGGAACAAACGGAAATTACAATTTGATAACTCAACAAAAGGTTCTGATCGATAACTTGTGGAATGCTTGAAGAGTAGGCCAGAAGGAACAAATAGAAATTACAATTTGATACCTATGCAAAAGGTTCTAATCGATAACCTATGGAATTCTTGAAAAGTAGGCCAAAATGTATTGTTCTTAATGCCCTTGATTAGTATTTTAGCAATCGCAATATTATTACAAATAAAAGCCTGTTCCTAGAAATTAAAAATTTAGAAAACAAGATAACAAATTTAGAAATTCAAAACAAAAATTTGATACAGTTTGGACATGCCATACAGATGACACAATGGTCTGTAAATAGTATGGTAAAACCTCAAAGCATGCCAACCACTCATAGACAACTTTTCTCCAAATAAGAAATAGTCCAAAAAGCGGTAGTGACCTTCTCTTGTGTGCCATTTGGGCAGGAGATGGTCCCACTGGCATTTCTTTGCTATGACACCTGTCATGATTGACCACAAACCCGTCCACTCTATTATAATCCTATCACTTTTAAATTCTGTAAAAATAGAGTATTTTACAAACCTATCGAAATTACATTCCACCTACCTCAAAACCTTGTAAACTTGATTATACAAAAAATCTCTTCAAACTTTTACCAAACCTTTGGAAAAATACAACCTCTTTTTGTAAAAATTTATCAAGAAGAAGAAGAGGCAATCCTAGGATTAAGGGTACTTCCCTTGGTCTCCTTCAAACCACTCTCAGAAATGCCTCTTCTCAAACATGAAAATGCTGACGCTGTAAACATAATACTTGTTGGATCCTATTCAAAGCCTCAATCAAGCAAAAAAGGTTCGATGGATTGATGATAGAAAACGAAAAGATATCATCAGCAAAATTGATGGATTTGGGACTCGTTAGTCAAATCATCTTCTCAAAAGTAGGGCAAATAGATAATTTTGGGTGGAGATTGGCAATCTATGTACGTGTTCTTTTCTCCTAAGAAACCAAGCAGGTGGATGTCAGAATCAGTTCCATTCCTTCGGAATGGGAAGGATTAGTCATTAAGAAAGCCTATCACAGAATTTGGGTAGGAAGATACGCCAGGAAAATTGACCAATATTAGTATAAGATTGCATGCCCCAAAAATTTTGCTAGAACACACAAACATTAGAAAGTAGAGTTAATGGCCATGAACAGCTATGACAGTTACCTTTCATACAAAATCATGAGATTCATCATTGAGGACAATCACCAAAAAATTTTTGCCTCTGAAAGCGTACCTGAGTTGAAGTTCGTATTCCAAACAATGTATACAGAAATATATGAACTTTACCATAACAGGTATGCCTTTTTAAACCAAGGAAGTTATGATGATCCAACATCACCGACCTTGACCGATGAAGACTTTGTAGATGAAGAAGAATACAACATCTACAATATGATAGAAGGATAAAACTCCTTCTTTTTAGAAGCGGCAAAATCCCCAGATGAATTTAGAAAAATTCTCACAAAATTATTTCTAGGAGAAGGAACCTCTACCAACATGGCAGAAAAGAAGGATTCACCTACAACTTCTAAAAATTCAATCAATATTGAAGACATTGAAGTCTTTGGCAACAATGGATTCTAAATACTTCAGTTATAAAAAAAAAAAAAAGACAAGAAAAGAGAGAAAAAAGAAGAAAAGCAAAAAGAAAAAAGATGTAAAAAGAAAAGCAAAAGCAAAAGAAAAACTCCTGTTAAAATCACTGTGCACTATTGTTCATCACTATTCAAACATGAGGAACATTGTTCCCCACTGTTCAAACACGTGAGGTACTGTGCAATTACTATTTAACTGTGCGGGACACTGTTCAAAGCATTGTTCAAAAATTTCAAGAATGCCATCTCAGGAGTCCATAAAAAGAGCCACTTCCTCATTACTCAAACAAGTTTTTTGGAGGAAGTTTTGGGAGGAACAAGTTTTAGAAGGCAAGTATTCGAAGACAAAGCTTACATAGGAGCTTTCTTTCTTACAAATTGTAACAGAGTGGATAAGTTACAAACAAGAGTGAAACTTCTACAAAACCCCTGTCCTGTAAGTTCTCTATTACCTATAAAATCTCCAATATTCAAAACTTGAAATATTATCTCATATCGATAATTGTCTCAATTTTTATCATTTATACAAAAAGGTTTGTCTATTACAAGCCTTCATTTCATTTTGTTCCAAATATATGGTCGGTTCAACTGCCTGCAAATTTTTTGCATTTATTATATGGTCAGTATAGCCGCCTACAAATTCCTTACCATTGCATTTATTTACATTTAAGTTCTGCATTTATTTTTTTATTGCTTACAAATGTAAATTCTACAAATACTTTGATATCTTCCTTTACATTCTCTGTATTTTTTATGTTTTCTACAATCTCCTTCTTCTGGTATCAAGCACACTCCCTTATATATATATATATATATATATTTCTAAGACACAATCTCCTACACTTGGTAGGACTTTCTTCCATGCATTATACTTAGGACATACATGTCATGGTCTCCATGTGCTTCCTATATGGACCTTAAGTTATTCTTAACTTATAGACTATTTAATTATTAATCTCTATTAAAAATTAAGGCTCATTAGTATCTTCTTCTTTAATTTAATTAATCCCACTAATTAAGCTAAAGAGTTCTTGTGCTTCCGATTAAAAATCTCATTATTAACAAGTACCACATTAAATCTATTTGATTCAATCCAATTATAATTAAATAAATATTCCATGAGACTTTTCAAGCCCTCATTTACATCTCACCAATTTACCATTTGTCACATGTTCCAACATTTTGTATGTGATTCTCTAAGTTCATTCTCAATTGGCAATGAGTATAAATCAAAGAATATGAGTAGTACCTAACCTATAGTCTATATCGTAGCTTAATTAAGATTAAGTGAATGGATCACATGAACCCTTTTGATTGTGAATACCATATGATATAGGCATTTTATGTTGATTTATCCCAACCGAGTAAGAGCCATAAATTTAGTCAAGCTCACAAACTTGATCATATGACTAATCAATGTTATCTTATGAGACTAATAATTCTATTAGAAACTTCTTTCTAATCACACACTATTTTGGTCAAGAATTTTCATCTCATGAAAAATCAATTGCATATGATAAAGGCCTTACTTAATTGAATATATACATGCCTCTATACGCACCCAGGTAATAGCACATTGGGATCATAATCCTATTTCATACTAAAATAGATATTGTCTCTTAATGCACTAATGACACGTTGATTGTTATGCATACAAGAAAACTATATTGTCTTATGTCTAAGGTCTAGGCACATTTAGCACAATCACAGAGTAGGACATTGACAATCAAGAGGGAACTCCATGTATCTGCTTTGTTCTTTGAGCTAATGTTTAAATGCTTATTCTTTAATAATGCATCCACACACATGCGTTCTCACTATTTCATAACAAAAGGAACCACACTTATCGCACAAATATAAGATGTGCAAGTTGTACCAACTCTCTAATACCTTTCAAAATATTTGTGGCTTGTGAACTGTTTTTAATAATTGTGTACTAAGACAGCCTTGTGTCTATATTCCTAACTTCTTATGAATAAGGCTTCTTAATACAATCACACGGGCATATGCAATATTTTACGCCATTCAAAATTTACATGTATGAAATGCTTATCATAATATTGATAGAAAGGAATCAATATTTTATTAATATATAAGAAAAAGTTACATATACAACCACTATGCCTTTTGTATCCTTCATTAACTATTAGTGTTAGAGGGCATATCACTAATAATCTCCTATTTACACTCTAAGATCAATGGTGCTAATGCCAATCGCTATAGTATTTAATACCCATCTTCTCAAAATGGCGATCCAGTTGGACTTGTGTCATCGATTTGGTAGGTTGGTTAGCTACATTATCTATTGAAGTTATTTTTTGTATGGCTACACCATCCTTTCTAATGATCTTGAATAATATGTTAACACTTCTCTATGTGTTGGATTTCTAATAAGGCTTTGGTTACTTTGCCTGTACAATTGCCTTGTTGTTGTCACTGGAGTTTACAGTTGTACTTTATTTGGAAATTTTTCAACTCATTGCTCCTCTACTAAAACTCAAAATGAACTTAGAGATAGACCTTATCATACACATTTGACTGAAAGTCAGAATTGGTATATTAGTTTACTTTTAGATCCCCATCTCCACACAAAAGTACCATATTTGTTGTTGTTCCCAAATATTTAAGGATAAACTTGACATCAATTCAATGCTTTCTACTAGGGTTCGTTTAAAATCTATTCATAACACTTATGATCTTAGTAATATCTAGCCTTGTATATAGCATTGTGTACATCAAGCTTCCTATAATTGAAGTGCATGTTATGCCTTCCATGCTCCTTCTCTTTTCACCCTTTTTTCGAGCACATGAATTTTGAGAGATGGATCTCATGCTAGAATGGTAGCAAACCTCTCTTAGAGGCTTCCATACTAAATCTCTTCAGTATCTTGTCTATGTACAATGATTAGGAGAGACCTAACACTCTCTTCGCCCTATCTTTATGCCAATGCTTAACGTATAGGTCACTTCTCCTAAGTTTTTCAAGGAGAATGTATTAGATAATTAAGTATTGATTGAGGTAAGTATCCCAACATCATTCTCAATTAGTAGTATGTCATTCACATACAACACTAAGAACTCCCACTAACCTTCTTGCAGACACAGGGTTTATCCTCATTTTTTATGAAGTTAAATGATTTGATTGCTCTATTAAAACAAAAATTCCAACTCCTCGATGCTTGTTTAAGGCCATAAATAGACCTTTTGATCTTGCATACCTTACGAGATTCACCTTGAGCTTCAAAAGTGCATGGTTGTGCCATGTCAATATCTTTCTTAAGCATCTCATTGTGGAGAGCAGTTTTAACATCTGTTTGCTAAATCTCTTTATCCAAGTGGGTGGCTATTATAGGTAAAATCCAAATGGATTAAAGCATTGACATAGGTGAAGAATGCCTCCTTAAAGTTAGTTCCCTCTTTTTGGCTATAGCCTTTCCCCACAAGCTTGGCTTTATAGGTATCTATCTGGTCAGTTGAACTGATTTTCTTGTTGTAGACCCACTTGTAACAGAAAGGAACTATTCCCTTAGGTGGATATACTAAGGTCTATGATTAGTTTGCATGCATTGAATCCATCTTATATTGCATAGCCTCCAGTCACTTGGTGGAGTCTTTGTTTGACATTGCTTAATCAAAGGTAGATGAATTATCTCGATGATCATTATCTCCTATAACGAACAACTCTTCTCTTTTCTCTAGTAGATAACTATATCTCTCTAATGCTTTTACCTGATTGCCATAATGCTTGTGTCATAGAATGTTGTCCTTGAATAGGAGTTAGCTGTGTGGGCATGCTACCTTATTTTTCGTGCTCAACTTCCTAGAGCACTACTATTCTACTTGCACTACTTTCTCGAATCAACTATTTTTTGAAAAAGTGTGCTTAATAACTGACAACAATCCTATTATCCTCAAGGGGGTAGAACTTATATCCTATAGCATTCTTGGGATATCTAATAAAGAACCCATAATGACTTTTGCCTCTAACTTATAGAACTCATATCCTATGGAACTCATCACTGTAATGCTTGCGTCATATGTACCTAGGCAATGCATGTTTGACTCATGACCTTATCTTATACTAAGATAGATATTGACCCTTAATTATCTAATTACACGTTGGTTATCATGCACACAAGATGACCATATTATCTCAAGTCTAAAGCCTATGCGCACTTTATAATATCGTGAAGCAGCACATTGATAACTAAGAGTGAACTCTATATGTGTACTTCATTCTTCGTGTTAATGTTCGAATACTCATTCTTTAATGACGCATCCACACATATATGTTTTTAGTACCTTATATCGAACAACATAACACTCACTGCATAAACACAAAGTGTGTAAGTTGTGTTGACTCTCGAATGCCCTTTAGAGTGTTTGTTATTTGAAAATTCGTTTTAATAATTGTGTACTAAGACAGCTTTGTATTCATATTTGTAAGACTTTATGAATAGGGTTTCTTAACACAATTTCACAGGTGTATGCAATACTTTACTCTATTCAAGATTTACATATATGAAATACTTGCCATAATATTAACATAAAGGAATCAATGTTTTATTAATATATAAGAAAAAGTTACATATACAACCACCATGCCTCTTGTATCCCTCATTAACTATTGGCATTTGAAGCGGCATATCACTAACATTTTTATGATATTTTATTGTAGTAGTGCAATATATTTAACTATTAGTAGTGATTCTTACAATTTGATTCAAGTGTTTGTTATTAATTTTCATTATTTCAATTTTAGAATATTAATAAAATTTATAATATAAATATTACGTTATTGGTTTGATTGCAATTGAATTAGTAACCCTTAAACCATCAACTTTCCGATTTAATGACTAGTCTGGTTTTTAAACACTGATAAAAATTATGTTTGGTTGATAAGATTTGGGTGGGTAGAAAAATTATTTACAAATATTTAATATGTAATAATAATTAAATGATGTGATAGCATATATGTTGATAAGGTAATAAAAAATAAATAGGAGTAAGAAAATTGTAGAGATAGATACTGATTTGATTGTAAATTAGTATAAAGACTAAAAACTTATTAGCTAAAAAAAGTAAGAGAGGAAAAATTTGAATTTGAATAAATTTCATATGGTCAAATGTTTGATTTTTAAGAGTTTTGATTGGTGATGAATAGTAGTAAATTAAGAAACAAACCTAGCCTAATGATCTAGATTTGAACGAAGGATATGTAATATAAGAAAAAAATTTAAATCTATCATAATTATTAAAATTATAGTTTAAAATAAGAGCTTAAAAATTTGAAATACTAAGAAAATATATTGGATTCATTATTACAAATTGAAAACCTATTCCATCAATCTTTCGATCCAAGTGGACCCTAAAACTTTTTCATGTAATTGCACATTAATAAAAAAATATTAAAATTATTTTTTTGCTAAAAATAATTATTGTTGGTTGGTTTGTAAATATACTTAAGAAGTATTACAACACACACTCGAATATAATGAAAAAGTAAAGGATAGGAAAATAATTATTTACCAAGTTTGGAGTAGTGTTCTTTAAACTAGACTTGCCATTGAAACTAATTGGGTCACTAAATCAATAGTTAAACTAGTTGAACCATTAAAAAAATTGATTATTTTAAATTATATAATAATTATCCACACACACAAACACACACACATATATAATACTATTAAACTAAATTTAAAAAATAAATGTAATTCAATTTAATATTATGTCAAATGATGGGTTTTAGATTTAGTGTTGAAAATTTAATAATTCAACTAGAATAAAAACTTATTACACCAAAACAACTAAAACTATAAAATGAAAAATTAGTTTTGAATAAAAAAATCACATCAATTAAGATGGATAATTTTAATTTTAAGATGCAATATTTAAATTTTCAAAAACCCAATTAGAAAAGCAAATGGAAAAATTGCTAAAATAAAAAGTAAAATTTATATATTCTAATTAATATTTAGGAGTTATAAATGCTAGAAATTAAAAAAAAAGAGTGAAAATTTATTTTGTTATTTTTTTCAAAGAAATGCTTATATTTGCTTTTTTATTTTTTGGTCAAAGTCGGTTTTAACCATTTGGGTTGGTTCACACTGAGTTTGACTAGTTCGCACCAATTTCAGGAACGTCTATGTTTCATGCCTTAATTAGATTGAAAAATTGGCCAATTTCTAGTTGAACTGGCTAGTTTGATTTGGTTTTCAAAACATTAGTTGTTTTTAGTTGACAGAGCTATCTCAGATATCTCGATTAAGGAAATGGACTTGATGGGGAAAGAATGGTTTGGAGCAAATACTTCCTACTCGAAAATGATTCCACTGTGAACATGTTTTACAATTCAACACAAGAGGCAACTCACCTAGCTAACAAACTTGTATTGATCAAATCCTTTAACCTCAACGTTATTAATACGTTTCTAGGTTAACTCTTTTAGTCAATAAGATCTACTTGCCTCTCCCTTGACTGAACTCTCTCCTTTGTTTAAAACTCTCTCTCTTAGACAACTTTGACTTGTGAATTTCATCCAATTATAAAGCCCCTTTGAATAAAAATAATATCCATGTAAATCTCCCTAAATATCTCTAAGGAAATCTAATTTGTTTTATTCATTTAGGAATAAGAGTCTTGACAACAATCATCAAGCCTTAAAATTTTGTTTATTTTCTTATCCACTGGATTCTAAATCTTCAAGAATTCTAGTTCATAAGGTAAGTAAAGTCACACCCCTTAGACTACTCCTAAACTTAGTCCCACTTTTTACTGCAGAATGATGAAGGACAATCCTCAAGTGAACATCACGAAGATCATCATTCAAAGAGGTAGAGGGTTTAGGCAAATTAGTAGTAATAGTATTGTATTGCATGGTTCAACCTCATATGTTTTAGTAGATGTTAAAGCAGTAGGCAAGATAGATTGCAAGATAGCAATGTTTTCACCTAATTTAATTTTTTTTCTCTTGTTGTTACAAAATAATACTCTAGGTCTTGTGAGAGGATGACCAAATTATCAAGGGCCCTTCAATGTCTAGGGATCCAATTGAAGGTGCATTCACAACAAATAGAGCGGGCCGCAAGTCATTCACCCTTCTGGTCGTGAAAACTCTTGAGATATATTCTACTTACTCTAAAGAGATGAACAACATAGATGCCTTCTTAGTAACATGTTTTTTTTTGTTAGTAATGCAATAATTAGGCATGGATGATGTCCAAAATTGATCCTTAACTTAGCCTTTGTTGTAACTATGTTAAAAATAAGACATCCTAAATTAATGTCTACCAATTTTTCAAAATAAAAAATTAGAACCACCACTTTCTTTTTTACAATGAGTGAATTGATGGCATGCAACAAGTTGTAGACAATAAGTTAGAATAACATGAAGTACTTGACAGATAGATTCATAGCCAAAAAAGAACCTTTTGGCTAGTCCACAATTTTCAACTGATAATTGTGTTAACAAATTCATCATAATTGGGGTTAATATCATTTGGATAGAACTAAGCAAAATAGGGCTTCTTCGCTCTAAAATTCAATTAATTCTTGAAGCCAATACTAGTGAAAACTTGTCTCTCTACATAGTGCTTACTTGCTATGCCTTGTGTATAATATACCTTATCATCTAACACATACCAACACTGAAACTCTTGCCTATTAAGCTTTGTTTGGCAGTAATATGATCATGTTCTTAAATGGTTCTTTATCTCTTGTCCTGGCAATTTTGAATCTAGTTGCTTTCTTGTAGGACTAGAATGTAGTGGTTGTGAAAGATTGAGAACCACTCTCCTTTGTGATCCTAGGTTGATCTATAAATAGTGCCAAGCTTTGTGATCTTTACTTTGTTTTGATGGTATGCTTTAACTTTTGGTGCCATCACTCACTCTCAATTAATATCAGACTTCAAGATGATGATAAAATTTGTAAAAGATAGCAATTATCAAAGATCTTTTACCCATCATGAGGCGTTTGTCTCCATCAAAGACATAACTCTATTCCTTATTTAATCTCATATCCAAGTTGTGATCACATAATTAGTTGATACTTAATAGGTAGGCATTCTAATTTTCAACTTGAAGCACATTTTAAGTTTGGAAAGTCCTTCCACAATCAACACTTCTTTACCAATGACTTTACTCTTATGCCCATCGTCGAATGCCATAGTGCCATCTAAATAGATTTTTATATAATGTGCCAAGAATACGCACTATTGAAATATTAGTCATTACATGAGGTGGTGTGAAGTAATGTATGTGTAATTAAACACTTCAATTAATCTTCTTCGCTTAGAAAGGGGGTGACCATTATAATGCTAATAAGTACACATAGGACCTTTAATATTTGACATTATCAATTGAGTGCAAAAGTAAACCATTAACTAGAAGGATTCTAATCTCATACTTCTATAAAGAAAACAAAATTTGATTAATTTTGAGATAATAACATTTGTCTTTTCTTCCTCTAGCCTCTTTGAGAAATTCTATGATAGATATTTTACTTTGCTGTGAAGAAAATGATATGCTAAGCAATATTATGTTCTTCTTAAATTAAAATGCTTAAACAAACCTTCTTCAAAGTTTATGCTCTACAATTGTTCAATAGTGGTTAATAATTTGTAATCCGTGTGTCAGCATAAACCATAGCTGAAAAGGAATGACTTGTTCTTGGAGAGATGGTTCATATTGGCTTGACTTTGCCTCAATCTTTGTAGTGTACAGCTTGCTATTGAATTCTAGAGGCATTTCCTATTTGTCTTCAAACAACTGAGGTCTAGAATCATGAATTTTAGCATTTCCAACATTGGATGCATTGGATGATATTTTTTAGCACTTAATGTGTGCACACTCCACAATTACACATAAGATAATGACACAAGGGAAGTTATCACCCTAATTAAAAATTATAAATTTTTTATCATGTGATAACAAAATACTACTAGGTTTTGAAATATTTGATCAATTTAAAAAGTAAAAGGCAAAAGGAAAAAGCATGACATACAAAACTATAAGGTCAGGTGCACATGATAGGGTGGTGCATACCTTTGGTGGAATGCATGATAGCACAAGACCAATGGCTTAACATTATTAGATTTCAAAACATAAGTCATATTTACATGATAATTTTGGTATTTTTGCAAAAACTATAATATTTCATGCACAAATAATTCTCTCACAAGATGATACATTTATAGGTCCAAAACTTTTATCTCTAAAGGGCATAAAAATTAATTTTAGGTCACTCTCATAACATAGAAGATGACACCCCAACCATGCCACACTCCAATATGTTTGGGAGGATCTTGACAGAAAGAAGTGCAAATTTGAGGAGAACAAATGCTTAGGTTGAGAGATAAAGGATTCTTAACTATCTTTACGAAAGGAATGTTTAGCTCTTTTCGACTAACTCTAAAGCCTACACAACCCTTTAGAGGAGATTACTCACCAACCTAATTGCTTAGCTAGATCTATTCTAACTTAACTTGGTAGTTCTTCTAAGGGGTGAGCACTCTTAGAATCCTCTTGGAAAAGGTATTTAGTGGACTACTTATAGTTGGGCATGTTTTTGGTAGATCAATTTATCAAAGTAGGTAATAGGTTTGCATAAGGCTTTGGTGAGTGCTTGGATATTTTGATTGAGGAGAACATACTTTCTTGAGTGCTAACCATAGTTCTATAAGAGGTTAATATTACAAAAGAGTAATCAAATGAAATTTTATTGAAGATAAAACTTTCCAATACCTATATCCTTTATCTATTCTTCTCTTTTCAGAGTGAATTTGTAATGGTAGATAACCCCATATTTAGTTACAACTACGAATTATGGAATTGACCATTTAAGAGTTGAAGAATCAGATCTATCTTATGATGTAGTGGTTTTTCTAATATTTTGGGAGTCATGGAAGGCCATCTTTCTAGGTCACAGTGAGCCCCTACTGCTCTATGGCACCTCTTAAGTGGAATTTCTTCTTTTCATGCTTATTTACAAAAGAAAGGCCCTTCAGGAAGTGATAGACAATTCTTTGTCTAAAATAGAAGACAACTTTATGCATTAGCTACAAATTTGTGCCCTTTTTTCTTGAATCATCTTTACTGAATCCTCCTGCTTGTTAACTATCTACTCCCTATGTATTCAAAAGTTATTCCACATGTTGATGTTTTAACATTTGTTTATGTAAAAGTTGCATAGGCAGAATGCTTTAAAGGGTTTTTCTTGTTAGAAGTTCCCCAGTGTGTTAAATTTTGAATGCGAGCGTTTCATACGTAATTTGGAAATTAGAAAAAGACTTAATAACTTAAAATTGCACATAAACAAGAAAATGTCAATGTCTCATTAAACACTCATGTCTACTCTATTTATGCTTTTCTTTTTTTCACTTTTACGTATAAGTGATTTTTCATGTCCTCATGCACTATAACATCTTTGCTTATGTAGACACGTGGTAGATCAGATGGTTGTGTACCATGAAAAGATACAGAGAAACATAAACTAGACTCAAACAAAAGTCCATATTGTTGTTGTTAATTAATGCTAAGGGCAACCACCTGTTGATGTCAAACAATGTTATCTTTCCTATTCGCTCAAACGCTGCACGCTACTTGCCCTATATGTAAAGATGAGAATTCACATGGACAAGTGACATTTAGAAGAAAATAACTGGAGAGGGCACTACAATGGTTTCGTCGCATTTTGCCATCTATTAAGTATGTCATATGATTTGGAAACTAACACTATCTAGGTGGGCAAGGACTATTGCCAACATGCTGAAGGGTAAGCAATATTTGCACTTCTATAATGCATTGCATGAACAAGTTGCATAAATGTGTTTATTCATGTACCATGTATTGTGACAATACATGCATGTGATAACTACATTACTTGTTTTTTGTTGGAGTGTCTATAACAATGATTCTTCTACATGTATAGTGAGTCGCACTTAGGCATTCTTGACTGGCTCTTCTTGTTAATGGTAAGCACTGTAATGTAAATTGTTTGTGAGAGATATTAGTTGTAAATATAACTTTTTATTAATTAATAAAATTGATGTTTTCTTCATATTAGCATTTTCCTAGGTTCATTGTTAATGCTGTGCATGTGTCCATATGATAGCATTACGAAGTATTCTTTATGAGAGGTTATGAATAAGAAAAGCTTCTTAGTGCACAATTATTAAAACTAATTTGTGAGTCATAGATTCTTTAAATAGGCAATAAAGTATCAATGCAACATGCACACCGTATATTTGAATGATGAGTGTTATGCTATTTAGTATAAAGTTCTAAGAATAGATGTGTTTAGATATATCACTGGGGAATGAATTTGGACACTAACTTGAAGAAAGAAGTGGACACATATAGTCCACTCTTAGCTATTAATATCTTGCTTCATGATTACATTAAGTGTCCATGGTTCTTAGACATGAAACGATATGAATATCTTGTAGTAGGATGGTCAGTATTTTATAAGGGCATTAAGAACTAATATGTATGTTGATATGAGATAGGATTATAAGCCTAATGTGCTTTGCCTAAATGTACATAGAGTTATGTGTGCAATCAATAAGATACTTTTCTCCTTACACGTGATTAAAGCATTTTTCATATGCAATTAATATTCTATGAGATCGATACCCTTGGTTAGGGTAGTGAAAAATTGGAAAGGAGTTTCCAATGGACGTTAGTCTCATGAGGTAATATTGATTTGGCCATATGATTGAGCCAGTGTGTTTGTCTAAATCTATAATTGTTGCTCGATTAAAACAAAGCAAGAAAAAGGGCTATACCCCATTATATTCATGATTAGAGTGGTTCATGTGATCCTTTCACTTTATTTTAATTAGACCATGTTATTGGCTATAGGCCTAGAGTTACCCATATACTTTAAGCTATGTTCATTACCAATTAATGAAGAACTTAGAGTGTTATATACAAAAGGACAAGTTGAAAATATTTTTTAGGGGGCATAAATAATACTTGAGAAGTCTTGTGATTAAAATAATTTGGTTATAATTAAATTGGACTAACTTGGATTCCTATTATACTGGTTAATGAGATTATTAATTGCAAGCATAATGGATCTTTAATTTAATTACTTGGGGGCAAGACACATATGAACTTTAATTATTAATGTGATTAATAATTAGATATGGAATGGTATGGGCTAGATTAATTAATAGTTTGTGTAGAAGCCAATAGAGCCTTTTCCATGTGCCCTAGTTGTGTATAAATGAAAATAAGAATTTTACCTTGCATGGGATTGTGTACCTTGAAAATAAAAGGATTTGGAAGAGTCCAAATCAGATTTTATCACATAATTACAGCCAATTTTCGTGTGACCCTTCACAAGCAACAGAAAAACATTATCTAACCCCACTTTTGCATTTCTTTCTAGTCCAAATAGTCTGCACACACAAAGAGATTTGTGTGGGATCTTGATGAAGGTGTTCATGGGAGTTTTGTAAACTCTTATTCATGTGTCATCTAAGTAGACAAACTAGAGGCCTTGGCTTTAGTGTTGTGGCATGTGGTTTGCTTGTAAACTTCACCTCTTCATTGAGAATTTGATTCCAAGATGCAATTATTCATTCAACTTCATGAATGTTTTTATTATGCATGTAATTAGACGAAAATAGATTGTGTCTTGGATGAATATTTGAATGTGCTTATTATAATCATGTAATGTTTTAAAATTTAAATTTTGAGCACTAAACCTAGTGAAACCAACAGTGGTATTAGAGCTGCCATTTTTCTTGTATAATTACAGAGTTTAATGAAACTTTCTATGATTTATGGTAGTTCTTGTTTAAGGTTATGTGTAACCATGTGTTTGATACTTTTTTATGGTTGTAAAAATTGTTTTTTCATGGTTTGAATTGTGGGGAAGGAATGAAAATTGAATATTGAAAGTAAAGAAATTTAGTGCCACAGCTTACCATTAAGGCTCGTGGCTACAAAACGTGTTCTCGTGGCTGTGGAGGTGGCTCTAGAAGTTATGTGATACCTACAGCCCTTGTCACAACAAAAAGGTGTTTTTGCCTCGCAGTCTTCCTAGAGGTTGCGAGCTTGATGCTAGCAACCATGACTGTAGTTGCAACAGAGAAGTGTTCTCTATCAAAGATAGTTGTGTGGTGATGAAAAGGTCTTTAATTATCACGAGAACTCTTTCTTGGGCTGTACAGGGCTTCTAGAGGCTAAAAATTTGCTTTTACTCACATTTAAAACTTACAAAAGGGTTTTTCATAAATAAGAATTACGTATGAGATGCATAAGTCATAGAAGAGTCATTAAATAGATTTTTCAAATTATACATGTGGTGTATAATTCATTTTTGGATGTTATGGATTGCTTATGGAATAAGGGCATGTGTGGACATATTTTAATTTTTATTTTAGTTTTAATTTTTTTTATAGGTTAAAAGGGCATAACCCTAAGTTTATTTAATAGAAAAGAAATCATTTTTTCGTGGTATGCCATATGTACTTGTAAATAAAAGATCAAGAGTTGATGATTGCGTGGAGGCTAAGAGTTAGTGCTATTTGATGTTTCATAGCATGGTGAGCCCATGAATGATGGCCATGAAGAACAAGACCAAGCAAAGACTAAAATTTGAAGCTTTGTAATAGTACATGACCCCACACATATGTATACAATCTAATTGTTAGTTCTAATTATGTCTTGAAAGTCCATAATCATTCATGTTATTTATTTACTATATGTATGTAATTTATGTAATTTGATTACTGTAAAAAGCAAAATGTATATTACATGGATTGATAACTAACTCGCTTTAATATTAAAATGTAAGAGTGAAATAGTTTCATTATGATTGTTAAGCAAGCTAGGAGTTTTAGGTATAGTCCTAGCATGTGATATCATCACTTTCATAGGGTTACATTATAATGATGTATTTAAGACTGTAGATGTATTTGATGCGACATTTTAAGAATACTTCATCCTAAGAATCAAAAGAGTCATGAATGGGTTACAAATCTAATAAGTTGTCAGTTGTTAGGTGTGACTTAAGTGGACTTGCATTGCCACAAATGGTATACGTGAGGTTTCTTTGAGTCATGGGTTGAATTAAGATTGGACCACAAAAACTTTAGTAGGAGGACATTTGATTTAAAGTCTACATTCATTAGGTAACACATTTTACAACATAACAAAAATCTTGTTTATTTTTTTTAGTTAGATTATCTTGAATAATTTATGCTTTCTTTATGCTTATTGACACCATAATTTTGATTGAAACATAGATAGTCAATTGGTTTTGAATTTGAGTAGTGTTCTCATTATTGAAAGAATTAGAGGGATCTTGGAAGTTATCATCCAATATCATAAGAAATCGGCTGTCCTTGAGGTGTCTAGCCCCTTAGTTAGTGAGACTAAGGAGAGCATGTCCAAGAAAAGGAAACCTTGTATTCCAAATGCTAGTGGGAGGGGTGTGAGATCCAATACCAATGTTGGTACCATTGCAACAAAAAGAGGCACTAGAGGAGAAATTGCGCCAAGTGCCTCAATAGCTTGAAATATGGCACTTGAGGTGAGGAACTTTATGGAATATTGTATTCCAATAGTGTATTCTCTCTGTTTTGGATCTTGAATTTGAGCCCGTCATTCCACATTTTCAATTCAAATTAAGATTTGGTCAAGTGTAGATTGCTTGAGAAGCGATAACTGGTGATTAAGGTTGGTAGTCAGGCAAGTGTTGCAATCAGTCATGTTTTGGCCTTAATAGAGTATCTCTTATTATTAAACGGGTTTAATAATAAGGTTATGAATTCTTTTTTAGAGTAAATACATTCCATATTTATTATCATAATAAATTGGTTGGCACTAGTTTGTTAGAAATTATAAGCTCGTGATGAATGTTGTTTCAATAAACATGCAAGAGACAGACCAAATTTTGAGCATTTGTGGCACTTTAGATTGGGCCACACTCGAGAAGTGAGTAATAATAAGTTGGAGAAAGATAGGCTTATTGCTTATTAGGGAAAGAACCCTATCCTTGAAAGTCTTGCATCTTAGGCAAGATGGTCAAGAGTCCATTTGATGGATATATCGAGAGGGCTACATAGGTGTTGCTTCTAGTCCACACCCACATTCATGGGCCATTTAATGAAATGGGTGGGGAGAATTTCACTACTTCATAACCTTTTTCAATGACTATTCTTTGAATGATTATATGTATTTGATGATGTAAAAGCATGATCCTTGAAAAATTTCAAAGAATTCAAGGAGCAAGTAAAGAAATAAATTGGCAAGTATGTGAAAGTACTATGCTCGGATCGTAATGGCAATTACATTAGTACTAAGTTTGTTGAATTCCTCAAGAAAAATGGCATTTTATCGTAGTTTACATCATTGAATAAGAATTAAACTTTTTGGATATAGTTAGGTCTGTGATTATCTTCTTTGACTTTCCTATATCATTTTGGGACATGCCCTTCTAACTGTTGTGTACATATTGGATAGGATACCCTTTAAGTTTGTTTCTTTGTCCTTACATGATGTGGAGTAAGAAACTGATCTTGAAGTGTATCAAGATTGAGGGATGTTTGACTTACCTTAAGAAAAGTAAGATGGATAAGTTATTAGTTAGGGCTGTTATGGGGTGCTTTATTGGATATCCCAAAGATTCTATGAAATATGATTACCTACTTGATGAGCAAAGGAATGTTTTTGGTTATCAAGTGTTCCTTCTTAAAGAAGAGTTAGTTTTGAATCGTGGTGTAGACAAAATAACTGTCCTCAAGGAAGTTAAGCATGAGCAACATATTGAAGAGCCTGTACGCCAAGCACCTATTCAAGAATCATCTTGTATAGCACAAGTATTGTGACAATTGGGTAGAAGCTCTCATGCACCTGGGAGATATAGTTATGTCCCAAAGAATTGATAAGAGTTGGTCATTATGAGAGATAATAATCATGGAGATGATCCTACTACCTTCGATTAAATAATATTGGACAAAGACTGTGCCAAGTGGTAAGAGGCTATGCAATTTGAGATAGATTCGATGCATTCAGAACAAGTATGAATCTTAGTGGATCCACTCAAGGGAATAATTGCCATTAGTTGTAAGTAGGTCTACAGAAGGAAGATAAGTTGGCAAGGTAAAGACTCATGGTGAAAGGTTATAGTGAAAAATAAGGAATTGACTAGGAGAAGATCTTTTTGTAGTAGTTATGATCAAATCTATTTGGATACACCTTGTGATAGTCACACTTTGACTATGAGATTTGAGAGACGGATGTTAAAACTACTTTCTTCAATAGGTTTCCTAAGGAGGATATCTATATGGTGCAATCTCATGGCTTTGAAATCCAAGGCAAATATCATAAAGTATGCAAGCCTAAGGGGTCTATTTATGGCCTTAAACGAGCATTGACGAATTAGAATCTTTGTTTTAATGGTGTATTCAACCATTTTGCTTCATCAAGAACAAGAATAAATTATATATCTACAAGAAGGTTAGTGAGAGTGCCATTCCATTCCTAATACTATATGTGGATAGCATATTATAGATAGAGAAAAAAGTTGGGATGCTTACCTCAATCAAAAATTGGTTATTTAGTACATTCTCTATGAAAGACTTGGTAGAGGTAACCTACATCTTAGGCATTCACATCGATAGAGATAAAGTAAAAAAAATAATAGATCTCTTCCAAGCCTAGTACATGGATAAAATTCTGAAGAAATTCGATGGAAGTCTGTAAGAGTGGATTGTTACTACTCAAACATGGCATCCATCTCTAAAAGTCCATATATCAATAGACGGACAGTGAAAGGAGGAGAATAGAAGCTGTTCTATATGCTTTCAGTGGTTGAAGCATGATGTATGCAATATTATGTATGAGCCTAGATATCACCTGAGTTGTAAGAGTTACAAGCAAGTTTTAAGTGAATCCTAGCAAAGAACATTGAAATGTTGTCAAGTGTATTATTAAGTATTTGAAAAGGACTAAGAATATAATACTTGTGTATGAAAATAGAGAACTAAGAGTTGACGAGTGCTTTGATTTTGACATTTAGTTAGATGTTGAAGATAGAAAGTTCATTGCTAGATACGTTTGCACCATCAATGAAGGAATAGTTAGATGAATGAGTTTTAAATAGAGTACAATTGTAGATTTCACCATTGAGATTAAGTATATTGCAATGTGTGATGTTGCGAAGGAGGATATTTGGATTAAGAAGTTCATCATAGAGCTTTAGATAGTTTTTGATGTGGAATAACCTGCCACTTTATTATGATAACAATGATGTGATTGCACCCACAAAGGAACCAAGGTTTTATTAGAAATCCAAACATATTGAGAGGTGTTATCTTGTTATTTGAGACATCATTGGAAGTAGAGACATCATCATATAGAAAATAACTTTAGCAACTAATGTTACTAACCTACTTACCAAGTTGATAAGATAAGTGTAGTTGAATTTCCATTTTAAAAAGATGGATATTAGATACCATAGTTACATACCTTAGGATTATTGGCATTAGAGTATGAGTGGGAGATTGTTAATGACATTCCCTCTAACGTCAATTGTTTGTGAGGGATATTTCTTGTAAAAGTAAATTTTGACTAATTAATAATATCTTGATATTTTATTCATTTAAATATTCAGGCACTTTCATAATACATATAAATCTTCTTGTGGTGCAAAATTGTGCATGTACCTATACGTTTTGTTAAGAAGACTTATTCATAAGAAGTTAATATGGATACAAGACTTCTTAGTAAACAATAATTAAAACTTTTTCCCAAGTTATAGATTCTTTGAATGGGCATTAGAGTATTGATACTACTTGAATACTATGTGTTTATATGATGAATGTTATATCATTCCGTGTGAAATACTGAGAACATATGTGTATGGATACGTTATTGAAGAACGAATAGTCAAACACTAGCTTGAGGAATAATGGAGACACATGGAGTCACTCTCAGCTATCAATGTCTTACTTTGAGATCATGTTAAGAACAAGTAGACCTCAAACTTGAGACAACATATGTATGATGGGCACATGATGGCTAGCATGCCATTAGGGCATTACGAACTAGGACCTATCTTATTATATGAAAAGGTTATAAATCCAATGTGTCATTATTTGAATGGGTATTGAGGTATGTCTGTGATGAATAAAGGAATTGCTTCCTTGCAAGTGATTAGGGCATTTATCTTATGCAGTCAATATTCTAAGAGATATGTAGCACTGGCCATGGTAGTAGAAAATCAGAAAGGAGATTCCAATTGACTTAGTCTCATGAGGTAATATTAATCTAGTCATCTGATCAAGCTAGTGAGTTTGTCTTAATTCATAACTCTCTCTCGATCACAACAAAGTATTAAGATAAAGGGCCTATACTACATGGTATTTATGATCGATAAGGTTCATGTGGTTGATTTATTTCTTTTGGCTATAATATGGGTTGTAAGTCAGGCTTTATCCATATCCTTGAAGTTATACGTGTTGCCATTTAAGGATAAATTTAGATATTCAAACACAAAAGGATATAAAAATGAAAAGTTTTTAATATTGGTTTGGGGACTTACATGAGGATTAAGAAGTCTCGTGGAGAAATTAATTTTGTCACAATTCGATTTGACCAAATCAGATTCCTATTATATTTGTTTCTAATAATATCATCAATAAGAAATATAAGCCTTTAATTTAATTAATGATGAATTATCAAATTATAAGACAACAAACATATGGATTTTTAATATTAATGTGATTAATATTTAGATATGGAATGGGGTGGATTTGAATTAATTTAAGGTCTATGTGGAAGCCTATTCCATATGCCCTAGTTGTGTATATATGGAAATAAGAATCCTACTTTGCATAGGACTGTGTGTCTTGGAAATAAAAGATTTGAAAGTCCAAACCTAATTTTATCTCATAATCATAGCTAATTTTTGTGTGCCGCTTCCCAATAAAGAGAAGAAACATCCTCAAATCCCACTTTTGTGTTTCTATTGTCTAGAAAGTCCCCACACACAAAGGCATTTGCATGGGATCTTGATGAAGGAATTCGTGGGATTTTTAGAGATGCTTGTTCATGTTTCATGTACGTGGACAAACTAAAGGTTGTGACTTAAGCACTATAGCTTGTGAATTATATGTGTTCTTCATCTAGAATTTGATTCCAAGAGGTAATTATTTATACAACTTTCTAAATATTTATTATGCGTGTTATAAGATGAAAATAGATTAGGCTTTGGGTTTATATTTAGTCACATTTATTTTGACCATACAATATTTTAAAAGTTAGGGTGAATAACATCTACATCCCTTGAGGTTAGGTCTAATTACATTTATCCCTCTGTACTTTGAGAAATTACTAAAACCCCCTCTAGAACTTAAAAATATGACAAAGGGTCACTAATTAGACCAAATGACCTTGATGCCTTTATGTTTTCGATAGGAAAAAAAATCAAAAACTATAAAATAAAAAGAAAAATATGAGATAACAAAAATGCCTTGCATGTACTTGTATCAGATGACAATTACCACTAAGGGTATTTTCATCCATTAATTTGGTCAAACTTACAACTAATTTGGTTGAAGGGTATTTTTGGTACTTCATCCAAATTTTCTACTAAATCGCTAGAAAGGGGTGCTTTTTGAAAGCCATTGAATTCATGAGGGGAGTTTTGGTAGTTTCGCGAACAAGAGGGGGTTGGATGTAATTAGACTTAACTTTGAAGGGTGCAGATGTAATTCACCCTAAAATTTAAATTTTGCACTTCAATCCTAGTGAAACCCAACAATGGTATAAAAGCCACCGTTTTACTTGTATAATCATGAAGTTTAGTGAATTGTTCTATGATTTATTGCAGTTCTCATTTAAGATATGTTTAACTGTGTATTTTATACTTGTATATTGTTGTGAATATTATTTTTGAATGGTTTTGAATTCTGGGAAAGGCATAAAAATTGAAACTTGAAAGTCAAGAAAATCATGCAGCCTACTACAAGGCTCACTTTGTGAGAAGTGTTCTTGTGGCTGTAGGGCACACAGTCATGGAAGGGGCTGCGGGATTTATGTAAAATTCATGGCCAAGGTTGGCGGCCATAGCTGTCACCATGATAGAAAGATGTTTTTGTTGTGAACTACCTCATTGGTGTAGGCAAGTTGCTTGTGGCTACAGTCATAGCTGCAGCAAAGAAGTGTTCTCTATTGTGACTAGTTGTGCCATTGTGGGAAGGTGGTTCATGTCACATAAACTCTTCACTCAACGGCGTAAGGCTTGCAAAGGCTAAAAATTTGTTTTCTAAAACTTAGGGAAAGGGTTTTACATAAATAAGAATTAAGGCATAAGGTGTGTAAGTCTCAAAAAAGTCATTAAATAGATTTACTGAATTATACATGTGATATATAATGATCAAATCAAAATCAACCTTAGTGTTTCATGCTCTTGGAGATTGTGATAGACCATAAGTATAGATGTCATGGATAGATTATGAGCTTAGGAAATGTATGGATGGAATTTAATTTTGGTTTTAGTTTTTGATTTTTGTGGGCGTATAATTATTGTCATGAGTTATAAGGGCATAACCCCAAGTTTATTTAATAGAATAGAAATTATTTTTTTATTGTGTGCTATGTGTTCTTGTAAATGGAAGATCAAGAGTTGATGATCATTTAGAGTCCAAAAGTTGGTGCCATTTGATGTTCTTCAGGCACGGTGAGTCCATGAGTGAAGGTCATGAAGACCAAGACCAAGCGAAGACAAAAATTTGAAGCTTTTTAATAGTATAGTGCCTCGCACATGTGCAGGAGCTATTTGTTAGCTCTAATTGGATCTAGAAAGTTCATAATCCTCCACGTTACTTATTTACTACATGTATGAGATATGTGTATGTAAATTGATTAATGTGTAAAGTGAAACATGTTATATGGACTGAAAACTTTTTCACTTTAATATTAAGTTGTAATAGTGAAATAGTTTCATTGTGGCCCTCAACCAAGCTCAAAGTCCTAGAAATAATCTTAGCATGTTTTATCATCACATTTGTGGGGTCACACTGCGATGGCATATTTAGGATTGTGGTTGCATTTAATGCGACATTTGAAGAATATTTCATCTTAAGAACTAAAAAGATCATGGATGGAGTTACAAATTTAGTGTGTTATCAGTTAGTTGGCGCGGCTTAAAAGGACTTGTGATGCTAAGAACTATATGCGTGATGTTTTGTTGAGTTAGTGGTTGAATTAATTTAGAGTGTGCATAAAATGTGTTGGCAAGAGTTGCCACTTATTGAGCATAGTATGCCAAGAGCTGCATGCCTAAAGTGTGTTATGCCTAGTAAAAAACCTAGTCACCCTCTAGGAAATTTTACCAAAAGAATTTCCATTTTCTACCTGAGGGAGTGTATAATTCAGAACATCTAGTAAGAGGAAGTTTGATTTAAAGTTCATAATCATTTGGTAACACATTTTACCATTTTTTGTAATTATATTATCTTGAATAATGTACACTTTCTTTATATTGATTGACATCATAATGTTGATTGGGACTAAGATGGTCAATTAATTTCAAAATTCAAGAATTGTCCTTAAACTTGATAAAATTGGCAGGATCTTTTAAGTTATCAGCTCATTCCATGAGAAAGAGGTTATCCTTGAGGCGTCTTTCTCCTCAGTTAGTAAGACTAAGAGTGGCAAGACTGAAGAAAAGGAACCTTCTATTCCCAAGTCTAGTGGGAGGGGTGTGAGATCTTATGCCCGTGTTAGCAAAGGAAAGTATTTCCACTACAACAAAAGGGGTATTGGAGAAGAAATTGCATCAAGTGCCTTGATGGCCTCAAATATGGTATTGGAGGTGAGAAACTTTATGCTTATAAACATCTCATTTATTGATGTATCCTCTACATCTTGAATCTTATAGTCGGGCACATCCTACACATTTATAGTTCAAGTTTTGGTTTGGTCAAGTGTAGATCCATTGAGAAACTAGAAGTGACAATTAAGGTTAGCAGTGAGGTTAGTGTCACAACTACTGTAATTAGCACAACTTCAATAAAGTTGTCATTTGATCATATTTTGGCTTTAAGAAATTGTCTCTTGTTGCCGAATAAATTTAAGAATATTTTATTTGTATCTTTACCATTAAAAGAATATCATGAATTTACTTTTAGAGGTAATATGTGCCATATTTGCTATCACGATAAACTAGTTGGCATTAGCTCATTGATAAATGGCTTTTTACTATCTGAATTTGGATGATAAGTCTGTGATGAATGCTGTTTCTAATAAGCATTTAAAGGATTGATTAAATTCTAACAATTTGTAGTATTTTAGATTGGGTCATCCTAGAGAAGCAACAATTAGAAAGAAGAAGATGGACTTATTAGGCTATTGGAAAAGGAATCCTATTCGACTTACGATCCTTACATCTTAGGTAACAGTGTTGTAACTAGTCCACACTGACGTTCGAAAGTCATTTAATGAAATGGTTGGGGGAGAATTCATTACTTCACAACGTTTACCAAGGATTATTTTAGGTATAGTTATGTGCACTTGATGAATTATAAGCACCAATCCTTTAAAAGGTGTAAAGAATGCAAGGTGCTAGTATAGAAATGAACTGGAAAGCATGTGAAAGAAATACCATTGGATCATTATAGCAAATGCATGAGTGCTAAGTTCATTGAATTTCTCTAGGAAAATGGTATTGCACCACAGTAAACATCACTAAAACCTCCTCAACTGAATGGGAATCAAACTATATTAGATATAGTTTGGTCTATGATTAGCTTTACCAACTTTTGATATCATTATAGGGATATGGCCTTGTAACTGTCATGAACACCTCAAATAAAATGACCTCTAAGTCTTTTCCTTTGACTTTGCATGATATGTGGAGTGGGAAGGAGTCGAGCTTGAAGCAAATAAGGATTTGTGGATGTTTAGTTTATCTTAAGAAGAGTAAGACAAATGAGTTAGAGATAAGGGTAGTTATAGTTTGCTTTCTTAGGTGTCCTAAGGACTTTATGGGATATGAATTGTACCCATCTAATGACTAAAGGATTGTTTTAGTTTTCAAGTACACTTTCTCAGAGAAAAGTTCCTTCTAGAAGATGGTGCAACTAGAACTTTTGTGTTCAAAGAAGTTGTGCATGTGCAACAGAGTGAAAAGTTTGTGTGGCAAGCTCCCACTAAAGAAATATGGTTATATCTTGAAGAACATACAAGAGCCGTTTGGTATGAGAAATAATTTTTATGGAGATGATCCTACTACCTACAATCATGTAATGTCAAGTTGAGACTCTACCAATTGGAGAAAGGATATTTCCACTTACTTGGATTATGATATTTGACAGATAGATGTTAAAATTGCTTTCTTCAACGTGTTTCTTGAGGAATATATCTATATGGAGTGGGTTAAGGTTTTGAAGCCCAAGGCAAATCTCAAATGGTTTGCAAGCCTAAGAGTTCAATTTATGGCCTTAAGTAAGTATTGCTTGATGGTATAGTTTAATCATTGAACTTCATTAAGAATGAGAAGGGGTTAAGAATGAGGAGGGGCCATGCATCTACAAGAAGGTTGGTGGGAGTGCCATTACATTCATTGTACTATATGTGCATGACATACTATTGATAGAGAATAATGTTGGGATGCTTACCTCAATCAAAACCTGCTTATCCAGTACGTTTTCTATGAATAACTTGATAGAAGCAACCTATATTTTGCACATTCACATTGATAGGCATAGAACAAAAAGATTAATGGGTTTTTCCTAAGCTTTGTATATAGATAAAATTTTAAAGAGATTTAAGAAGGAAGCCTTTGAGTGAGGATTGCTATCATTTAAGCATAGCATCCATCTCTCAAAATCCATGTGCTTAGAGACAAATGATGAGAAGAGGAGAATCGAAGTTGTTCCATATGTTTTGGGAGGTTGAAAGCTTGATACATGTAATACTATGTACAAGGTGAGATATCACCTATGCCCTAAGTGTTAAGATTTCAAGCAAATCTTGATAGAGAGAATTGGAATGTCGATATGCGTATTCTCAGGTACATGAAAAGAACTAATGACATGGTATTTGTATATAGAGATGCAGAACAAAGAATAGATATGTACACCAGTTTTAACATTTAGTTAAATGTTGATAATGAAAAGTCTATTTTTAGATACATTTTCACCCTCAATGGAAATGTAGTGAGTTAAAAGAGTTTCAAACACAATACAAATGCATATTCTATTGAGGTTGAGTACAGTGCAATATGTGATATTGTGAAGAAGGTTGTTTGGATTAACAAGTTCATCATAAAGCTTTAGGTAGTTCCAAATGTGGATCGGATACTGCCACTTTATTATGATAATAACAGTGTAATTGTGTAGGCAAAAGAACCAAGGTCTTCTTAGAAATATAAACATATTGAGAGGCATTATCACATTATTCAAGAAATTATTGTTAGAGGCAACATTGCCATGTAAAATAAATAGTTTTAGTAGATAATGTTGCTAGCCCACTTACCAAGTCGATGAAACAAGTGCAGCTAGATTTCCATCTTTAGTAAATGGGTATTAGATACTATAACAATTGATAACAGGATTGTTGACATTAAAGTGTAAGTGGGAGATTGTTAGTAATATGCTCTCTAACGCTAATTGCTTGTGAGAGATATTAGTTGTAAATATAATTTTTGACTAATTTCTATAATATGGATGTTTTCTTCATATCAATATTTTGGTAGTTTCATCATGAATGAAAATTTTGTTGTGGTTTAAAGTTGCGGATGTGCCAATGTGATTGCGTCAAAAAGACTTATTCATAAAGGGTTATGAATATGGCTTGAACATCGTGTGCTTATATAGTGAGTTTCATGTCATTTAATATGAAATATTGAGAACACGTATGTGGATACGTTATTGGAGAATGAGTAATTAAATATTGACTCGAAGAACAAAGCATACACATGGAGTCACTTTAAGTTTTCAATGTCTTGCTTTGTGATCATGTTAAGTACACATGGGCATTAAACTTGAGATGAAATAGATATCTTTTGCTAATAATGGTCTGAATGCCATTAGTGCATTATGAACCAATATATATCTTGGTATGAGATAGGGCTATGAGCCAAATGTACTGTTTCCTAAATATGTATAGAGATATGTGTGTAACCAATAGATACCTTGGGCTTGGGTTATAGAAAATCAGAAAGGAGTCTCTAATGGATGTTAGCCTCATGAGGTAATATTAATTTAATCACATAATCAAGCTAGTGATTTTGACTAAATATATGGCTCTTACTCAATGTAGAAAAAGTAAGACAAAAGTCTTATAGCATGATATTCATGATCGAGAGAGTTTCTGTGATCCATTCACTTCATCTTAACTAGGCTATGGTATAGGCCGTAGGCTAGACTGTACTCATGTACTTCTAACTTGCTAATTAAAGATGAATTTAAAGAGTCATACACAAAATGATGGAATAATAAAAATTCGATAATAATGGCTTGGGCACTTAAATGAGACTTGAGAAGTTTTGTGGTAAAATTAGTTTTGTCGATATTAAATTGGACCAAATGGTATTCTTGTTATGTTTAATAATGATGAGATTATCAACTAGAAATATAATGTATCTTAAATTTAATTAATAGAGATTAATAATTTACACATATGTGCTGTAATTATTAATGAGATTAATAATTATATGGAATGGGATGGGCTTGATCTAATTAAAGGTCCATGTGGAAACCCTTAAAACCCAATCCATGCACCCAAAGTTGTATATATATGGAAATAAGAATCCTATCTTACAAAGGATTGTATGTTTTGAAAATAAAAGATCTTGAGAAAGTCCAAATCAGATTTTATCACATAATTTTGGCCAATTTTTATGTGCTCCTTCCCAAGTAAGAGAAAAAAAATCCTCCAAAACCCTTTTGCATTTCTCTTTTATCTGAAAAGTTTCCACACACGAAGGTATTTGTTCAAGATCCTAATGAAGGTATTCGTGAGAGTTTTGGACATGTTTATTTAGGTTTCATTTGTGTGAACAAAACTATAAATTACGGCTCGAGTGCTGTGACTTGTGGATTGCTTGTATGCTTCACCTAAAATTTGATTTCAAGAGGTAATTATTCGTACAACTTCCTAAATATTTTGTTATACATGTTGTCTAAGAAAACCTAATTGGATTTTTAAATTTCACACCACAAACTCGGCAAAACCCAACACTTCTACCAAGGTGAATAACCATGACTTTTGCCATCACCCATAATGGGCGATGCATCTAACACTCCTATTGTGATTACATCATCCAATAAGGAAGGTATCCAGCACATGCATGACCATAGCTTGAGCTCCACCCTATATTTGAGAGGCACGTAAGAGGCGACATTCAAGTAGCAAGCCCTGAGCTTGGGGCTGCATGCTAATCCAAATGAACTTTTGAAAGTATTGCACAATGACCTTGTCTCTACCTAGTCTACGATTTGCCCAAATGCATTAGTTTGCTAATCGCTTTCTTCCATTGTTTTCTGACGTTTTTTTGTACTATATGCAAATACTTCAAACTTGTGTCACACTTCTCATCATAAAAATTGTGTACAACTTGTAACTGTATGATTCATGGTCCACTATGGGTAGCAAAGTGGAAAAAATACCATTATTGCATATTTTTGTTGGTGTTGCTAACAAAAGCTAGTTGAGATACTTCACTGCTTCTAAATGCATCTATGGTAATAAAAATAATAAAAACCAGTAACTGTGTCACTCGATTCAAATTTTTATAATTTATAAAATTATGGTTTTTAAATTATAAAATGCCATTAAATTTTAAAACATTAAATATTAGAATGGAAGAGAAATATTAAAGAATAGAAGCATAAAAAAATTAAAATATCTGTGTAATTTTACAATGTGCAACCAAAGACTCAAACACTAAAGAATAAAAATAATAAAAACTAGTCATAACAATATAGCATAGATATAAAGAATATACAGAAATCAGAAAATAAGAAACACTAAAAAGAATTTGAAAAGATAGAAAATTTAAGGGAAAACAAACAAAATAATGAAGTAAAGTAAAACAAAAAGTAGGATGTTATGAAAAAAAACTAATTGGAGATAACTGTGTATTTTTAAAATATGAAATTAAAAAGTCTTACTTCCATAAGTAATGAACAAGGACATCCAATAATACAATTTGTACTGATGAAAAGGAGATGGAAAATGAAGTTGAAACTAAGAAGAGACATCAATACATCAAACTTTAAAAGTGAATATCTCTTAATCGGACTGTAAACCCAACATTTAAGGATGCATAGATCATTAAGTTAGCTTTCCAGAAAATAAAAGTATTTTGATTGTATACATGGATAATAAGTGAGCATTTCCTTCAATATCGACATTGGGACTCTATTTTCGAGTACCTCTCACTCGAAGGTATCCCAGTATTTATAACTTGGAGGTCATAGAAAACAAGGTTGTTGACATGAAGAAAGGGTGTCTTCGACACTGAAATCAAGGTATTTAGGGTTATTGATATTTCTTGTTTTATTCATTTGATATGGACTAGATACCTTTGGCCTAGTTATTACAAGACTCACCTAACTCATAATTTGTGCTAACTCTTTAGTTACTTTTGGGATTTTTGAATCAAGTGTTAATAGAATTTTTAATCTGAAAATTGTGAGATCTAATTAATTGTCTTTGTATGCAAGTGTTCTACGGCATGTCCAATCGAGAAGATAATTGCTTACTACAACTTTTAGTTGCCTTTATTTCACTGCACCACCATTTTTAATTTGCCTTTCCAAATTAAGCTACCTTATGAACGACTTCTACTCAATTTTTTGAGGACTTTGAAGCTTCTTAAAAATATGTTACCTACTAACTAGGGGTGCGCATCTACAAATATTAACCTTAATGTAAAAAGGTGACAATGACCAAGTGATGAGTATACTTGGTATTCTAAATCTAAGTTGGGAAGTAGGGAAATCAGAGGTCTATAAAAATTATTCAATCTCAAGTAAAAAGGGTCTTGACAACTTGAAGAAAATTATAAGAGCTCTAAAATCTAAGTACATGGAGAAAGAATAGTGAAATCACGAATCCCAAAACCTAATGTTCCTTGATGAATACTATACACTAGAAGTCAGATGAGTCTCATATGTCTTTGTCAAGAATGGGTAGCCCTTGGTGAATTACTCGAAAGCTAGGCATAAAATTTATGATCCTTTAACTTCAAAGAATGAAGGTACATGAACACATAAACATGGAAATTTTTACAAAGTAGACACTCAAGTCAATTTAAAATTTGATTACTTCAGAATTTAATTATAATCATATCTTTTTACAAGCCTCCAAGATTAAAATGTTTGACTAAATTCCAAGATCCAACACATTATTTATCATCATATTATTTTAAGGTATTTATTTTCTTATTTGTTTCGCTAAGAACTAGTGGAAATTCAAATGTGTGCCTGTAATAAATTTATAAAATAAACTTATTTTTGCCTCAATTTTGACTATAAAAAATGCTAATGTCCCAATATTTTTACATGCTTTTAGGCTAGATTTCACATGTTTTTTAAACAAGTTATAGTTATTTTTCAATATCACCTTTTTGACATTCAGATGCAATAGTTTGGCAGATGTAATTGATATAATAGTGTTAAAAGCAAAGAAGAAGGTGATGTACAAATTTCTTGATGATGAAATACAAGTCAAATGTAGGAGGAACAAAAATGAAGTTAAGATTGAGTTGTGGCAACAAAAGACTTAAATTTGAAAGCTACTATCTTTAAATCACATTGTTAGGTGAAACCTAATTTTTGAGGAGATGTATAGCAACAAGTTATCTTTCTAATGACTCAAATGATAGATTAATCAGATATCTAGATCGAATGTTAAGAGAACTAGAAAGTTGATGGAAAAAGTACATGATAGTCGTTAAAGGGCACAACCTTGATTGGCATCTTTGGTGTAATTGTGGCCATCACCACGACTGCAAACTATCAAGCTTGATCATGGCCAGACTGATCCACTATACCAAATTGAATTGTAGTTTGGGTGGCTTTCCGAGAGTCTTTGCCTATAAACAAGACTTCCTTTTGCCATTTTTGATGAGTTTTTGTAGCCACACATGAAGGTGCCTTTTTTGAATCAAAACTTCTCGTGCTCAAAAATTTTTCCAATTTAGCATTGCAATGCAATATATAAAGACATCCAATTAGAGTATCATAGAAGAACTATTGTTCTGCAAATCGTGGAAAATAATTGAGTTATCTTGTATGTGGTCACCTAAGGTGCATCTAGTAAAGAAGATATCCACTTTTTTAATTTTTTGGCCATCTATAATTTACAACACTATTGTTTCTAACTTCCATCCATCTTTTCAAACTATAATGGCCTAAACATGACTCCATTTGATTCTTATAAGCCTTTGGGCCCCTTAAATTGATGAGTTTTACTAAGTGAGGTATAGAGTATGAATAGAATAGAATTTTTGTTTATTTTTAGTTTCTTTTGTAGACTTAGTATGTCTCCATCTTTTAGACTGACCTAACTAATAAATCAATTTGTAACTTGATAGACATTTATTAGCAATTCCACAGACACTTCCAATGGATATGGTACTCTTATTAGTTCAAAGAAAACAATTGATCCTGTGTACTTGCAAGCAATGTAATTTCTAGTGGCTTGAAGTTGTCAAGTTTGTTTGGTGTATTATCAATAGAAATTTACGGTTTTTATGTACATGTTTCTTGATTACTATAATTTGATACCATGTACATGTGGTTAATGTAATAGTAGGAAAATATGCATCAAGTTTTTGGTTCTATCATCAAAGATTGAAGATTAAGCATTTATCTTTTTATTTTCTACTTTAGATGCTTGTTTTTTTCATTTTTTTTTTTGTTTTTAGTTGATGTGAAAATCTCTCAGTACTAGATAGTTTGATTTTTGATAGTAAATCTCTAATGCTTTCTTGATGCTATGGGATTACTTTATTGCTTTCTAGAATTTGAACCGCTATATGAGACATGGAAGCGCTTCAAGAATTGACTTAGGAAATGTCTTCAACATGGGTATCAAAATTAGTTTCAAATTCAAATATTTTGTAATAGAACTAATGAGCAAATGAAGATCCATTATCAATGCCATCTCGATGGAAGTAAATGGAAGCAAATAATTAGCATTGTCTTATTGATAGAGTAACACAATGAGAGTGTAGAAATTGGTGAAATGAACCAAATGACAACTTTGTCGGCTGAGATTTCAGCTCTATCTAATAGAATTGCAGTGTTGACAACTGAGGATCCTAATAGTCAAGTTATGAAGAAATGGAAAACAATGTTGTTGATGATGGCATGAACAATGTTGAACATGCTCATTAGACAATAACTATTGTGTGAATTTTGGTGGCAATTTTCAAGTCATTATCATCTAAACCATAGGTAAACCATAGGAACCTTGAAAATTTTCTCAATACAAAGTTGATAAATGTACTTCAACTATCTTTTGATAGTTAATAGTATTCCCAAAGAAGAAGCCACCGCTGGAAGATTTGTTAAGTTTATTTGTTATTGAATCAAAGTGATAGATATAAAGGGTTGGATAAGGATAGAAATTATGGAATTACAAATAAAAAGTTTGGGAATGACATTGCTAAATGTGAGAGTAATGATACATTCTATTAAGGTACAAATAAGGCAAATAGCTAATAAGATGAAGAAGAAAAGTACTGGCACACTTTCTCATTGACACTGTACCTAACCTATAGTAATGCTATTTCCCCAATGAAGATTTCAATTCTTGGCCAAATTCTCTCAATGGAAAATAATTATTGACATAAAAGAAAGACCGTGAGGGTTGTATTTTTTTTCTTGATTATTTACCTATTCTTAGATCCCACCCTCCATTTCCTCAAAGGTTCATGATGAAAAATTCAAGTGTCGAACCTTCTAACAAAGATGAGGTGTAAGGAAAAGGGATTCAACGCCATCCAACCTTAGAAAAGGCAATTAAATAAGAGATGCAATAAAAGATGAAGGATTCAGACTACTTCATGATACCATGTAATATTTTGAGAGAAAGCCTTATGTAAATGAGGGTCAAGCAATAACTTGATGGCAAACCATTCTGTTGCACATCTAAAAGAAGTAGTGAAAGATGTCTTTGTAAGAATTGAGATAGATGTTATCCCAATGGGTTCTTTGGTCTACGAGATGAAAGAAATAACAAGATTTCACTAATTTTAGGACATCCATTCTTTGAAATTGAAGGTGCTTGGATAGATGTCAAAAAAGATGAATTAAAACTATGGCTCAAGAAAAGTAAAATTAGCATCATAATGGTTATGGAAGGGCATGGCTAACTATCTACTTTTCTTAATTACTTGATGGAGGAACTTCATGTGGATAATCACCCTTTAGAAAAGAGGGTATTAGATTAGATGGGAGATTAAATTAAGTGTAAAGTGTTTAGCTCCTAAACCTTCAAGGAGAGACAAGTACCACATGCAAAATAGAAAAGGATGGCTTTGGTGACTACTATTCAAAATAAAACAATTACAAAATCTAAATTTAACAAGTTTCTTCAAGCAAACAAGTTACATCATGTGCTTGTTGGGAGGTGACCTAATGTTTCTATTCTCGTTTTCATGTTTTATAGCCTAATTTTTATCTGATTGTTTGTATCTTGCTTATGTTTTGTGATTTGTTTTGTATGTTTTTAAAGTTGGTAGCTCATATCCCAACCTTTTAGATGTCAATGCACTTAATTTGATGGATAAAATGGACTAACATGTTTAATTTTGTAGGCGATGTACACACGCATGTTTTTTTGACACCCTTAGATGATTGGGTTAAAGATAAAGTACGAGATGATAACTACTCTCGTCTCCTGAGTCCTTTCCATTTGAGCTTTCTTGTTTTGAGCTCATCAAAGACATTGTGAGATTTAAGTGCACAGGTGAGGAAAATTTTTACTTGGACAGGTTAGAGTGTTTTCTCTCTTACTCTTGATGCTTTGATTTTAATATATTTAAGGGTGGATGAGGGAATGGGATGGATCATAATTATTTTTGCCATCCATGTTTTGCAACAATGATGATGGATATTGAATGTTGGATAGCTTTTATTGGCATGATTGTACATCTAATTTATTATATCATATTTGGAGTTGGAATTGTGACATTCAAGAATCCTTTATAAGGTTTGGCTGATGTATCAATAATAATGGATGGTAGAGTATTATTTAACTCATATAATTCTTTGACATCACCCTTGAGTCCCTTGTCGAGTCTTAATATTTGAAGGCAGACAATCATCCTTAATTATAATGGTTTTTTCGAACCCACAATTACCTAATTTTTGATAGCCTTAATACTTTTGACCCACCAAAATTAGGCAAAGTTGTCTATGCCTGAGTGAAGAAATTAAGAGGAGGTGTGAGGAAGGAGACGCAGGAGAAGAAGGCTGATATGATAAAGAAAGAGGAAAGATAAAATTGCAAACTTGGTCCCACTAGATCAGGTCATTCAATTTTATTTCCAACGATTTCTACAGTTTCCATTTTAGTCCTTCTCTATTTAGGGTTATTACATCTAGTTCAATTTTAATTCATTTTGATCCTACAATTTTCCAGCCACTAAAATAGATGAAAATTGAGGAAACATTGAGTGAATGCCATGAACCGTTATTTCAAAAATTTTGGGAAAAAATTGAAATTCTAATTTATTACTATTTTTATTTAAAATTTTAATTTTTTTTAAATTTATAGAATTAATATTTAATAAAATAAACATTTAATTTTATTCCTTAAAAACTCGTTTGGGAAAAAATATTAATAAAAATTTTAAAGCTGCAATAAGAGGTGAACTAAAAATTATAAAATAGAAATATTTTTGTGTAAAAAAGTATCTAATAGAAATTAAACTCTTTAAAAATTAATATCTCTATTTTATGCAAAGGCATTATTTATATATATATATATTGAATATATTTGATATGCATTTTTAATTTGATTTAATTTTTTATTATATGTAACAAACATCAAATGAAATTAATATATATTTTTTTAATTTTAGATATTTAAAATATTAAATAAACATAATTTAATTAATTTTTCAAATAAAGTTAACATTTTGTTTTTTAAAACTTATTAATTAAATACAAAAATATTCATATAATAAATATTTTAAACTAAATAAAATATCAATAAAAAAACAAAATATTTTTGGTATAATTTTATTTATTTTAGCCTTTTGTTATATATTTTATTGCCTTTGTCTATGTTTATAAAACTATAACTTTAAAAGCAAAATAAAGTATTAGTTTTATTAAACATACATTTGACATAAAAAAACAGTGAATAAAAATTATTTCAAATAAAAAATATCATTTTTTAAAAAATTAAATAATTGTTATTAATCAATTTTAGTATACAGCTATATGTTTTTATAAATTAAATTTTAAAATATTTTGAATAATTTCAATAAACAAAATAAAATACAAGTTTTGAGTACATTTTTATTCAATTAATTTTCTGAAAATAGTTTTAGAAATCACCGTGTCATGTTCAATATAATATTGAATCAAATATGAATAATTTTTTGGGATTATAGCTTTAATTTCTTTTTTATAAGAAGCTTTTCATACATTAATCAATATTTGTATTCAGTTTGCATATTTATACAAAAATTGATTTTAATAATGTGCATTCAAAAGATAGTTTCGAACCAGCAAGAAATGTAAAATGAAATTATTAATTTTTAGAAAATTATTTTCTAGATAACTATAGTTTTTAAAATCATACTTTAAAAATTATTTAATTAAACATTTTTATCTTTTAATTAATGTTTTACAGAATTGTACTTTCAAAAGTAAAATAAAATATGACTTTGTTTAATATTTCTTTTTAATAGTTTAAAATTAATCTAAATTTCTGGAATAAAGAAAACTAAAAAATTATCATTTTTTTTGAAATTTTGATAATTTTAAATTTTATCTTAAAAACTCAAATTTAACAGCACGTGCCTATCACTCAACATTTTCTCTAGAATTTCTTGTTAAGTTTCCAAAACTCACAGAAATTCCATTCCCCCAGAACATATAATGTGAAAATAAATTAAATAATAATAAAGATTAAAAAAGAAAATTTTTTTATAAAAAATTTACAACTATGATATCAATATATTTTTTCATATTTTAATTAATATTTTTAGTCAATTTGAAAATAAATTATTTCTAAAATTGAATTTTAATCAGGGTGGGTTTTGTGATAGCATATAAAAAGATTGATTGAATAAAATTGTATTTGAAATCATATTTTATTTCAATTTTAAAAGTTATTGAAAATAATTTAAAAGAGAATTTGAAACAAATATGCTGGAATAGTTTCAACTTGATTCAAAGACCATTATTATTGATTCATTCAAAAATATTATTCTATTTATTTTTTACATTTAAAATTTATATTAAATAAAACCAAACCCTTATTTTACTCTGAAAGTGTTAGTCATATAAATATAATTTAGGACAGGAGAAAACACATAACAAAAGATTAAACTAACAAAAGGTTATACATAAATATTTCTGTTATACAATTTTTATGAATATTTTTATTTAATGTAACTTTTATTATATGAATGTCTTATTTTAGTTAATATTTTACAGATGAAAAATATTAATTTTATAGGAAAAATTAATGAAATTTCTTTTTTAATTTTATTGTTTTAATTCATCATTTTAAAAAGTAGAATTGTAAAATTTTAAAAAAAACGTTAATTGATGTTAATTACATAAAATAAGATATTAAATAAAATTAAAATATATAATTGAAATCTTTAAAATGTAAAATATTAATTTTTTAAAAAATTATTTTTTATTATGTATCTGCATATTTACAAACACAAAGGTGATTTCTATTTTGCAATTTAATCACTATTTTAGTTTCAATTTGTTTTGTATATTTTTATATTTTAATTAATACTTTTGCACTGTTGAGTTTGTAAAAGTAAACTAAAATTTTAATTTTTTAATTATTTCTTTTTATGATAAAAAGTTAAAATTTTATATTATAACATAAATATATTAAAATTCTAGTTTTTGTTCCAAGGTTTTGAATTAATGTTGTGTGCAATTCAATCAAATTTCCCCAATTTTTTGGGTCATTTTTAATGGCTGAAAAAATGTGGGACTAAAATTAAAGAATGAAAGAGAAAATACGATAACCTAAATACAAGCATGTGGCTAAAACCAAAATCGTTTAAATCATGGATGAAAAATATTATGAAGTGGGACCAAATTTGCAATTTTGCTGAAATGAATGAGATTTAAAATAAAATTAATCTACATCACTAATTTAAGTTGCTTAGATGGTGGAATTCTTCATCATGAATGCCCAACTTCGCATAAATAATGACCAAAACCGTGAGAATGCAAAGTGTCCAAAAAATTGTTTAGTGTTGAGTGAGTAGGGGTGCAATCACAATGTACAAATGTGCTAAAGTTTTAAAAAGAGAAAAATCTCAAATGATGAGGGGGGGAGGGGGGGGGGGCACAGAGAGAGTATGCACAAAAAGATGTGTGGAAAGATGATCCATGTGCTCAACATCTTGCCAAGTGCTCATTTTCATAATCCCTACCTTCATTTTGTAACCAATACCCTAGCCCAAGATTCTAAGTTGTTAAAAGTCATAATTGATCTCAATTGTTGCATAAAACTGCATTAATGAAGGATGGTACGATAGTTAAGCCTATCAAATTAAAGAATTATAATTTTAAATTATTCTTGGGGCTTGATGATGGTTTTCTATATAACTTTTATGATGCTTGACTTTTGTGATTGGCTACTGACAGTCCTTGCAATGGATGTTGTGCATATGGAACCATGCCATTGATCAATATTGTAAGTTGTTATGATGTCAAAGTGTTGTGTTATTCATGTCATGCCAAAAATAGGACTCTTACATTGCATTATTTCTTAAGTGCATGAAAAGAGCTGCCAGACAATTAAACTGAAGTTGAATTGTATGTTTGTTGTTAACTTTACTTGCTCGAGGGTAAACAAGGCTTAAGCGTATGGGTGTTTGATTCATAGCATTTAACGTCAATTTTTCAATGAGGTATTAGTCAAATTTATGCTTTGTAGATTGATTTATTGTTTCAATTTAATTAAAATCAAGGTTTTGGTACAATTGGCAAGATGTAGAAAATAGTTAATGATAGATGGATGAAAAGGTGGCCTTTAACATGTTTGAGATTGGTCCTACGGCTTGAGGTTCTAAACATATAAATCCCACCCGATTCTTGCCTTATTTGTTGTTGGTTGGTGGCTTAGTCAGTTAGTTTATTATTTGCCACCATTCGAATTGCTTGAATAAAGGTTAGGTGATTTGATCATGTACTTAATATAAAATTATATTTCAATCCTTATGAGAAATCTGTCTATGCTCATTGAGTTTAGCACATTGAATGCCATGCACTTGCAATTGAATTGTGATGTGGCCCATTCAAAAATGCACCTAGTGTATTTGCAATTTGTGTTTAAGTGTCACAGTTTTATATTAAAAAATATAAGATTGTAATATTTTTTATAATCTTATCACTTGGTACATTTGTACTAGGTACAATATCTTCAAGACTGAGTGATCTTAGGAAAGCACACATTAGACTTGATTGGTCACATTCTGCTTTAGCAATCCCACAATCTCTTGAAGCTGAAACTCTTCTTTTGAACAAAATTAGCACTTATTGTCACAATGTCCACATCGCAAACTAAATCAACTAAACGTAAGGAAATTAAATCAACTAAAGAAGCAAATAGAGATTAGGATAAATCAATTCTCATAACTTGGAATTTTTTCCTCACATATGTGTGGAAGAACTAAAAAGCAAATATATCATATCGAAGGATTGCAATAAAGAGAATATAATAGAGAAGAAAACTTTGTTCAAGCTTCAAAACTCTTCAAATATTTTTCTTTGATCTTCAAATTTTTTTTAGTTTCTTTTTAGATGTTTTGTGGCAGTACATCAACTCTCGAGTGAGTTTTTTCCTTACTTGACAACAATTTCAATATTTGGCCTTTCTCAATTGGTGACTAGGAGCAATTTCTTGCTCAACTAAATGGTTTACAAGTACAAATCTTTCTTGTTTCTTTATTTCTTCAACTTTTTAGGTTTGGCAAGGATCAATGCTCATATCTATAATTGCTACTAGATTCATATCGAATGCCCTTTGATAAAAGTTGTACAACTGTAATTCAGTTAGCTTAGTAGTTTATTAGCTATTTGTTTAGTGAGTAAAATTAGTGCCTACTTAGGCAAACTTCACATAACCGCTAGCAGGAGTCCCACTTGTTTGTTAGTTTTGTGAGTTAGTTTTTAGTAGTTGGGACCATAATAGTTATATTATTGGCATTGTATAAATAAGCTAATGGATGAAGGAATAAACAATCTTCATTGCACCTTTCATGAGATAATAGAAGCTCCTAATTTTCTTATAGAAGTTCTAATCTTCTAAACCTGCCCCTACTTCTTTATCAATGATCCTTTGTTTAACTTTTCTTGTTCGATTCACTTTCTTGAATGCTATGAAAGCCATTGGTTTCCTAATCCCCATGGTAGAAACCTCATCTGTAAGGAACCACAATCCCAATCCCAACTCTGTAGAAAAGTTTCTTAATTTTTCAAAACTAACCCACCCCTATAGAATCTATAGTGGGATAACCCCATGGTCCTCTTGTAACTGAGTTATTAACCATAGAGAATTTTGTCACACGGTCTAGGATAGTAAGGAGAGCTCATAGGATGAAAAACCAGCATGCCTTTGTGATTGGACAGATACGCAAACCATTGTAACAAGATGATCCCTTCATGGATACGTGGGATCAGTGCAACGACATGGTGGTGTTCTGGTTGCTAAACTCCATCACAGCCTTCATTTAGACCATGCTTATCTTCGTTGATGACACCTTTGAATTGTGGATATGGGATGAATTATTATTGTACAATGATTTACCTAAATGTATGTGGTAAGCTAAGGTGCTTGTTGAAAGGTTTCAAAGAGATAGTATGATACAATTTCTAATGGGCTTGAATGATAATTACTCATATGCAAGTGACCAAATCACGATGATGGACCTATTGCCTCCTATCAATTTTCTCCATGATACACCAACAAGAGAAATAGCATCAGATTCCCAATATGTGCCAAGGTATTGAGATAATGACCTTAGCTACCCAAAAAGATCTGATCCCTCAAAAACCGCAGCAAGATTTAGGGCTATACCCAAGATAAATGTTTTAAAATTGGGAACACCAAACATCTTATGTTAACCAATGCCACATGACTAAACATGCAACATAAAAGTATTTTAAGCTAACCCACCAAGTCATAGGTTTCGTCTGAAGAACACCAACGGTAGTGCATTGGCTACCCGATCATCACCACAATTGATCTCTAATTAGGGCATTGATATTGAGGAGAAGGTTTCCTTGATCAAAAGCCAATTTCACCAACTTATGTCCTTGTTGAGCCCTAAGGATGTAGGAACACACTTAAGTCTTTCAACTGAGCACAAGCTGCTTGCTTTCTTCCCAACAGCAAACATAGTAGGCTAATTCACTACATCTAGTAAAAGTACTTGTTTAACCTCAACCACATATAGATTTCCTTAGATGAGAGAAACAAAAGGGATATTGGATATAGGGGCTATTGATGGTTAGTCCCTCTTTAAAGTAATTAATGGGGAAGTGACCTATTTAGTAAGGTTACCAAATGGATAAGAGATGCCAGCTACTCACATAGGAGTTGTAAAGCTCATTGAAAACACTACACTATGTGATGTGTTTTGTGTGCTTTTCTTTACTTTTAATATTATATCTGTCAAGAAGTTAACCTAACTTACTAACCTACTACCTTGTATTTGTGCTAAATGAATGTTACATATAAGGCCTTCAACCCTAGACCACGATTCGGAGGGGAGAAATTAAGGTTGGCTTGTTCCAATTGATAAAATCTAAAGTGCATTCTAATGATCTAGTTGAAGCTTTGTCCAGAACTCAAAAGGAGAACAAACAAGATGATAAGCTTGTTAGCTAGTTTACCTTCATCTTATCAACTATGGCATTGTCATTTAAGACCCATATCCAGTGATAGCATAAAGTTGATAAAAGATCTTATTATGAGCATACATTTTGTCAATAATAAAGAAAATCCTTGTTGTGTATGCCTATTAGCAAAGCAACGGAAAAATCCTTTTCCTAATAGTTGTCATAGATCATCTTCCCCTTTTGAACTAGTGCATTCTGACCTATAAGGATTGTGTAGTATCACTGCATATGATGGAACTCAATATTTCCTAATCATTATGGATGACAACTCATAGCGCAGTTGGGATGTACATGCTTAGAAATAAGTTAGACACATAGTAGTGCATTGAAGCATTGTATAACCTAGTCAAGAACTAGTTTAATGCTTCAATGAAGGTGCTGAGAAGTGATAATGGAACTAAGTTCTCCCAAAATGATTTCTACCAAAGTTAAGGCATAGTACACTAGAGGACTTGTGTGGAAACACCCCAAAAAAATAGAGTAGTTGAAAGAAAACATCTACACTTAATGTTGCAAGTGCTCTTAGATTTCAATCTAAAATTCCTCTCCAATATTGGAGTGATTACATTCTCACTATTTCCTATATCATTAATAGAATTCCTACTCCAATCTTACAAAACAAGACACATCATGAGCTTTTGTTTAGAACTAAACCGAATTACCAACACATGAAAGTGTTTGGGTGCATGTGTTTTGCCACTACTCTATCCCATCAAAGAAGGAAATTTGATCTAAGAGAAAGGAATTGTGTCTTTCAAGGCTACCCATGTGGAGTGAAGGAATACAAATTGTTAGACCTTGACACTAAAAAAGTATTTGTATAAAGAAATGTCGTCTTTTATGAATAAATCTTTCCATTCTGTGAAATTGACTAGGCCTCGAGTGAGAATTTAGAGGCTTCATTTATTCCATCATGACTTAGCACACACTCACCATTCATTCCATCTTAGTCAATTTATGCTCCTCTTGTGACACACCAAACTTCTAACCCTATATCACCTTTAAGACAACTAAAGTCAGATCATTATCCTTACCCATGCAAAGCTCTCATGATGTTGAGAACTACACACAGAATATAATTTGCCTTGCTTCGGCCAATTTTAATGAAACTAAAACAAATCCACTTGATGCAACCCCCACTCATCTTCCCTGTAGGTTAACTAGATGCACCTTAGTACTTGAAGGACTAGCATTATCAACAATCCACTCTTATATCATCACTCGTAGCACACACACTGACCTTGATTCATAGTATAAAATACCCCTTAGCTGATGTACTTAGCTACCATATGTTCTCTCCCATATATTAGGCCTTTACAACATCCATATCATCTCAAGTGGAATCCTAAACATATGAGGAGGCATCACAATATCCTCACTGTTGTGATGCAATGAAAGCTGAGATGCAAGCACCAAAAGAAAATAAGACATGGACAATGACAAATCTTTCAGCTAGTAAGAGTCTTATTGGTTGTAAATATGTTTACAAAATTAAGTTCAATTCAAATGGATCAATTGAGTGTAACAAGGCTCGGTTGGTTGCAAAAAGGTTTATGCAAGAGGAAGGGATAGAGTATTAGGAAACTTTTCCCTAATAACCAAACTAGTCAGTGTTAAATGCTTGTTGGCTATAGTTTTAGTGAAGGGATGGGAATTACACCAATTTGATGTCAACACATTTTTACAGGGACGTTTGATTGAGGAAATTTATATGAAAAAACCCCCAAACTACTACAAAAGAGATTCCCACCAAGCATTCAAATTAAGGAAGACTTTGCATGGTCTTAAACAAGTGTCAAAGCAATGGCATTCTACTTTCTACAGTGCATTAACAAAATTTAGGTTCAAGCAATGAATGGCTAACTATAGCTTATTTATAGTGGAAAGGGCGGATCAATTTGCAGCATTGGTGGTGTATGTGGATGACATAATTGTGACAAGAAATTCATCACAAGAAGTAGCAGCCCTAAAGAGCTTTCTAAACAAGGAATTCAAAATTAAAGACTTAGGAAGCTTAGGATATTTCTTAGGAATAGAAGTAGGAAGGAATGCAAGCAGAATATACATAAACTAAAGAAAATATGCCTTAGACATATTAGTAGGTTCTGGAATGCTAGCTTCAAAACCAACCGAAATCCCACTAGACCAGATCTTCAAATTTTGCAAAGATGAAGGAAACCACTTTCAGATCCTTCCACATATTGAAGATTAATTAGATGGCTTCTTTATCTCACCATTACAAGATTAGATATATCTTATAATATACAATGTCTTAATTAGTTTATCAAACAACCTAAAGATAATCACTCAATAGCCGCTCATAATGCCCTTCCATACATCATGTCATCCCCAAGCTAAGGCATTTTCTTCCTTGTAGAGTCAAAGCTCCAGTTAATAGCATATTGCGATTCAGATTGGGCATTGTGTCTTGACACCAAAAGATCAACCACCGGGTATTGCATATAGCATATTGCGATTCAGATTGGGCATCGTGCCTTGATACCCAAAGATCAACCACTAGGTATTGCATCTTTCTTAGAAGTTCTTTAATATCATGGAAATCTAAGAAATAGTCTATTGTGTCCCATTCTTCAATAAAGGTAGAGTACCATGCAATGACCATGACTTGTTGCAAGGTAACATGGATCAGATATATATTTGAAGACCTATGAGTGAATCATCCACGAGCCAATCAACTATATTGTGATAATCAAGTAGCGCTGCACATATCGGCCAAGGCAGTGTTTCACGAATGTGCCAAGCACATTGAGTTAGATTGTCGCTTGGTTCGTGACCAAATTCAGGTCGGATTGATGGCTGCAAGACATACCTCCATGTAGAAACAGTTAGTAGATATCTTTACTAAGCCTTACCATCACGTATTGTTAAACCTCACCTTGGCAAGATGGGAAAGCCAATCACTACTCTCCATCTTGAGGGGGCCTTTAAAGTTGTACAGCTGCAATTCAATTAGCTTGGTAGTTTTTTAGTTATTTGTTTAGTCAGTAAAATTAGTGCTTAGTTAGGTAATTTACATAGCAAGTTTCTTCACATAATAGCTGGCAGGAGTCCCCCTTGTTTGTTAGTTTTGTAGTTAGTTATTAGAAGTTGGAACCATGACAGTTATATATATCCCTGGCATTGTATAAATAAGCTAATGGATGCAGGATTAAACAGATTTCACTGCACTTTACCTGAGATAATAGGAGTTCCCAATTTTCTTCTAGAATTTCTGGTCTTCCAAACCTTCCCCTGCTTCTTGATTAATGATCTTTTCTTTAACTTTCCATTTTTGATTCAATTTGTTGAACCCTTAACAATGAGGTAGTAAAAAATGTAATTATCTTCAAATCAAAATGAAAATCAAACCTGAGATGTTGCACGTCAACAAGAACAACTTAGATGTTCACTAGACTATTCTTCACGCTTACAAAAGCACATTCTTGAAAATAATAAAAACCACTCAAAACATAATGTGAGTAAAATGTACAAATTTCAGGGCGTATTTTACTACATTCATTTAAAAAATTAGAAGTCCGGCACTAATTCAAAGGCAGATCATGTCAAAACAGCAAGCATACCGCAAAGAGTTTTTATTAGAAAAAATAAGGGTTTTGAACTTTAAACACCTTTCAATTCTAAAATTTTAGGAATTTAACTTATCATTTGATGCAACTTCTAAAATTTAAAAATGTTCAGGAGCATCGAATATATGTATATATTAATCAATCAACTGTGACTGTTTCAATGTGACACAACATAAAATTGTCCTATTGAAAATTGGAAAACCAAACATGTCCTAATAATGTCTTCGATTAGTTGAAGTTGCATTTATTAGGCTATGTTCATTTTAAATGATTAGATTAGATAAATTATTTTATTAAGTTTAATTATATGTTTTTTATAATAGATAAAAGCTTTCGATTAATGTCAAGTCTAATATAAAATAATTAAAATAAAGAATAATTAATCACATATATCAAATGCTATTAAATAATCTTTCAAAATAATCTCAATAAAATTTAATTCTATCATTAGAAGTGAACGGGATTTTAGAACACCAATTTGTGAAACCCAGTCCAAACCCAACAGATAAAGACTAATGTCCAAATATTGAGAAATTTTGTCTTCTTGCAAAGAGAGAGAGAGAGAGGATATTCTCATGAGAAAGCTGGATACAAGTAACCTTTCCCAAAAATAATAGAACAGCACCCACCACAGAATTGAGTGATGATGTCCTGCGTCTAGACAATTAATTTTTGCTCAATTATTTTTCATCATAACGGATGGTTGATGCATTGAAGATCCCGAAGACAACTTCTCTACCAGCATGGTTCTCAAGGAGACACTTCGATGGTTTAGAACCCAATTCTTTATAAACGAGGTTTTGGGTGCAAATCCTCTTAAGTGCAAGTATGTGGTGTGTGTGAGTGTAACAAAAAAAGAAAAAGGAACTTCTCTCACCGCAGGTTAATTAATCATTGTTATCAATTTATACTGAACTTCACAAACAATTAGGTTTAATATGAGATTAATATTCACCAAATGCAAGCAACACAAAATACCTAACTTCTTTCATTTCTGTTTTATGTATTATCTGCAATACAACTTGCCAGGTAAAACATCAAGACGAAATCAGGAACTGACGAATTTGGCCTTAATTTCTTTAATAAATAAATCTATGGGCCTAATTTGTATAATTGATTCATTATAGTTGTCATTTTCCTTGTACATCTTATAATGACCTACTCTAATCGTCCTTTATCCATATGGGGTTGATCTATCATCCTTGTTTTCTATAGCTTAATTTATTTGTTGAGCTGGTTCAGTTTCAAACGGCGCCCAAGAACTAGCCTTATCAGCTAGGGTTGGTCAAGAAAGGGCTTAATCTCAAAGATAGTACACTGTCAAGCTAGATCATTAATTAATTAGTGGGATACTGTTTTTTGAGGAGATGAACAAATTTGTTCAGATCAAAATCAAGACAAATCGTATCATATCCCCTTTTGGAACTCTAATTTTTCTTTGAATTGAGACAGTAGTACAATTACGTGGGTCAAAATTAAGACTAAAGTACTAGAATGGTATTTCTCGGAACAAACACGTAGTTGTACGTTGGGACAGCAGAAATCAAACATTTCATGTAGGCTGCATATTCGTGGTGGGACAGCTGGCTCGCAAAATTGACCATAACTCAATTGTTGTGGCCATGTGGAAGGAGAACCATTACGTCGTGCATTTAATGATTTCGAGTATAGGGCTTCAAAGTAGTTAAGTCATTATCCGCGTAGATTTTGAATGATAGAGGCAGTCAAGACTTGCAATCAACCTAGCATTTGTTTATGGGAGACATGCTATTTATTACACATCAACCTTTTTTTTTTTTTTTTTGTGTTTTTGATAAATTTCGCTTGATTAATTAGATATTATTTACCATTAAAACTTGTCTACAGCTTAAAATGATTGCAATAATTTCTTGCTCATATTAGGAGATGTCAATAAACGGTGAAAAATATCCGGTGCGATGTGAGCTCCTCCTTGTCATCCTGGATCCAGCTGTCAAATACGGACACGTGGAGGGTCTACGTTCCTTGAAGTGAAATGGGGGCGTCATAGACTGCTTTAGCTCGTTGCTTTCCAAAAAAGTAATTTTAAGTGATATGTGATTTGCCCAAATGAATCATTACGTCAATTATACGACATATCATAAGGAAGTTGTTTGCCAGATTCGGTTCCTACTTATTAGGATAAGACGTGGCCAAGCTCAGGTTGGGTACAGTTGGATGGGCAAGACTTTCCGTTGTGTGTAGTGGAGAGGATAGCTTGTAAACCACCTCTTCGGCTGCTTAGGAACTCCATGTTGGTGAAAATCCGTATACTAGCTCTTCCAATCACCTTTTTTTCCCATTCTTATTTAATTATAATTATGGGCGTTATAAATGTATCAATTCATCTAGAGTTCCACTAGATTCAAAGAGTATTTTTTGAACTCAAAATTTCAAAAAAAATTTTTGAGTTCAATGTCGCCGCTGGACTCGAGCTCGGGTTTATAATCAAATTCTATGAAGTTTATTTCAATTGAATTCAAGCAGGTGTTAAGCTTAAATTACTGCTACAACTTTATTTATCAACATCCGTGATTGTGGTTAAGAAAGGGCGGGAGCCAACCAACCACAGATTTCCATCCACAAGTTTCGGTAAAGTATTCGTTAGCCATTATGGATATAACACTACAAATAAAGTTTTATGGCATTTAATGTGATCATGGCACACGAGATCAAAGCAAAAATTTAAAGTGCATGACCATTTTGGTTAAAAAAGTCATTTTCGTACTATAAATGCTCACGTGGATCCATTGTGTTGCATAAAGGTCCTTACATAGCCGAAGAGAAGCCAGCAATAGCAGCTTCTACGGTTGGCGCAGTGCCATAACTTTACGCATTCATTTTTGATGCCTTTTCCATGACTCCAGACCAACAGCTTAATGGGAAAAAACAAAAAAATATTCAACATGTTTCATAGTTGGTATATACGCGTGCGTGTATTTATGCCATTACTCCATATAGATATTTTTAGATGTGAACATATAAGCACACACCCGTGACATGGACTAACAGATAGGAAAGTGTCGGAGAATGGCGCGTGAATCTGCAGGCAGAGCTTGTGCCCGCAAGGAGGCAAACAGAAGGGAAAAATGTGGTTGTGAGTTGGAACATGGATGGAAGGACTCCGTGACACTGTTTGGTTGTGGTCGCGACAAGAAGATCCTCAATGGCAAGGAGATTTAGCTGCGAGCGCGAGGAAGAAACGCGGAAAAAAGAAAATATTCTATGGTTAAGACATGCAGTCGTAGGATGGGAGTTTTGCGATCGTGAACCCTGGCACCAGGCTTTATGTCATTGTCGTTGTGGCAATAGACTTTGCAACTGTGAGAAATGCCTTTGCAAGCACAAATGGGGGCATAGATTGTGCAATGGGTTGTTCGTTGGGTTAGGTTTAAGAGTTTTGCTTGTATATATAAATACCATATTTTGTAACCTTAAAGCATAATACTTTTGAATAAAATTTTTACAACCACTGCCACTTTGAGGATGTAGACCTTTGTTGTCAAACCTCGTTAAATCTTTGTGTTCTTGTTTGTTTACTTGAATTTTGTGATTCTATACACAACATTTGGCATCAAAGCCAGTTGGTAATTAAAGGGAGAACACAGGCACGCAACAAATCAAGATGGCATCTAGTTCTGTTGTGAAATTTGATGGCTTAAGAAATTTTGGACTAGGGTAACAAAGGGTGAATGATTTGTTAACGCATCAAGAATTGTTGAAGACACTATAAGATAAGAAGCCAGAAGACATGGATGCACTTGATTGGGAAAAACTATAGGTGAGAGCAGCTGCGACAATCAGGCTATGTGCGGGGCTCATTTCGATCATAGGGACAAAGGAGTACAGTGTGGTTAGTAATTGTTTTGCAACTAATTACATCTACCTGAACTCTCCTAACAATTTTGACAATTTCAATAGAGATGTAAAGAAAGCAATAATTATGTATACTATTTGTCAGAAACATTTGCTTGCATCGATCAATAACTCAATTTATAATGGGTGACGGCTAAAGCAGAGGACTACTCTAACAATCACTGGTTACATGGCAACTACATGACGACTACTCAAAGCTTTATTAACACCTTACCCTCTAAAGAGAACTTGATAAGAAAAAAGACAAGTGACAACAGTAGACACTAAAAATCTGAGGAAGCACATCTAACAATAAATGTAAAATATTTGCAAAGCCTTAGACAAAGTAGAAATGGGTGGAGTCTTGTTCGGTGTGGGGTAGCAACAGGCCATCATCATTTTATGAGGGCCTGCTAGGTAGGTAGATCTCCACATTCTCCCCCACTTGAGATGGTGACGCCTTTTGCGCCCTTGAAGCCAAGAATGCTTCCACTAGGGGTCTCAACACCTTAAGGTCCTTCACTTGCTCCCAAATGTTCTCTTCCTTTGAATAGCCTTCCCATGAATAGCCTTCCCATTTTACCAAGTACTCATGATCTCCCGTTCAGTAGTTCTTACAACTTGCTAATTTAAGATTGCTTTGGCTACTTACTTTTGCACTTTCCCAAATGGATGTTGTGGTTAGATTTCTTTAATGCAGTTTGTGTCTTTCAGGTCTATCGTATAAGGCTTCAACTAACTCATGTGGAAGATCTTGCGTGTCTTCCATAATGGGAGTAGCTAAATTTTGTAGATCGTCTTTTCGATCTTCTTTGTCACTCAGCACAACCCAATGTATTTTTGCAAGAATTGAGGATCCTGCCTCAAACACACTTTGTGAGCAATGGGTCCAGTGCCTTCACCAATATAAGGTCTCCCATATTAAATTTGGCAAAGCATTGTCCCTGGTCAGCCTACTTTTTCATTCTTTTCTAAGCCTTCTCCAAGTAGCTCCTTGCAATTTGCAAGTTGTGCTTCCACTCTTAAGTGAAACTCCATGGAAAGAGAGATCTTATACTTTGCAAAGAGTCCAAAGTGTATGGGAGTAGCAATTGTTGCCCGATGACGATCTCAAAGGACTGCAATTAGTGAAGGAACTCTTTTGAGTATTGAAGCACAACTGAGCAACATCTAACAACTTCACATTCTTTTGATTACTACTCAAAAAGTGTTGAAGGTACTCCTCTAACATGAAATTAAAGCTCTCTGTTTGGCCATCAGATTGCAGGTATTAACTTGAGCTCAAACTTAGCTTGGACTCAATGAGTTTGAAGAGTTTGTTCCAAAATATTCTAGCAAACCTAAGGTCTCGGTCGCTGACAATGTCCTTTGTCAGTCTCTAATATTTGACAATTTGTGCAGAGAACAAACACGCGGTCGGCTCTGCCGTCATGTGCTTTGTGGTTGCAATCAAAATGGCATATTTTGAAAACCAATCCATTATAATAATGATGCTATCTAAATCTCCTACTTCAGGCAATTTAGTGATGTAATCCATTAAGACACTCCTCAGGTCGTGATGGGATGGGAAGGGGTTCCAACAAGCCCTCTGATTTCAAGTGATCCGCTTTCTCTTACTAGCAAATCAGGTAGGATCAAACATATACCTCAACTTCATCCTGCACCTGAGGTCAATAATAAGCCCTTTACACCAAGGCCAATGTATGCTTGCATATAAGGTGACTCGCCCAAAGGTCATCCTAACATTCTACGATCAATGACTTCCTCAAGTCATCACCCCGAGGAACATATAGGCGATTTCCTTTAGTTCTCAGCAATCCTTTCTCTAGCTAGAATTTCCTAGACTTTCCTTGTTCACCCACTTGATCAAACACTCCACGGTTGGGTCTTGTTTTAGTAACTCCTATATTTGATCCTTTATGGAGGTGGCCACCATGCTTGAGGTGAGTGCAGTAACCATCCTCAACTCTATTAAATCTGTCCTTTTGGCTAAGGGCATCTACTACTTTGTTGCTGAAGCCTACTCAGAACTCCAATGTAAAGTTGAACTCTACTAGCAACTTTTGCCATCAAGCTTGCTTCCATGTAAGCTTAAGTTGGGTCATAAAGTGACTCACTGCACTGTTATCCATCTTGACCACAGATGGTGCTCATAGAATAATGTCGCCATAGCCTAAGGAAGTGGACTACAGCTAGCAACTCATTCTCATGTGCTTTGTATCCTTTGACTTCTTACTCTCAAAGGCAACAGAATGCCCATCTTGGATCAACACTCCCCTAATTGCAAAATCTAAGGCATCAGCCTCTACCTCAAATGGCTTTTGTAAATTTGGGAGAGATAACATAGGGCTCGTGGTCATGGCCATTTTCAATCTCATGAAGGTGACTTGTCACTCCAATGACTACTTCTATTCCTCTACTTTCTTAGAGTACCCTTCACAAATCTCCTGTAAAACTTGGTCAATCAAAGGAATAGCCATATCTCATGAATATCCTTAAGAAGCTGCCATTCTTCGATAACTTGTACCTTTTTTGGGTCTATCCAAATTCTTCATGCTCAATAATATGACCCACGAAGTGAGTGGACTCTTAGTAAAGGAACATTTCAATGGCTTTACATATAAGTTGTGCTATTAGAGGTAAGTGAGAATCTTCCTCAAGTGCTCTAAATGTTCTTCTAAGATCTCACTAAACACTAAAATGTCATCAAAGTACACCACCAAAAATTCATCAAGAAACCTATGAAGTACTTGATTCATTAAGTTGTAGAAGGTTGCTGGTGCATTCGTTAAGTGAAAATGGCATAACCAAGAACTCCTAAACATTGTATCTAGTCGCTACAATAGTCTTCGCCTCATCAGCCTCTTTCAATCGGACCTATTAGTATCCTGACCTCAAATCAATTTTAGAGAAATATTTCACCCAACTGAGCCTGTCAAAACAATTAGCCATCAGTGGTATCTGATATTTGTTCTTCTAATGATCTTTTTTAGAGCTGGATAGTCACAACACATCTTTAAAGATGCATCAGACTTCTTTTGGAACAAGACAAGTGCTCCATATGGTGACTTAGCGAGTTGAATGGTATTGGTCTCCAACATTTCCCTTATTTGCTTCTTAAGCTCCATAGGCTTGGTACTCCAAGTGGCTTGGTACTTGGCCAAAGTTCAATCTCATGATCTATAGATCTCTTTGGAAGCTGTTTATGAAGTTCATTAGGCATCACATTCTCGAATTCCCTAAGAAGATTTTCACTACCTTAAGAATTAGCCCTAACTCATCCATGTCCTCAAATCGAAGGGTGTATAAGTAGGAGGGCTCATTACGCTTACATACCTTCTCAAGTTAGATAGTTAACAAGCTCTTCTCTTCAAGTTGACCAGAAATTGGAGGAACAATGTAGGATTTGTTTCCCATCATCAATGATTCCTTATATGACAAGACTATCGCTCTTACCTCTCTCAGGAAATCATGCCTAAAGGTAATCTTAAAGTCATCCATTTAAACAACAAAAAGGTTGATCTTTCCTTCAAATAGGCTAGACTTGATCCTTACTCCTTTTGGCCACATCAATTGGGTTGCTGAATTGATTGTTTTAACTCAACCAACCATTTTCTCCAGCGCCAACCCAAATCTTTTCACCTCTATGGTGGCTAAGTAATAGTGCATGGCACTGGTGTTGATCATGGCTCGAATGGACTTGCCATTGATCTTCACATCCATATACATTAGTTGCTTTTTTTTGCAACCTTTAGAGCTCCCCTCACCTAAAGAGTTCTTTGCTAGTGTCAAGGTAGTTTGTCTGACTACAAACTTTTCTTTTCGATTTGTCGCTACTTTGCAGGAAATGGTCCTATAGTAGTGGAAGATAGCATCGAGATTATTTTCCTCCATATTTGACTCACTTTCATTTGATTCAAGCACAGGGGGTGGAGCTTGCTTTGATGGCCTTTCATCATTTAGGTTTCATAAAGTATTCACTAGTTTTCTCTTCGAGTAGTTCCAAAGCATGTGTGGCCCATCACTAAGAAAGTAACCAGTCCTTCTTAGCACTGTGCCCTACTTGGTGTTAGTAGGTCTATTTTTGGGGTTACTGTGGGGATTAACCGATGTTTGAGATTGTGAGTCTCCCCCACCTTTGTTCAAATTATTTTTGAATGGCCTCCAACAGTTTCCTTTCTATTGGGGTGCACTTACTATTTGATGTCCCTTCTGGGGTTCGTCAAGAAAATCCATGAGTTGCTCGACAGCACCCATAGCTGAGCTCAAGTCTGCTACCCACTGGCGCTACAACTCTAATCGCATCATAGGTTTCAAGCCTTCCAAGATGGTGAACAGTTTGTCCTTCTCAGATATGTCCCGAATATCCAACATGAGTGTTGAAAATAACTTCACATAATCCTTGACACTCCCTGACTACCTCAATTCGTACAGTGCCCTCCTGGCATTGTATTCCACATTATTCAAAAAGAACTAATCCTAAATGTCATCTTGCAATTACTCCCACGTATCCGAGCATACTCAATCAGCTTGAATGTCAACATACTTAGCGCGCCACCATATTTTGGCATCTCCCATCAAGTATATGGTGGCAATGATGACTTCCTAGCCTCATCAATAATGTTGGCTACCAAGAAATACTATTCCATGTTAAAGAGGAATTTCGATCTCAAGCACCTCTATATGTTGTGGCTTGAGGATGTAGATTCTTGGCCTAGGTCTTGGGCAACTGCTAGGGCATTGCTAACTACCTACTAGAGTAATCCAATTTCGATGGACATCTATTTTATCTCTCTTTGGAGCTCTTGAATAGTACTAACTCCTTGATTCTCAACCAAATATGGGCATAATTCCCAACTCTCTACTAGTTGGGTTTGGAGGTTTGCAACTTCAGCCTCTAGGTTTTCGACCTTCTTTTCCTATGTCATCATCACATAATCTATTTAAGAACCCTACTCCTCCAAGGCTTCCAATCGCTTCTTGGTAGTGAGATTCTTGTATGACAGGGTTTCCACCTCAGTGCCTCCTAGCATATTCACTAATGCCGTAGCATCCATGATTCTTCGCCATGGCCTAGATTAGAATTGAGGCTTTGATACCAGTTGTCATAAGGCTCCTTTCGAAGATGGGGACAAAGGGGCACCATGTGGTTAGGAGCTAATTTTGCAACCAACTATGTCTGCCTAAACTTCCACGCTGATTAAATATGTGCTGCCTCAAGGGCATAAGCTTAACATTCTGAAGATTCCAACAAAGATGTAGAGAAAGCAGTAATTATATATACAATTTGTGAGAGAAATTTGCTTGTATTGATCAATAACTCAATTTACAATGGGCGACAACTGGAGCAGGGGGGTTACTTTAACAATCATAAGTTACATGGCGACTACTCAAAGGCTTAGCATGTAAAAGTCAAGGGACAATAGTAGACATTAAAAATTTGAGGAAGCACATCTAAAACTAAATACAAAATATTTACATATATTTATAAATATGTACAAAGCCTTAGTCCTAGCAGTAACAGGTGGAGTCTCATTTGGCACGGGGCTGCAATAGAGCCATCATTGTGTTAGGAGGGCCTGCTAGGTAGACAGCCTTCCAGACTATGTCTAGCAGATGAAGTGATATACCACATGATGGATATTAAGTCTCTATCAGAGGAGTGGTAGAAATTAGAGAACAGACAAATTGCACCTGAAGTAGAAGTTGTATGATCTACAAATATAAGAAGGTGCGGATTTAGTTCAACCCATCAATGTCTCTAATCAGTTTATTACAGACTTGTAAAAACTTGATGTAAAAATTGAGGATGAGAATAAGGCCGCGATCTTGCTAAGTTCCTTGCTCGTGTCATGTGAACACCTGGTGAATACTCTCATATGGGAAAACGAGATGGTAGCGCTTAAGGAAATTACTTCAACCTTGGTGTCTCATAATCAAAGGAGATTGACTATAAGTAAAAGTTTTCGAAATGATAGCCTATAGGCAAGAGGTAGTTGGAGCATGGGCACAAGTAGTGAAGAGATGGGTCCATGAAGAGGAATTCGCAATCAAAGTTTAGGAATATGAAGAACATTTAGTGATTCAAGTGTCTACAACTGGGCCATATAAAGAGGGGCTATTCAAACATGAAAAGTAGAGTGATAACAAGAAAAGTGAAGAGTCATCAAAGTCAGTGAATGTAGTGGAGGAAGTAGACTCAGAGAGCAGGTAGAGTGATATGCTGGTGGTCTCATCCACATGACTATCAGATTCTTGGATTCTGGACATGGGGTAATCATAGCATATGATATCGAATAGGAAGTGGTTTTAGTTATACAAGTCAGTAAAACTTAAACATGTTCTATTAAGAGATGATAAACCATGTAAGGTTGTTAGAATGGGATAAATTAAGATTAGGATGAATGATAGTATACTTAGGACCTTGTCAGATGTTAGGCATGTGTAAGAATAGAGAAAGAATCTGGTATCATCGGATACTTTACATACGAATGGTTTCAATTGTAAAACTAAAGGGGATTTCCTATGAGTATCTAAGGGGGTGTTGATAGCAATGAAAGCTATCATGATTGAAGGGAATATTTACAAGTTTGTAAAGAGTACAATTATAGGTGGAGTAGCTATAGCATAAGGAGAGTCAGATACCACCATGTTATAGCATTTGTGGTTGGACCACATGAGTGAGTGTGGTATCCTTAAATCAATAAATGAATTTTCTTAAGAGGTGTAATCTTTTGTAAGTTGGATTTTTGCAAATGTTGGGTGCTTGAGAAACATTCTCGGATATAGGTGTATAAGGTTGAATACGAGGCTTCCCAAGATATTTTGGGCAGAAGCTGTGAGCACAACATGTTACCTTATTAACTGGTCACCACGAGTTACATTGGATAGGAAGGTTGCAGAAGACGTTTAGATGGGTGAATTAGTTGATTTATCTAATTTGAGAATTTGGTTGTCCTGCATATGAACATATTCCCAGTAATGAAAGGTTAAAACTTGATGCCCAGTTAAAGCCCTGTATCTTTACTAAATACGTGAAAGGCGTGAAGGGATGAAAATTTTATGACCTTGTTGCAAAGAAGGTAGTGATAAGTAGAGATGTAGTGTTTGATAAGAAGGCAATTCTGAATTTTCATTATGGAAAAAGTGTACTAATCGAAGAGGATTCAACCTAAAATTCCAAGGAGGTCTAGTGTGAGATGGAGAATTATGCACAAAGTGAGAGATGGACTAACGAGTCCAACTTGGATGATAATGTGCACCACTCTATAGTTATGGATAGACTAAGACACACCATTAAGCCACTAGTGAGTTATAGTTATGAAGATGTGGTGGCATTTGCTCTTGTTGTGAGTAGTAAGGATCTAGCATCTTCTAAGAAGCTATGAACAATCCTCTAAGAGCCAATTGGAAAGAGGCAATGCAAGAGTAAATGAATTCATTACATAAGAATAGGACTTAGGAGTTGGTTAAACTACCCAAAGAGAAAAGGACTATAGGATGTAAGTGAGATGTAAGTGGGTGTGCAAGAACAAGCTAGTAGTGTCAGAGAAAAAAAGGATAAAAGTTCAAGGCCTGATTAGTAGTAAAGGGTTACTTATAGAAAAAGGATTGGATAATGATGAAGTGTTTTTTCTCATGATAAGACACATTTCTATTAGGGCAATGTTAACCTTAGTAACCTATTTTGACATGTTTTAAGAGCAGATAGACGTGAAGACTACTTTTCTACATGGTGAATTAAAAGAAGAAATTTACAATGAGCAACCAAAGGAGTTCATACAGACTAGAAAGAATATTTAGTTTGCAAGCTTAAAAGGTCACTTTATGGTCTAAAAAAGTCTCCATGGCAATGGTACAAAAAAATTGACTCTTACATACTAAAAGCACTACTTAGGAAGGAATCTGATATAAAAGACTTAGGTAGTACGAAGAAAATACTAAGAATGGAGATTCACCAAGATAGGAGATTTGGAAGAATGTGGTTGTCTCAACATGATTATGTTGAGAAGGTGCTGGACAGGTTTGGAATGAAAGATGTAAAACCTATTAGCACTCCTTTGGCAAATCATTTCGAACTCTCGCGAGATTTGCGTCCATAGACAGAAGAATAGATTTAAGGTATGACTCTAGTTCTTTATGCTAATGTTGTAGGTTGCTTGATGTATGCTATGACTTGCATTAGGTCAAATATAATACATGCTGTCAGTCATGTTAGTAAGTACGTGGCTAAGCGAGGGAGATGGCATTAGGAAGTAGTAAAGTGGATCTTTTAGTATTCAAAAGGCATTCTAACCTTGGGATCCTCTTTAGCAGTCAAGTTCAAAAACAATTTATTGTAGGTTTCATAGTTCTGACTACATAGGTGACTTGGATGACAGGAGGTCTACTACTGGATATGCGTTTACACTTGTAAGTGGGTCTATTTGTTAGAAGTCTATGGTTCAATTGATGGTTGCCCTTTCTACAACTGGCGGAATATATGGTCATTGCTAAAACTGCAAAGAAAGCTCTAATAGTTGCTATCTTAGTGAGAGAATTTAGTGTGGAACAATGTGTAGTTCAGGTGTTTTTCGATAATCAAAGTGCCATGTACTTGGCAAAAAATCAAGTATACCATACTCGAACTAAGCACGTAGCAACAAGATATCACAAAATTCAAGAGTTGATTAATTCAAGTGAAATATTGTTGGAAAAAGTGCACACTTCAAAGAATGAAGCAGATGTGTTTCCTAAGCCAGTTACTGCAAAAAAGTCCAAGCATTGCTTGGACTTTTTAAATTTATTAAGATGCTGGAAAAGAATAGTATCCAACCTAAGGAATGATCATTAACCAAGGTGGAGATTGTTGGAGAATAGCTTATGAATCTAGAGGTAGAGCTCATGATTGTGGAAGGAAAAATGCAGTCGTGAGTTGAAACTTGGATGGAAGGACTCCATGACACTATTCAGTCATGGTCGCAAGGAGAAGATTTGTGATCGCTAGGAGTGAATCGTAAGTGCAAGGAAGAAGCACAAGAAAAAATATAAGGTTCTGCTGTTGAGGCGCATAGTTGAAAGATTAGAGTTTGTAATTGCGAATCTGGGCGATAGACTTAATGTGATTGTTATGCTTGGGCTCACGGTTTTGGCCATAGACTTCTCGATCATGACCGTGATTGTGAGAGATGCCTCTATGAGCATGAATGAGGATGCAAAGTGCACAATGGGTTGTTTGTTGGGCTGGGTTTAAGGGTTTTGTTTGCACAAATGAATACCATTTTTTGTAACATGTAGACATGACACTTCTAAATAAAATTGTTGTAGCTAACACCACTCCGAGGACGTAGGCCTCTATTGTTGAACCTCGTTAAATCTTTGTGTTCTTGTTAGTTTGCTTTAATTTACAATCCTATACACAATAGAATGTATGAAATAATTTGTGTCTAATATGTTGATTCAACTACGTATTGATACAATGTAATGTGAACAACTCATAAATCAACTAATTTATGTGTTCGTGTGTGTGTGTAATGTGCAAGGAGGGTTGGAACTAACAAAAATGCAAGGCTAATATTGGGACCTCTTTTGTTTATAGATGGGAAAAAGAACGAATACACTCAGATTTATACTATGTATTAAGTGTCTATAATGTTATTAGAAGATTGAGGTATCCATCTCTTATTTATTTATCTTTTTCCCCATTCTTTATAACATTTTTAATATTTTCCCCATGATTCTCAACTAAATATAATTCATATTTTTACCATTTAATAATTTTTAATGCATTATAAAATTTTGATAATTTGTGACTTTTTTGTATGATAAATGATGAAATAAAATACAAATGTGATGTAATTGAATAATGAAGACATGCACTATATTTTGAAATGCTTAAGTAACAAAAATATAATTTTATATGCACATGTGATGTATTATATTTTAAATTTTATAGACACATATTGAGTGTGCACTAATAGCTACTTAGGAGAGAAAGGAACAATTGACTTGATGGTTCTTGCAAAAAACAATTACACAAACTTCTTGAAAAATATCTTTAACATGTCTTTGTGTGTGTTTTGCATGTGTGAATTGTGCGGTAAATCTTTTTGGGGAAGAATTGATAATTTATCACTATAAGAAAATTGTTAAATTGGGATGGCTTTTTAAAGGAAACGCTGTCCCAAATTAATTAGGGATGGCTTTTAAAAGTGGTGTCACTGATGGTTTGGGATGGTATTTTTTGGCCAAAGGGAACGGCTTTGGGACAAGTTTGGGACAGCTTCTTTTTGAAACAAATTTGGGACAGCTTCTTTTTGAGACAGGTCTAGGGTGGCTTTTTTAAAAACTTTTCCAAAATTTTATGTTTTTTACTTTATTTAATGTAAATTATCATCAAACCTAACATATCAAATTTAATAGATTAGAATGATAAAATAAATTTAAAATGTCAAATTTTACACCAAATAGATAGTTTTAATGTCACAAAAAAATGTGTCATATTTTATGAACTACGTATAAACGAGGGTGAGCCAACTATAAGTTTGAATCTAAGATTTCATTATCATCATCCTCATTGTCCTCATCGTGCTCCAATTGCTGCGAGGGACCAACAAGGTTAAACACGCTAATCACAGGATTTGTTTAAACTTAGCCTCATTATGCTACAATGTTGTCCTGTAATTATTTAATTCTATCTCATTCTATTGGAACTTCTCCTTTGTGAGTTGTTATTCTTGTTAGAGGGAGTAGAGCTTAATTTAAGAGACTTAGAACCTCGGGACAATGGTTTAAATGACATTGATTTGGACACCATCCCAAGTAGCCTACCCTTTTTGAATCCTCCCAATGCTAATATCACTATGTTATTGCTGCTTAAAGATGATGATGCATTTGCACTCGACTTCTCTGCATCCCACTCCAATGAGAGTTTTTCCATCATTTTCTACAAAATAAATAGTGTATATAAATCCTGTGTCATATGAAATTAATAACACAATTGACATATTTAAAATGACCCATATTCATGTCATAAACAAAATTGCCCAAATACATACTATAAAGACTTGAAATTAAGCCAATAGAAGTAGTGAAATAAAGGTAAAAATTTCAACCTATGTCTGTGAATATCTCAACTATCCTACACATATATGCAACTAATACACATTCATCACACAAGTTAATCTTTTTGAAGTAATCACATAGCACCTTATAATACCCTTTATGTTACAGCTCAACATAATCAATCCAATGTAATTGTGTAAATAAATAAACAATCATTACCATCACTGTCTATGCACGTGGCCTTCCCATTTTCCAGATGCATTCTTCCATACTTTGAAATAAAGTTCTACTCAAGTTAGGCTTTAACCTGTCTCTGACTCCTAAAAATCAGTAACAAGACATATTATGATTGATTCATTATTCCAATATAACATTATGAGCCAATGTAGTATGTTCTTGGCATACATACCATTCATTCACAATGAGCTGTGATAGAAATCGATCCAACTCGATAGATAGTGGAGGCTGAGGTAAGATCAACAACAAAGTTGGCCCTATTACTGTCACGTATGGGTTGGAATGTATCTTGGTCCCATTAAGCTACCATCTCATCCCATTTATCTCAGGAGATCTAGGGAGGCCTTGTGTTCAACATACGTGCATGATGCAAGGTTTTACATAATAATTTGATTAACCTTTCTTTTTGAAAATTTTTTCAATTGCAATTTAGTCTGCTTCATTCAAAACAAATTAACTCAGTGATACTCATGACATATTACAATTGAATGTGTGTAAAAATCACTAAGGTTAATGAAAAGGTTGTAATTAATTTCTTAACCTTGAACTTGCAGAACCAAAATTGTTTAACTTCTAGTGGGACATCACTATAGCATATCCATGCCCCATTGTACTTGTCTGTCGTTATGTACCTAATTACATCCAGAACTTCCCTCATTATACTTGAAAAAATATAGCATATATTTGTTAATAATTGAACTAAAAACTTCATTTAAAACAAGAGGTATGAATGTGATATTGAGCTAGAGATCAACTTAATAGAACAATCATATAGTGATATGAATTGGACCTCCAGCTCCCCATAACGAGTCATCTACTGATTGGTCCAGGGGTGGGGATATCACATCTAGGAAGGGGTTTATTTTCCTTAAGCTAGATGGTTGTTCTCAATTATTATTGGAGGTCAACGGTGGTTAGGTGGGAGTTTGTGTGAAGGGTTGAGTCTTCGAGTCATCAGATGTAATACTACCGCAAGGCGTGAAGTCTCGACTTGAAGTTGCTCCTCTTTGTGAGTATCGCCCCATTTGGGACCTCTCACCTAAGAACACACCATGAGGCATCCTTGAATCACATGAATGGGTATGAGCCACATAATTCTATCCATTAAAAAAAATCTTATAAGAAAAAGCATTAAGAACATGCTAGACACAATTAATGATTGAAGTAGTGCATCATGCATAGAAATCATATTTAGATTTCATTGAACACTTGGTGTACACATGTGAAGATGCCTTTTTTCAAACACAATTCATATTACATATGTCTTTAATTTTCAAGTAAGAGTGTAACACCATTCAAAATTGCAAAATTTTATCATAAGTAAATCAACCCAAAAATCATATACTTAGAATGCTAAAATGAAAATTAGCGAAACAGTAGTTCAATTTAAATGGTAAAATCACCAACAAAAAAGATGAAAAGGAATACTTACTTGTATTTTGGATACTTAGATGGCTTGAATGTGAGAGAGATTTAAGTTTTTTACCTAGAACCCTAAGAATTGTACAGAGAGAGAGAGAGAGAGAGAGAGAGAGAGAGAGAGAGAGGTTGCATTGGAGAGGAGTGAAAATGTAAGTCTGAGGAGAGGTATTTATCTTGTTTAGGACAGCCTAAGGATGGGTTTTTAATAGAAGGACCTGTCCACATTCAAATTTTTTTGAACACTTGCTGCAGTCATCCCCTTTGTCATTAAGACAACGAAGGTGATTAAAATTCATCACTTCCATAATCACAAATTTTTGTTGCCTTTATCGTTGCAATGATGGAGTTCACGAAGGAGGCAGCCATAGCTATAAATGCCATGTTCTGCCCATTTTCATACAAACACATGGTTAAACACTCTCCTAGCATGCCAACACATCTTTATTCCCTTGCCTATGTGAACTTCCATCTGATTAACAAGTATGCAAATTTTTATACAAGATAACACCTAGTTCGTAGAATTTTACACTTACTAAAAATCAAAGTCATGATTCCTGGGGCATTACATAGTTCTTTATTTTTTTGGCTATTTATTGTTAATTTTTTATGAAAAATGTTAGATTGTGCCAATTAAATCATGTTGTTGTTGTGTTGTTGAGATGATACTACATTAAATCATGGTGTTTCTTGAATGGGGTTTGAATAATGCATAACACACCATGTGCTCGATGAAATAACAAATTGGAATTCATGCACTTTTCTCTATTGTTTGTGCAACTAATTGATTTCTTAGCAATACAACATCTTGTTCTTAGAATTTTTACACTTACTAAAATCTAATACATGATTATTGTATTATAGATGGGCCTTACATAGTTCTTCATTTTTTGGTCATTTATTGTTAATTTTCCAAATGTTAGATTTGTGTTAATTAAATCGTGTTGTTGTTGTGTTGTTGAGGTGATGCTATAATGAAATAGAGGTTAAATCATAGTTTTGCTTGAATGGGGTTTGAATAATGCATGGCACACTATATGCTCGATGAAATGCCTAATTGGAATTCATGCACTTTTCTTCATTTTTTGGGCAACTGAATAATTTCTTTGCATATGTAGGATGGCACCAAGAATGAAGAGAGTATCACCTTCTTACAATATGGACAAATTCCTCTCACCAAAAGCTTCGACACAATTTGATGATGAAACTCAAGGAAGGACCTTAATTCTTGAGTGAGGTTTAGCTTAAGAAATGATAAATAGTCCAAACTATGCACCTGCCATCATAGATAGGGGTTGGTGTGATTTCGTAACTCGACTGGATAAAGACGCTATGCAAGTAATTGTGAGATAATTCTACACAAATTTACCTGGGATACAGAGGAGCTATAGGTCGTGGGTTCAAGGAGTTGAGATAAACTATTCGTCGACCATGATTAATTAGTCATTTGGGACATCAAATGGGAATTATAGTGCTCGTTTCCAATAGTTGATACAAAGTAGGAAGGCATTGAACTAGATGGCATATATAATTTCCCCTAACTGCCAACATTGAAACATGTCATAAATATTGAATGACTTCATCACCTTCAATAAGCTGGTAAGGTTGGATACAATATCAAAGCCGTGGTGGTATTTTATTGCAACTAGGATTCGATCAATAAATCACCACTCCTCCATCAGTAGGGAATAAGTCGTGATCATTTATGCCATTAGAGAGAGAATATACTTCAACTTGGGGGCTTTTATAAAAGATGGGATTGAACAATATGCTAGCAGTCCCCGATAAGTGCTCTCATATCCATATATCATCATAACTCTGTGCATGACTTAAGGGGTGACATTTAGTTCCACAAAGCAATTATTATACTCATAGAATAACTTTTACTTTGTAGATCCTCCCCAACATGCCAAAGCACCAAGACAACAAGCAGTGTAACAGCCTCCAATCGTTGCTCCATATCTGGGCCAAGGATGGGACTTTACCACAATGCAGTGACAAATAGATGATTTATAGAAAGAGCAAAGGGCCAACATCAATAGTTGGGAGCCAAGATTAATATGAACACATGTTATGCTCAACATTATTGAGGCCAATTAGATGAGTTCATAATGCACTTGGCTACGTGTGATGAGGCCTTATTCTGCTATTTTAGGAGCTTGCACATAGGACCCAAGCAGGCATCACAATTCCTAAAGTTTTTCATGCCTACACCATTCTTGGACGATAGGCCAACGATCCTTGAGGATGATGTTGCACCTAAGAGGGACAACAATGATATGGAGTAGTAGTTTGTTGCACCTACTTAACTGGGAATTAGACTTTTAATTTGTGACATCTTAATTATTGCAAGGTTGTAAATGTGTTATCAATGATTTGGTGGCATATGTTGTTTGCTTTCTGTGAAAAATTATGTGTACACTGTAAGATGAATTTGTGTGTGCATAACAATTTAAGCTAGTCAATTAATGGTTGGAGATAGACACCATATAATCATTTAGGATTCGACGGTCCCGAAATCATTAGAGTTAGAAACATATATGGACATTTCATACACATCTCAAGAGGGGGATTGTACGATATGACAACAACTAGCTAACAAGAGTTGGTCTTTTCATACGATCCATGCAGCGTAAAACCATCATCACAGTAACATAACCGGACATTCCAAGATTCAAATGCAAAATCAAGGTACATCCTATCAAAGTATCTCCATACCTCAGCATCAAAAAGGATGACACATCGACCCATACTTAGTACTATGAAACGCATGCCTTGTCATGTCTCTGTTGCCATCTCTGAAGTATATAGCCTTTGTGATATGGGAATAAGAGACAAATATTGCAACATAACATATGGGCCCTTTTCTATTGCCAAGCATGAATCTTTAGGGGTTTACACAGTGCCTAACCACAAAATTTGCAAGTATCCAACGTATCATCATCTATCTAAAAAAGCATACAACCTAACTTACAACAATTAATCTTCACTAGAAGTAAGCCCAAATCTCTTATTAGCCTTTTCGTGCTGTAGTAGGTTGGTGGCATTTGATGATCTGGAGGTAGGGGCTTTACCTATTAATCTAGAAACATCATCATAACAACTTTGTGACTATTATGCTTAGCTCTTATGTTGACAAGTTAGGCCACAATTGATAGTCGTGAGAAATTATTACATCCATCATACAACATTTGGTCAATTACATGCAAAGTATTAAAAAAAAAAAAAATTAAGCAATCCTTCAACATTGTTCATACTAAAATATAATCCCATTTCAAAAGTTGTGTTACTTATCCTAACATCACCGATAACAGTACCAATACCTAACTGACTAAGATCAGCATCGTTTATTAATGGTCTAGTGTGTGGACCAATGACAACATATATCATTCTTAACCCCAATTTATCACATCAAATCCTTCAACTGTATCAAGACCCGTATTCTAGCAAACTCCGTCTAGAATTTCATTAAGGTACTCATGTTTTCCATGACTAGTCTAATTAAAATAATTATACATAAAAATTTTTCTAAATAAATATACTTTCATCTTATCAACTTCCAAAAAACAATTATTCTTACATTGTGAGTATAGACATCTAGTCCTACTACCATTTATAAAATTATACTGCTTTGTGGCCCATTCAATAAATTCATTGATATCACCCTCAAACTCAAGCATTAGAGCTCCAAGACTAGGCAAATTCTTGTCGTACATCCAAGCTCTCAATTATTTCAACATTTTTTGTTATCCACAAAAAATAATGAAGTATATAAATAAATTCTTCCTCTTATATATACAAAAGGAATAATAAAAAAATACAAGCTTCTTTCGTGTATTTCATTAAGTATCGAACATTTCATTTAAAATGAACAAAATTCATCAAAACTTAGGAGCGAGAAAATATAGACCTATACTTCAATAAATAATTATTTGACAATATTTTTAGTAAAAATTAATTAAATTGTTTTAATATTTCACAAGTACACAATATTTCACTTGAAATACATCAAGTAATCATCACATTGGAAAAATAAACATGAAACCTACAAATCCTAGTAACATTTGCCAAATCCTCCTCCAAAATGCATATTAAAGAAAATAATATTACTTTTGACACTTCACTACCTTAAATAATTATTTCTCACATAACAAAATATGAAATGAAACAACATACCTCAAATCTTATTCTCTATCCAAGAATATAGCAAAAGGATATTTTGAAAATAGAAGAGAAACTCAAAATGTCAAGGTTTGAAAAGGCTATACGTTTTGAATTCGCAATTAAGAATAACCTTAGAAAGCTATCCCAATTTTCATCCCTAATATTAGGGACAGAATCTATTCATGCCTAACCTAGGGATGGTTTCTTAGGTTGTTCCAAATTCGTTTCAAACTTAGGTATTGGTTTTTATGGCCATCCTTATTTGGGACAACTTCTGGAAGTTGTCCCTGTTATTAGTGATGGCTTATTAGACCTATCTCTATAGGGATGACTTTTGAAAAAACCATGCCATCCTAAACTAGTTTTTTTCTCTGTGGCAAATTTGGGACAATTTTTTTAGAACAAATTTTGGACAATTTTTTTGGAACAACTTTTATTTGATGGTCTCAAATCTATCCCAATTTAAGACAACTTTTTTGCCATCCCAAATTAAATGTATTCTTATAGTGTTTAATATCGGATAATTAAACATGATAAAAAAGTGTAGGTTTTTATTTATTTTAATAGTTAAAATATTCTGTTAGTTTTCATTGTATTAAATACTAAGTTGTACATTATTACTAACAAGTTCCTAAATTATATAATGTTATTCATTCTTTGTTTTAAATAAAATGTAATATTTTATAAGTTCCCACAATTATAAGGTTGTGAATGTAAAATATGTTAATTTTGTGAGCCAAAATCCTTAAGTATAGTGATATATCTAGAGAGATAGATTAGGCTGCGATATTTTGGATTTTTCAAATATAATTAAAAATAATAATCTAATGAACAAATAGAATATGGAAATATTTTTGTTATGCTTGGAACCCAATTTTAACTCTCAAAACATCCACTCAAATTTTACACAATCAAACATATTATTCAATAAAAATTTCTATCCAAATTCAAATTCAAACATCAATTTCTTATGTATATAACTAACTAATTATTTTTTGATTATTACATTATTTATCAATCAAATCAATACATATATATATACACACACACATATATTTACATTTATTTCTATTTATACTTTAAAATTAATCATTATCAATATATACCATCAAATCATACTATTTATTCTATCAAACTTTATTCTAAACTTACTACTTATCTCAAAACCACTCCAATGAAACATATCCTGGGCAAAAACCCTTCTCCCAAACATTGCCTTTGAGTACGATGTCACATCATTAATAAAGCAACAAATTTAACTCTATTTTTGTTTCTCATTTTATGATTATTTATCACCACTTAAAAGTCTTACAAATTAAATATTTTACCATACAAATTTTATTTAAATTCAAATTTAAAATTTTCATTCTTTTATTTTTTATAACTAACTAATAAATTTTTAATTATTATATCTATTACAATCAAATCAACACTTATCTATATAATTTTTCTATTCACATTTACTTTTTATTACTTTGTAAATATGTGTACTATATAACATCATTTAATTATTATTATATTTTAAATACATATAAATGTATTTTTTTTATCTAACAAAATATTATAAATCAAATATAATTTTCATCACGAATCAGCCAAAATTTCTCCGATGCTAATTAGGAAACAAACATAGGCGACGTGACATACTAAAGCTAACCATTGATGTAATATACTTTACCCTTGAAGAAAATGTTCTGAATTCGAAACCATTTCCCCAACCCAATTTCCCAAACCTGTCATTCGAACACCCATCTCCCCACCCCCCCCCCCCAACAAAAAAAGAAATAATTTATCTGGATGACTGGTTATAATAAGACTTTATTAAAAAAGTAAGTTATGGGAGAATTAAGTAAACTTATGAATTAAAACATCTATAAAGTGGTGCGTGCGTGTGCGTGTGCGTGTGTGAGGGAGAGAGAGAGAGTGAGAAGGAGGGAGGGAGGGGTGGAGAGAGAGGTGAGGGAATATGTATGTAGGACTTTTATTGAAGAAATAAATTTTACTCATACAGCACTTTCAATTCTTGCAATCAGCATTTTCCAATACGATACAACTCTTTACTAGGCTTAGGTCTAAACAAACGTATCTCCACTTTTAACTTGGTGTCAAGCAACCTGGCTATATGGATAAACAACAAATCCAAAATCAAAAGAAAAACAGACACAGAAAATATCGAACACATGACAGAACATTCTTGGATCAGCTGACTATAACCAAGAATAAGCTGTAAATGCCTTTTCAAAAGAAGTCTGCATGCACTTGAAGAAAAAAGAAATAATAATTCAATCAGGAATTTCATAATCGTCTGGAATACAAAATGTTTCTGGATCCTCGTCCTGAAGCCACCCATACTTATCCATGAAAGGATTTGCCAAGTTCTTTAGTGGGTACCTGTCAATGAAGCCTTTCCACACATTGTTCTGGCCATCCAAATCCCTCACCACTTCCCACAAGCAGCTGTTGCACTTGAATCCTGCCCCAAAGGTAATCATGAACAGCTTATCCCCTTTCTTTAGCCTCTTCTTGGACTCCATGTACCCCAGCACGTACCACAAGCTGCCCGCCGACGTGTTCCCGAACCTGTGCAACGTCATCCGTGCAGGCTCCACGTCGAATTCGGTCAAATTCAGGCTCTGCTGTATCGCATCTATCACGGCCTTCCCACCCGTGTGGAGGCAGAAATGATCTACGCCGGTCTTGAAGTCGATTGCGGGCCGGGCCGTGGCTCCTGCCGCGGCCTTGCTCCATTTCTGCCGCAGTTTACGGAAAAAGTGCAGCACCGAGAAGCGGAGGAGCTCGCGCACGGGCAACATCTTGGGGGCTATTTCTTTTAGGTTATCAACGAACGCCCGGGTTGCGGCCTTGGGCAGGTTCTTGCCGAGGTGAAAGCCCATGTTGCCGTTGTCGTCCTCTTTCTGTATGCAGCAGTCGTAGGACTCGTCTCTGGACCCGTGGTGGGTTCTGACAAGGCACTTGAGCTTGAGCATAGCTCTGTCTTTTAGCGAGGATTTGTTGGTCAGAATCATGGCGCACCCTCCCGATCTGAACAGGCAGTTGGCCAGGATCATGGATCTGTCGTTGCCGGTGTACCAGCCCTGGCTCAAGGACTCAGAGGTTATCACGAGGGCCTGCAAGTTTTTCTTGGTCTTGAAGATGCTCTGCACTATGTTGATGGAGACCAAGCTGGCGCTGCAGCCCATTCCCGCGAGGTTGTAGACCTTGATGTCCTCCCTCATCCTGTAGAAATTGACGATCCTGGCGGAGAGGGAAGGGACGGTGGCGAGCATTGATATGTTCACGACCAGGACGTCGATCTCTGAAGGAGAGATGCGCGTTCGCTTGAGGAGGGCATCGATGCTGTGAAGGAAGAACTCATCCATTTCCCACAGCCCGTCTTCTAGAGTCGGGGAGGCCTCCCGGCCGTCGAACACCACCCGCGGAGCGTAGGTCTCCTCGCCGATGCCCGAGCTGACGATGGCTTTCAGGAGGAACTTGTACTCGTTGAGGCCAAGGTGCTTGTTCCTCCTAATAACTTCGCCACTGAACTTTGTGCTCAGCTTCCTGTCGTCTGTGGGCTTGAAGCATTCGTAGTCCAGTAAGTAGCAGCTTTGATGCCGTCTTTGCTCGAGACCTCTCCATAGGATATAAAAGAGGGAGAGAATTGAGGGCAGACAGTAGAAAAGCGCGACAACAAGATCCATATGTTGGCCTTCAGTTTCTTGGTTTTTGTCTGGGAGGCTGAGGAGGCTATGAAGCAAAGAAGCACAGTAGTCGAATAATGTGTGTGTTTAGACAATGCTTGATTAGATGACGGATTTAAATCATCAAAGACATTAAGGGGAAGACCAATTTGCACATGTGATCGGAGCCCATGGCCTTCAAAACACTAATTGTATCTCTCAACTCCCACCCACTGGCTGCCGCGTGACTTTCCCAACAAATTACTTTAAAGACTATCAAACCAAAAACATCATCTCAGCTCGCGTCCTTCCGTGAAGCTTCGTAATTTACTTTGCCCCCATATGAGCTATTTGTCTCGAAGTCTACCAAAGGTCAGAAACGATCCCTACCTACGTACGTTTACTTCATAAAATATGGTCGGATCTGTCATACTTAATTCATTTAAGCGCTAGTTAAATATTCCACTGCATGGATGAAGTTGTGGAGATAGTCTACCTAAAATTATAGAGTCATTGAATAAATAATCAAAATTGATCGAAAACTACAATAAAATATTCAAGGTCATAGAAATTTTTTAGCATGTCCTTGAAAAATCTATCTTATCCCTCTCTTAGTAGTTAAACTTTCTAAACTCTTAAGTAAGAAACGAAGAACATATGTAATGGACTTATATTATTTAGCTCACAAAACATAACTGGAGTTAAGAGTAAATTAATTAATTAACACTATTTTTCTTTTACTTCTAAATATTCACGTGCATAAAATTATTCAAAATTATATTATTATATATTTATCTTAGTTGATAGTACACAAATTGGAAGATTACACGTGAGGTATCCAAGGCGACTAGAAGTCCACCATATCCACCCGAGGGTTTTTGCCTCTTCCGATTTTTGCTTTAACTAACACAAGGGATGTTGTGGAATGGCTAAGCCGCAGAAGCTTCCTGCTTGATTTTGCCAGACTGATGCAGTTGCATATGGTTAATAAATTTATGTTGCCCTTCTTGTTGCATAAGGGCTACTTCCTTCACCTCTTTAATTTAATGGATACAGTAATTATGCAATTAGCAGTTCACCATTAAAGCCACTCAATTCATGCAAAGTAGACAAGCATGCTTTAAGACTTGAGAGGGTACTCAATTCATGCAAAGTAGACAAACATGGCTCAAGACTTAAGAGGGTAAACGAGGGTACTTGCTGTTAGAAATTTAATTTAATTTTTTTAGCATTTCTATCAAAAATAAATTAGTTTTATATTAAAAATTATTTCTTGTAGGATGTGTATATATAAAGATTGAAATAATATTTAGATACATAGAGTTGGTGATGTACTTAGACAATGTGTGTATCTATATTCATATAGTTGGTAAGTTAGGTGAAGATAGGTGAAATAGTTAGGTGGTGATTAATTTGAACCGTAAGATTTTCTTAATCACCACCGTCCATTCTTGACAGAAAATAGTATAAATAGGAAAGTCTTGCAAGTCATTTGCAATTCAAGAGAAGAAAAAGAAAGAAAAATATAGAGTTGAAAGAGTTGTCAAAGAGTAAGTTCATAAAGTGTTTATTAAGTTAAAAAGTATGAAATTCTTAAGTGTTCACCTCTCAACAAAGTAGTATCAAAACCTTGTTAAGATGGCCATTACTGACAGAGTCCTTCCAATTCCAAAACTCACAAAAAAATATTATAAAAAATGGAGCATCCAAATGAAGGCGCTCCTTAGTGGACAAGATGTAGGGGATGCAGTAGAAGAAGAATTTCATGTACCAGAGGATTTGGCTATTACAAGCAAGGATGTGAAAAAGGCCGTGAAAGACCAAATGGCACTTTCACTTACCCAACCCAGTGTAGATAATTTAATTTTTAAGAACATTGCCCAAGCAACCACTTCTAAAAGGGCATGAGATATCTTTGGAAATGTCTTCAAAGATATTGACAAGGTGAAGAAGGTTCGACTTCAAGCCCTTCGAGGTGAATTTGAAATTTTACAAATGGGAGACTCTGAAGAAGTGTTTGAATACATTTTTTGAGTCACCATGGTTGCAAATCAACTTGAAAGAAATGGTGAAAAAATCCCCGATAGTCGAGTAGTGAAGAAGATACTTCGATCACTTGATTTAAAGTTTGATCAGGTAGTTGTAGCAATTGAAGAATCTAATGACCTTAAGACCATGACCGTTGATGAGCTTACAGGCAAGCTGCAAGTTTATGAAGAGAAATCAAAAGAAGAAATAAAGAATCAATTGAGTAAGCCCTTCAAGTGAAGATGAACATTGGAGAAAAGAAAGACAATGCTTATTGGAATTAAGGTGGACGTGATCATGGCCAAGGACGAGGTCGTAGACGTGGTCAAGATCGAGGAAGAATTGAAAGCCATCAAGATCAAAATAAAATTTTTGAGTCAAACAAGTTTTTATTATCAAAAGATCAAGGAAAAGGTGGCTACAATCAAAGGCAAGATAAAAAGGAGGTACAATGCTACAATTGTCAAAGGTACAGACACTATTCATATGAGTGTTAAGATGAGAAAAAAGAGAAGTCCTTTATGTCGAAGAAATGAAAGAAATTGAAAACACGGTCTTACTGGCACACAAGGGACAAAATGAAGAGTCAATGTACACTTGGTACCTTGATACCAGTGCAAGTAATCACATATGCGATCATAGGCACATGTTTGTTGAGATGGATGAATCTATGATGGAAAATATTACCTTTGGTGATCTTTCAAAAGCTCTTACCAAAGGTAAAAAAAAAAATTCTTATCAAACTGAAGAACAGAGACCAATAATTCATATCGAATCTGTACTATGTTCCAAGTATGAAAACTAACATTCTTATCTTGGGGCAATTATTGAAGAAGGGATGTGATATCCATTTGAGGAATCAGAGTCTCTATCTAAAAGATGATAAAGGAAATCTCTTGGCTCATGTGCTAATGACTAATAACTGAATATTTTTAATGAATATCAATACTAATGTGGCAAAATGCTTGAAAGCTTGCTTTGAAGAGTCATGGCTATGGAACCTAAGACTTAGACATCTCAACTTTAAAAGCTTAAAGGAGTTATCCACGAAAAAGATTGTGAGAGGGCTTCCATCAATCAATCAACCTGATCAACTATATGAATGTTGTCTTGTTGGAAAGTAATATCGAGAAAGTTTTCCAAAAGAATCAATGTCGAGAACCAAGCAACCATTGGAATTGATCCACAGTGATATCTGTGGACCTATTGAGCCAGCATCTTGGGGGAAAAAAAGGTTTTCTCTACCATTTATTAATGATTATAGTAGAAAAATGTTGGTTTATCTTTTGAAACAGAAATCAGAAGCACTTTCAACATTCAAAAAGTTCAAAGTCCTCGTAGAAAAACAAAGTGAATTCAAAATCAAGTCAATGAGATCTGATCATTGAGAAGACTTCACTTCAAAAGAGTTCATAAAAATCTGTAATAAGAATGGAATTCGACGACCCTTGACTATCCCATACTCACCACAACAAAATGGAATAGCAGAAAGAAAAAATAAAACTATTTTAAATATAGCTCGAAGCATGCTGAAGAGTAAGAATTTGCCTAAGGAATTTTGGGCAAAGCCAGTAGACTATGCTGTCTACTTATTAAACCGATGTCCATCAAGAAGTGTGGGAAACAAGACACGACAAGAAGCATGGAGTGGATATAAACTAAGTGTATCTCATTTAAAGAAATTTGGAAGCATTGCTCATGTCCATATCCCAAACTAACAAAGAAAGAAGATTGATGAAAGAAATAAATGTACATTTTCATCAACTATAACCAACACTCCAAATGGTACAAGGTGTATGATCCTATTAAAAAGAAAGTCATAGTTAGTCGAGACGTGGTCATTGACGAGAAGAGTTCATGGGATTGAAGTTCAGAAGCTAAGGAGCAATTCACATTTTATCCAAAACACAAGAAGAAGTGAAGCCCACAACTTCCTCTTCATCAACTCCACAATCAAGTTCGCAGTTAGAATTAAGTTCAAGATGTTCCACATCATTAGATGATGAAGATGCTATTGGACCACAAGGAATGAGGACTTGGGATGAAATCTATCGACTTAGCTAAAAAATTAGAACTTATTTTATCTTTTGGTAGATTTTGAACTAATCAATTATGAAGAAGCATCAAAAGACAAGGAGTGGTGGATGAAGAAATTAAAGCTATAAAGAAGAATGACACATGGGAGTTGACCACTTTGCCAGCAGAACATAGGCCCATTAGTGTAAAATTAGTTTACAAAATCAAAAAGAATGCAAAAGGAGAAAGAGAGATATACAAAGCAAGGTTTGTAGTAAAAGGATAAAAGCAAAGAGTTGGAATAGATAATCATGAGGTATTTGCTCCAGTAGCTTGACTTGAAACCATAAAATTCTTGATTGCATTAACAGCTCAAATGAGCTGAAGATTCACCAAATGGACATAAAGTCTGCGTTTGAATGGAATTCTTGAAGAAGAGGTGTATATTGAATAACATAAAAGCCATGTTGTTTGAGGGCATGAAAACAAAGTTCTTAAATTAAAAAAAGCATTTTATGGTTTAAAGCAAGCATTAAGGACATGGAATAGCCGGATTGATTAATACTTTCAAAACAATAGATTCAAGAAGTGCCCCATGAACATTGTCTCTTCATCAGCATAAATAAGAATGGTGATATATTAATCATTTATCTTTATGTTAATGACTTGATAATTGCAGATAGCAACTCCAAGATGATTGATGATTTTAAAAAGGCAATGACTAAGGAGTTTGAGATGACTGACATTCGATTGATGGCTTACTGCCTTGGAATTGAGGTAAAACAACAAGATAATAGTATCTTTATCTCTCAAGTGAACTATGCGAAAGAAATACTAAAGAAATTCAAAATAAAAGATTGCAAGTCCATTACCACTCCAGCATAAGTTAGAATGAAGCTGTCAAAACATATTGATGGTAATCAAGTACATTCCACTTTATTCAAAAACCTGATTAGAAGCTTAAGGTACTTGACATGCACAAGTCCTAATATCTTTCATGCAATTGGCTTGTTAGTTGCTATATGAAAACTCCAACAAGTTATCACCTTCAAGCTGCAAAGAAGATTATTCGATATATCAAAGGAACTATTGAATATGGTGTGTTCTATCCTGCAGCTGGAGACATGAAGTTGAAGAGATACAGTGATAGTAATTGGGTTGGCGATCTCGATTATAGAAAGAGTACAAGTGGATTTATATTTTATTTTGGAGATACGACATTCACTTGGATGTCAAAGAAACAATCAATTGTGACTTTGTCAACTTGTGAAGCTAAGAATATTGCAGCAACAGCAAGTGTTTGTCATGTATTGTAGTTAAGAAGTTTACTTAAAAGAACTTCACCTTGATGTGAAGGATGGGATCATAATATATGTCCACAACAAATCAGCGATTGCTTTAGTGAAGAATCCTGTGTTCCATGATCGAAGTAAACATATTGACACGCGCTTTCACTTCATAAAAGAATACATTGTAAGGAAAGAAGTGCAAGTGAAGTATATGAAGACTGACGAGCAAGTTGTTGACATCTTTATTAAACCCCTAAAAAGAGAAGTTTTTGAGAAGTTGCGGCATCAGCTTGGGATGAGAAAATCAACCTTAAAGGGGCGTGTTAGAAATTAAGCTTAATTTTCTAGCATTTCTATCAAAAATAGATTAGTTTTGAATTGAAAATTGTTTCCTTTATGATGTATATGTATGAAGATTAAAATAATGTCTAGATACATAGAGTTGGTAATGTACTTAGACAATGCGTGTGTTCATATTCATATAGTTGATAAGTTAGGTGAGGACAAGTAAAATAGTTAGGTGGTGATTAATTTGAACCATTAGATTTTCTTAATCACTATCGTCCATTCTTGATAAAAAATAGTATAAATAGGAGAGTCTTACAAGTCATTTGCAATTCAAGAGAAGAAGAAAAAAGAAAAATATAAAGTTGAAAGAATTAGTTTATAAAGTGTTGATTGAGTTGAGAAGTATAAAATTCTTGAGTATTCTCATATCCACTTTCTCCTCGTCTAATATTTATTTTTCTAAATTGATTTACAAGCCCACCACACAACACTTGCACCTTGAAAATTTTGGTCAAAGTCAATATTATTTTTTCAAAGGGATCTTTTTGTCACTTTGAAGTATTAACAAGATTATTTTTATTACTGGCAAACTATAAAGATGTTAAAAATATTTAAGCCTTATTGAAGATTATATTTATGCTTGTTGTGTATTATCCACTAGATAAATTATTGAGTGGCCTATTTAGAAAGCGATGTTGCATATGCCCGAAAATTCCAATGTATATAAAAAGAACACATGCTACGTACATGATGATATGTCCTAATATACTTAAAAGGTGGTGCCATAACTTGTGCTTATGCATTATCTAAAAACTCATAATTAATTACGGACGTCAATTCAGTCCCATGTATGGTTGTAATGAACGTCATCATGCCACTATTTCGAAAGACTATTTAACGGCCAACCAAGTTGATAAACATACAATCAACTGGTTATTAGTCCTTGGACTATATATAATGCGCATGGTAGCATAAAATTAAACAAAAATACCAACATGTGTGATCCAGCAACTCATCACCCAATTAGTTTCCTTTAACTTATTTTCTGGTTATTTAACTTCATCATTTAATTAAAAATGCGTAGTTTTTTTCTTCTTCCAAGTTTTCCTCTTTTTCTCTCTCAATATTTTAGAATAAATTTATCTAAACCATAACTCTGTATTTGTATTCTTTCTTTTCTTTTCTTTTCTTTTTGGGTGAACCCTTGTAATTGGGAACAGTACATTCGTTAGACCTCACGAGGATATAAATGAAAGAACATCTACTCCGTTACAAGTACTGACAGCAACTTTATGAATGGAGATTTTGAAGACTGCCCACATTTATGAGAGGCGTAGGATGGTAGATGGACTGCCTATTCTTAGAGGGGAGGGGGGGGGGGGGGGTTGATTACTTGGCTAGATGTCATTATTTGGAAAAAGGGGCCCAATAAATTGTCATCGTTGTGGCCAAAATCATTTGCCCTCAAAGTGGTTGGAAAAAATGAGGGTTAACGCTATGAATGAATTATGTCTGCGCCTGACAGTTAAGTACTTCAACAAATTAAATATTAAGATTTTCTTGTCCCAAGTAATATCTTCATGGGATGTCCTCTTGAAACCAAAGTGTTTTCAGCCTACAAATCGCTTTTAGACTAAAACTTGGGGTTGTGGGGTCTATGTTTGCTTTAGTTTTACGTGCACATTTTTATATATATTTTTTAAAAAAATTATATAAAAATAAAAAAAAGTGAGAAAATTTAAAAGTATAGACTAGATTTGTTTCATTTTATCTTAAAATAATACACAATTTAATTATTACATAATTTTAAATTGAATTTCTTTATCTTTCTTATTTTACGTAACTTTCGAAAACTTACATAGATCTGAAAACACGTAAAAAAAAAATCAAGACAGACGTAGCAATAATGGCTTAAGTGTGTATTTTTTTTGGCCTTCTGACAGTCTCACGTAGAGAAACATGAATTTAAGTGTGTATTTTATTTTTCCTTTTGGCAGTCTCAGATAAAGAAATTAGAAAATTTTGTAAAATAGTATATTAATATTCTTATAAAAGTTTACAATACATGTTCGATTATTTTATAATATTATAAAAAAGTTTTTTTCACTCCCGAAATAATATTAGAACCTTATAAGTTTATATAAAGAAATAAGTTTTACTTAATTTTTTAGGTTTTACCGTACTTTTTAATTATTACATTTTACTTACATTTTAAGCATTTTACGATATAATTTTAGTGTGTGTGTGTGTGTGTGTGTGTGATAGTTGGCTAAATCTGCCAGGTGTGTGAATGAGAAATATATAGATAAGAAGAAAAGTTGGATACATTAATATTAAACACTTATGGAGAAATATTTTTAGATAGGCTGGCAAAGTAGTCACTCTGACCATAGCACGCTGGTGGTACCCAGTTATTCACATGAATTATCAGCAGCTTTGATGATTCGCAACATCTTTATATCCACGGTCGGGTTTACATTATTTGAAAAGATGAATATTTAAATAATTTTTAAAAATATTACAATACCTTATATTTGTTAATGAATCGTGAATATATTTATAAGATGATTTGTGTTATTTAAATTTTTAGATATATTCGTGTTAATTTTTTGTAAATTTGATTATTTAAAATGATTGTATATATTCTCTATTATAGCCTAAATCGACAACGTTACACGAATGTAGTGTAATACAATTAATAAATTAGTAAGTCAGGAATAGGGTTGTTTTTCAACCAAAAAAAAGGCCTCACTATGAGAGTTTTCTTTTATTTTTTTTAAAGTCGAGACACACTCGATCAAACTACAGAAGTCGAGTTCAATTGTATATTAACCATTGAAGCACTTAGAACTGTCTACCCGACAAGACTCGAAAAATGCTCACAATTAGTAAAGCTCAATTAGAACAGCCTCAAAAATTGTCTTGAAAGATTCATAAGCATATAGTCGATTTAGGTCTAAGAATATTATTTTTTTTAGGTGAATTCAATCACTCATAACCTCGAATATTAGAAAACTCTACCAACTCATTGAATAATTGAGCAACTGCCCTAAATACTGAAAACTTTCAATAGTTGCTTCAGTATTTTGAGCTCAATTCAAATTTGACCAATGCTGAACTCAATTCAAGCTATGATCAAGTTACACACGAATTCAAGTTGAATAACTGGATCAACTATCACTACTAGTCCAACATAGATATGGGAAATGAGACAATTTTGGGGTTAGTTTTCTGAACTCATTTTTATAAGAGTTTTTCCAGTACATGTTTAATTGACAGTGATCTTAATGTTCTAGATGTATGAAGATAGTGGTTAGTAAATAACTAATAGTTTATGAATTTGTATGTAAAATCTTTTATTATATGAGAAAATATAAAATTGAAACAATATTGGTACTCAAGATATGTTAAAAAACATTGATAACTTGTGAAATGATAGCTTATTTATATTCCATTTGTACTTAAATTATGCATGTATGTGAATTAGAATAGAGAAAATATGTTATCATGCATGACATATACTAAATATGATGATTTAAATGTGAAAAAAGTGTAGTTGTACAGTTAAGTATTAATGTTGGACATTTTTTATGTTAAAATACAATTTTATATCTGCAGGGTAGTGTTGTGACTACTATAGGAAGAGCTGCACTCATGAGATGTGGTGATGCAACCGCAAGAGTCAACCACGAGGTACGCTAAAATTTTTACTACTAAAGGTTGTAGCCATAGAAAAGAGGTCTGTGAGTACAGATGCCAAAGTCGCTAAAGTGAGAAGACCCACGAAACATTCTGGAAATTCTGCACTCGATGGTTGCGGTCACGAAGTCGAACATTACAAACACATTGTGTCGTGATAGTGGAATTTGAGAAGTAGGATTTATGTAAGACCACACCTGGGTTTGTGGATGTAGAAGAAGAAGTCATGATCATGGAACAAGCCATAGCGGCCACAAGAGACAATGCGACAAATGATCAAGTTACAATCCTATATAAAATTTCAAGGGCATTCTCGTCTTTTCTCAAATGTAAACAAAACTTAAGCACTCCCCATATATGTGTGTTTGTGTGTACCTGTTCTCCATAGTCTAGAGAATATCTTAGGTTTAGTTTTTGTTTTTTAAACACTTAGAAACACAATTTCACACACTTTGGAGAAGTGGAGAAAGAGGTATCTATGCCAAGTCTTGCGAAATTGTCAATTGTCCACTCAACACAAGGATACCAGCATAAGTTTTTCACACTTTTATAGTTGTTTTATTTTGTTTTGGATATTGAATATTTTAGCAATGGTTTTTATTAAAAATTTCATGGATTGCTAAATCTTTGTCTAGTCTTTTATGTTGGTATTTGATTAAATATGTGTGCATGGATTTGTGATTAATTATCTTTGTTATTATTATAACTATTGAATTGAACTGAATAGTAATTAGAAAATTTGGTCACTTCTCTAATTAATTTGTGGTTACGCGAGAAATAGAAAAAGTGAAACTTGCGCGCTAGATATACAATTGTAAACATTAAGCTCATGAAAGTAACGGGAATAAAACCATAAGATTAATGCAGATAAAACGTTATTATTCATAGAACTAATTATTTAACATATACACAGTAACAATGAATTTAGGTCATATACAAGTATAGGCAAGTATAGGCAATAAACTTTAAGAACATATAAGAAATTAAACAATTGTCCGTTAGATGGTATACAATCATGCAACTCCAAGAATTGTTTACATAGTTTAAAGATAACCATCCTTCATCTATGAGGCCATATCCAAAAAAATTCTGCTAATAATTGTTACAACCTTTTAGGACAAACTAGGTCCCTTAGCAAATTATGCTTACCTAAACCAAAATATCTTTGGCCCCCAACTTTATTGACATTTTTACAGCTTAAATTCACTAGGCAACAAGTCCCTTTGCCAAATTGACCAAAACTCTCTCTTGACTTCAACTCCAATGTTGTTCACAAGTTGAGCATTGTTGAAATTCGATTAAGACACTTGAATGGGTGTTTGATGGATACAAATTTTTTCAATGCGTTGGCCTTAAGGATGTTTTTCTCTTAAAGGTATTTCCAAAAAAATTCTCAAACTCTCTCAATATATTTCTCTCAATACATGGGTTTTACTCTCTATTTCCATACCTTTAGTCTTCAAAAATCATCTATGTATATCGGCCTTGATGATAAAAGTAATCTCCAAGAAAATCTAGCTGATTCTATCTAAAATACCTAAACCCTAAGCAATTGATGCAGTAGATTTACAATTCCCTCTTTCCATAACTCGCTGTGGTCAAAAATCTTTCCTTGATGATAAGATTTGATAATCAACTCCCAAATCTAGTTATAATTTCCATGCGGAAAGGAAAACTCTACATAGTCATCATATTTTCATGGATTAGGTAATTAATCTTATCCAAAATAACCATAATTAATCCTCAGAAAATTAGCAAGAAATCTAAAAAATACCTTTGCATTTGGTAAGAGGAATCCTTCCAAAATTGGTAATCCAAATAATGAATAGCATTAAGTCAAAAGCTTTGTTTAGTAGTAAAACCCTTATATTTCACAATAAGATTGGCTGAAAGAAATGGTCCTCTAGACCAATCCTTCACTAAGAATTCCATTAAGTCATCTCAAGAAAACTTTGCCTTTAGATATAAAGCTTTGTTTTAGGCTTATCCTTCGAATAGAGAATGGAGTCTCCATTGAACCTTTGTTGGAGTTTCTAATTTTGCTAGTATTTTAACATCTAATTCATCTGTCGCTACTAGTGTTCCAACTATCAGTAGATCAGTGGCAACAGTTGTTGGAACATCTTGTCTAGGTTCTACAAGTATTTTAACTTTAGGTTCCTCCACTTCCTCTTCTATTGTATTGCATGCAATTCCTTTAAGAACTCTTATAGATTCAAGTGGTATGATAGTGATAGGAGAAACATCTATCGATGGCTCATACTCAACAATTGCTATTCGAGATATTTTTAGTGATAGAGAGACATCATGATTTCAGAATTGCTTCAAGAAGAACTTCCCATAGTTTTATTAAAGAAACATCAAGAAGAATGGTGTTTTGAACATAAAATTCGAAATTAAAAGCATACCTTACTTTATAGTCATTTTCTCTAGTGCTGATATAAGGAAAGTTACAACAAATCCTAACATAGAATGTTGGAAATCGTTCAAAAGATAGTAAGACCTGATTTTGATTGATCTTTCTGCATATAAATGGTAAGATTAGATTTTTCTAACTTTCCTTACAAATTTGAAACTCCCCCTTGCCATGTCGGTGGTATAAATTTGAAACTCCCACCAGTCTTACTTCACAATCAATGGCTATAGTACTTCCCCTTTTTTGATTTTTTTTAAAAATGATTTAAAGAAAAATGATTAATATGCAAGAAATAAATTGATTTAAAATGAAGATAAGAAAGATTAGTTGGGTAGGCAAGCACCTATTGCACTCCTTAGTATCTCAAATTTTGTTGCATCTAAGGCCTTAGGGAACAAGTCAACATACTGTTGTTATGCTGGAACTTACCCTGCCACAATTATCTTCTGTTGATGTATGCCATAATTTTGTAACTTTAATTTCATCTACAGTAACTGTGAGCAGCAACTAAGTTCAAGAAAGGATGTAAGACATATACACCCTGCCAACTTCTGATAACTAATCTTTAGAGTTTGTCTAGTCCTCCTCTCATCATTCCAACTTTTGATAATAGCTTCTGAAGGGTGATCTACCTGACACTAGATGAATATTGAGGATTTTCAACATTATTTTCAAAATCATCAATAGTTGTTCAATCATGTGTTGGAACATCTAGTGGCTTATCTAGGCATTCTTCAGTATTTTACTTTGTTGTTTCTCTCAACGATTCATCTTCTTTCCCATTCTTTTGTTTAGTGGACTAATTTGGCTCAATATGAATAACCACTAAATTGATTGACTCCATTATTGTGTTAGTTCTCTTGTTGTACACTTTGTAAACTCTACTAGTTGTTGAATAACCCAAGGAAAAACCTTCATCAAATTTTGTAGCAAACTTTCTAAGGTAATCATTTGATATGTAGCAATTGTTACCAAAGATCTAGAAATAAGATACATTTAATTTCGCATATTTAATTGTATTTTTTTTTTTTTGCTCTCTCATTTTTTTATCACAATTTTCCACCATTTTTTTCCTCAAACCTAGCAACCAAATAAGGCCTTAATGCATAAATAGAAATTCAACAACTAAACAAAGCCTTAATTCGCAAACAGCAAATAAATTAGCCAAACAAGACCTTACCAGGCCCAGAAGTAAATTAGCCCAAGAAAGAAATAAATAACCTAAACTGAAATACGAGCCCAAACACTTCTTCAGTCTGGCTATCAGCCCATCAGATATTTATCTCCTTACGATGGCCCATTAGCTCAGCCGCAACGACACTAATGGCTAATAGAATGATGCCCACCGAGCCTTGGGGTGCGAGGTTGTAGATAATCAAACGGTGGAAGTGGCGGAAACGATGCCCAGAAGTTCGTGGCTTTAGCCAAGAACTCTGCTAGCCTGACGACATCCCCTCGTGTTCCTAATCTAGCATTTCGACTATGGTGATCGCGGGCTTGGAGTGGCAACGTCAAAGGTGGGGAAAATCTGGCCGATCAGCGCTTGAACGGGGGTGAATCGATGGATTTCAGCTACGTCGGCCGAGTTTCGCGGTGGATCCGTTGTCCTGCTTCTATTTTTCCCTTTGTTTTTTTTCTTTTTTTTTTTTGCATTGATCTCTCAGACGGTGGCGACGCGACGGCGGTCGACACGTCGTCTAATAGTCGATGGCAGTCGACGTTGTTGGAAATGGAGGTGCTCGGTGGTGGAATGGTCATGACAGTTACGGCAGGTAATAGCTTTGTCTATGGCAGATTTTTTTTATTTTTTTTAGATTTTTTTTTTAAGGATCGAGTACCGAATTAGAATATGATAAAAGTTAACTCTTATACCAAACTAACGTAATCAATCATGCAACAGAATCGAAAAGGATAACAATGTTGTAGTAGAACCCGAACTCAAATTCAGGGATGCAAACCGTGCAAAAATGGCCGACCCAACGTGGTGGATATCAAGTTGAACCTAATGTAGATGAATACAATCAACACACTGAGGGTTGATAGGTATGTCACGACTCATAGAATCACTCTAGAATGACTCAATTTGATGTAGATAATCACTCTAGAATGACTCAATTTGATGTAGATAAGAATTTACAAGGAATTGACAAACGTGCAAGAAACAATAATCAACTCTTAATCCAAGTACCAAAAGTTCTAAAGTCCTCTTACAAATGAGGCTAGGGTCCTATTTATAGCTAGTAATTATGGGCCATAGGCCTATCTCACATAATAATCCTCAAAGGGATTGCATACAAAAAGGGCCCAAAAGCATGATAACAATAAGATAATAAATGAAAAATCAACGGGTCCTCAGATCACGTCACAAGTCATGAGTATGGTAATTCAACTCATATGACTTTAATTACCTTAATGTGTAGGCAATGACTATATTATTTTACATCAAGATGCATCCTAAGTCACTTTTCCTAGTGCCACTGTAAATGGTAAATCCGACACCCTTATTAGGCAAAGCTAAAGCTAGTGCCAAAATCAACTTCTCTTTCAACTCTATGAAACTCTTCTCACACTCTAGGCTCTATGCAAATTTCCTTCTTCTTTGTAAGAGCTAAATCAAGGTCGTCACTATCCTAGAAAGTCCTTTGATAAACTTTTGATAGTCGCTTACGAGTCCCAAGAAACTTCTTAGTTCTGTTATATTTGTGAGCCTTGGCCACTGTGTAATCGCTTCAACCTTCTTAGAGTCCACCAAGACTCCCTATTTAGATATTATGTGTCTTAAGAATGCCATGCCCCTGAGCTAAAATTCATATTTATTAAATTTGGCATATAGTAGCTTCTCTCAAAGTGTCTATAGGACTATCCTCAGGTGTTTCTCATGCAGCACTTCACTTAGTAAAAAGACCAAGATTTTATCCATGAACACGACTGCAAAATTAACCAAATACGACTTGAACACTAGATTCATGAAGTCCATGAAAGACGTTGGAGCATTGGTTAATCCAAAGGCAATACCAAGAATGCATCGTGCCCATTTCTTGTCCTAAATGATGTTTTGGGAATATCTTTAGCCTTTATCTTCAATTGATGGTACTTTGATCTTAAGTCAATTTTTGAAGACACCTTAGCTCCCTTAAGTTGGTCGAATAGGTTGTCAATCTTTGGTAAGGAGTAGTTGTTCTTGATGGTAATCTTATTAAGTTCTTTGTAGTCTATACATAGCATTAGGTTTCTGTCCTTTTTTACAAAGAGTACAAGAACTCCCCAACACTAGGTTAATCTCAAACTCAATTTTCCTATTTAGGGGTAGTTTGGGTAGGTCATCCAAGAACACGTTCAAGAATTATCTGACTATGGGGATGTCTCCTATTTTCAGTCATTGATCATAGCTGTAAATGTTGCAAGCAAGATAAGCCTCGCACGCCTTTCTAATGGCTTTCTCAGCCCAAGCTACGAAGATTAGCGAGCTGAGCTTGCTAGATGGAATTCTAGCATTCTCTTAGAAGGAGCAAATATCACCTAGTGGTGGACAAAAATTTATAACCTTGTTTCTACAGTCCATGTGAGCAAAGCTTATCTCTAGTCAGTCTATCCCAAGGATCACATTGAATTCTCTCATATTAAGCCGTATCAAGTTAGCTTTCAGTTCTCAATTCCCGCCAAGGTCTAAGTCGCAGTCTTTATATATTAAATTGACTACCAAAACTTCACCTCCTGGTGTGGCTACTCTATAGCGTTACTCTAAGATTTCTAGCTTTTGCTCTAAATGCTTAGCGAAACTTTTGGAAATAAACAAATATAAAGTACAACTACAAACAAAGCACAAGTTCTAAGTTAATCAATAGCAGTATTACCTGTAACCACATCTTCAACATTGTTAGCCTTCTCTTGTGTTAAAGAGAACATCTTGGCATTTTCTTTAGGCTTTGGGTTCATTCAATTAGACCTAGGGTTGTTACTATTGTTGTTGTTACCAAGGGTAACTGGGCTCATACTGTAGTTCATGGATTCTGCAACCCAATGGCCTTGCTGACCATATTTGAAACATGGACTGGCTAGCTGGTAGCACATCTCTCTATATCTGCGAGGGCATGGAGCACACTTCCGTAGTGGAGGCAACATTCATTAGTTCAATTGAATACATTAGTTAAATGCAGGTAATGATGAGGCAACAAATAAGGCTCTACTAGACTTCAATTGAATACATTATCTAAATACTTGTTATAATGAGGCAGTAGATAAGGCACTACAAGACTTAGCAAATATAATATAGGAAAGGAAATTTTATAGCATAATCTTTCTTGAAAAGAGCCAAGAAGGAACAAAATAAATGAACGACGGAATCTGTCTTAATAGAGTGAGCTAATATCTCATTATAGTAATCCTATCTAAGTCGTAGTCCTAATCTAAATCTTTCTTTTGCTAGTGCATTCTTGTCTACTACTACCTCTTCTGGCTCTGGCACCTCCTTAAGATCCTCTTCAAGGTCCTCTTCCAATTCCTTATTTGCAAAATTATGTATCATGGCCTGCAACTCGTCATTCTAAAATGCAATCTCCTTTACCTGTAGCACTAACCTATGTTGCTCATCTTAAAGTTCGCCTGTGCACTACTCATATATGTGTTGTAGTGGTCTTACATGTCTACGCCAATTCACATATTAAGCCTTTACTTCATCCAGCCTTCTCATGAGTATACCATTATGTCGATATACATCAACATTCACCTCCATCAGCTCCTTGTTCTTAGCTTCCAAGTTCGCACACTATCGCTGAGCCTCTAGTAACTTAGTGGCAATGTGGCCTAGTTGTGTTAATGTCATATTAAGTCAGTCCTTGTCCTCTGGCAAAAAGCCACTCCTCTTCTTAAGTGAGCACTCTCTAGATCTACCACTTCCATCTATCTCCATTGTCAAATCTTGATTTCTAAGGTAAAATGCAAATCAAAATTCTAAATATGCATGTGTGCTGTAAGCTACTAATCATCAAGTCTTCGTAATGTGATCCCTAGTGTCCAATCTAATTTATGCGCTCTAGGTTCTCGTTATCATAACCTATACGTTGATACCAATTCTGTCACATTCCAATCCCTGGGCCCATAATATAGCAGTATTGGCAAACTATCTCAGCAAATACCAAAACCAATATGTAATAGAGGAAACTAATCTACTAATATAATTAGCAATCTTCGAAGAAATAATGTAATATCCAAGCTCTAGTTTGCGGAGGAAAGAAATAAGCCTATCTATTACATGTCTTTAATGAATAATATCAATGTAATTAAAACGAGAGCAAAAGCTACGTTTTCTTCCTCATCCTACCATCCCTAGGTCTATCTATTGTCATTCACTTTCTCTACAAAACATTAGCTAATGGGGTGAGCGATAATTTGCCTAATAAATGGTAACACCTACCTTTTCATTTAATTAGATGCAAGCAAAACCACAATTTCCAAAGACATACTTTCCACAAAATGCACATTTTCTAAGGAGATAAGTAAATAAGCAATTAAAAACATTCAAGTAACATGGAAAAGGTTGGTCATGATTAACTCTTCCAATTTATCATTCTCATAATCCACATGTTTACATTTCTGAGCTAACTCATAATTATGCAAACTATATGGGTTATTTTTATTAATCAGGACTTTAATCTATACTCCCGACTTAGGAGGGTTATGTCATATTCGGCTATGTCGCCATGGCCCTAAGGTTTCAAACCTGCTTAAAAGATATCCCAATCTCCTGTAACCAGATTGCTAGGGCCATGTATCAGCTTCCCCCATTGCTGATCCCAGTCTTCTACCCTGATTGGACAAGTTCTAATCTATTACTTAATTGGTAGAATCGAAACTTGTTCCTCAAATTCATTAGTATCAGATGAGTGGCTATTAAACTTTATAACATGTATTTGATTCCAACTATTCAACTTAAAATAATTCGTTTGCACTAGCTCACATCTAAGTTTTCAAAAAATAAAACTTTCAACTTTACCAAAAACATCATATTAAATTCACATCGTTACAAATAGAATACACTCAAAAATTAATTTAAAATGAGCAAAACACTCAATTATAGCAACAAACAATTTAGACAAATGGTTATAAACCTAGCAAAGTGTAACCACTTACCTATTATTTAGCTTTACTAAATATCAAGTTCCTTAACTATCATCTCTTGATTTCCTAGTCAATCATATACACAATTTCTATTTTCACATTTGATTTGATTAATAACCTATGTTTGTCAATGCTCATGTGCATCCTACATGTTTATGTTTACTTGAATAAATTACCTTTTCTCATATCTTGTTACATTTGCACAATGAGTTTATGTCTAATTCAGTCCCAAAATTGAAAAATTCAGCTTAAATTACACAATATATTAATTCCATCCAGTGCCTACAGTCAAGCCTTACAACTGCGAGATCTAGGTTCACGACCACTAAGTTTCAAGCCATGCTTACAATGTCTAACCACAAAGCGTACTAGTTTTTCCGTGACTACGAGACATCACCTCGAGATAGCGAAGTCCCTCTCTGCAACTGCACCAGGCAACCGCACGGCAGTTGCTTCTTAGGCCTCATGGCTAGATGCACAGGTACATTGAGCACCCTTGTGCATGCACCGTCACACCTTGCATTTGCACCAGTGATCATGACATGATGCAGAGTTCGCACAAAGGTACTGTTCGGCTCATTTTTCGTGTAATACCACATTCTAATCCCTAAATCTCGATTTTACACTTATTCTTAAGGCCTTTAGGAATAATTCTATGCTGTCAGAACTAATAATAATCATAACCTGAGTATAATCAAACTTTTTGAAAAGGTTCAAGACATATTTCAGTTAATTACACGGTACGCCAATACACACTTTCTACAATTCCTACGCACAACTACACACCATATAACTGATTCTTATGCATCAAACACATATAAATGCTTAAAAGTCAACATTTTCTTGCACCTCATGCATGTAAAATCAATATTTTTACATTTATGCATGATAAACAATTAATTTGGTGTAAAAATCACCTCATGTTTAGGCATTTGAAAGTTAAAAAAATTGCTCAGCTCCTTTGCACGGCTATCAGCTCTTTCTAGTCTTGAGACTAGGGTTTCAACCCTTTAAAGGTACTATTTATGCATGGGTTTTATTAGGAGTTTGCATGATATTAAATTTCCTATATTTCTAGGCCCTTCAAATTAAACACTAAGTGTTCCAATTTTCTGGGGTTTTTTACCTAAATTTTGGAGGTTTTTAACTTTATTTCCTTACCTCCAATGCATGGTAATTTCCCCTCGTTAATTATTTAATTATGTGGCAAAATTCTATTAACTTGAAATACCAATATTCCCATTCATGCTTTCTTACTCAAAGTCCAATAATTTCACATGAAAATAATTAGAAAATGGTAGTTAAAAATAAATCCATCATAATTTCACAAAAATTCACTCAAAACAATGTACTATTAATACCCAAAATTTCAGGTATTACAATGTGCAATAACGAATACCTATGGTTTAGCTTGACACCCCTCCTCTCCTTGCCTGAGCAACACACTTACCAAAGAGCGGTTAACTTAATAATAAATTAGGCGGTGATAACAGACTATAGCAGTTGGGGATTTTATAAATAGTAATCCCACAATTGAAAAATAAACAAGTTACAAAACATTCTTATGATTTTTGAAAATCTTTACTATTTTTGGATAATTATTACTTTTATTAATTATTTTTAGATAATCATGGAGATTTAGAAATGAACCTACATCAGTAAGTATTATTTGTATGCATTCAATTTATTTGTTGTATATATTATTTACTATTTACATACATTATTCATATATCAGATTTATTATTTTTATATAATTTAAACTAGTGTTGACTTTAGATATGCGATTTGATTTTGCCTAATAACGAGAGAGAGAGAGAGAGAGAGAGAGAGATAAATGCAAAAAAATAATATTTTTAAGTAAAATTAAATGTAAAACGGAACAATGTAAACCGAACTTCAACATCCGGTTTATGTTATTTAATTAATTATTTCAGTATTCTTTCTCTATTTTGATAATAAATAATTAATGGAATAAGCCTCCGGGCAATGATCGTATTGTAATTTTTTAAGTGTTTGGATATAGGTCATGATTCTGAAGGGACCAGGGAAGAGAGGCCATGGAGGGAGAGAGGGGGGAATTCACACATAAATATTTACTAATGAAAAGGTCGTTCATGAAATGTTTGTATACAAATGTCATAATTTCATTTATAGCAACAATTGATCTGAAAAATGACCTTTCATACATGAGGTAAATGACGATAATGATAGTGTCCGTTAGTTTTGTATCTCTTTCATCATCATTGCTGTCAATTTAACGAAGCTACGTCGAAAATCAATTTTTCGACTGATTGATCAACTTATATAAAGTTGAATATGACTAGGGTTAACTTCGAGGTTCTAAATCAAATTCAATAAATTTTTGAGCTGAGTTTGATCCTAATAAGGCTCAACTCGATTATTCCCAAATAGATATATGAATAGAAAGTATGAGTTTTTTATAAAAATTGTCATTTGTAAACTAAATCTAATTACAAAATTAGGTTTATTTCTTTTTTATAGAAACAATAATCAAAGGTTTATTCCTTGCTAGCCAACTTTTAAAATAAAATTAATTCATAAAAACTGCTGTATAAAAAAACTATCGTTTATGCATGGTAATTAATAGCTCCATAGATAAGACACATAAAATCTACAGTGTTGTAATTGTGCATGAAAATTGCCACAGAGGGATCGCTATAGTATTATGTTAATTTTTCAACAATTTTAAATTTTTAAAATCATTATTTAGCATTTATACCCTAACTTTTGGATTAAAATATGGTATTTACTAACTTTATATTGTTATTATAAGTTAAAAGTTGTATATATATACAAATTGCCATATTATTATTGCAAGTATAATCTGGCACGAAATATACCCGAAACTCTTAAAAATAAGTGAGCTGAGTTTGAGGCGTAAACAATACACACACACACATACATATATGTGAGTTTGAGTTTGATTTTACAATTAATAAGCCTAATAGCATTGAATTTGAGTGCATTTAAGGACAGTTCATAAAAATCGATTAACACCCTAGACCATCGTTGTCATGCCCTAAACTTGGGACCACGACACGACAGTATTTACAAACTAACCCAGTGAATATCAAAGCCATACATGTATAGAGCAACTAATCCAATGAAGAAGTTCAATAATTATTCCAAGACATCATCATAATACATGTCCACGATATCTTATCTCAATTGCATAGTGGAAATATAAAACCTATCATTACATCTCATTGTTCTTTAGAAAAATAAAATCCAACTCTTAAGCCAAGTAATGTAAAGTATAGTCCCTCTTCTCGTACTACCATCCCCAGATTTCCTGTTGTTCTTGTCTCCTTTGCAAATGTCACTAGGGTGGTGAACGACGAATTGTCCAATAAATAATTACGCTGACCTGTTAACTTTTCAAAAACTGATGTGAACGAGAAAGCAATTTCAAATAGTTCACAATTAAGCAAAACAATTATTTTTCAGATAGTGTGAAGAAATAAAAGTAATCGTAAATCATTTAGAAGTATCACATTCATTATTCCAATCTCAAGTATAATTTGATCCATTTTTTCTTTCTTGGCCAACCCATTATCATGTCTATTGTGCATGTACCATTGATCAAGGCCTCAACTTATGCTCCCCAACTAAAGAAGGGTACGTCTAATTCTAACTATGCTACTGTAGCCCTAAGGTTTCAACCCCATCTAGGAAGTATTCTAATCTACTGTTAGAGCCAAGTATCAAAATCATCTGCTGCCAGTCCCAATCTTCACTCTGATTGGGCGAATCTCAATCTATTACCCAATTAGTAAAGCAGAACTCATTCCTCACACTCATTCGCAATCTTATGAGTGGCCCTTATAATTCGTTTCATGCATTCATATTGCAATATACACTTTCAAAATACTCACTTTGCAATTAGCTAGCATCTATGTTCAAATAAGACTTTCATGCAGTCAAAATATCGCAAAATTTCCATGCTTTCACAAGTAGAAAACAATTGAAATTCTATTTAAGATGCATACGAACACCCGGTATAAAAGTAACAAATTTAGAAAATAGTTGTAAATTTTCAAAGGCACTTGTAAAAGCCTGGTAAGGGGTTATCACTTACACCGAGAATACAATTTCAGTTATGCAACAAATCATTTTCGAAAGAAGTAGAAAGATTTTGGGTAAAGTGATACCACTTACACTTTACTTAGCTTGCTTGGTTTTCGGTTACCTCGGATATTGTTTCTAGGTCACCTATTCAATCACATGCATAATTCTGTTCAGTACTTAATACATCTACGGATACATGCTTATCAATGCTTATTGTTTCCTATACATTTGTGTTCACCTGAATCCTTCCAATTTTCATTCCTTGTATCCTGTTGCATCTTATCCAATAGGTTTAAGATTAATTTGATCCAAATTTTGGAGAATTCAAACTAATTCCTCAAATTTACATAATCTATCCAATGTTCGCAATCAGGTCTCATGATTGCGTCGCCCTTGTCCACAATAGTGAAGACCACATCCGTGTTTGCGACATTCACTTGAGGAACCCACTAGAAATCCTGTGGTTCTCCTCTTGCGCTATGTCCCAATCCATGACCTTGACTATATGACTAATGATTGTGCCAACGGCTATTGGTTGTACTGGAATTTATGTGGTTGGATTCGTGGTTGCACCTAGTGGTCCCGCGATCGCACCATTATATTTGGTGGATTAAAACTTATAGAAATCATAACCTATGTGTTTTCATGAATTTTTGAAAGTTTCAATTGCATGTTTTATCCAATTACTCAACTCATCTATACAGTGTTTCTATGAATCCTATACATAATACCACATTCTCTACGTAATTCTCCATCAACTAACATGTTAGGCCATTAAAATTCATGTACTTTAAGTGCCTACACGTGTGCAATAATTGCTCTATATGTTTGCATGAATAACAGATAATTTGGCGAAGGATTTACCTTGATATCGTGTGTGTGAAGAGCTAAAAATTCACCCTCATCACTCTGGCCATCGTCTCTATTCTTTAGGATTGAAATAAGGGTTTCCAACACTTAAAACTCTCTATTTACACCTTAGGTTAATAGGTAGTTGCATGGGATTGAGATTCCCAAAAAATTATGTCCTTAAAAATAATTTTACTTCCCCTCTAATGTCTACCTAATTTCACCCGAATTTTTCATAATTTTTGGGCCTTATTTTCTTATTCTAAATGCTTGAAAATTATTCCCTATGATTTAATAATTATTCAGGAAAATTTTGCCATCAAAAAATACCAATCTTCCATCCTAAGCTTGCTTAATCAACCTTTAATAATTTCACCAAAATTCAACAAAAGTTTTGGGAACATAGTTTCAACTAAAATTCCAAAAAATTTATAGGAGAGTTTATCTCATAATTTTTTCAAAAATTCGGGGTATTACACTCTCCTCCCCTTATAACAAGTTTCATCCTTGAAACTTATAATTACAATCTTAACTAAGTAAGTCAAAGTATCTTTTCCTAACATCATCCTCCGCCTCCCACATTGCCCCTTGCTTAGAGTGCTTCGACCACAGTATCTTCATATAAGGTATCGCCTGATTGCTTAGCTTGCTCTCTTCTCTATCTATTATCTAAATTGGGTACTCTTCGTAGGTCAAGTTCTTGCTCACCGATAGTGGTTTCAATTCTAGTGTGTGACTTGGGTCAGGTACATACTTCTATAGTTAGGTATGTAGAACACATTATGCACCCACATCAACTGTAGGGGTTACACCAATCAATGCACCACCTCCCCTACTCTTTTCAACACCTCAAAGGGTCCCATAAATCGTGGACATAGCTTCCCCACCTACTAAATGGCACTAAGCTGTAGGTTGGAGAAATCTTCAAATACACTTGATCTCTAGGCTAGAACTCTAAGGGTCTTCATTTCAAGTCTACCCCAACTTTTCTGTTGGTCTTAGGCCAAACCGCACTAAGCTTACAAATAATGTTCACCTTACCAACTGTTACTTGCACCAAGTCTGAGCCCATAATCATTCTTTCTCCAACTTCGCCCCAACAGACTAGGTACCTACGCTTCCTCCTGTAGAGAGCCTCGTACGGAGACACTCCCATACTTATGAGTAGCTATTGTTGTACAAGAACTCAACCAATGGTAAGTGATCATTTGAAGTCCCCTTAAAGTCTAGGACGTATGCGCTTAGCATGTCCTACAATGTCTAGATGGTTCATTCTGACTATCCATCCGTCTGTAAGTGGTATGTTGTACTCAAATCCAATCTTGTCCCCATCACTTCTTGGAAACTCTTCCAGAAACAAGATAAACAAGGTTCTCGATCAAAGACTATGCTTGAAAGAACTACGTGCAACCATACTATATTGTCCATGTACACCTTTGCCAACTTGTCTACGGAGTAAGTCATCCGCACTAGAAAGAAATGAATGGACTTGATCAAATGGTTGACAACCACCCAAATCATGTCAAGTCCTTAGGGTGTATGTGGCAACCTCACCACAAAGTCCATTGTGCTTTGATCCCATTTTCATTCTAGAATCTCCAATGGCTATAGATAGCCTCCAAGCTGCTAGTGTTCGACCTTGACCTTCTGACAAGTGATGCATCTCATTGTGTGCTATCTCTCTCTTCATCCCATTCCACCAAAACTTTTTCTTAAGGTCCTTGTACATCTTCGTACTTCTCGAATGTACTAAGTACCTTGAGTGGTGCACTTCCAATAGGATTCGATTGCGTATCTCCCATTCGAGAGGCATAGTAGTCCTTGTACATGCATCACACTATCTTTCCCTAATTGGAAGTCGAGGAGTTGGCCTTAGTTAACCTTCTCCTTCAATGCTATTATGTCTGCATCTAACTTTTGAAGCCTCTTTTAACTAGTCAAACAAGACATCGATTCTTAGTAGGGGATACTTGTTCTTGATGGTCATCTTGTTGAGCTTGCGATAGCCAATGCACAACCTTAAGCTTCCAATTTCTTCTTCTTTACAACGAGCCCTAGGGCTCCCCAGGGTAACTCACACAGCCAGATTTGTCTCTTATCCAACAACTCTTATAACTACACCATCAACTCTCTCAACTTAACCAGAGCCATTTGATATGAGGCTTTTAATGTAGGCACTATCCTTGAGACTAAGTTGATTTCGAACTCTATCTTTCTATCTGAAGGTGGTCCAAGTAGGTCATTCAGAAACATGTTAAGAAAAGCACTAACTATTGGGATATCCTCGAGCTTTACCTCTTACTCTTCCACATCAACAATGTATGCAAGGTGTGCTACACATCCATCCTTGATAGACTTCTTCATATTGGCTGCAAAATAAGAAGGTTAAGCTAGCTAGCTTGCCCTCAAACACTCTCGTTAAAAAATAAACATGTCACCGGCAAGAGGGTGAAAATCCACAACTTGATTCCTATAGTCTACATACGCAAAGTTCTTAGTTAGCCAATCCATTCCTAAAATTATGTCAAACTCAATCATGTTAAGCCGAATGAGTCGGCTTTCAATTCATGGTTTCCACCTAAGTTTAAGTTGTAATCACTATAGACTAGGCTAGCTACTACAATTTCTCCTCTGAATGTGGCCACTCTATAAGGATTGTTTAGTAATGCAGGCTAATAGTCTAAATGTTTAGTAAACCTCTTGGACATAAAAAAAGTGTGATTCACCACAATTAAATAGTGCATAAGCATCTAATTTATTAATAACAGTACTTGCCACCATGTCCTCTACATTATCAACCTCCTCTTCCATCATTGCGAATACCTTCGCATTTCTTCTAGGCCTTTAGTTAACTTGATTGAGCCGTGGATTATTGCCTCTGCCATTGCTATTGCCACTTTGGGATTAGCACTGTCTTGGCTATTTTGATTGGCATTGTTGTTATTATTATTCCCAGTCAAGGGACGATGTTCATTGTTCTATTTGGGCATTCCACTGCCTGATGCCTATGCTAGCCACAAACGAAACATGCACCAATGATGCATTGGCATATGCCCATATGTCAGCATCAACAAGTGATGGACTCTCGTGAAGTAGACATCGTCCCACCAACTCTTGCCTAATTCGGTTTCTTGTTCCAATTGACCCCATTGGTTGTCAATCATTGAACCCTAAAGTTACTAGGGTTGGGATTCGGCCTTAGCCGCTTAAAGCTGTTCTCTGCTCCTTACTAGTTTATGTCATGTCCACCTCAGCTAGGATGGCAACTTTGAGAAACTCGTCAAAAGTATGGACTGCTTAAAGAGTTAAGGCCGTCTTCAATCTACTCTTCAAACCCTCGGTAAATTTGTGCATCTTCAATTAGGGGTTCATCATTATCATCGGCAAGTACTTTCCCAAGGCGTGGAATTTAGTCGAATATTCCACTACTGACATATAGGGATCTTATGTCAGATTATCGAACTCCACCATTTTCTAAAGGCAAAGTGTGTTAAAGAAGAAATAGTTCAAAAAAGCTTCCTTAAAATAGATCCATGTGATTGGCCCTTCTTCCAACATGGTTGGTGAGACTCCTTCCCATCGTAATGCAGCTTTGCCCACCAAGAATGGGATAACTACCCTTAGTCGCACCTCCATTAACTCGAAGTTATCTTTGATCTCCTTCAACTATTTTTGCACAACTTCGAGGTCATGGGACCTATCGAAAGTTGGCACATAGATCAAAATATCACAAAATTTCCATGCTTTTGCAAGTAGAAAACAATTAAAAATTGATTTAAGATGTATACAAACACTCAATATTAAAGTAATGGATTTAGAAAACTGTTGTAAATCATTTATGCAATAAAAATCATTTTCAACAATAGTTGTAAAAGCTTGGTAAAGGGTTATCACTTACATTGAGATTACAATTTTAGTTATGCAACAAAGCATTTTCGAAAGTAGAAGAAAGATTTTGGATAAAGTGTTACCGCTTACTCTTTACTTAGCTTGCTTGGTTTCTAGTTTCCTTCGATATTTTTTTTCAGTCACCTACTCAATCACATACATGATTGTTTTCAATAATTAATACATCTGAGGATATATGCATATCAGTGCTTATTTTGTCCTATACATCACCTGAATCCTTCCAATTCTCATTCCTTATATCTTGTTGCATCTTATCCCATAAGTTTTGGCTTAATTTGATTTCAAAGAATTCGAACTAATTCCTCAAAATTACATAATCTATCCAGTACCCACAGTCAGGTCCCGCAATAGTATCGCCCTTGTCCTCGACTGCAAATCCCGCATTCGCATTTGCGACATTCACCCACAGAACCCACCAAAAATCCTATGTTCTCCTCCCGAAGGTCGTGTCCTAAGCCTTGACCCAGTCTTCGACCGCAACTTCGTGGTTTGCAACCACGCCGATGGCCACGAGTCGTTTTAGAATTTCTCAGGGTAGGTTTGCAGTTGCACCCAGTGTTCCTACAATTGCACTATTGCGTACCGCGATCATGCCACCAGTCACAGTTTGATGCAAAGTCATGTCCCCACACAAGTTCACTCAAATTTTCATGTCCAATCCATTCCCAACAACAAAAACTTATTCCACCCATGTTCTCTAAGTCCTTAACTATGTTTTGATGGATTCAAACTTATTAAAATCACAACCTATGTGTTTTCATGAATTTTTGAAAGTTTCAACTACATGTTTTATCCAATTACTCAACTCGTCTATACATGATTTCTACGAATCCTATACATAATTCCACATTCTCTACATAATTCTCCATCAACCGACACGTTAGGCCATTAAAATTCGTGTATTTTGAGCACTTACATATGTGCAATAATTGTTCTAAGTTTGTGCATGAATAACAGATAATTTGGCAGAGGATTTACCTTGATATTGTGCGTGTGAAGAGCTGAAAATTCACCTTATGCACTCTAGACGCTATCTCTGTTCTTTAGGACTGAAATAAGGGTTTCTAACCTTTTCAACTCTCTATTTATACTTTAAGTCAATAGGTAGTTGTATGTGTTTGTGATTTCTAGTAAATTACGTCCTTAAAAATAATTTTACTTCCCTTCTAATGTCTACCTAATTTCAACCGATCTTCCATTCTAAGTTCTCTTAATCGACCTTTAATAATTTCACTGAAATTCTACAAAATATTTTGGCAACATAGTTTCAACTAAAATTCCACAAAATTTATAAAAAAAATTTATTTCATAATTTTTCTCAAAATTCAGTGTATTACAATCATCACCATCATAATTATCAAGTTTGAAACTTCAAATTTGCTTGAAAAGAATCGGATATCTATAAAGATAAAAGGATGCCTCAAGTTTATTGAATCATAGGTATTGTAGTTTGACATTTAAATAACACTTGAAAAGACAGACACTGACAAAGATGAATGATATTTTAAGAAAGAGGATGTCCTGCTTATCACAGACTTGTCTTTATGGAAATAAGCATACTTAAAAATTATATAAATTTTTCCAACCGTTACAATTAATCAATAAGACCAATAACGTTTTATCAAAAGAAAAATACTTATAAGAAAAGAATTTTAACATTTTGTTTATACATATATTTTTTTGTCAAACTTGACCTGAAGAGTCATTATGATTAACTTTCTTCTGTTCATTTGTTTAGCAAATTTAATCGCACCCATCTGAATGATCCACCATACACTCATCAAATGGCACGGAAAAACGGAAAAAATGTAATTTTATACACTCAAGTCATCTTCACTTTCACGTATAGAGGAAAGTGTAAAAAATGGTTTGTACTCTTTTATAATTGCTTTGACCTTAATATATAAAAAAATAAGGGTACATAGTCGGATTCGAATTACTTAACAATAAAAATTCTATCTAATCCGATATGAGTGGATTAAAAAAGTTTTAATTATGACATGTTATAATTTTTTTCAAATCGAATAGTTTGGGTCTGTTAATTTGATACTACTTGACAGTCGGGTTGGGGGATTGACAAATTACAAATTTTATATACATTATTTAACAAAAAAGTTAATACATTTTAATGGTTTAAAACTTAAAAATTTTTCAATTGACTAACATATTATGCAAAAGTAAAATGCGTATCCATTAAACAAAACTATGACTTACTTTTATTTATCTTGCATTCTTATTATCAATTCCGTATATAAATTTTTAGGTGTTTCATAAATTCAAATAAAAAATTACGTTGAAAATGAAAAAAATTAAAAATATTCAAAACTTTAATTTTAACTACTTTATTCTTTGCAACATCTACACATAAATCAAATTACTAGATTGTAAAATCTAAACACATTATACCAAAATTATTATATTAAAATACTATGAACATAAAGTGTGGAATGATTAAGAACAAAAATTAAAGATCGACTTGAATATGGTACCAAATGTATTTTCAATTAATCAACAAATTTGGTAAATAGATTATTAATTTTCATTCATATATATAAATCATAACTAAAAAAAATAAAAGATACAATTATAATTTAAACCAAAAGAAAGAAAACAAAAGGTTCAAATAAATATCATCAAACTAATACAAATGGTTAGGTTGCAGGTTAAGTGGATTGGGATAATTAAACCCACCACCCAACCCAAATGTGGCAGTTTTAATATTTATAAACTACTATTATTCATTAAAAAATTAAAAATGATAGTTTACAAGCGATTTGAGCAAGTTGGTCGATAGGGCTATTATCAAAATAATTTAAAACCGCTTAAATCGGTCACACCACTCCAAACCACATGGTTGTTAAAATTTTAAGACATAAAATGTGGTTTCAAAATTTTAATCAAACTGATCCACATTTTATGGTTTGTTGGTTATTTCGAAATAAGAAAACTTCACCAAACTGCATTGCTATATATGTACAAAATAAATATTTATATTAAATAAAATATGATTGATTAATAAATTTTATTTAATTTTTTGATTATTTTAAATTAATAAATTATTTTTTGAAAAAAAAAATTTTTCCATATAATACAAATATCTCAAATTCTATCAAATCATGATATAATTAAGTAATGACTTTAGATAAAAATAATATATATATATATATATATATTGAAGGTAAAATTTAAAATATGAGCTAATCCTAGGTTTGCATTCCATTTGTCATATTTTTTTAATAGTTTCCTTATTTCATTTTTCTTGCAAAATCATTTGAATTATATCTATACCTACTGAAATTTTATCTCCCATAATTAGGCTAATTGTTGGGCAAACGAAATGTGGATTATATAAGTATTTATGGAAACTTTATTTTGTTACAATGTTGTCATCATGTTGTGAATTTAATTAATGTCTCGTTTTTCAAGTTAGATGCTTGGAATATCAATTTATTAAAATTAAGTTGAAATCTAGAGATGCTAATAAGTATTATTAAGAGTGTTGACGAATAATCATCTTGATATATTGAGGTTTTTAATATGTTATTTGTTAATTTATTTATGTGTTAATTTATTGCATACATAAATATTGTACTTTGATTATTTATATTTAAATTGAACTCATTTGTAAACTGCCAAGCCATACCGAACCGCAGCAAACCGTTCAAAACCGCATCTTTAGTTTCGGTTTTCAAACCGTAAGTTTGATTTTTTATTAGACCAAATCGCATGTAGCAATTTGGTTAGAAAATTTTTGGAAAAAACCGAAACCGCATCGCGGTTGAGGCCAAGCGAGTTTATGTACATCTCTAATACATACATACGTACATATATACATCTCTAATACATACATACGTACATATATACATACGTACATATATATATATATATTTATATATGTAGACACACACACATCAAGATTGATTAATTGGTAAATTACTCCTCCTAAAATTACTGGTTTTAAAAATATATAAAAAGGAAAGTGATGTAGTAATCAAAGTAAAGTGAGAAATATAAGGAGAAAAAACAGCAATTAAATAAATATACCCTAATATGTGTCTTTTTTCATTAGTTAAAACATTTAAGGTATGTAATTATATAATTTTAATAAATCTATACTATATTTTAAGATTTTGGCCTATAAATAATTTCACTAAATAAATACTCATGCATACCCTCCTTAAATTTAATAACAATAAAATTATATTTTTCATTAGTATTTAATTTTTTTCTTTTTATTCGTTTTCCTAATTAAAATATTTTTTTGTTGAATAAGTATAAAATCAATATTTAAATAGACCAACATATACTACAAATAAAATAGATTAAATAATTCCTTTTAATTTTATATTTTATAAGTTAAAGTATACACATGGAGTATACCAAATTTACTCGTGTTAATTACAAAATTTATCACTTATTCAATTTGATCATCTATAAAGTATTTTATTTGTTTTAAATCTAATTATCTAATTATGAGCTTTTTGTCTTCTGACAAGAACTTGCAATTGACCTATATCGTACAATCTACCTACCTAAAAAAATAAATAAAATTGACAAACCCACAAATAGGTAAAGAAACAAAGAAACAAACAAACCTGACCTAAGTCATTGCAACCATCTTACCAGTAAAAGTCACACACTTGCACACTTTATTTGTGAGAGTAATTATTAAAACATTAGTTAACTTTGTGAAAAAATATATTAAAGTAAATTCTAAGAAGAGAAATAATAAGAGTTAGGAGATAGAGTAAAGGTGAAAAAAAATATATTATTTGGGAGATAAGAGAGAAAAAAGTAAATATAAGTGTGTGTGTATATATATATATATATATATTAAAGAAGAAAAGAGAAAAATAACGAAAGATAGATTAGCACAGTAATTTAATTGACACCTAATGATTGATATATAGTATAATGAAGAGATATATATTAATTCTCCCAATCTTCACCTCACAACATAATGGATTAATTACACTGTGGTCTCTTTAGAGAAGGTATAACTACAAATTATATCTCTTTTTTTGGATATCACAAAAATATCTCCTTAATGTTTGATATGCTACATTTTTTCATTTTTCTATTAGGATTTTAGATGAAAATTAAAGACGTTATCAAAATTAATTAATTTTTTATTTTATATTTGACATTCATTTTTAAATTTTTTATACTTTTTATGGATAACATTGCTCTTAATACTAGTCAAATTTTTAACAATATTTTTGTCATAAATTAAGACATTAAATCAATCAATTACAATTATTAATATTTGACCTTATATTTTAAATTTTTGAACCAAAAATAGAATTTAGGTACCCTAACAGAAAAATTAGTGGAACTTTTTATGATATTATCAATATTTACTCAGAGCTCTTATAAAAAACCAATAATGTAAATATTTCAAGCATAAAATGGATGTTTTGTAATAACGAAAGAAAAAGAGTATAACTTGCAATTACAATGACTCTAATGGTTATTGACGTAATTAGCCCTAGTGAAAAAGCATTAAGTAGTTATAAATTATAAAAATCATAAATACTAAATAGTGAAATCTACTGCATGCCAACCCTCAATTATTAAAGCAAACTAAACTTGAGGACTACACCATGAGTCAATCTCTCTATGCATTACAACACTTCCCATAGTTGTATAGATTCTTAGCCTCTACGTGACCTTCACTTCTCTCACTATCATTAAGGTATTTCACTAATGCAATCCCATCAATAATGTTCCCAGCGACCGTATCTTGATGATCCATACGCGTAGGTATTCAAGTGGCAGTCAATTCTTGCACGAATGGGTCACCGGAACGAAATGTGGTCATCCAATACCATTTTTGCTATGGAAAAATACAGGATACCATTTATGTCAAAAAATTATGACCTTCTTTGGCTGTGCTTTTTATTTTTGAACTTTAGTTAATGTTGAAAATATTTAGCTTTGTTTATGTAAAATTAAAATATTCTAGAATGTAAAAACTATCATTGCATTATTAAAGCCGATATTTTGACTAGGAGGGGAAAAGGGCATATACGGTGATTAAAATTTCATTTATTTTGTTTGAAAGTGTTTTCAAGTGACTGTATATAAGTACGTAAACATTACACGAGGAAAAATCAAAAAAAGGGCTCATCTTTCCATTTCTGACCATTGCCTTCCCTTCATCCGTCTCTCTTCTTCAACTTCTGCTTTCCTCAGCCCCCATTCCCTCACTATCTTCATTACCTTTTTCCTCTTCAGGTTAAAGAGTGTGGCATATGTTGCAAACAAGTCCACTTCATCAATGAAAGGACCACTCTGAGTCGATGGAGGAAGCCTCCAAAACCATTAGGATTTTGCATACATCATTGCAGTTCGGAAATCAAATTTTTGGTTCAATTAAATTCACTGAGAGGATTAAAATACAAAGTTTGAATTGACCAAAGTTCTAGCCAACAGTGTGGCAAGAGACCAATGAAACCCTAGTAACAGAGAAAGAAGAAGGAGAGAGACAGAGAATAAAAATCAACAGAAATAGTTTGTGGCATCCATACTATGCAAGGGTTACTTATTTACCCTAACCAAGCAATTGACTAAATTGACCTTCGGCCTAGCATCTGAAATGAATCTTAATCGTTGATTGATTGAAATTACATCATTACCCTCCAACTAGAAGCTTCCACCAAATTACGATGTTCAGCATACTAAAATTTAAATTTTTTTGCCTATTAGATCAAATCCAATTGTCAATCCATCCAATAATTAAAACCTTGTAGGCCAAATTTCATTGAGCCAATTTTATCATCATAAATGGTACTAAAGCATCGTTCTTAGCACAACTAGCTCAAACCAGATACTAACACATGTTAAAAAAGAACCTCAAGAAGCAGATTTAGGATTTGAAGACCCACATCGAAACAAACTCAAATCACAAAAAAAATTAACTCATGTGAGAGAAATCGGAGAAAAAGACACTCATGCAAACACAACTCATGAAATAGACTAACAAATAATAGCATTTTAGTAGATGAGTGGGAAAGTGGCTATGGAAATGGCCTAACCTAATGAGGGATCTCCCTCAATACATAGTACTAAGGATATTTTGCCTACACCCCCTCAAACACAAGCATCACGGAAGCCTCATTTCACCAGCAAACTTAACACCACACTGGTAGTTCTAGTAGTCATCCTAAACAGATTCACTAAGAAACCCATTTGAACCCAAACCAATGATTGATTTGACCATTTTTAATAGGTCTAATGCTAGATTTTGGATCAAGAAGTGTAAAAAATATTTAAACTACTACAACACACCAAAGGAAGAAAAGTGCAAGTTACGACTTTATATTTTGATGAAAAAGTTGAATGCTGGTTCAACAATCTTTTAGTTGGAAAATCTTTGTTAGTTAGGATGCATTATAGTAGACTATACTGGCCAAATATGATAAGTAGAACCTTAGCCATGTAATTCATACTTTTAAGAAACTAAGGCAAAAGGAAGTATTCCTGACTATGTTGAAGCCATTGAGGAATTGAAAGCCAATATGTTAGAGATTAGTCCCCATCTCACGGAAGAACATTTTGTTCATAGTTTTATTAATGGATTACATGAAGAGATACTGCATATAGTTATCATATTCAAGCCACAAACATTGAAGGACACATGTATCTTGGTAGAACATGAGGAATTGAAATTGGAAGCACTTAAGAAGAATAGATCTAACTTCATATCGACATGTGGCAATAGCAAGGTGCCATCTCAAAAAGGACCTTCTAAACCTCTGAAAAAAGAACTAAATAAAATAAAGAAGGGATAATGCTTTCAATGCAGAGAGAAATAGCACCCTAGCCATAAGTGTAAAGAAAAAAAAACACTACACAATATTAATACAGAAGAAGTAGAATAGGTGAAGGAGAAGAAGTCAAACCCAACAATGAGGAATTGTGTGTAGAAGGTAACACTTGACACTATCACGAGCAATTCGCCCCCTGGACACTAGAAGCACGCAAAATCTTATAAGCACTAAAGCCTTGATAAGGACTACTGAGGAGCCCATTGATGCCCTTCCGATGGTTGTCATAATGGCTAATGGTAGCTAAGTTATGAGTAATTTGGAGTGCAGGAGGCTCATATGAAAGATGGAAGATAGAGAATATGAGTTCGATGTAAGACTCCTCAAGCTAGGAAATTGTAACATGATACTCAAAGTAGATTGGCTTAAGACTATTAGCATGGTCACTTTTGATTTAAATAACCTTACACTGCAGTTCTAGTATCACGGAGAAACCATCACTCTCATGGGTAGAAATCTAGAATCTACTTATAGGATAAGTTGCCACTAGCTGATTGATGGTTTGACACAACCTTGTTCAAAAGAACGATTGACACACTTGTTATTCATAGTGAAGCAATTGAACAAGAAATTCTTGAAATCATTTAGCTCTAGATGAAAAATATTAAGAACTTTTTGTAGAACTAAAAGGACTATGGCCACCTAAAACCCCAAATTCCAAAATTCTACTAAAGGTAGACTCATAGCTAAAGAACTTTAGGTCCTACAAACATTCCCATAAGGAAAATGAGGGGATTGTGAAAAAAGCAAAGGAAATACTAGATTAAGGAGTGATAAAGCCAAGTAGGAGCCCGTTTGCATCACTCATAGTTTTGGTAAAGAAAAAAGACCAGTCTATGTGAATGTGTATCGACTACAGGTGCCTTAACAACAAGACAGTAAAGGATGAGTTCCCAATCTCTATCACTAAAGACCTATTGGACAAGCTTGATAGTGCAACTTGGTTCACCAAGCTAGATTTACAGTTTGGCTATCAATAGATTAGGATATGGCTCGAGAACATTCATAAAACGGCATTCAAAACCCACCATGGCCATTTTGAGTTCCTAGTGATGTCATTTAGGCACACCAACATCCCCATCGCCTTTCAGAGTTTAATAAATGAAGTATTATCCAACTACCTTAGAAAATTTATATTGGTTTTCTTCAACAACATTTTAATTTACAACAAAAACTTGGAAGAACACCTTAAGCAATTGAAAAAGATATTTCAAAGACTTAATGAACACCACTTTTATGTTAAACATAAGAAATGCTCATTCAGACAATCTAAGAGTATCTCAGACATGTGATATCATTCAAGGGGGTTGCCACTAACCAACAAAAAATAGATATAATGGTAAACTAGCCGACCCCAAGGATTATGAAGTCACTACAAGGATTCTTTAGGCTAACTGGTTATTATCAAAGGTTCATCAAGGACTATGGGAAGATTGGTGACTAATATTCTGATAAAAGATAACCTAATATAGGACAAAAAGTGTTGAAAAACTTAAGGTTGCAATGATTCAAGTGTCAGCTTTTATCAATGCCTAATGTTAGCAAAGTTTTTGCTTTAGAAATAAATGCTTGTAGGGGTAGAACTATGGCAATATGATGCAAGAGTCTTACCCCATAGCTTTTATGACCATGGCCCTCTCTTTAAATATCAAGGACTTCCAACTTATGAGAAGGGATTCTTAGCTCTTCTCATGGCTATATCCATATGGAGACACTACTTGGAGTCCAATTAATTTATTACTGAAACTAATCATAAAAGTTTGAAATATCTACTCACTCAAAAGATTACCCCTCCAATTCAAAAGAGAGGACTTACAAAACTATTGAATTGGATTATAAGATTCAATACAAGGAAGGGAGAGAAAACATAAATGTAGAAGCTTTAACCAGAAGTAGAAATGACTAGGTAGAATTATCAACCATCACACTTGTCATGCTTATATGGCTTACAAAGGTTAAAGCAAATTATGTTGAGGACATAGAGACACGAAAATTCATAAAAAACGTGTAAGAAGGTAGGGACCCTCAAATAATTATACTTCTGTGGATAGCTTTCTAAGGTACAAAAGCAAAATTTATGTAGGTCAGGGTCAACAAGCAAGAAAAATAATCATATAGAATATTCATACTGACCCTGTTGGCGAGCATTCTGGAGTATAAAGCACTTATAAAAGGGTTAAGTTATTATTCCATTAAATGAAATGTTTTCACAAGATAAGGTTATAGTATCAACTTATGAAACCTATCAAAGCAATAAATTTAAAAGAACCCATCCTCAAGTTTTCCTACAACCTTTATTATTCTAGATCAAGTTTGGCAAGATATGATTATGGATTTCATTAAGGGGCTACCAAGATCATCAGGTTAAAACACTATAATGGTGGTAAAGGACAAGTTCAGTAAATATTGTCATTTCATTCCCATGTCACACCCCTTCATAGCCTTCCAAGTGGCACAAGTTTTTTGTAGAGAATGTTGACAAATCACATGGATTATCCAGATCAATTGTGACTAACAGGGACAAAATATTTACTAGCGAATTTTGAAAACATCTATTTCAAGCAATAAATGTTAGTTTGTGGTCCAGTACAGATTATCACTAATGAATTGATAAACAATTTGTAAGAGTAAATCAATACCTCAAATGTTTCATAAGGTGCATGATAAGGGCGAAGCCTAAGAATTAGGTTCATTGGACACGTCAAGCAGAATGATGGTTTAACAAAAATTACTAAGGGGACAACCCCTTTTAAGGCAATACATGGAGTGACACCACAACAATATGGGTTTAATCTACAAGAATATATATATAAAAAAAAAGTTATTTTTAGTGTAATTTTTTTTTGTATTTAAATAAAGAATTGTGATGTAAACTAACTGTTTCTATATTCATATTTTGATAAAATATTTGTATATTATCTTTTTTTTATTATTATATCAATGAATTAATCATTTATTTAAGTTCTTTACACACGCAGACTGTGCCCCATTGTTGGTAGATAATGATTTAAAGATAAAATTTTGCATCAACATCATAGATGGGGTGCAATTTTAATTTGTGCAATCTAAATCGACGCAGTGCTGACCACGCTTTGAAAATGGGCTTTACATAACATCATCATCTTTCGTTGGGCAAAGCCCAGCTAATGACATTTGTCAGATTTATGTTTAACTTTCTAACATAGTTTAAAACGAAGACCGGTTGGGCCTTTTTCCGCACAACTGTACGAAACATGATGGGCTATGCCCATTCACTTCCGTTCCCCTCCAATGGCGGGAATTCCCTTTCGATCACCGATTCCCGCCAATCGAAAATCCCTAGATTGCCCAGCACGCTTCAGCTAATGACTTTTACATAACCCGGAGCTTTCTTTTTTTCCTCCCCAAATTTTCGAACCTCCATACTAGATTTCCCTCCAAAATCCGCCGCTGGAAGTTCTCATTTCTCTCTTGCACAGCGTTGTAACGAAAGAAGGTTTTTTGGGTCGTTTGGTGAAGATGTTGGAGCTGAGGCTGGTGCAGGGGAGCCTGCTGAAGAAGGTGCTGGAAGCCATTAAGGATCTGGTCAACGACGCGAATTTCGATTGCTCGGCCACGGGATTCTCCCTGCAGGCCATGGATTCGAGCCACGTGGCGCTGGTGTCGCTGCTGCTCAGATCGGAGGGCTTCGAGCACTACCGCTGCGACCGCAATATTTCCATGGGGATGAACCTCAACAACATGGCCAAAATGCTAAAGTGCGCCGGAAACGATGATATTATCACTCTCAAGGCTGATGACGGCAGTGACACCGTTACCTTCATGTTTGAGAGCCCCAGTATGCTCGTTTTTCTTCTAAAATTTCCTTTGATTTATTATTTCTGTATATGATCTTGTTGATTTTGGGTTTTACGTTATTTATTCCTGCGGTTCTGCTGTTTGTTGGGAGTTTACCGTTTTGCCTTTGTTTAATTACTTTTTTCTGTCAAAATTTTATGGTAAGTCTGTTGCTCGTTGGAAGTCGGAGCTGCTCTTACGTTTTGTCTATGTTTTGTTACTTTGGCAAAATGACTGTATGACCTATCCTTTGTACTAGAGAAGTTCTTTTTCTTCTGCTGTGTGGGATATCCTTGAGGCATGTATATGATGAAATGTGGAGTTGTGCAACTTGTATGTTTTGTGGTCCTCCAGAGTGCTATAAGTTCAATATTCTATTGTAATTGCGTGGTTTTCTGGGGCTCTTTATTATTACTGTTAGTATTACTATTCTTGTTGTTCGCGGAAAAAAAAACACTTTTATTCCATAAAATGTTGAAAACTGATAATAAAACTAAAATTGTAGCGGAAATTAAGCAATATATGTTATAAACTAATTGACCTGGTGTGTTGTGAAAATGCTCTTCAAACCTACAGGGTCAATTGCGCTTAGATTCATGGTCGCTAATCGTTTGACATTTTAATAGGCAATTGAAAGAGTATTCACCTGATGAAGGAAATTTCCTGTCACTCTCTTTAACATCTTAATATTTGGTAGAGAGTAGGTTTTCTCTGGGTACGATGGGAATTATGATAAAAAGATATGTCTAATATTGGGCATTTGCATTTACGGAAATAAACTCTTGTTCTCTGCCTTTTTTAACAAAAGAAAATTTGCTTAATTTAAATCATTGAATATTTTATTCTCTTGTGCTATTTTTTTTTTTTTAAATTTTCTTTCCACACTTTTGATTTTAAATGGCTTAGGTAAGACATTTGTATAAATGAGGAGGCCTAGGTTGTTTGTCATGGATTGAGTTTGTAAAATCTTGTTTTGTTTTGTTAATAACTTCCTAATTCACGTTTGAATTATATGTTACAGTCCATGTAAATGCTGAATTGTTTGTTTTATGTTTTACAGCGCAAGATAAAATTGCAGATTTTGAGATGAAGCTCATGGATATAGATAGCGAGCATCTTGGAATTCCTGAAGCTGAGTACCATGCCATAGTAAGGATGCCGTCTTCAGAGTTTGCAAGAATTTGTAAAGATCTTAGCAGTATTGGTGACACTGGTAACTCCAGCAGCATTGTTGAATTTTGTTAACAGCTAGTGAGATTTTTGCTTGGTGTAATCTGCCTGAGATTGATTGAGTATCCGTGCAATTTTTGCTTCCAGTTGTGATCTCTGTTACGAAAGAAGGTGTAAAATTCTCAACGAGAGGTGATATTGGAACAGCAAATGTTGTTTGCAGGCAAAATACTACTGTTGATAAGGTTCATTCGCACTACCTCATAAAACCATTTTTATGTTAATTCACACACACATGCCATTCTTCTTGATCCCTTAATATCAATTTGCCTTGTGCTTATATACGTCCATTGTTTGTCTTTGCATTCTATTGTGTAGCCAGAGGATGCTACAGTTATAGAAATGCATGAGCCAGTGTCATTGACTTTCGCTCTACGATATTTGAACTCCTTCACAAAGGCAACACCCTTATCAAACACAGTCACCATAAGCCTGTCTTCCGAGCTCCCTGTGGTGGTTGAGTACAAGATTGCAGAAATGGGCTATATAAGGTTCTACCTGGCACCCAAAATAGAGGAAGATGATGAAGAGACTAAGCCTTGAGTCGATTGCTCTCAATTCTCATGATAGCTACTCCACAAGCCATAAGGTTCGTGTATTTTCTTACTGCGTTGTCTTATCAATTCTCTTCGTAGGACAAAATTGTGTTGAATTCCATTTTGTTAATGTTGGACTTCCAATTCGGGGTCCAATCATTTTTCTTATGCGGCTCAGCTAGTCTATTTCATTGTTCCCCAAAGTGTTGTGGACTAGATAATGGAGATAAGGAGGGCAGCAATGAACTTAGAATGCTTTCTTTGGTTGTTTTGCCATCGAATGCTGTTTTTCAGATTTTGTGTTATCACTTTGTGGATAACTAGATGTTGCAATTTGCTTGGAAGACACCCCAGGTTCTTTTTATTTTGTTCGATTTTTATTTAAATCATAATAGAAAAAACAAATACGACTATTTTGCATACGCTTAATGAAAGTGTTAATTAAGAGTTTATTACTTAATTAAAATATATATTTAATCTTGTTACGTAATTGTGGGCTTTCATTCCATCCCTCAAGGTAAAGATTGAGAAGTCAATTTGTGGAACTGAACTTCTCTGAGGTTATGCTGTGAACATCGTTGTGTCTGAATAACGACAGCATCAGCATCCATCAAAAAGATTTGGATTGAAAATATAATAAAAAATATATGTAAGTTAACAATTTCGAAATTTTAATAATAAATTCGAGAGGTTTATTTTTATAATTTTCAGTTACAAAAAAGTATTAAATTCTTCAAAACTATGTGAGCTGTTTTCCTCCATCACGATGGCCAGGTCTACCTTGTGAAATACGCTCATAGCGACAGATTTTGCCACGTAACCACTGTGGGCAGGGCAAAACTTTAAATTTCCAATTGATTATTTTCTGATTTTAAACAATAAGAAAAACAAGTTAAATAAAAAAAAGTAATGACACATTGGGTTTTTTATTTTTTATTTTAATAAAAATTAAGAATGGAGGAAGTATAAGAAAGTGACTTATCTCACTAAGGCGAGATGAATGAGTATGGTTGATATTATGCCTTAATAAGAACTTGAACTTTCGTGAAATGCCAACATGGGAATGAAATCCCCCAATATATGAAAGAGTGAAAAGTTGCTTTCATTGTGAGACAACATTCGCTCTTCTCAAAAGACTTCGATTGATACAAGAAATATGTCAATTTTGCAGTTTGTATTTTATTGGAATTGAGAGAATATTTCTTTTTGACTTTCTTTTTTCTGTTTTGGAAGGACTTTTGGGATCAAGATATTGGAAGAATCTTTTTCATTTTTCGATTATGTATGGGAAGATAGAAATAAAATGACCAAATGGGGTTTCTTTTAATTGAATGCTGATCGTAGCAGATGTCAGCTCCATCGTTATCCGTACACATCTTTTCTCTGTTTTCTAGATCTTTATTGAGTTACAGACACAGTTCGGAAAGGTCTGTGGGCTGAGGAGAAAAGGAGCTCTGTGTGCACACGAAAGTTAGCTAGCATATATCATCAAACGTCATCTCACCCTTTGAAATGTTGAGATAAAGTTAATATTTTTTGAAAAAAAGAATGAAATTGGCCCCTTCGTTCGAAATACAGGGCCATATGATAACGCTGTCCCACTGTTTAACATGAATGGGTCAAAATCTTCATATCAGCATTGGAACATCGAGAATGGAGGAGAAAATAAAGGAACAAAATTCAATTAGAACATACAAGTTGATTTGGTAAGGAGCATACCTAAAATTCAAATGATTTTATTGTGAGGTTTGATAGATTTTAAGGATAGATCGTGCAGAACTTATGAGGGGGTTTCAAAGAAAATCACAACCCATCTGTGACCTATCTCAATTTGAGAAGATAAATTGTTTAGAAAAAGATGGATTAACATAGCTCTTTTTTTTTTTTTTTCAGCTTATAAGCTATAAACCAGTTTATTTCTCATCTTATAAGCTGTACTAGAATAAAATTTATTAAACAAATTTTATGAGCTTATAAGCTCATGAACTGCTTATAAGCTGTTGCTGAGCCAAACACCCTCGAACTAAACTAAACGCTTGGAGTGTAATCCAAAGGAAGAAAATTAAATGAGAAGGTAATTTCTATTCATTTATTAACTTACTAATAGTAGCTCAAAATTTGTAGTATAATTTAATAAACTTCACATACAAAATAATCAAAGTTAGCTAGAAATGAAGAGTGTACCAATTTGTTGCATGGATTTGCTAGGCAGGCACGAACGGGAACACACACACACACATAATTGCACACCATATGTTTATATCTACATATATTTATACTATATAATTATTTTAATAAAGATTTTTGATTGAATAAAATAAATTTATACAACTTATGTTAAACATTTTTATTCTTTCTTTTCATCGAATTTATAATTTATATTTATGTGTTCTCTCAAATTTTTTAATCTTTAAATTGTTTTGCTTCTTTCATCATTTTTTATTTTAAATGTTTTTGTATCTCAAATCACATAATTAGGATGAACAATCGGGGTTTTTTTTAACAAATAACCTTAAAAAAAATATTTATCAAAATACTCCGATTGAGAAATTGTTTGCAAAAATAGCCCAATTCTGTAAAATGAATCACCAAAATGCTTATTTAAATTATTTATATAATTAAATTTTAATATAATTATTTAAATTTTAAATTATTTAAATAATTTAAATTTTATATTTTATAAATTTGAGTATATAATAATAAAAATTATTATTATACATAGAGAATAAATAAAAAAATGAATGGTAACAATTTAAGAAAATTTTATTTTATTTTGAGATTAAAATTAATACAAAAAATAGAATTAATCACTATAAAATTATTAGAAAATTGCACATGTGAATAATTATGGTTTAATGCTATTATCTATTTTAAACAACTAATGTAAGTTTTAATTACAATCATATTTACATTACTAATTTATAATTAATTATACCTGAACATTAGGTAATAATATTAAATATCACCAATATATGTGAGTAATGAATAATGAAATATGATAATTTAAAAATTGTTCAAATAAATATATTTATCCAAATAACTTCTAATAAAATGTTAATATATAATACAATATAATTCCATTTGAATGTCTTATGTCTTCTAGTATCACATTTAGGAACACGTCGATCTCTACAAAGTCTTGAGGTAGAATCATCATCCTCGTATTTGGACGTGTTGTCATATAACAATACAGTGGAATGATCAAATGTATCATCCTACTGCATATCTCCATATAACTAGTAACTACTTCATGGAACAGGTGATGAATAAAAAATACGTCTATAGTTCTCCGGAACCCCAAAGTACTGCATAGATGAATCTGGTGAATAGTAAGGAGCTTGTATCACCTACATTGAGTATGGACTGTGTATGATTGGATCTGGTGGAGTTGGTATGTAAACATCATCATGCTACTATGGTGCAATGAGCGTATAAGAAACCTGTGCTATACTATAAGCTGGAATGGATGGACCTGCATCAAGGTCCGAAGGGGCTATAGTATGAGATACAGAATGATATCCACTGCACTGCTCCACCCTAGGCTTCTCGTGGACGGGCGCATCTCTGCAGATGCCTCGTGTGTTGTAAGGGTGACATCTACCTCAACATAGACACGCAATCTCCTGGCCTGCCTCTCATGACCGCGTGACCGAACCCACGTACAATGACTAACATTGCCTTCAATTAAAAACTGCTCCGACTCATATACCTGAAAATAAATAAGTGTTTCAATACACATTAAATTTTTATTTTTATATACTCAAAAGTAGACAATAAATATTATTTGTAATTACGTACTACATAATCAGTCCATGAACCATATCCAAGTTGAAATCCAAACTCTACAAAGGCGGTTGGTGGAGTAATTGTGCGATAAGTGATCCGATAATAACAATTAATGTTCCCACTCACTACTTGGGGCACATGGTTGTAGTGTCTCTGTCTACATACAACCACTGCCATACTTCGCCAATGATTTACATATGTTTGATGATACACCACGTAGTCTCTCACCGAACCCCCTCTGCGACGGTCAATAGTGTGTAAGCGATCGTCATCGAGTCAGGAAATAGGTGGAATGTCCTGCATCATTATAAAATACTGTAAAACTCACTGCGGTCGGTACATCTCCACAATATCATGCAGGATGAGTGGACTCGAGTATGTCCACATATGATGTCTAGATCTCGCTGGCAATGTAGTATATTACTTAAGAGCATATGGTCGCTCGTTAAACTACACATTGTTTACAACAAACATCTTATGATGATTATTTCAACCAAATATCGTACTGATAATATAACATAACGTATGCTCTAATAACAAACTTGTGTGTGCCTCATGATTCAAAATCTTTCCAAAAATTCATATGTTATGGCTACTGATCTCAGTTATCTGTCTCCATGCACAAAACCATCTGTATATTTATAAAGAAAAAGCAAAGTTAAAAGAAACATATTATACATTTCTAGAGCGAGTGATTACAAATTACTAAAAGTGTGTCAGGATCATGCGTAGCACCATACGGCGCTGCCGGAAGGGCTTCACCATCAGGTAGACTAAGTAGACCTAGGTTAAAATGGTGGCTCACAATCTAGGGTGCAAGTCCTGATATTTGAGACAATGCCCATGTTTGTATCATTGGTAATATATTACTATCACAATCTAATTCATGCTTGGAATCAAAATCCTATTATGTGAATATAAGGTATGCAAAACATACCTATAAAAGAGGCAATAGATCAGAAATGGACAAGCGCCTCTCTGGCAAGCAACATAAATATTCCCGTACAGGCATGCCAAAACTGCACTACCCCAACTGTATCTATCGACACTATCCAAGATGATCAAGTCAAGGTGGAGCAGCCTAATTCGGATGTTGGAGGAGTCAGGGAATAAACTGTCACCTAACAGTAATAAAATGAAAGCCACGAGCCCACTACTGTATATCAAGCTGTGTACTATCTGCATGCAATAGGTTCAACTCCAAGTATTATATGATCTATGCAAGGGGAAGGATGTAACTTTTGAAATCCTAATCCCTCGGTGCCCAACCTAATGCCCCCATGCAAGTCTGTATCCACTGTGCATGTGTTCGTCGAGGCTTTGTGCCAATGACTGGGTTGCCCTCCATCGGTATATGCCATATCTATGCCATATACTCTAGTGTAATGGTGGCTTCTCTAGGCACGAAATGAAATGTGCGCGTCTCTCGATGCCATTTCTCAACTAATGCCATGATCAGGTGGCTATCTAGTTGTAACGCACCACATCTGTATACACCGTACAAGCTGATACAGTGAAGAATATGAAGCACTCTAGGGTCTACATCCTCAAAATGAAACCAATAGCTATTAGGGACTTGTGGGGTAAGACATCTATTGAGTGTGCTAATCCAAACATCTTATGAGCAGTGATTCTCCTGTAGACACGATAATGAGCTGTCAATTGGATCAGAGTGAGCGAAGGTATCAGCTGACATGCCATAAAAAAAATCCAAAAGTAGGTGTTAATTTAAAAATATATTTTTGAATATTTTAAGTGAATTAAATAAAACAAAAATGACTGAAAATATATAATTAAAATTAAAAATACTTAAAATTATTGGCTATCCTGTAATTTCAAATACATAAACTTTTTTCACACTCACACATATTGAAACATTTATATCAAATAAAAGTTAAATAGGTATTTGATCATTTGCGTTGCAGCATCCAATTGCATACCTATACATTTTTAACTAAACATACATATTTTAGTGAACAACATAGTAAAATACGTGGCATCACTGCTAACTATTAAGATTCTCCTATGCGAACTTTTTGCATCTACACGTCTAAAGCCTACCTCGCATGTATTTGTCCATGATCCATCTCATTTGTAACGTGAGTCATTTAGTCTCGCCCTCTATGTCGAACTCGTCAATGTTATGTATTATGCACTGATTGAAATGGTATAGGGTCCCAATAGTTTTCAGGCCACACTGCTTAAAATACATCATAATAGGTCCCCCAATCCATGCATTAATTAAGTAATGGGCACTGACAAGCTCCTTCGAGTTTATATGATATCGACGGCACACATGGATAGCATGAGAGCAATAGAATCCCACTCGAAATCCATTTACCACAATTGTACTCGTGCTGCATGAGACAAATAATATAATTAGTTTTACGACGCCCACTACAACACATGGTTCGAACGTCAGTGGAAAGTATATGCTTATTAATGAATTGAGATGTGTGCCTAATAGACTCCCTCTCCATATCTCGATATTTGTTTGCAAGCCACGTTGGCCAATCACAACCCTCTGTCTTCGTATTTGTCACTTTTATAAGTCTATCTAAAAAGAACCCAACAGTACAATCAAATGTAAGCTGAATAATTGAGGTTATTGGAAGCTGCCTTACACCTTTCAAAACTCTATTAAGAGACTTTGAAATATTTGTTGTCAAAATCCATCTACGCCATCCTCCATCATATACTAGTGCCCACTTCGCTTGGTTAATTGCTATAAGCTAGTTCCATGCATCATGATTGATTATGTATTTCTTTTCCGTATACCTATTGAACTTTGGTAGCTCGTGCTGTGACTCCACCTTCAAACATAGATCTTTAGAGTTTAATTCCTAAATGCCTTGCTGAAATTCAAGCAAAGATGCATCAAACAATAGACATGTATCCCACATGGTTTTTGAAAGGCAGGAACCCTTTCCATAGCTACGAGTAAGCCCGCATGACGATCAGATATAAGATAGGTATGCTCCCTCTCGCGCACAACATAACAGCTGATCAAATCAAAAAACCAGTGACATGACTCTGTACTCTTCTCGTCCACAATAGCAAAAGCTAATGGTAATATTTTGTGGTTCACATCCAGTGCCACAGTAATCAAGATTTTATGCTTATACCTCGAATACAAGTGTGTCTCATTCGCACTAATTACGTTGTGGTAGTGTTGGTACCCATCAAGACATGGTTTGAAGGCCCAAAAAACATACGCTAATGTGTATTGACTCTGAGCACCACTATCGATGTTGCGCCACTCCACAATAGTTCCAAAGTTATACTTTTGCAGGCCGGCCATATATAAGGGTATCTTCTAAATTGAACTCTCCCATGTGCCATACACGATTTCAACAACCCGTCTTAAATCATGTCATGCCTTAGTATAGCTAACTTCAAACCCATACTTGTCTTTTATTGTTTGAATGATAAATTTGTTCTCGTACGATGGGTTTTGGTAAACCATACCCAAAAGCAATCGAGTTATGGTCTTCTTGTCTAGGTTTCTGTGGTCCATTGATATCATGCTTGAGAAGCAAGTGTGTCGACCTTCATACTTTGTAATTTTTCAAAAACTCAACTTTGGTTTCAGAATAACCCTTAAACCCTACTTACAGCCTTCTTCATCTTGCTTGCATTTCACCTTCCATAGAACTGATGTACTCTTTACCACTTTGTGTTCACACTATGTAATGCTGAATGAGTATTCTTTAACAACCAAAATTATATATTTTTATCATTGAAGTCCATACTCGCAAGGAATTCTCCACTATTCTCCTCATAAAATTTGCCTCACGTAGTAGGAGGAATATCTTGAGAATCTTGATCAGTCACGAAGAATGGTTTGCAAGAACTCAGTAGATAGGTATGTATGTTGCTCCGAATCTAATTTGACTACATATAAGGTTAAGTTGATGTGTCAACGTACCTTTGGCTAATTCGTTTCTCTGTTAATTACATTGTACTCATATATGCAAGTCCCTTGTCATCATCCCCTCTGTATCATCATCTGACGGTATATCTATGGCACCCGAATCTTATCCAAAAGTATCGTCATATGTCTCTAACTCATCATTATGCAGTTCTGTCTTTAAGTCATTCTCTTAATTCAATGCATCATCTAATTGCGGAGCTACATGTGAAGGTCCCTCATCATAATTATGTTTTTTGGGACTTTCGTGAACCCCCATCTATGCCAAACCTTCCGTGATTTGTGGTAGCTCACTCAACTGCTCATTTGTGGGGCACAGATGAAAAGTATGATCTGCTTGTGAATGTAGAGTTTCATGAAACTCTAAATATAACTCTAAAAAATAGAATCAATTAATAAGGTTTAGGAAAAAATGTAGATTGTTGTAGGTGTTCAAGTTAATTACAATGATTCTATCATGTCCATGTCCATAACTTAGCACAAATGGCGTGTAAACTTTCAATTCAAATTTATTACTATCAACAACACTCAATTAGTACAATCTTGCGAAAAGTTGCATTAAGTTTTGGGTTGCGAAAGATGGTATCTAAGGCGTATGGCTCGCGGTTATATCTAACAGAATTTACATCTTGTAAAATAGTGTTAGCCAATACAACATGATTTGTACATAATGTCCACCAATCGACATATCTTTATAAAAACAAGTCACAAAGAAAAATATTATCAACTCTATGTATTATCCAATAATGTATTTAAACTACTAAATTATTTTCTGTATACTTTTAATTATATCAAACTATTAAGTGAATAATTTAATTGTTATAAGACAATATGCAAACTTATCTATAATTTTAAAATTAAATCTATATATTTATTATACGCATCATGTTTAGTCAAATAAATTTATTGATAACATTTTTTAAAACGATATATAAAACGATAATTTAATTGTTATAAAAAGATATATAAAACTTATCTACATAAAATAAACTCCATATCAAACATTATACATATCAAATAGTAAAGTAGCTTACTAAAATTCTAATTAATTCAAACATATATATCAAATAACAAAATATCCAAAAAAATCAATTGCAACAATCAACTAAATTATTAAATTTGTTCAAGAATATTTTCTCACTAAATCAGCATATTCACATATTCAACATGTATAAATATCATAATATTTTTATATATATCAAAAAGCATATACACATAATCACCAAATATATCTATATATTATATATCAAAAGATGTGTATATACCTTATGAATTTCAAATCAAATGTTGTTTTAAATCACACCAACCAAACTCTGTCTAACTTTAAAAACTAAATGCGGTTTTAAATCTCAACGCCAACCACTTGCTGTCTGTCCACATTTAAACCATATAAATGTATTACACTCTAACATATAATATATGATATGTAAATATATATTTAAAATAAACTCTAATTATTTGTTATATATATTTAATTAAATATATATTAAAATTATTAAAATAAATTACAAAGTATGTATAATTTTTGTAAAGTATAAACATATCAATATGTCAAATATAAAATAAATTGTTAATTATATTGATAAATTAATTTAAATACATTTCTTGACTAAAATAACATACTCACTACTCTCAATATATACGAAAATCATAACATTTCTAAAAATACTAAAAATATAAACATATAATAAAAAATTTGAAATTATATTATATAACAAAAATTTAATACATACTTTACAATATATTACATAATTTTTAAAGTTGTAAACTAAACATGACTTTAAATAAAATTTGAAAATGTAAATTTAGTTTCAAACCAAACATTTTCATGCTCCCTAATTTTAAAATTTAAATTGATATCACATCAAATAAAAATTTAAACAGTAAATATAATCAATTAAGCAACAATTTATTTTAACTAAATATAATTTTAAATTATTAAATAATTGAACTAATTTTTAATTTCATTAAAAATCAGTGCACAAGAAAAATTATCAAATAATATCTAAATATTTATATACTAAACATAATTTTAAACATATAATTTGAAAACATAAATAAAATTATGCGTCTTAACTATAAAAATTAATTTATAAATTTACAAAAAAAAGAAAAAAAAAAGAAAGAGATTAAGTAAATAAAAGAAACAAACTGATTAATTGTTGCTGCAAATTAAAGAATGCCAATGTTGTTATGTGCTCCATGACTGCAAATTTATCAAATTAATATTTTAACATTTATATAGTTAACATAATATTAAACATATCATTTACATACATAAATAAAATTATGTAGTTTAACTATAAAAATTAAAGTATGAATTTACAGAAACAAAAAAAGAGATTAAATAAATTAAATAAACATATTGATAAATTCTTACTGCAAATTGAAGAAAAATGATTCATTATTAACAGAAAAAAATTGATTATTATAAGGAGAAGGATTTTTGAAGGAATAAGAAGGATTTTTTAAGAATTTAGTCGGAAAGATTGAGAAAAAAGGAGAGGAAGAAGTTGTCACCGTATCGACTGAGATCAGGAAGAAAAGAGATCGTTGGGGAAGAAGAAAATACAGGGGCGGAGGAAGGAAATAAATACAACGGTCAAAGGTCATTCTGACACTGTGCTAACAATTTCGTGGTTTGAGATCACGGAAATGTGATTCCGTGAACTCGAATCACGGAATTGATTTTTTTAATTAAAAAAGTCACTTTCGTGATTCAAAATCACAGGATTGTCTCAATCAGAATGATTTATGTGATTCTGAATTACGGAATTCGATTTTTAATTTTTTTTAGTTTCATGATTTTGAATCACGAATTTCACTCCGATCGAGACAATTCCATAATTTTGAATCACAGAAATGGCTATTTTAATTATATTTAATCAATTTCGTGATTTTATATAACAAAATTGGATTAATTTCACAAATCCACTATAATCAAATATATTTTTTATTCGGGTTATTCGGAGAAAAACCATGAACAATCTTACCAACCAACATTGCCATAAATTCGTAGAAATTCACAACCAAACAATGCACTGTCACGTTTTAAAGGTGTCCGTGCCATATTACTCACGTACAGATGATGTCGGATCACTTTAGCCCCAAAAATAAGCCGTTGAAAAATATAGGATATAATTTTATATGGGTGTAATCCTATGTCAGAACAAATCTGTAGACATTGATCGTTATTTTCGTCTTCACAGGCTCTTCCCAAAAATGAAGCATATGTTTGTTTTTTAATTATTCACTTTTTAAAAATATATATTTAATTTTTAATTTTTATCTTTTTATTTTTTAAATTTTATAAAAATAAAATTACTTAAAAACATACATACAGTTATAAAACAAAAGAAGCCTCAAGAATTTTCATGATCGATACTCAGAACTTATACAAGACTTACAACATAATTTAAATTGACCGGTTATTGTCTCCATAGCCAGCAATTTGTCACTCACGGGCCGAGAGCTTTTAATTATTATATAGATTAAAAAAAATGGCGGTTAGAAGACGACGATTCCCATCAACGGCCACGAGACGTCATCGATGATTGCGAGCTCTCGTACGACGACGCCGTACTAGCTGCTGTCGTGGCAAAAAATAAATCTGACAAGTAATTATCCAAATCTTCAGGGGCATATCTGACAATCGACTCGATTCCAGTTTCCCTGGCGCAGCTTGCTCTGTGCTTTTGGTAAAAGACCCGATAACCCGGGACGAGGTTTTTGGCTACTGAGATTTTGACTTCGTCTCTTAGTTTCGGGTCGGGTATGATCCACGAAGCCTGCTTTTTGTATGCCTCCTCGAAACCCGAATAGAAACGTCTGAAGCATTCCTTCGCTTCCTGAGGAGAAATCTCGGCCGTTGGATCCTCGGGTAGTGAGGACATCACCTTGTTCCATCCCATCCTCTCGTAGTTGGCCAAGTACCGGTTGACGTTGGATCGGTTATCCCGGATCCATTTGGGGCCCAAAAGGAGTCCCAGGCTGGAGTTCCGGGCCTTTGAAACGACGTAGTTCAAATTGTTTGCCAAGAACAAGTAGGACAACGCGACGTCGTTGTACTGCTCCGCCTTGCCGTCGAGTTTACAGAGGAGGACAAGAATCAGCCATGCGAGGCGGTCGGTGATCGCCGCCGCCGACTGGTCATCTCCGCCGCCGGAGGTTGGGCTGGAGAAGTAAGATTCCGGCAAAGGAGTCCGCGCGTTCACTGGCCCGTCCGCTACAATGTCGGAGACTGCGCCACTGTAATCGCCAAGAAAGACGAGAAAATTCATCACGTAGCGAGTGAGCGGATGCACACCGCCGCCGGATGGCGATTTTGAGGAGTCCTTCTGAATCGCGGCCTCGAATTGGTTGAACATAATTCTCACTGCTTCGCCGAGTTTCACCAACGCTGCCACAGCCTCCGACTTCACCGCGGACAACGACTCGAAAGAGAAAATTGATTCAATCTCCGGCCATAGGTCGGAGATGGCCTCGTAAAGATCCAGCGCGCGGAATATTTTCTCTGGCGAAAATATTTTCTTGCTCTTTCCGAAATTCTCGGGGAAACTGAACAAATTAACCGCTGCGTCTTTCGAAATCTCGGCGAAACACAACTCCGCAATCTTCTCGGAGGAGGAGAAGACGATATTGCAGAGAATCCTTTCACCGTAAAAGAGAGTTTTCACGGCTATTCTAACCGCGTGTAGCCAGCTCCTGATCTTCTGCTCCAAAACATTCCAATCCATTTTCTGCATCTGTGAATGGTTTAATTTTTCAATCCCCAAACAGTACAAAGTCTCGTCGATTATCGATTTTCTGACAAGTTTGTAAATATTGACGCATTCTTTCGTGTAACCTGAGGCTATCAAACAATCGGCAATGCTCTTCAAATCCGCCGTGGCGGAATCCCAAAGTCGGTCCGCGTCCGAAATCGAATTCCGGTCCCGAGGCGGTGTACGAGACGGCGTCGTATAGTCATCCTCTTCGGAAACTTCATCGTCATAGAAGTCCGAAAGTCTGGAACTGGTGGAAACCCTGGAGGAGCGGCTGGAGGACGATTCAGAGTCAAGGTTTTTCCTGTTGGCCAATAAAATGACGTGAAATTCCTTCTCCAATCTCTTGATCGCAATTTGCATCAAGTTCTGAGCTCTGACGAGTCTGGCAGAGCTGGAACTCTGCTTGACGTAATGGTGCATCGCGCTCCGCAATCCGCTCACTGCTTCGAGAAATCTCTTCGCTTCTCTTCGATCATCAACGAAGAGAGGTGAAAATTTCTCGTGTCTATGAGCATCCACGTCCCATTTCCTGATCACGTCCTCCGCGTCCTCGATGTTTTCCTCCATTATTGTCTCGGAGAAGGTGTGCAGGGGCGGGGCCGGCGTGGAAGAAGGAGAGGCGGAGCTCTGATAACGCGAAGTATGGGATGGCGAAGACGCCCTGCTGGAGAACAACGAACCGCCCTTCATTTTCCTCAAGCCTTTGAACTGATTTAATCAGTGATGGTGTCCAAGATGAACAAGTAATTAACTGAGCGAGGGAGAGTTTTGAGAGAGGGAGAGGGTGGCGAGATGGATATATGTTGCACAGGAGACGAGACACGGGAGAGGGAATGAATATATATACACACGCATAGAGAGAGAAAGAGATGAGCAGCGCGGAGGGTGTTTGACTGAGGTGATAAGGGTTGAAAAGCAGGAAACGCGGTTCTCAGGCCTCATGGTTTGAATCTGGTTTTGCCTGCCGTTTGATGGGATGAGAATAGCGACGAATGAGTAAAACAATCTGCGGGGGGCAGATCCGAGAAGCTGTTGTTTGGTTTCTGCACATCGTCGACAATAACTGTGGGTCGAGTCCGTCACGTGGGAGGTCCTTCCGCTAAACTATAGGGATGTTCGGATTTTTACGTACACCACGAGGTCCGTCACGTGGGTGGAGGACACGCGACGAATTTCCTTCCTTCAAATTTAGGGATGTTCGGATTTTTACGTACACCACGAAACTCTAGTTCGTGAATATGGCTTAATTATATTCAAGGCTTTATGTCAGTTGTCCAATTATTGTTGGATATTTGTAAATATATTGGATGTGAATATTTTTTTTATCGAAATTCATTTTATTTTGTTATTACTGAATAAAAAATCAACCTTTGAAATTTACATCCAGCAATTAAGTACAATAGAATTCATTTTGCAGATATTATTATACCCAGTTACGTGGCGGCACGACACCCATACACGATATCTAGGTAATGGCAAAAATTTTGCAATTGTACAACCAAAATATTTTGTTTGTGTATAATTAATATAGTAGTAAAAGCAACGAACCCCCGTGTCAACATAATTTAAAAAAATCAATATAAATTTAAAATGAATATAATTTATATTATTTCATTAAAATAATAGTATAAATTTACATTTTGTAATCAAATAGCATCAAAATCTCGATATGACAGTACAGATTACAATGTTCCTCATATTCATATGCATGCTTTGGTTCCAAATTTTCTATAAGTCAATCATTCGTAATAATAAAATTCATTTGGCATCCTCTCATTGTGATGCGCCTATTTATTTTAACCAGCTTATTATGTACAAACACATCGAACGTATCGTCTTTGCTTTTTTCTTCTTCTTCTTCTTTTTTATCTACGAGCATTTCAAGGAAGTTTGAATTTTCATTTTTTTTTTAAATTTGTAGCTAGCCCCTGTGTTATTATAAATACTAATGCTATGAAGTAATTATCGCTAGGTAACTAGCTCTAAATGTGTCCAATAAAACCATGCCTAAATTGCAAACAGAAGGCTCCAAAATTAAAGAGATTATTTGTTAGTTGTTAGTCTAATTATGTCAAGATTTATTTAGCTCTGTATATAACAAGAAATGGTGTCATGAATTAATATATGAAATTTTAAAATATAGTTTTTATAATAATAACAAATTGGACAATTCCTTTTCCTCTTTCCATCAAAAAATGGTCAACTAGAGTTACCTTTCCCATCAACACCACCCAACTTTTTACAAGCATTTTTGTCATGTTTTTGACGCCTTACTTGGGACCATTTGGTTAAATGAATGTGCATCATTGACTAAAAGACGAATTAATCATAATATTACAGTTTATCCTTCCTCCACACTATATAAATAAATATGAATAAACAGTCGTCTCCCGAAAATATTGAAATAAAACAACTAGTAGTGGATTCAATCAATTCGAAATAAAACATGTAAAATTTAATTATTGAAATACCGGAGGAGTGGTCGGCTATTACAAAATTCAACACAGATTAACAAAAAAAAATGTCGATTTGTAGGGGAGAAACAATTTTATCTGTAGTCTTTATTATTAAAAAAAGAAAAATAAAATAAACTAAGTTCTACATTTATGGTGGATTTTACTTTATTAAGTCAAAGACCTTTCCCTTTCAGCTTCAAAAGTTCCCAATAATTTTGGGCGCAGCCAACCATCTACGAATGAGTGGCCATAGCCAATCAGAACATGAGGACATAGACTCTTTCAAACTATTCTCGTGGCCAATTTAAAAATTTTTAAAAAAAATAAAGGGATTTTAATAACGTGTGGCTTTGTCTACTCACTAAATGAGTAATTATTTAAAACAAAAAATAAGGCTTCAAAACTTTTGTTTACTATTTTATTTTTATAATAATCTATGACGTATTTAATTATCAATTTATAATATTTATGATCAATCATTTATATTTAAATTTTAAAAAATAGAAACTTCTTTTGAATTGGGTTGAAGTCTGTCGGGTCAAGAACCATTTGTTGCCAAATCAACGCGGCCTTGAAAAGTATTAGCCAATATGATTTGAAAATATTATAACTTGGAAACTTTATATTCATGCATGGATAAATAAAAATGTGTTTTAAAATTATAAATAATGCTCAAAAACTATTTAATCCATTTATATTTTATTGTTTTACGTGAAATTTACATTTTGAAATATGGAGGCCATGCATGAAGCATCCTTTGAGCATTTAGAATCTTTATTCCTCTACGTTCTAGACCAAGTCTTATTGAAGAAAGATATCTTTAACTTGCGATATTTGAGTATAATCTTAAATTATGATATGCTCTCAAAGAAGAAAACTAGAGAGAGAGAGAGAGAGAGAGAGAGAGAGAGAATCATTACATTCTCCTCATTTATCCTTAAATTTTTAAAATTTAAAATCAAATTTAGGAAAATAAATGTAATATCTAAGTTAAGTCGTTAGATTTATAAAAGCGACAAAGAAATTGAAGACCAAACAAGCAAGGCTAATAAGTTTGTAGTATCTAAAAGGAAATAAAACTCAAAATTTGTAAGATTAAAATTTTTATAGCTTTATTAGAAAAAAAATGGCTCGTTTTGCTCCAAGTAGTAAACAAGCGGTCTAAATTAATTACAACTATATTTCATTTCATAAATTTCGTCAACAAACAAAAAATTGCCATTATCATTTTAAAATTTTATAGCCAACTATTTATTGTCCCAAGTTTCGTTTAGATTTTATTTTCCTCCTTAAATTTGGTATTGATTTATCACATCGAGGGGGTGGCTGAGACCACTGGCAATCTTAAAATATATAATAATGGCATCCTTTTTCAACAAATCTATTTTTGAAAATACATTAGATGGGCCTACCAATATTTTTGTGGCTAAATTTGTATCTATCTCCCTTAAATTATCATAGCATTTGCAATTAAATACTACAAACCAACAGTGGTCTTTCAATATATGTTTCTTTTTCTTCGAATTTGGTCCCAAACTAATGCATTTGTGGGTGTATCAAAGCAGCATAAATAGCATGAAAATGCAAGGGACTAGTTTGAAGGGTTTGTATTCTATTTTAGAGTATTTCTAAACCACAGATACCGGACTTTAATTCATTGGATACCATTACCCCATCAATGCCAAGTAAAATGGACAAAAAGCACACATGATTTTAATATAGGTTTTGCCATCTTATTGCTGGATGCTTGTAACCAAAAAATTATACCAATTACATTTGTCTGTTATGTGGGGATTTGCAGGATAATTTGATTCTTGGAGCAAACAATTGTTAACATGAGCTTGTTTTTTTTTTTTTTTTAATTTTTTTAATTTTTTTTTATTTTATGGTTTCATGACGACAAATTATTAAGAAATGATTTCAAGGTCATCGTTTTGGCGTCATGAATAGGACTCCGCCAGTTAACCCTAGAATTACCAACCAGTCAATCATAATCGTCGTCGTCGTTATTATTATTATTATTATTATAATTATCTGGATACACGTTAGATTCAGTTAGTATTTGTTTATCAATTAACAGTCATTGACTGTTTGGAAATACAATGATTGTCTCTTAAAGGGCTGTTTGGTTTTATTTTAAATCAGATAATAAGTGTTTTAAATCTGTTATTGGTTGGAAAATGGTAAAGTAAATGGTATTGTGCATTCAAATCGTAGAAAAAAACAGCATCACACCAGGAAATGAGACCAACATTTATTTGGCATATTTTTAGAAGGCAGATACCTTAAAGGGGCAAAGCAATTGATATATAATTAAAATTTCAATAATTGATGATTTAAATTAAATATTATAAACATGAAATTAAATATAATAGATATTTATAGATTCTATCATTTACTAATATTAACTATGAACTATTACAGAATGTGGAAGACCCTCTTTAGTCTTTTAATTTATTTCCTAAAACACCCTCTCTTTTTTTTCCACTTAATGACAACCAAAGAATGGAAATAAAAATTTATTTTACGAGCCTTAACCATTTTTCTTTCTTATCTATCTACACTTATATATTAAAGTTAAAGGCTTAATTTTAGTTGCACATGTTAAATTACTATCATATCCTTATATTGATGTTTTTATAAGTGTCCTTCTGTTTATTATATGTTAATATAATTCTATAATTCTTTCAAATACATTATGCATTTCAATTCTGTTATTATATGTGTGTTATTTTTAGAAAATTTTACTCATACTTTCAATTTTTAGATAATTTTATCTTTTATTATAATTTGTCATATTGAATAAAATTTATAAGATGTACTAATTTTCGCATGTCTATTAATTGTGTCATCGTTACTTGTAGTAATAAAAATAAGTGGGCCAACGTAAGGGGAAAGAGTTGCCCCTCCGTGCTAAGGGGTAAGGCCTCTTCACATGTGCTAGTTATAATTTTTATTCCACACACAGACACGGGTGGGAGCACACACTCTATACTGTATTATTAATGGGTTGAGGCTAATTGAATTTTGCATTATAAATTTACAAAATTATTTTTAATTAATGAACTATACTGTTAATTTTATACTTTCAAATATAATTACTAATATATCATTACTCCTTTTCTATAATGTATATTTACATTTATATTTTTATAAAATTGAGCATTTTTAATTACACACTGTAAAATTACAAAATTATTTTTAATTAATTTTTCTTTCATATCATTCTCTTCTTGTCTCTTTCTTTTTTAACATATTATTTTTACTAGGTTTCTCCCAAAAAATTTCCCTTTTTTCAAATCTTTTTAATCTTCAATTTCTTATTATTTTAAATATTCTTTTTATTTTAAGTTTTGAAATTTTTTATTAATTTAAATACAATAATTTTATAATTTTTATATAATTTTGCACATACACAAAGTATGCCCCATCTACTCGTGGAAAAATTTTTTTACGTTGCACAACGCAAAATTGGATAATATTTTTATCCCTTTTTTCTTCTCTTTTTTAAAACCCATTACTTTATTTCTATTTTCTCTCAAAGCTCCTATCTTTTAAAATTCTTCTTTTATCTTTCTTTATTGTCTTATGTATTTCTAATATCTTTGTATACTTCTGATTTTAATTAATTTTATTTCTATTATTTAAATATAATATTAATTTTATAATTTATAAATAAATTTGTACCCGCATACAACGTGTGAATTTTCCTAGTATATGTATAGGTATATATAGAGAGAGGGGGGTTGGTTTGTTGGATTTTATTGATGAAAATTAAAGTTTGAATCGAATTCCAATATCATTGTACATATTAAGAAACAAACTTGACATTGATTGATATATTTTATTTATTTGTGTAGTTCTTCAAGGTTATGTTTAGAACTCAACTCTCAATTGAAAAACATTCTGTCAAATTACACACTATGAAATTTAATATTTAACAAAATTTCATTCAATTTAAATTTAAACTTTTTCTCTTTTATATATAACTAAATATTAATTTTTCAATAACTATATATATTCAAAATCAAATCGATATATATATATATATACTCAATCTATTCTGTATTTATACTCTAAAATTTAATTATTATTCCAGTATATTATTACTTCGTCCAATTATTATTATATTATATATATATATATATATTCAAACAAATCATACTATTATTCATTTTAAAACTTTCTTTTTTAACATATTATTTATTTCAAGCAACTCCTACCAAACATGATCTCCATCAAAAACCACTTTTCCAAACATGGCCCAAGTTAATTTCCATTTTTAATATGCAATCATACCATTCGTTAGTTGCCATAGAAATTAAATAGGGGTGGTGGGTTGGCAAGGTAAATGTGAGTATTACACAAAAACTGTGAATCCGTTTATATTTTAAGGTTATTTTTTTTTTAAATCCAAACCCGATTGGCTAACTTCACGGGTCATTGGAACTTAATTCGCCAACTCCTGATAAAAAAATTATTTTAACCAAAATAAATTTAAAAATAAGTTTTAACACACTCTAATTTATCTTCCAATTTCATTTCTAGTGTTTCAAAAAGTAATTCTACATACATTTAAAGTTTGAAATTTTCTATTTTTTGTCATTTTAATTTTTTTTGAATTAAACTTCAGCAGTATATATATATATATAATCATACAAATATAAAAAAGAAAGAAAAGGAAAAGGAACGAGGCAATTCACATAGAGCCGTCGGACTTGTCAGAGTGTAGGTGTGGAGTGTAGATATTGCTCCAAATTTTGATACCAAAGAGAAAATTGGGTTTTAGAATGTAAGCATTAGGTTTAGTTTAACAAAGATTTATGTTTGAATTTTCATATATTTACTATTTTGATAATTATTTTTATTTAATTAATTTTCTATATATATAGTTAGTGATTTATGAAGATTACAAAATAAAAAATAATTAATAAAAATACTTATTAAATTATTTTAAATATATCAATGGATTTGTAAGTTTACCCATCGAATAACTTAGAATTAATCTATTTTTATTTTCATGTTCGCAAGTTTGATCTACATACACCAAAGTTAAATTCAAACTTATAAATTTCGTATTAGATTTTTTTCAAACTGTGTTAAAAATTGTCACCCTTATAATTAAACAATCATCTCTTGTTTCTGTAATTTCTTTTTACTCCGTTAATTTTATTATAATCGTTTTGTAGACTTATCAACTAACATCATAACATTAGTTTTCAATAATCAAGTTGTAATTGTCACATTCTTAAATATAATTATTCAAATCAGTTTGGCAGTCGCTTATGGGCGGCTCTACGTGGCTGGGAGACTGTGTTGACTATGACCCGAGGCCCAAAACTAATCAATGAACTGGTCGTCTTTCTGATACATAGCCTATTTCTCTGATTAACCAAAAAAAAATATGACAAAAGCAGCATTGTTAATATAATGAAATATACTTCATAGGTAAGTCCACGTCAGGTTTCCCAACATTATATTGTTAGTGATTAATGATATATTGTTTTGGTTCAATTCAAGAAATTGTTATTTTGATTAACAAATCATCAGATTGACCAAGTCAAGAAAGAAACTTGGCGATGATAGTGAGAAAACACACTCTATTTTATATTTATTAATAGTGATAATACTTTCACTGTAGATGTTCTAACGTCTTATTTCATTTGTCTTAAACTTTTGTTTAGCTTTTAAACAATTCGTAAATAATTGATTTTGTTAGTGTTGAAGCATTTTGGTTAACATTAGTGAAACAAACCAATTTAACTTAATCAAAGTGCATGGATCAAAGTTTTCGTAGTGTTGTCTGATATAAGCTGGTCACACTTTAAAATTCATTTCACATTTATATGAGAATATTCCATACAATTTGTAAGTAAAAGAAGTTTGTTTCATTTTGCTCATTGGTTGAGGAGATTAACATCAACCTAATAAAAAAAATAAAAATATCAAAATTTGTTTTTTTAAAAAGATACGAAAAACTTTAGAAAAAAACAAGGAAAAAAGAGAAGCAAAATGGATGGTAAGTACAGATATGAAAAATAAAAAAAAATATAAGGTGGTGAAAAAGATAAAACACACACACACACACACACGCGTAAGATAACTAAAGATATTCTATTTTGAAAACAAAAAATAATTATTATCGGTGTCTTATATATTGTAGAGTTGATTTTAAATTAAAAGAACTAATGAAAGAAATGAGATAATTTTTGTAAATGCACTTTTCATTACCCCATAACCTTAATATACAGTAATAGATATTTTACATGTGTGTGCATGTGTGTGTGTGTGTATGTATTCAAATTTAAACGACTTCAAATTTTAATTTCTATCAAGATTTGCGTTATTTTCATCCCCTTTAAAATAAATAAACAAACACTGCAAAGAATATTTTAAGAATTATACATTTAATAATAATAAAAACCTTAATCTTAATATATAAGTATAAATAATACTTTTTTAAAACAAGTTGTCGTTTTGATTAACAAATCATCAAGTCGATCGAGTCAAGAAAGATTGAGGACCTAATGATACCCGTATCATTGGTATGATTGGGATGTGATCTAATTTTATCCAAGATTGCCCTCATTCTTCTTAATAGACTCCAGAAGCCTAATTGAAGGAACTTTTTTTTTTTTTTTTGAATTAAAGGGGATCATTTCCATGTAATTGGGTGTTCTATAGGCTATAAGTAAAATTTCGACAAACGTTACAATCTTAATAATCAATTATTTATTTACAAAATTCATGAGATGTATTTTTGAATGAAATCCACTTGACATATTTTTCCAACAGTCCTTATGCAATGGTGTTAAATAAAAATGAAGTTGTAGACACATAAAATTAAAAATACCACGAAAAAGAAATTAAAATACAAATTAAATAATTTATTTCAAGATTTCTTTTAAATAAATACAATTTCTATAATAAAATAATAGTAATAATAATAAAAATGATCAATTAATATTCTTTAAAATTAATCAAGTGAGATAATGACAAATGGCACAATCAGTAAAAAGATAATAAATAATCAATTAGGCCAATCAGAAGGCAACAAGTGGCGCAGTCTAGTAAGAGGCCAACAACCCCAACAACTAATAAAAATGCTCTACATTGACAGGTTAGGTGATTACACTATCTCTCATACAACTATAAATAGAAGCTAAAACTCCACAAAAAGAAAAAACAACCAGAAGGAGAAGAAGAAAGGAAGATACAAATTCTCTTAAGGGCACTTAAAAATATTCAAGGTGTTCTTCGGCAAAGGTCTTCAAATTTAGCGTTCGATCTGAAATCAGGGCACCAAGCTCAAAGATCAGCGTTAATTGAAGAAATCCATAAGTTTTAAAGAAGATTAAGTACAAACCTTTTCCTTAAAGACACTTCAAGTTAAAGTCACATCTTTGAAAAAAGAACAACAACAAGCAAGGAAGAAGAAAGAGAAGACACAAATTCTCTCAAGGATACTAAAAAACATTCAAGGCGTTCTTTGTTAAGTTGAAAGAGTTCATCTCCAAAATTCAAGGCGTTCTTCGTCAAAGATCTTCAAATTCAGCGTTCGATCCGAAATCAGGGCGCCAAGCTCGAAGATCAGCGTTAATTGAAGAAATCAACAAGTTTCAAGGAAGATCAAGCACAAGCACTTTCCTTGAAGATACTTCAAATTAAAGCCACATCTTTGAAGAAAGAATCAGAGGACTAAATTAGAGAACAGAGCTTGCTTAAAATTCATTCGATTCAAATTATATTCAATTTGTACAAATTTCTTGTTAGTGGAAATCTAAATGCAAGATTTTGTCCTACAAATTTCTGGCACGCCTAGTAGGACCTCTCTACCTCTCATCTCTTTCTTCTTCAAGTTTCAAGTGGATTGCAAGCTTTGACTAAGTCATCATGGCCAGCAACAAGGGAAAAGCTGTCAAGACTGCTACTTTTGCCACTAGTGAAACCGCTACAAAGAACGTCGGGATCATCACTAGGAGCTTGGCAAGGAAAGCAGCATGCTCAGAGCCAACCCCTCTCCATGAAGATGTCAACAACTTACTCCTTATGAGCAAAAACAATGAGGATGAATCAGCACCTTCGAGCCCTCACTCTGACGCTTCATCTGCCTCCAATGACGCCCCAGTCATGATGACTAACGCCTCAAGCCTGGAGGATCAAATCGCCTCACTAACTAAGGCTATTGAAGGGCTAGCCAAGCATGTCCAAGAGCAATATTATTGAATCTCAAGGGTAATGGACAAGATAAACAATGCTGAAACCAGTCAAATGGCGGAAAAGGCACTTGAAGTCCCTAGCAGGGCCGAGGCATCTACCAAACGGCCAATTAATGACCAAGAGGAGTCTGCAGCCAAAGAACCTCAGATATCCTCGGAAGGCTTGATCCCTATCGACCAACTCAAAGACTTCATCGAAGGCACCATTAAGAACAAGCTCGAAGGAGGTACTAAGTCGACTCTGGCATACGCCAAGCCCTACTCGGCAAGGATCGATAGCCTGAAAATGCCAACGGGCTATCAGCCTCCTAAATTCTAGCAATTCGATGGCAAAGGAAACCCAAAACAGCATGTGGCACACTTCATAGAAACATGCAACGACACCGGGACATATGGAGATCTTTTGGTCAAACAGTTCGTCCGCTCATTAAAAGGAAACGTGTTCGAATGGTACACCGACCTTGAACCTAAGTCCATCGATAGTTGGGAAGAAATGGAGCATGAGTTCCTCAACCGCTTCTACAGTACAAGGCGGACTGTCGGCATGATCGAGCTCACCAACGCCCGCTAGTGGAAAGAGGAGCCGGTTATTGACTACATCAGTTAGTGGAGGAATCTAAGTCTAAACTGCAACGATAGACTTTCCGAGACTTTGGGCATTGAAATGTGTATACAAGGAATGCACTGGGGGCTGTGGTATATCCTTTAAGGGATCTGGCCTAAAACTTTTGAAAAACTGGCCACACGAGCCCACGATATGGAACTAAGCATTGCTGCAAGTGGCATCGGCGTGCCACTTGTTTCAGAGTTTCACGAGGTGAAAGACAAACAAAAAATAAGGAAAGGGGGTAAACCTCCCCCCAAAGCTCCAACAAGAGAGTCCATGGCGGTACACACCAGGCCCGTCCCAATCAAAGGAAAGGAAAAACCTGATGAAAGGAAAGAACTCCCACAAAAGCAAAGAAGGTCAACGCTAAAGGAGAAGCAGGCCAAATCCTATCCTTTCCTTGACTCAGACGTTCCCGGGATTTTCGACGACTTGCTGAAGGTCAACCTTATTGAACTCCCTAACATGAAAAGGCCTGCAGAAGCTGGGAAAACTGATGATCCGAAATATTGCAAGTACTACCGCCTAGTCGGGCATCCCATCCACGATTGCTTCATATTCAAAGAGAAGATCATGGACCTTGCCCATCAAGGAAAGATCACATTGGAAGACGATAGTGCAAATGTTAATACTATCATCTCCAATAACCAGATGAAGGAAGTTTACGAAATTGACCCCTTCTTGGGCAAAGCCGGTTACCCCCATGACAAAGGCCAACCTTTTAAAGATTGCATGACCGCAATGGTCTTCATAGATGAAGATCTGATGTTGGGATCTCAATCCCATAACAGACCATTATTTATAATCGGCTACATTCACGAGCAAAGAATCAATAGGATGTTAATAGACGGTGGCTCAGCGGTTAACATCCTACCCCTACGAACACTAAGAGAGTGAGGGATTCCGAAGAATGAACTTTCAAATAGCCACCTGATGATCCAGGGATTCAATCAAGGGGGGCAAAGAGCCTTAGGCACCTTGAGATTGAACCTGCTCATAGATGACATGGAATCAACCACTTTGTTTCAGGTCATTGATGCTAGGACTTCGTACAATCTACTGCTCGGTCGGCCATGGCTCCACAAGAACGGGGTGGTCCCTTCCACTTGGCACCAGTGCTTCAAATACTACCGTAACGGTGTCGTAAAAAATGTGCTCAGTGATTGCAAGTCATTCACCGAAACTGAATCCCATTTTGCTGATGCAAAATATTACTTAGATAAAACCAAGGATCTGGAGGCTAGCGACTCCCAGCAAAATGACAAGATGGGAGGTGCTCCAGCAAAGAAAGACAAAGCCAACAAAGTGTGCCCCAAGAACCATCTAAGTAAGGCACCAGAGATTCATGATGCTTTAAGGGGCTTGATGTTACTTGTAACTCAAATTGACGACAGCACATTTGCCCAACCACCCAAAGACATCATAAAGGAACGCCCTGAGGCTCGAGAGCTGAGGACTACAAAAGGTTTCAGCTCCAAGGTATACAAACTCCTCAACAAGGCGGGATATAATCCGCAAGAAGAGTTGCCGTTGGAAAAACTCCCACAAAAGCCTGCAAGTCAAAACACACAAGCCAAACTTGGGTACGACCAGTCAAAAGGCTCTGTACGCATCGCCATAAGAAGAGTTTCTACTAACAATACTACTATAGAGGACGACTCTTCAAAAGTCGAAAAGAAGTCAACCTGAGTGTTCGTTTTCAAAAGACTTGGCTCGCCTCAGAAGCAAAAATGCTGGAAAATAAAGAATAGAGCCACTAAGGTGCCAAAGCAAGAGGAGAAACTCCATAGCTGAATCCCCTCTCGCATAACAAGGAACATAGATTTGGTTATATCGTGTGGTAGAGTCCTCAAAGCCAGATTTCAAACTGTCATCTTCACCAAAGTCCACACTAAAGAAGAAAACATCCGTTTGTATCTTGAAGAACTGAAGGTGCTGGACGAGAAGAGGCTTGATGCGCAGCAAAGGCTTGAATGCTATCAAGCTCGTATATCCAAAGCCTTCAACAAAAAGGTGCGCATGCGATCTTTTCAAATCGGAGACCTAGTGCTTGCGGTAAGGAGGTCATCATCATCACTCACCGCACTGGAATGAAGTTTACCCTAAAGTGGGATGGGTCATATGTTGTCCGAGAAGTCTACACAAATGGCACCTACAAACTGGTTGATCGGGATGGCGTGAAGGTTGGTCCAACCAACGGCAAATTCCTCAAGAAGTATTATGCTTGAAGGCAAGGCATAAAAATGTTAAAACAAAACACACAAATTGTACACACTCCTGGCTTGCAAGAGTATAAACTGTGAATGGCCTTTACTTCTTGCAAATTTAAGAAGTTCGAACTACATTATGACTTGATCCCATTTTCGGGAACGTAGGCAGCTTAGACATCCTCTAAGTTCAGTCACGAAAATTTGTAAAAAGGTCATGCTCTACTAGCCACCATTGGGGGCATTTGCAAAAAGAAGCAGCAGCAAACGGTGGAGTAAAAGATCACATTTTATTGATAAGACCAGATGTTAACCAAAGAAATACATCAATGTCCAGAGAATTGAAAAAAAAAATGATTCTGATAAAAGCTAAGTAAAAGGGTTCAAACCCTCTAGCTCATCTTTGGCCGTCACCAGCTCCTCCTCAGCAACACGTAAAGCCTTAGTAGCTCCATCATTTGAAGGCTCTATAGATCGTAGGGTAACTACCTCCCTATGAATCTCTCCAACTTCGGCCGTTGTCTCTCGTAAGAACTCCCTCTGCTGCACAAGGGATGAGGATAGCTCCTGCTTCCGCTTCGTCAAAAGCTCGAGCTATTCCTTCACACTCTTCAGCTCAGCCTCGAAGCGCTCAAGCTCTTTGGTCCCCCTAGCTTTCTGGTCTAGAGCCTCCCGAGACTGGTTATCAGCATCCTTCAACTGACAGGCAAGGACCTCCTTGGTGAACCCTCGGATATAGCAGATCCTACATCGTACGCTGCGGCTTTGGCAAACAAGGTCTCCAAGAACTTCTCTATGCATGAAACGTTGGTGTGCTTAAAATGCTTCATGGACTCGAGACCTAACACGACCTCATCCTTGAGGGAAGAAACAGAGTCAAGTGAGGTGGCCGTTAACCTCTCGCGAAGGCCCAAAAATTCAAGCCTAGCCGGTACACGTGGACTAAAGATCAAGCTTGATACTCAAAGGCTCAAAAGTTTAAGCCTAGCTAGTATACGTGGGCTAAAGATCAAGCCTGTTACTCAAAAGCCTAAAAAAAAATTCAAGCCTAGCTGGTACACGTGGGCTAAAGATCAAGCCTGGTACTCAAAGGCCCAAAAGTTCAGGCCTAACTGATACATGTGGGCTAAAGAGCAAGCCTAATACTCAAAAGCCCAAAAGTTCAGGCCTAGCTGGTACACATGGGCTAAAGATCAAGCCTGTACTAAGGCTACCTAGCTAGGTGGGCTAAAGATCAAGTCTGGTACTTAATGGCCTAAAAAAAAATTCAAACCTAACTGGTACACGTGGGCTAAAGATCAAGCCTGGTACTCAAAGGTCTAAAAAAATCAAGCCTAATTGGTACATGTGGGCTAAAGATTAAGCCTGATACTCAAAGGCCTAAAAAATTCAAGCCTAGCTGGTACACATGGGCTAAAGATCAAGCCTAGTACTCAAAGGCCCAAAAGTTCAAGCTTAGCTGGTACACGTGGGCTAAGGTCAAGCCTGGTACTCGAAGAAAAGTTCAGACCTAGCTGGTACACATGGGCTAAGATCAACTCGAAGGCCTAAAGTTTAAAACCTAACTGGTACCGTGGGCTAAAATCAAGCTTGGTACTCAAAGGCCCAAAATTGAAGCCTAGCTGGTATACGGGGGCTAAAATCAAGCCTGATACTCAAAGGCTCAAAATTGAAGCCTAGCCAGTATACGTGGGCTAGGATCAAGCCTAATACTCAAAGGCCCAAAAGTTTAAGCCTATTCAGTACACGTGAGCCAAGATCAAGCTTGGTACTCAAAGGCCTAAAAGTTCAAGCCAAGTTGGTACACGTGGACTAAGATCAATCTTGGTACTCGAAGACCCAAAAGTTTAAGCCTAAGTGGTACACGTGGGCTGAGATCAAGTCTAGTACTCGAAGGCCCAAAAGTTCAAGCCTAACTGGTACATGTGGGCCAAGATCAAGCCTGGTACTCGAAGGCCCAAAAGTTTAAACCTAACTGGTACACGTGGGCTAAGATTAATCCTAGTACTCGAAGGTCCAAAAGTTTAAGCCTAAGTGGTACATGAGGCCGAAATCAAGCCTGGTACTCAAAGGCCCAAAAAAATTCAAACTTAACTGGTACACGTGAGCTAAAATCAAACTTTTGAAAAAAAAAGAAAACTCAAACACAGCCTTCCCCAGAATTAGTACCAAGTGTAGCCCCATTTTTCCAAAACACAAAATCTACACCAAATCAAGCCTTGTCCTTAAAAAAAAAAAAAAAACTGGTCACGCCAAACAGGGCCTTAGCCCTAAAGCCGAACTCGCACCTAAACATAGCCTTTTCTTGGACTCCCCAATCAGCATCAAATGCCGCCCGCTTCCCAACGTGTGAAAATCTGCACCAAATGCTTCCCCACGCGTGAGCATCCGTGCCAGACGCCATTCTCCTCCTTCTCCAAGCATCGCCGCGGCATCTTCTCCTCCAAGCGCCGCCGCAACATCTCCTTTCCTAGGCGCCGCCGGGACCACGGCTCTAGCATCTCCTTCTCCAAGGATTGCCGCATCCTCCCGCCAACACCTTTGCCGAGCGTCACCGTGTTCACCTGCCAGTGTCTTCCGCCACAGGACTAGCCACACCTCAGCCGCCAGGAAGCCCGCCAACTGGAAACACCACTACGCCTATCCACCGGTGCTATCACCACCGCAAGCCCGGCCACAGCACCGTCACGTCTGCAACATCTCCTCCACCGCCATTGATGGGAAACGCAACGTAGCCTCGCCCATAGGCTCGGCCGCACCACTGCGCAACGCGAGCGACCGCGCGTGCACCTATAGGCCCAGACACACTGCTGCCCATCTTCCACCAAACCTCGAGCCACAACCACCAACGCAGTGCCGCACCGACGGAGAAAGACGCCGCGCGACTAGGTAGAATGCTACATTGCACACGCACGAACCCGAGGCCTTAGCGTCCGCTGCCGCGCACCACTGCTGTGCCATCACTATCAAGCCCGTTGGTGAAACCGCACGACACCCCACTCATTGGATACGGTGGAAACAGCAGTTGACTAATGCCAAAAAAAAAAAAGAAAAAAGAGAAAAAAAAGGAAAGGAAGAACCGACGACTCACCACTTCGTTCTGATATAAAAAAAAAACAACAAAAAGGGGCTGGACGGACGCAGATATATGAAGGGAGATTTACAGGAGTTGGAAATCGACATACATGATGCTCAATACAGAACATTAATGAATCTTGTTAAATGCTATAAAATAAATATAGGTAATAAAAAAAACAAATATATATATAATAATAATAGAATAGAATAAAATAAAGAAAAAAAAGGAAAATATGTATATATATAAATAAATAAATGAAATTGAGACTCATTCATTTAAAAGGTAAACTCTTCATGAACAAGTCTCGAGGGGGCATTTTGTAGACACATAAAATTAAAAATACCATGAAAAAGAAATTAAAATACAAATTAAATAATTTATTTCAAGATTTCTTTTAAATAAATACAATTTCTATAATAATAATAATAATAATAGAAATGATCAATTAATATTCTTCAAAATTAATCAAGTGAGAAAATGACAAATGGCACAATCAGTAAAAAGATAATACATAATCAATTGGGCCAATCAGAAGGTGACAAGTGGCACAATCTAGCAAGAGGTCAACAACTCCAGCAACAAATAAAAATGCTCCATGTCGGCAGGTTAGGTGACTACACTATCTCTTCTACAACTATAAATAGGAGCTAAAACTCCACAAAAATAAAAAAAACAACCAGAAGGAGAAGAAGAAAGGAAGACACAAATTCTTTCAAGGGCACTCAAAAATATTCAAGGCGTTCTTCGTCAAGTTAAAAAAGTGCATTTCCAAATTCAAGGCGTTCTTCGTCAAAGGTCTTCAAATTCAGCGTTCGATCCGAAATCAAGGCGCCAAGCTCGAAAATCAGCGTTAATTGAAGAATTCCACAAGTTTCAAAGAAGATCCAGCACAAGCCTTTTCCTTGAAGACACTCCAAGTTAAAGTCACATCTTTGAATAAAGAACAATAACAAGTAAGGAGGAAGAAAGAGAAGACACAAATTCTCTCAAGGATACTCAAGAACATTCAAGGCGTTCTTCATCAAGTTCAAAGAGTTCATCTCCAAAATTCAAGGTGTTCTTCGTAAAAGATCTTCAAATTCAGCGTTCGTTCTGAAATCAGGGCACCAAGCTCGAATATCAGCGTTAATTGAAGAAATCAATAAGTTTCAAAGAAGATCAAGCATAAGCCCTTTCCTTGAAGATACTTCAAATTAAAGCCACATCTTTGAAGGAAGAATCAGAGGACTAAATTAAGGAACAGAGCCCGCTCAAAATTCATTCGATTTAAATTGTATTCAATTTGTACAAATTTCTTATTAGTGGAAATCCAAACGCAAGATTTTGTCCTACAAAAGTATTAGTCATATCTCATGTAGAAATATATGAAAAAAGTGAAAAGCATATAATCAATAATGACCATAAATAGTGGTATTCAACTAATAAATTAAAGTCAACTGGTAGAAACAATGATCAAAGATGACTGGGAAAATAGAGAGAGAAAAAAAAAGGAAGATAAAACAAGAAAATAAATAAGAAAAAATAAAGGATAAATGGTAAAATTACACAAAAATAAATAGAGTAACAACTAATTTCACTTGGGGTTAACCTTTACAACAAATTTATTTTTGAACAACCAAAGATCAAAACAACCATGCTGTGGAGTTATTGGTCACGAATCATTAGAAGTAAGTCGAATAACCCAATTGGATACTTGAATTTTTAGTGTTGAATTGCTCAACATACTCTAATGCACAAAATATGAAGATAGAAGAAAACTTCTTCAATACATTTTCATTCAAAAGAAATCTTTCCATCTACAACCCATTACATCAAGTATATAAAGAGAATATATGCCAACTCTAACATAAGGATCCAAAATGATGAAAATGCCCTTAAATTTGGATCCAATGGCTAAAATTTCAAAAGAATAGTCAAAATTTAGTCTTTCCGCTCATCGTGCTTGATACAGAGGTTTGTCTGATCAATCGCATTTTGCAATGATCGATCCTATTGCAATTTGTTGTGCACATGATCATCTTGTCCAACTTTTTGTATTTACAATTGCTGGCCTCTCACTTGATCGTGTGCAATATGATTGTTAACGTAGAATCTTCAAATCGCACCCCAAGTCGAGTTAGTTGCCTCGAGATCAATCGGCTAAGTCTCGAATTGCAAATCTAGCACCCTCTAAATGTTTTTGACCACTCCAAGTCAAAAAGTGAAGTCAATTTTAACCTTATTCACAATGTGAGTCCAATTTTGAAACCAAACTTTATCTTTTGGCGCCATCCGAAAATGTTAAGGTAAGACTCAGTATCATACTCTGGTTTTGTGGCACCTTCAATTGGTTTATGATCACATCAAATCCCTTCTCTTGAAAGCGAATTGCCTTCAGTTTGAATTCTTGTCCTCCCAAGTAAAATACAATCCTATAAAATCCTCAAATTGTTTCACCAAATGGCTTGAACTTCAATTTGGCATCAACACAAGTGTAGCGCCTTAGCTTCAACAACAAATTATGAAAAAAGAGATGTCCAAAAGTAAGATCCTCTATCCCAAAAATTTCTAACTCAAGTGCAATACCAATGGGTGAAGGATAGATTGAGGGGTTAAGCAGGTCCTTGTAGTCATGGAATTCTACAAGCTCTGCCTTCGGTTCAACTATCTTTTTTGCATTCTCATGCTCATCCCCTTCAAACACATGTGTTGTCTAAGTTTAAGCATTTGGAAGTACTCCAGCGAGAAAACCACTCTTGTGGTGACACCGAAGTGTCCCAACTATTCAAGATCATGAGCTCTCCAATTACTCAAAACATGCATTGGATATTAACAAACAAACATCCCACCAAAAAGATTCAAACTTTCATTTCCCAAACAAGATTTGGCGAGAGCTATACAACAATGAAATGCACATAGGGCATTTTGAAAGAGGTCCATGTCATGCATTAGACAATTATGTTCAAAAATTAGACAATCAAATGTTCTTCCAATAATTTTCACATAATTGCACTCCCAATAGAATTTGGCAAAGACTGTACAAGAAATCAAGGTGCACATAAAATTTCCCAAAACTTTTCATGTCATGTAATAAATAAGTAGGCTTATTTTTCAATACTCCACAATGATTAGTGACCTTAACTATTAGTCCATACGATGAATACCCAACGTCACACAAGCTATCATCTAAAAGAAAAGAATTTGTCATAACATGGAAGATGAACTATGGCATACGAGTCACAAAAATCATCATAATGCTCATGCAAATCACATATATGCTCAAAGTCCATTGACTTGGGAATCAACGTGGGAGTGAAAGCAAGTTCACCATATAAGCCATTAATCTTAATAAAAACCTTTCAGGGAGCAATAATTGTAAAGATGTTATTATATACTCCAAGATTTTCAAGGGATTTGGGCTCAGTGTGCTCTCACCTTAGACTTCTTACGTCATGGAGCAAGGGAAACCCATCATGCCACTTCAATAAAGAAAAGTTTTCAATTTCCTCCACAAAAAACATAGAGAACTTAGGGAGGGAAAAAGTCACTCTTCATAAATAGTCAAATTTTCTTTAAAATTCAAAAATTTTATTGTTTCCTCTTCCTCACATTTTTCTCTCACATTTAGCTCTCTAACTAGCAAGCACTCATGATTTTTCAAATTACAATTTCCTCCCTCATACTCTTCTCAATCCTACTCTCTTTCTTCCAATTCTATCTTACTTTGCCTTTGAAGGTAGGCTTAAACCTCTTGTACTTGCTTTTGAAATAACTGTACCACAATGATCTTGCGACCACCCAAAAGAAAAGAATACCTTTTAATGACACCATCAAAAGTCATCCTCTGATCAAATTGCCAAGGCCATCTCAACAAAAGATCATATGCTTGTATTGGAACTATATCACATACGGCCTTGTCGGCATACTCCACTTAGCAATTATGTGCATCGGGGTTAAATAATAATCTAGGAAAGCTTCTTATCATGATACCATCACAATTCTTCACCAATGTTTTTGGATCAAACACAAAGATGGCAAGTCCCCTTGCCATCACACATGTCTTGCAATAAACATGTGCAATTGGTGAGTGACATAAAACATAAAACGCCAAAATTACCTTTTCAAGTCTTGTTTAGAGGTTTACATATAAGCTCCAATACTAGCAAATACTCCAAGCCCGGAAAATTGTACGTGGATGAAGATGGAAATGACAAATCAAAGGGATTGACATATACATAAATTTGTAGAAGTTCAAATTCCCACTCCTGTGCTTGTCCTTCATTCATATGCATATCTCCATCCTCCAAATTAACTCTAAGGCTTCTTCCTCCTCAATTATAGTATCATTTGCCTTGACATCTCCTTTTTTAATTTTCTTTCTTCCTTTCTCTTCAACCTTACCAATTCTTAATTCAATCATTTCAGGTTCCTCCTTCTCACCTTTCTCCCTCTTGACTTTCTCCATTCAATGGTTCCAAGACTAAAGAAGGAATCAGATTAGCTTCCTTGTGTTGGTTGGATCCAAGGAAGATTTTGACCTTCTCATTCAAACACTTGTTTATATAGTGTCCCCCTTAGAAGCAAGTAAGGCATACAATACTTGTATCCATCGAGTGGATGGTAGGAATGTCATTTGTCTCTTCACCTTTCTCCATCCTTCTTTGCATGCCCTCGAATAGCCGATTGAGGTTTCTCAATTCTTGGGCTAAAGATTTGAGTAAGATCCTCACATCACGCTCATCATCTCTAGGACCAATTAGGCTATATGATATCGTGAGGTAAAATGGTGAAAGCTCAAAGTGCACATGGGTGCATATGGATACATATGTGTGTGTGTATACCAACCTAACTCCAAGTCATCTCAGATGATTTAAGGTGGCTCCTAGGCTTAAAGACCAATTAAAAAAATCTACAAAATGCTGTAAAATTGAAGAAAATGGTGTAAATGTCAAGAAATTAGGCTTCGAGATCAATCTAGAGGCAAAAGGATCGCTTTGGATGAAAGAAACAGTTAACGCGATCAATTGTGACAATAATGGATCAATCTGGTTGTGGGTATGGTGCAGGATCATGTACTGGGGTCGTGTGTGATCATTCGAGATGAATGGGTGATTGATAGCAAGGAAAAATTTAGCAACTAGGGTTTTGGTGTAGCCTAGAGACGGAGATCGATTTACAGATCCACAAGATTGATCTGACAAATAATTTTGGCGAAAAATTGATTCCTAACACCAACAAAACCCACGAAAAATTCCTCCCCTTTTTTTGTATCACATAAATATTTTTCCTCCTTTCTTTTTTTTTTTTTGTTCGAATTTTCTACTTCTATATATATATATATATAATTTTTTTTTGGTTCTTTTCTTCTCTCGAAATCTCAAACAATAATACCACAACATACCAACAACAATATTCTTCAACAATATCACCTAACAAAAAAATACCACAAAATATTCCAACACACAAAATATTTTGTCTGACAAATCTCCAACTAAAAATAACCAAACTTTGACAACATCAATCCCAAAATTCATCCAAACAATATCCAACTCCCCGCAATTATTTTCTGACAATAATAGCAATAATAATTCCACGAAATATCCAACCCAATATCAATAATATTTTTCCACAAATATCTAGCAAATATTCCACAAAATATGACCAAATTGTAACACCGCAAGGTCACTAAAATCATCCCAAACAAGTCACAATAGGTTTTTTTTTTTTTTTTGAAACTAATGAAGAAAATGGATAGAAGTTGAAGAAATAAAAAAAGAAAATATGTAGAAACAATAATGTGGAATCCAACCAACCAATTGGATTTAGAAACTTGATTAAGTTGGCTTTGATACCAATTGATGTGAACTAGTGGAAACAAGGATAAAAAATGATTAGGAAAATGGAGAAAATAAAAGGAATATAAAACAAGGAAATAAACAAGGAAAAAACAAATGATAAACGGCAAGATTACACACAAATAAATTAAGTAACAATTAACCTTACTTGGGGCTAACCTTTATAACAAATCTATTTTTAGGCAATGAATGATACAAACAATCACGTTGTGGAGTTGTTGGCCACGAACCAATTGAGTTTGATACTTGAGTTTTGCGTGTTGAATCACTCAAACACACAAAGTATAGAGAGAGAAGAAAACTTTTTCAATACATTTTAATTCAAAGGAAATTCTTTTCCATCTACAAGCCATTGTGTCAAGTATATAAAGGAACTACATGCCAAATCTAAAATATGGATCCAAAATAACGAAAATACCCCTAAAATTTGGCTCCAACGGCTAAAATTTCAAAAGAAGGGTCAAAGTTTGGTCTTCTTGCTCATTGCACTCAATCTGGAGGCCCATTCGATTGATTGCATCAAGGAAGGATTGATCTTATTCTGATCTATCGTGCGCACGATCATCCTGTCCAACTTTTTGTATTTGCGATTGCTAGCCTAGTGTGTAAATACAAAATCTTCAATTGTACCCCTAGGTTGATCTAGTTGCCTTGGAATTGATCCAGCATGTCCGGAATTGTAAATCTAGCACCTTCCAAATCTTCTTGACCCCTCCAGTCTAAAAGTGAAGCTAATTTTCCTCTTATTCATAATATGAGCCCAATTTTGTAAGCAAACTTTATCTTTAGGTTACTCTAAAAATGACAAGGTATGACCCAACATCATACCCAAATTTTATGACACCTCCAATTCTACGTTTTATGTTTGTACAAATATATTTATAAATTATAAAATTATTATATTTAAAAAATAAATATAAAAATATTTAAATTAAAGGATAAAAATATTCAAAATAATAAAAAGAAGACTAAAAAATTTGAAAGAAATGAACAAGTTTGAGAGAAAAGATAAATAAGAATCATATATCATATATCATATATAATATATAATAGCAAGGGTCTCCTTTGATCAATTGATATAATTTTGACCAAATTGTCAAATCCTAGAATTTTGGGAGAAATTTGATTTTCTTAAAAACTTTTATTGGATAATGCATATCCATATCCATATCCATATATATTTTTAACATATTTTATTGGATAATTCATATCCAAATAGAAAGAAGGTATTTTACCAATTTTGACCAACTAAAGTTCAATTCTATTTTTAAGTCTTTAGATTGAAAAACGTATAAATACATATTAAAAGAAATAAAAGTGTTTATATTAACTAGAATAGAAACTTTTTATGCATATCTTTGTCAAAAAAAATTAGGAAACATTACAATAAATTGTAATTAAAAATATAAATTACAAAAACAATAAATACAGAAAAATGAATAAGATAATTGTCATTTCATTGAATGTAAATAAAAACTTAAAAAATCATACAAAATAATTTTTTTAAAAATAAAAATCATCCTATATAAGTTCAATTTTCAAATAAATTTGTTTCTAATAATATGAGCCATTAAAGTTTTTCAAAATTACAATCTATTTATGCAAATATAATAAAAATAAAAATAGTTTTGACAGAAATCTTAAATTTACAAAATTTACGAACTTTAAATAAGTTAAAATTGTTAAATTTGTCAATAAAAATTAAAATTCAATTTTTAATAGTCTTTCAAATTCTAAATGGTACATTATTCAATTAAAGTAAGTTTTTGAAAAGACTAATATGCATTAATAAATGTGAAATTATTTGGAAGTTAAAATACTTTGAAAAAATAATGCTCAACAGAAAAATAAAATCATGTTTTATTTTGTCATGTTTGATTGAGGAAAATATTAGTTTCACATATATTAGCATTAAAAGCAAATATGTAAATTTTCAAATTAATTTAATAAAGAAAATAAAAATTAGAAAATATTACAATAAAATGCAATTAAAAATATACATCAAAAAAAATGCAGAAATATAAATATACTGATCATTATTTTGTTGAATGAAAATATATAATTATAGAAACTCAAGCATGATAACTGATTTTACAAAAATACAAATTCAAAATTTACAGTTTAAGTGTTCAATTTTTAAATAAATTTTTTTTAATGCAAAAATTTAATACGAGTCGTTTAACTTTGATTTTAACAATTTAAATTTACAAAATTTACAATTTAAAAATTCATACAAATTAAAAATTTTAGAAAATGAAAGCCAAACAATGTAAGTTCAAAATTTTATTTTGAATATGAAAATCTAATATGAGTCATTTAATTTTTTGAAAACTACAATCTCTCCAAGTATATATAATAAAACTAATTTTGACAAGAATCTTAGATTTATAAAATATACAATTTTTAAATAAATTAATCATTGTATTTGTCGATAGAAATTAGATTCTTTATTTATTAGTCTTTAGAATTTTAAATGACACATTATTTTATTGAGATAATTATTTGAAAAGACTAATATATATAAATAAATGTGAAAGTTTTTTTTTTTTTTAATAACCGCTATACACCCTCCTAGCAATAGAAGTTGAACCATTGACCTCTCATTTAAAAGGTTGGAGTTTCAATCATTGTTCGATACACATGCACCCTAAATACCTGTAAAAGTACTTGAAAGTTAAAATACATTGTAAAAAGTAGAATAAAATAGAATAACAATTGAGTTATAATTTTGTAATGAAAGTATTGGTTTATAATTGTAATTTAAAAATTGAGTAATCACCCGTTATAGTTATTGCTGTGAATTTTGATACAAAAATAGCTTTAATTCTAACTTCCTGTTTCGTGAGAATGCCAAGAATGACCTGAAATTTAACATTTATACGAAAATTCAAAAAATGATACTTTTAGAAAAGTGCCTTATATACAAATCTGCATATAGCATGTTATGTATAGAAGTAACAAATGCACAAAAATTATCTTATTTTATATTTTCATTGCTTCATTTACAGATATTCTACAATATAAGTAGGTAATAAATACATACATACATACATACATACATATACATACACATATATATATATATATATATATATTAGAAGGCTTATATTTTACTAGTTTGAAAAAATTATTTGTATTTTTATTAAGTTCAAAAAATTTCTATTGGTTAGACTATTAATGAAACTTTCAACATTTGTTTAAATTTTTTATTTATAATGAAATGTAATATTAATTTAGTAATAATTAAATAACTAATACAATTTACTCAGTTAATGCTATTCACCTATTTGTAAGAGTTCTTTGTAAAATTTGACAAACAAATTATGCCTTTAATTATTATTTATATTTTATTAATTACTATAATATCTTTTCTTAAAAAAATAACAAGTTAGCCCACTTTATAATAATATGTATTTATTATGCAAAATCCAACCATCTTGAAAAATATGTAGTTATGTTGACTTATGATTTATTTTATATTGTGTTTAACATTGAACGTTTATAAACTCACAAAATTATTTATTACAATCTATATACTAGGTCATATTTTTTTGTATAATATCAAGTTTAGTGCAAAAAAATGCTTATAAATAAATTTTCTTCTAACTAATTTTAGTCAATAAAATATTTGAACCATTCATTGGCCAAAGAAGTACTTGAGTATTCACATATTTTAGAAAATGATATCTTCCACCTATAAAAAATACGAATATTATTTGGTTAAATATACTAAAAAATATAATTTACTTTGCTAAAAAAATTATGTCACTTCTATATTAGAAAGTATTATTGGCCATATTTATAATGTTTTTTAAATAATAATGATGCGTAACCTTTATTTTGATAGTTATTTGATTTTTTTTTTTAATTTTACAAGCTTGATGTTAAAACTTGAACTTATTGAAATCTAAACATGAAGTTAGTTAGTTCTTAGTATTTGTACTCTTTTTTAAAAAAATATTTCAATTATGTTTACATTTATTCTATATGTATGCATTAAATTTTTGCAAATTGATGAAATTGCATTTTATTTTACACATATTTGTTAGTACACATTAAATATTAAATTAGAGTTTGATTTTTTTTATTAATCTATCATTTTAGTTGTGTAGAAAATATGCTTTAACTATTAATAATTTTTATTAGAAGTAAAAAACATTAACTTAAAAATTATACTTTGATAATAGAAATTAAATTTGATTAATTCATGCATAACATGGATTACACTCTAGTAATAAGTTAAGAGAGAAAGAGAAAAAAACAAAACGAGAGATACATAAAAAAAAAAAGTCAAAATAATAATATAATTTGACATTGTATAGTTATAAAGTGTTATCGGCTTAATAATATAGTACAAATAATAATATAGTACAAATATTTAATTATTTGACGCATGGAAGATTCATCTTGGAAGTTCTCCTTGGGAAATTGGAAGAACTATCTTTGGCAATTTTAGAATTGAGTGAGGAAAATGTCCACTAGTGTTTTAAATATCAACCCAATAGAGCGGTTGAATCTGTCGAATTACCAACCTGTCATATAAATAGTTTAGATAAAATCTACAAATTAAAATTACAACAAAATTAAATAAAATCAGATAAAATTGCTATTAGAATGCTAAATCAAGTCATCCGGGGTTCATCAAAACAAAACAATTTAAATTGATAAATAAATTGGCTAGAAATCCTAATTTTTTTACTCAATTCAATTTTTGGTTTTTTAATTGTAATTTATCTTCGAGTTGTTTCTTGTATGGAAAATTTTATGAATCAAAAAATTATCTTTTAAAATGTCCAACAATTTTTTACTGTGAATGTATGTTGATTGTTGACAGTAGCAACACATTCTCAACTACGAACGTGCAAGATATGAAACAAAGCAACGAGCAAACGAGTGTGCTATTGATTGAAAATGAAGTCAACAAGACTTGCTTTCACAGCGCGGTCCTGAGTTTACGTTCAGGAAATAATTACGTCAGCATATTGTAATAACTTTCTTAAAGGATATTTTGAATTGACCTTTATAAAATTTTATTAAATCTATATTTTAAGTTTAATAAATTATATTCAAAGAATATTTTTTATATATTTTTTTAATGACATTGATGGCAAATATTATAAATTTAGAATTTTGTATATTCTTAGAACATAGAAGTTTCTATCTTCAATATTTTATAAAATTAAAAATTTTTAATTTATATTTTTTAATTTAAACTCCATGATGCAGAAAATAACATGCTCTTCGGAGAATAAATTCAAAGATATATAATTCTATGTTTATAATTTATATTTTATTTAACATTTTTGCATTTTTTAATTATTTATAATATTTTATAATTTTCATGAGAAGGACATACTTGTAATTTTCATTTCATTACTCTGGCCACCCCATCTTAGTCTATTAACTGAGAATTTAAATTTCCGTTTAAATTTTCAACCCGCAAGTCTGGCATCATCAATTTTGGATAGCCCCCTAACCAAATGGGCTTATAAATATATCTAAAAAGAGGTATATATAGTATTTCCAGTTAGAGAGTTACGTGTAATCAACCCAAACCTTAGGAAAAGTGCTGTCATTATCCCTATATTTAAAAGCTTTGCCTTGCTGATGAACCCCACCCGCAGTCAGCCACAAGGCTACACAATCTTATGGGTCCGTTTCCAAAGACCTTACTTCCAAGAAAACATCACTACTCTGTAGAGTGTTCAAATAAATGTATCAGAAACAGGGGAAACAAAGGCCATAAGTTTTGATAATAGACACACTAGACCTTGTCTATGCCAATAATAAGTGCAAAAATTAAGCCACTTCACAGTTGCATCATCCTATGTATACATCATAGATTTACAGCACATAAAATATGAAGTTTGTGCTCATATTATCCTCAGCTTCATTCCAAACGCCCAAACGATAAAAGTATAAAATCGCCAACAAACGTTAAAAATGCAGCAAACTACACGTCAATCACAGGTATGGTCAAATAGGAACCACATCAGTACGAGAGACAAGTAACTGAATGAATAACAGCACCAGCAACTGTAAGTCTGACCGTCACAATATTATTAATTAAATTTCAAATCTAAAAAACTTTAACCGGCGAAAATCTTCTTAACCTCCAAACAGAAAGAGAAACAAGACAAAATTACTTGGCAATCACAAATTAGCTCAAACTTTAATTGCATATTTTCGCATTGGAAAATACATCTCTTTCTTCTTCTCCTTTTCAGTCTTCAGAGAAGCCTACAGTAAGACCAGAAACAGATGTCAACATGGGAGCTACAGAAGGCATGGTTAAACAACCAAAACTACAAATTTTAATATTTACAGTAAAAAAGGCAAATTAATGCAATAGCTGCACAAATTGATATTGTGTAAAACAGAAAGATACATAATTGTAGTCACTTAGTAATCATACAGAGTTTAGTTGGAGGTAACAAGTCAAGTCAACCATAAGACCAAACACAAAGAACTATAACACTTAAATGCCTGCACATGCTGCATCATGGAAAAACGTAGTGAACACTAATTTGAGTTGATAATAGCAGCTTTCAAAGGTGCTCATAGAAAAAGCTAAAATAAAAAAGCTTAACAAGCAATATCAAAAATGTATTTATTAACAACAAAGATGGTTAAAAACAATTTTTTAAATGTTATTCTAATACTCAAAGCACATTAGAATAGCAGAATGATTCTGTATTATCAATTTTCAGATAGTTGACTATAGATAGGATTTATTAAAGAAAAAATGTCACAGAGCACAAATAATCTAGAAGATTTTGAAAGCCCGACGTGGATCATGGGTGAATAAGATCTGATACACAAATCAGTTTCAAATTCAGGATTAATATCTTTACAATTCTGATCCATTGAGTAATCCATATGAGTAATTCATATCAGGAGTAAAATATAAGTTCGCCATATCAAGACCACATGGCAAACAGTAGTTTTATAATCACATCTAGGGTACCACGGGTAATAAGGATCAAACTTGGAAGAAACCATAATCACAGAAATCAACTCAGCAAAATTAGTTCTGACAAAAAACATACAACACAGAAGACAGAGTGGCAATCTCAAGTAAGAGCCAAAAACCATCCAACTAAATAATCATTCACATATAACCGAGACTTTATTCCTTAACAACAGGATCACAGAATGGCTAGCGTGAGAAAAAGATTAACAACGTATCAGTGATAAGCAAGAGTAATTTTCGAAGAGACAAATAACCATTTTCGTATTGGACACTAATTCAGCATAACTCCATTAACCAGAGAAAAAAAAAGCCAGCACAAATTAACATACTCATCAAGCGACCCAAAAAAATCAGCATTCGTATCAAACCAACCAATGAAGCCGAACAAAAAACTATCGATAATCATCAATAAAACGTAAATATAAAGAACCTAGAGTGCCACTTTTAATGGGCGGAGAAGAATATATATACCTGATGTTTGGTCAGGCGTCGGCGGATGGCACGAGTCTTCTTAGGGCGGAGATCAAGTGGCAAGTACTTCTTCTTTTTGTAGACTTCCCTCAGTGCGGCTTTCTGGTTCTGAGAAATGACGGTCAGCACCTGGGCAATGGAGAGTCTGACGACCTTGATCTTGGAGAGCTTGTTGGAAGCCCCGCCGGTAACCTTCGCTACCCTCAGCAACGCCAGCTCCGCCTTTAGATCCTTCAGCTGGGCCAGCAGGTCCTTCTTGCTCTTCTGCCTTAACTCGTGCACCTTAATCCTCGCTACATTGACAATACAACATTGAAAGCTAAGCAATACCCATATAAATTGAAAAGGATAACAAAATTGTAGAGCAAGTCGTGATCTTCCACGTACCCATCTTGTGCTTCTACTTCCGGAGTTGGGGATGTTAGGGTTCGGCGATTGGAGGGGATGCGACTAGAGTCACGAGACTGCGTGGCTGAAAAACCCTAACGAATTTAAAGCATAACCTGGGCTTGTTTTTGGGCTCAAAAAAACAATTGGATTCTGTTTTATTTAGAAGTGATGTATTTAAAGCCCAAATGGCCCATACAAATCTCGATTGCTAGAATGACTTCAATTTTCATTTATAGTCAAAAATTTCCTATGAAGAAATAAGGTCAAAAAACCTTATTTGTTGGATACTAGAAAGATTTTAGATAAGACTTTAACAATACGTTTATTGTGAAAAAGGCTATACAGTTATTATTTCTTTTATTAATAAAAAAAAAATTATATTTTAAACAAAATAAAATAAAGAAATTTAAACTAAAACAAAAGAAAGATAAAAGGAGTGAGTTGGAAGATATAGAAAGCATGAGACAGAGAGGAGAAAATATTCTAACAGAGAATGCATAAAAAAAAGAAAGTATGAAATATCAAAATAAGAGCATCACAGTAGATTAATATTGTGCTAATAACAATGTTGTAATCAATATGTGTGTGTAACTTTCTTTTACAAATTAAAATTTTATTAATTTTAACTAACTATTAAATTATTAAATTTTTAATAACAAAAATAAAACTACTTTAAAATTACAATAAATGAATTGGTAAATCAAAGGAGAATAAAAAATATATTAAAATAATAATATCTTTACCATGTTAAAATTGAATGCACATCACTTTATAGCAACTGCTTTGACGTCCAATCAACACTGACTTAATTTCTTCTATAGGAACTGCCTTCTCCGGTTTTCTCCGAATACAAGAAGCTTTCTTAGCAGGAAAACAAACGAGCGACGAGGAAAGATTAAATCAAGGAGTCAGCCTCAATCAACATAGAAACAGTGCACGGAGGAACCGAGCCTTCCTCGTCTTTCTCCAAGGCCATCTTCGCCAGAAGGTTTGCTGATTTGTTGGCTTCTCTCGTCACAAAATTAAACTCCTATGGTTGAATGGGTCTCGCAATATCTTTGATGGGAGCTACCACGATAGGTCTTCTTCCGTCTGTCTCATCTTGTTGATGATTTGTACATTATCTCCTTCACATATCACCTAGTTCCACTTCAGCTGGGGGCCAATTTGATCGCTTCCTTGGTTGCTGGGAGCTCCGCATGTTCAACTTCTTTGCAACATTTGAAAAAGTGCTTCTGCCACCACAAACATTTCCCCTGATGGTCTCTAGCTATAACACCAATCCCTGTCTCTGTTTTTTGACTCCAAATAGACCTATCGAAATTAATTTTCACCACTCCAACCGGGGGTGCATCGCCACTGATTGTCTCTGCTTGGCCTGGGGTAGTTGATTGTAATCTGGCTTGCTTGAGTGAAGTCGTATAGCATGTTCCATGCAGACATGGCCACCTGGTTCGGATCTTTTACTGACTTGCCTTTTATGAAGGTATTTTGATTGTTCCAGCTTGCCTAACACACCGTCATGCCTTGGTCAAATGGTTCAGGGGATAGGTTCCGATGGCATCTTTTGAACCAATCTGCTGTGGAGCCTTACCAAGAAGATATAGCAGACCACGGTATAATCGTTAGGGCCCACACTTGGCAGTTGATGGAAGGTGAAAACAGTCTTCATTCTCGGTCCTACAGAAGGGGCACATTGTAGCTGGAGAAGGCACGGATTGAGAAGGGTCTTGGGACAAAGGCAACGCAGCTTTACAAAATCTCCATGCAAAGCATTTGATCTTATTCGGAACTGCAGCTTGCCAGATGAAATTCTATGATGGTGAAGGCCCCAATTCAGAGGTATTCGCGTCAAGGGCTAGCTCATGGAGTTGCACCCAATTTGCCACATAATAAACGCTGCATACGGTGTAATGTCCTGATTTAGTAAAGTGCTAAATCAATATATCTAGGCTATGAATATTCCCCAGGGTAATTGACTACATAACAGTAACATCCTCATCGCAAAACACTTGCTTTAGTCTCTCTACATTTCAATCTCCAGAGTCTACATCAATTAGGTTCGCTACTCTGGAGTTTCTGCAAGCCCTCCTTAGGAGGAGTAATTGGCTGGAAAGTGTTGGGCCTCAGGATCCACCAATTAAACCAAATGGAAACTGATGAGCCATCCCCAATGCACCAGCGGGTTCCATGTTTTAGGACGGGAAGGGCTTTGATCAAGCCATGGGAGAAAAGATGTGAACTCTTGAGAGCATTCTGAACCACAGGGACACCTTTTATATAACCCTTGGAAACTCCTCCTCCAACAAACCATGAAGGGCTTCCATCACTAATAGAAATAAATATGGGTAAGAAAGGATCTCCTTGTCGTAAGCCTTAGGATGGTTTAAGAGAACTGAATTTTTGCCCATTTAGAACAAAAGAAAAGAGACTGAAGTTAAGCACTTCATAACTAACGAGAAAAAGTGTTGTTCAAAGCCCATCTTATGGAGGATTAGCTGCAAAAAACGGCAATTCCTCTCTGTCATAAGCTTTGTTGATATCCAGCTCAACTGCTGCTGGGCTTCGATTGCCTTTCCTTTTATTCCTTAATGTATGCATCACTTCCTAAGCTACGAGAATGTTATCAGTAATGAGTTGTCCTTTGACAAAAGCCACCTGATTTAGAGAGCTAATCTGTGGCATCACAAATTTCAGTCATTTAGCAGTCACCTTAGACACAAGCTTGTAGATAGTGTTACACAGGCCAATCAGTCGAAATTGAGTCGTGTCCTATGGGTTTGCATTTTTTGGGACAAGAACTAACAATGTGTGGTCAAGAGTTTGAAAGCCTTAGTCTTCGTCAAGGATCCCCAGCACCCTTTTAGTTATCGCTTCCACTACAATGTGCCACATTTTCTGGAAAAATGTGGGGGCGAGGGGGAATCCATTTGATCAAGGCAACTTGTAGGGATGCATTTGCTTGATCAAGGCAACTTGTATGGGTGCATTTGCTTAAGAGCTTGGGCCCCTTTAGTGGGAGAAAATGGAATATTTAGGAGTTGCAACTTGTCTGAATTTAAAGGAGGCCGAATTTGCCTTGCTGCAGCCTCCATTTGTGGTCCAGATGAAAATTGTGAAGTGAAGAGTTAATCGGAATACCTTCAAACAATGACCCGAATTCCATCCTCCGTTAAGTTCCAACAATTGGTTTCATCAACGAGCCTCTGAATCAATTTGTTTTTATAGCGGCGTGTGGCTCTGGCATAGAATAACCTAGTATTGCAGTCTCGTTCAGCCAACCATTCAGCCCTGCTCCTTTGCTTCCATTTTATTTCCTCTGTCATTAGGAGGTCATCTAGTTGGCGCTGGACATTGCCTTTGATGGCTAGTGTATTACTGTCATGTATTCCATCATTTACGGCAACCAGTTGCTCCACTGGATCAGGTTCCGCTAGTAGGTTAGAATATTGCTTTCGATGGCTTCATTGATAAGGCAGCTGTCTTCTGACTGCCCGGCCTGGCAAATCGTCTTTTCACAATTTGAAGAAAGCAACCACATAGCCTTGAACTGAAAAGTTCTGAATGCAGCATGCTGGTTGAAATTTCCATGGCCAAAGGGCTCGAGTAGAACGAGTCTACGGCTAGAGCGGACTACTGTCAAGTGGCGAACTTGCGCCTGTGGAAACCAATTAATGGAGTCTTTCCTGGATTGTGAATGGCACTCTCCGATAATTGCACTAGGTGTAGGTAGGTCCCCAGAATCCCAAATTATGCAATCTACAATCTAATAGTGCTTCTCTAAATTATCTCAGATTATTTGGCGAGGGAGACTTACTTCTATCCTTTTCATTGTACGAGAGGATGACAGGATGGCGTTGAAATCTCCACATACCAACTATGGCTTAGTGAGATTAGATGAGAGTGATCTTAACAGCTTCTAGGATCTCCAACGGAGTGTAGCCTCTGGCTCTCCCTAGAACCCAATGATCCACCACTCAAGTAATGTATTGGGCGAGGCCACTTTCACATGCATGTGATTCTTCGAAAAGGATTGGACGGAAAGGCTAACGTCCCTCCGCCAAAGAAGGGCCAAGGCACCACCATTTATGATTGGATCTACACCGATCATGTTGAATTGTCTTTTAATATTCTCGACTCTTTCCTGAGAACAATGGGATTCCATGACAAATACAATAGAGGGGTGAAAATCTCGGATTAATTTTCTGGGTTCCCGAACTATCCAAGGTCCCCTTAAACCTTGGTAATACCAACTTAAACATTTCATGGTTCTCGGCGGTGGGCATGGTAAAGCTAAAGGTTGAGTTGTGACAACTGCAACAATTTACTTCTCCCTGGAAATGTCCTCCCCCATCTTCCTCTTACCGCTTGGAGTGTTTCGAGATACTGTGATTCTCCTTCTTCGTCCTTAGCCACTCCCCTTTTCCTTCCTACTGCCGTTCGGGTTTGGAAGTGTGGCCTCATGTTGGGAAGAAGTCGGGTAGAGTATACTCCGGAAGTCCTATGATGTTAGCCAAGTGTGACTCGTACTAGGAGAGCCTTGGTTAGTCTCGCTCTGTTGGCCCAAAAACGGATTTTCCACACAAGATGTAGATTGGGCCCACTTCCACCAGTCTCTTTTTTGGACTAGGGTCTGCTCCAAGTGGGTCTGCCCGAATGAAGTCCTCAGTTCCATTTAGTAAGCTATGGAGTTGTGATTTACCTCGCCTTTTTCCCCATAACTACAACGAGAGGCTGGCTGCAATACGATTCTTGTAATTCGACCTGCAAATCTCGGCAAGGTGGCGCACCTCTGAAAATTCAAAGTTTCGTCGTGCATTGTTTGTCCTCACCTACTGCTGGTGGTGGGACGTCAGCACCGTCGGACGACCAGAAAAGAAGCTAGGAATGAAGTAACTCCTGTCTGGGTCCCAGAATTCCTATCGGAAGGGAGCTCGCTCTAAGCCGCACTCCATATGGTAGAAGCTCTCCCAGTAGGGTAGGATTTGCTTCATGTTGTTTCGGAATCTGACCCAAAATACCACAAAGATAGCTGAAGTTCGGTAGTCGTTCATAGTATGAAGTCGGGATCATTTCTTCCCCTTTGCCATCCGTGATTTTGAGTGCTCTTTTCAGTCGCCTGGTTACATCTGTGTCCACATGAACTTTCAATGTACTCCATGGAAGGTTACTTTGAGACATGTTGACATCTTTGAAAAATCCAATTTTGTTCCCCAATTTTTCAGCCATCGCAGGGTCTTCACCTAGATGAATCTCCCTAAGAAGTACCAGGTTTTTGTTGAACGCCTACGTTTGCCCTTCTAATACCTTACGCCTATCCAGACGATGAATAAATTGTACGCAAAACCGTTGGTCCCTCAACAGCTTGAAGGATACACCTTTTACTGCTCCAAAGGCATTTGTAAAAGTAGTGGAGAGGGCATCTAATTTTACGGAACGAGATGTTAATACCTTTCCAATAATCATCAGGTGAAATTTGTCATTAGAGACGGACCAAATTTCCTTCGGAATGTGGACTTCCTCGTCCTCCTCCAACGTTAGTATTAGGGCAGGCCTGCTTGAGTGATGAGCAGATCGAGTTCCTGTGAAAATACATAAAAACAAAATGAAAAAAAGTAGAAAACTGAGATCAAGGCAGCTATTCAAGCTCTCATGCGAGAGGGGGATAACTGGGATGCCTGAGAGAGGATAGTCCATGTAATCTTTTCCCTTCTAGGGTATAATATGCAAACGAACGCAATTTCAAATCTGTTCTTGACGTCTATGAAGATCTTTCAGCCTGGGATGAGAAAAATCGTGTGGTTGACCACCACATTGGAACGGGCATGTGTTTATTACAGGTAGTGCCATTGCCATCGTTGCATTTTAAACTCTGGTTCATAGTGAGTAAACAGAAATGTAATGATGAATTTATGATATTGTGTTATAATTTGAGATTATCTGGTGCAACTATAGCAAATGTGAGTCTAAAAGAATTTAACTCCTTATCGAATGGAGCGGTTTTTGCTTTTATTCTATAATGTTAATTCATCATGGTGAATTTATAAGAGACTAGGCATATCTGACAATTTGGTCCTCCTGCATTGCGAATATGGGGTTGCATGCCGAATTTAATGATTTGTGGTGTTGTGAAAATATTGTTTGTGAATCTTTTTTTAACCTATATTATTAATTGGTGGTTACATGGTTACAATTCTCTGTTAATTGTTTGTGAATTTTGTTCATTTCATGTGTGTGGGAGTGAAGAAGAAGAAGTCCTATATTCATTATAACTTTATTTACTATTATATATTTTATACTTTAGTATTTCAAGTATTAATATCAAAAGTGACATGCATATATAAGCAAATATAAGTAAGATCGCAGATTAGCCACGAGTAATTTTTCCATTCACATATTTCATTACTAAAATTTGTAGTATAACGTTTATATATAATATGAATTTAACTATTTTTATTACAGGACCATTGCAGATTTTTGTCATCACAAACTTTAGGTATGTGATCATCATATTTATTATAAAATTGATTTAGACGATTTTTTATATAGTCAAATTTTGGTTTTATATCCAATATTTATTTTTCAAAATCAATTTCCTTCATTTTTAACTTTTAATAATATTAAACTTTTATTTATTTCATCATTACGTTTATTATGTAAATTACATGTTTGTATATATTACACTTTGTTAAGTACATGCAACGAGTGTGTTACGTCCAGTTTTGTAATAAATTGATTAAACCAAATCTTAATCCTAGAATATTGCAAAGATATGTAGTATGGTTGTGCTATTTTACATAGCACGTCCATATTAGACACTAATTGATTCTAATTTTTTTGTTTGACCACATTTTAGTTGATTCTGTCTAAACACAAAGTTTTTGCAATTCGAGTATTTTAATTTGTAGATCTTTTTCATTGGTTGACACTTATGGTAACTTAATAAAATGCTAAAAGTTGGTTCCACACGATGAAAAATATCACATCAAATACATTATGAAACAATGTGATTAGTGATAACAACTTTTGTCCCTATAACATGTTATGAATGATATTTGAAATTGCCATTATATTGTGATTAAAAGTACTGTCACTAAATGTTTAAGGACAAGAACTTAAATAATTTTGTGACAACCAAAGTCATTATTATTATAAATCTTTTAATCTTGTCACTGATATTCATTTCCAGTGCTTTAGTCATGTATTATGTTTATGACTAAACTTCTATATTTCATTAAAAATTTTCACTATAACTTTGTAGTTGCTATTAGTAAATTATTTTTCTTTGGTGACGTAACACTTTTTGTGATTGAAAATCGAAATCTCTAGTCACAAACAAATTATCATCAATAAAATTATAATTGGTACAATTTTACTGTCACTAAAAAGTTATAATTTGTAACAATAACTATTATTTTATCAAGTCAGTTTTATAATTTTTTTTGACAAATTTATCAAAACTATTATTTCAAGTGACATCTGGTTCACATAATTTCATTTAGTAAGTAATATAAAAACCAAAATAAGCTTAATTAACACAAATAAGCTTCACAAAAACATGAGTTGAAATAGAATTCACTATAAAGAAATTAAATCTAAATGAGTACTAAAGTAAAACAAAATAGCTAGGAAAGTCAAAAAAAAAAAAAAAAAAACTATTGCATAACATCAGCACTACTTATAATGAAAGACCTGCACATAATGGAAAATCAATAAATTAAATATATGGCTTACCCAAAGTATAATAAATTGACTAACATTAAACATAACTTATTTAAATAGAAAATTAACGAGATTACCACACACGAACCAACAATCTATTAAAGATAACTACTTTTCCTTTTTTTTTTTTTGACATTTAGTTGATTGCCAATTCTAATTGAATCAAAATTGATAATATTTGACAACTATATTTTATTGATATTAAGTACTTAGCTTTAGAATTCAAAGAGTCAACTATCAGAAACGAAATGGATCACTTTTTATATCAATTGGCTAGAATAATTATTGATACATTTTTCAAAACATAACTATGTAAACAACAAGAAAACAAGTGAGAAAATCACCTTTCAACCAATCAAATTAATAACTAAATTAAAACACATACTTGAAATAAAAACCTAGTGCAAAGTGGGCAATAGTAGAAACTATGTTATAATATAAAAATAAAAGCTCTCATTCAATAAAAAAATAATGCATCACTATGATTGGTTGTTGTGTTTACATTATAGTAACCTATTTGATCATTTTAACCACGTACGATTTCAAATCAACTTTTTGCCATAAATCACCTCATAGTACCATTATGTTACATGAAGTTATAGTCATAACTAAATCTTGAACATAAAAGTCTTCATACAGTAGATAAAATGTAACCAACTTGAACCGATTTTTGAAGGATTGCAGGAAGTTGAGCTTTGAGAATATCATTTTCAACTTGTTTTCTTAATTTTTCACTCTTTCTGGAGTTTCTCATTAAATTTGTTTGCTCCTTTGAAAGGTGACTTCAATCCATCGTAACAGTTGTGAAATCGACTAGGTTTCCCTTGACTTATTGAATCTTGGCCATCTTCTATACAAGTTTTTAATGTAACAATATTCTCGTGAGATTTTGATTTTAGTATAGTTCATAATAAATATGAAAAAAAACCCTTACATATGCTGCTCTTAAAAAGCTTAGATAAGCTTCTTTTGAAGCTTCATCAATCCATTCATTATTTTTGTTGCATTTAGTTCTTATCTAAATGGAGGTTCATGTGAAATTAGTAGAAGTATCATTGAATAAATATAAATTTTCTAACACCTTGTAGTTAAAAAGAGAAATGTTAGGATAAGATAACAAACTTAAGGAATTAAAAAGAAATAAACATGATTAAAACTTGGGAAGACTAAACGAATAAGGAACTTACATAATAAGCATCCATATGTTATCATAATTGCAGCTACTTACACAATTGAAATAGAAACTCGCAAAATAAGAATAAAGAAAATACCCTAAACAAATAAGAAATGTGTTTTACAATCAATAGTTCCATCAATAAAGAACTAATGAAAATAATTTAGCCATTTATTTAAAGGGTTGGAGTTTCAATTATTTTTCCATACACAAGAACCTTAAATACATGCAAAAGTACTTAAAAGTTAAAATACATTGTAAAAAGTAGAATAGAATAGAATAATAATCGGGTTATAATTTTAAAACGAAGGCATAGTTTGTAATGTGTTTTACAATCAACAGTTCCAATAAAGAACTAAAAAATCTATGCCATATTTATAATATATTATTAAGTTAATAAACCTTTTTGGTTGTATAATGTAAAATTACATAATCATCTTTATTTCAAAGTCTTTAATTTCTCCTATCATTTTCTTTCTATCTTTCTTTTAACCTACCATTTTAATTTATGTTTCCTCCCAATTTTTCACTCTTTTCAAATTCTTTTGATCTTTCTTTGTTTTTGTGTTGTAAATATTTCTTACACTTTTAGGTTTTAAATAATTTTATTTGTATTATTTAAAAATACAATACTTTCATAATTTATAAACAGATTTGTCCATATATATATACTGTGTGCAACTTTTACTATTATTGGCTATGAGCGTGCTAGAGTAACCTTTGGTCCTTAAAGTTAAATGACAAAAGTGCCCTCAACATGTATTTACTTTTCATCTTCTTCTCAAAACTCTCTTTTGCAATGTTTGTTCTATACTCTTCACCGTCAACTTTTATTTATTATATTACAGCTCTTTATATGTATGTGTGTGTGTGTGTGTGTAGTTTTTCATTATCCTCCTCAAACTTTCATTTATTATGTTTTCATTTTAATGCTTTCATCCATCAACTTCAATTCATTATACCCACTTCTTTCATTTTCATTATTTCTTATTTAAATTTAAATTGTCTTTAACTTTTTCATTAAATATATTTTAATTTTTTCATGTCTCTTCTATCATTTAATTTTCTTTATTAACGTTTCATTTGTTCACTAACCTCCATTTGATTTCTCTTTCATCTCCTTTTCTCTTTTAAGTTTTCATATATTTAATTTCAAATAATTTTATTTTATATTAAAAAATGTTGCGGATGTCATTATTCATCTTTTCTCAAATTTGATTCAAAATTTTAATCCACTAAAATAATTAAACCATACTAATCAACATAAATGACAGTTTATTTATGTAGTTTTATCTGAGGACAATTCTTTTGTTTGCATACGTAACAAGTGTTGAAAGAATATTAGTTTGAGTAATTAACTTATAGTTTAATAATGGGATTAACTTTTAACTGTTTCAGCGTGAACATGAAATAATTAGATAGAGCATATTAGCTGGCAAGGTATGCAAGAGATGGTGAAATAGCAAGTAAATTATTTTGAATTAATAAAATAATCAATGTCACTAAAAGTTCGTTTTTAATAATAAATTCATTTAAAAAACCCTTCATTTATTTTTTTATTTTTACTTCCAAATCAAATGTTTTTAAATAACATAATTATTGGAATTAAATATAAAAATGACTGATTGGAAAAATGTTGTGCAACATAAATAAAACAATAATAATTAACTACCTTTTTTTGGCGACATGCCTTTATTTTTCAAAATTTCACTTCAATGACAAGAAACGGATTTCTTGCTTACTGTAGCTAAAGTTTACTTGTAATTGGCCACATTTAGTTGTATGTTATTATTGATTGGAAAGGAATCACAGGCATGCTTCACACACACACACACACACACACACATTCACATCAATATTTAAGGACAATGTTTTGCTAGTAACAATAATAACATTGAAACTAAAAGGTCCAGTAATGATATATTAATTGCTTGGCATGGTTGCTCTATTTTCCAAAGCAGCTGATCTAATGAGTAGTTAGAGATTCGAGGGGTGCCTATCTGTGCAGGCATTGAAAATTTTTTGATGCTCTTTCCTGAAAATAATCACTTAGGGGTGTTTGTAAAATTTATTGTTCTTAATATTTAAGAAAAAAAACACTTTTAAGATAAATTTGCAGGGTGCATATAATTAATGTATTTGGAAACCAAATTTGATTAGGATATTTCAATCCTGAATAAATTTTCATTAATCAAAAAATAACTTTTAAAATATATTTTACATTTCTTCTTGCCCAAAATAAATTTCTTTTAGTAAGAACTAAAATATATTTTAATATAAAATTTAACCATAGAGCTATTTTTTCCCATACGATCATAATTTCTTTTAATTATCTTTTTAGTTATCAAATATATATAAATTATTTCAATGCTCTTTGTGTATATATTTTATTCTCCAGTTATAATCTATAGTCATACCAAATTTTAATTTATTCTATATATATATATATATATATTCATTTTGAATATTTTATTATTTTCCCTTCTTTTAGTTTCTTTCACTCTTATTTTGTAAATAATATAAAATTTAGGAATTAAAAATATTATTAGTTAATTTCATAATTATTCAAAAGCACTGAGACTCTTCTTCATCTTCCTCTTATTATTAGTAGTAATAGTACCACCATTGTTACTCCCACTTTGTTCTTACTTTCGTTTACATTGTAACCTCACCCGAGATTCTGACTAAGGCAATTTTTTTTTGCAAACAAAACTCCCTAAAATATTCACCAATGGAGTAAAAATTGTGAAATTCCAAATCACAATGAAATCAGGTAATCACCTGATTGGGCAGAGGAGCTATCATTAAATAAGTTGTTAAAGATTAAAGAACCAGTAAATTAAGATAAAGATGTTCGAAAGAAGATCCTTAACCCTTTTCTCGACTAACCATTGCCCCACTGCTTTAGACGCGTGATTTTTAATAATAAATACAGCCTCTGAGTACGCCCCCGCACAACTATAATAATTTTCTATAAGGCCAATTTAAAAAATATATTTAGGGCGCATTTGGATTGGAAGATGTAAAAGAAAGAATTTTAATCTCTAATAACGAATCTATTACACTTATTTGAATAAAGATATCAATGATCTTTCAATTTAAACTATATTTAAAAAGTATTGTGAATTTGAGGTTCTTTTATTTTATAGTTATTTGAAATTCTTTGTCTAGAGTTATTTAAAATCTTTTGTCTCAACTCTTTATCCAAATCTTTTAATCTAAATAGGGCTTACTTATTGAAATATTTACTATTTTCCTTTGGAATAATTGAGAGAAAAGAAGTTCTTAGTTTAAATGGGGAATTATGTATTTGTCATATGATTCAAGACTCAAACCAAGGAATTTAGACAATTTCCTTAATTGTTTCAGACCTATAAATTAATACACAAATTATAAAAATCGTGGTGTGTCCATGATGTCTTGCCTCAATAATAATATTGAGATCTCAAAACATTTTACTAAAAAAAGTATTTTGGGAAAGCAAATCAAGGGCAGATGAAAACGTCTGAAACTTTTTGAATATTCAACTGTCACAAGGAGGCCACGTTTCTATCAACTTTTATCCAGTGAAAATATTGGACCCACCAAAAGGACAATTATTTGAGTGTGTAATCATTACACCTACACATTCAATTGATGCTGAATCAACGGTATCGGATCAAAAGGGGTGGCTGTGGAAATCCCCTTTTCCTCATAATTCAAATGATCAGAAATGGGTTAGATGTTTTGCGCGTGTTTGTGTACACACACACACCTGGAACTGATATCAGTGAAATTATTTCAGTAAGAAAGTCAAAACGAATTACCTATCTTGCAATTAATACAAATTTTAGTAAAATACGTAATCCATTTTATCCTCACTTAACAATAAACAAATAAATAAACAGAATTGTATGAAGTAATCGATCAATAATGATTTGACTTAGTTATCACGCATGAGTATAATTTAACATGTTTAGATGCTTTGTCATATACTTAATGTATTGGCTAACAAACCTAGCGCCATAGGCATGCTAATTTTTCTCATAACCCTCTACTGTTTCGAGGAGAGATACAGATTCAGTCCCTTGATATCACCTAATTTTGATGAGATCAAAAACAAATTCACGACATCTGCTCAACACAGATCAACACCAATAAATTTTAAAATAAAGCTATACAACGTTGAAAAAAAGTTGATTTATTCAATAATGATCATTCACAAAGAGATGTAAAATATTATCATTTATACTGCATATATAACAAGCATTGGATTTAAATTCCATATAATTGTCTCTAACTCTCAGAACTATTGTCGTTTCTGGACAGAAATAATGAGCAAATGATGGAACAAAGCCACCAGATATGGTTCCAACTTTTAAGCCATACGCAAAAAACAAAGGAGGAGATGATCTCACCAAAGGAGAAAAACAACGTTTCAATTAATTTGTTATTTTATTGCTAATTCAATAATCATGTTGAATTGTTTCTGGAAATGTTTCTACGCAGTAGCTCTTAGTTGAAGATCTCCAGCAATACCTCTATATGTAAACCATTTTAGATGAAAATTTTGCTATGCAAGATACGAGGTTGGAATGGTTTCCTCAAAATCATGATTCATCGCTTTCATGGTGTAGCTATGATTTCATGCTTTAAAGTACATATCGGTCGTGACCATCTACAAATGGGGTTTTCCAAATTTGTTGACTATGAGATAACTGAGGCAGAAATAAATTAACAATTCGTTGATATCGCCATTCAATCTTGATTAAGGGTTTATTATGGAGGCCTCTACATAATTGCCAAGTACACCTCACTTTCCTTCGAAATGACAAAAGCAACCCTTTTAAGTTTATAGTATTCACACGTTTCCAATGCTAAATATCCACTTCAAATGTGTTTCAAAAATATTTTTAAATTTAGAAATATGCGTAAATACTCTTTAAAACACCCGTATAATTATGTTGTGTACACTTGATGATCATTTATAAGGTTAAATATAAAAGATAAACACAAATTAAAAGAAATATTTTGTTTGCCCATGTGTAATGTTTTGATGAGGTGTGGATGTTTTGATATATATATATATATATATATATAAGGTATAAATGCTTTATATCTTATCTCTTAAGGGAGATATTTCTAATTTCCAAAAGAAAAGGGTGCGAGATAGATACATTATTCATCAGGGAAGTAGATTTAATTAAACCTTAAATTCAAATGCTGTTTTAGCTAAACCTATGTACATATTTTTCACTGAACCTCCTGAAATAAAGGCTATTGACACACAAGAGTTTCGGGACTTTGCCTATTGGGGTGTTTAGGTGAGCTTACTAGTTTTATAGAAGTTTATAAGCTCTTTAAAAGTATTTTGATAAAATTTTTGGTAAAATAACTTATAATATTTAAAATAAGATATTTAGAATTTATAAGTTCCTGAAAAATAAATTGACTTTTCCCAACTTACATCTTATAAATTATTTTATTTTTTAAATTAAAAATTAAAGAAATATTCTTCACTATATTATATTAATTATTATTACAATAAAAAATGATAATTATAAATTTCAACAAAATCTTATAAGATAATTTTATTATTTTTATCTAAACAATTTATTAGTTTATAATTCTGATATAATTTATAAACTTATAAGTTTCAAAAATATCTTTCAAAACTACGTGATCTTAAAGCTCTTAAAAACAATTTTAGCCAAACACCCTCTAATTAAGATGGAACACAAGTTCTACTCAATATTTTTTTCCTTGTACAGTAGATATGTAATATGAATTAAATTTTAAAAAAATGGAAGAACAATATGTCACGGCTTTTTCTAATTACACAAATAATTTGATGAAGTTTGACTAACACAGTGGCAACGGATGGTGAACCACTAAGAGTGAAAAATAGCACGCGCTGCCAGTGGAATTAATAAAGATTACACATATAATTTGGCTTATTCTTGGTACATTTAAGGTACAATATCTCGTGCTGCGTTATAAATTATTGTTTTTTTATTTCTTAAACCTTTTCTTTCTTACGTTTTTTAACTTCTTATTTTTATATGTATTCTCTCTCAAATTTTCTATTTTTTTCAAATTCGTTTTATCATTTTTTATTTTCTAAATATTTTTATACTTATAATTTTAAATATATATATTTCTTATTTGAAATAAAATAACTTTATAATTTATATATAAATTTACATACGCGTAGAGTGTGCAATTTTACCCATATATATACAATCTTCCCAGTTTGATGTTTAGATTATGGTCATTGCTTTTTGTGATGGATTATGTTCAAATGTGTTAGATAGCTCTTTTGCAACACTTCTTAAAATCATAATCATAGGTAATATTGTTAGTAATGTGCCCTCTAATGCCAATAGAATTTGAGAAATATTAGTTGTAAATATAAATTTTTGTTAATTAATTGATGCTTATTTATATCAATATTTTGGCAATTTATCATGTATGTAAATCTTGTCTGGTGTAAAGTTATGCATGTTTTCGTATAGTCGTGTTGATGAGTCTTATTTATAAGGACTTATAAATATAGGCACAAGATTTCTTAATATACATTCACCAAAATTTGTTTGCAAGTCATAGATTTTCTAAATAGGCATTTAAAAATTAGTACAACTCGCATATCATAAGTTTGTATTATGGGTATCATAACATTCAATATGAGATATTGAGAATATATATTTGTGAATACATCATTAAAGAATAAATATTTAAACATCCACTTAAAAAATGAAGTAAGCATATATAATTTACTCTTTGCTATCAATGTCTTATTTTGTGATCATATTAAGTGTACATAGACTTTAGACTTGAGATGATATTTTTTATCCAGTGCACATGATGGTTAACGTGTCAATTAGGGCATTAAGAACCAATATTTATTTTGACTGAGATAGAGTTATGAGGCTGATATGTCATTATCTAGACACGTATGAAGACATGTACATTCATTAAGAAATTTGTCTCTTTATAAGTGAATAAAGTGTTTGTTTTATGCAAATGATGAATCATATGATCGGAATAGAGTTTCTGATTGGACTTTTTCTAATGAGGAAATTAATTAGGTCGTATGCATAAGCTAGTGAGTTTGACTTAATATATGGATTTGTTACATTATACAAGTGATGTATAATTGTTTATATGGATATTTTGAATAGATTATAGATTTAGTATATGTGTGGACAGATTTGTTTTATTTATGTTTCGATTTTTCATGGATGTATAATTGTTTTTCACAGGTTGTTAGGGTTTAAGCCTAAGTTTTTATAACATGTATGTGATTGCACAGAATTTTTAAGTTTTTATAGCAAATATTTTCAATGGTATGCCGTGTGTACTTATAACATGGAAGATTAAGGGTTGGCGATCGCATGGAGGCCAAGAGTTAGTGCAGTTTAATGTTACATGACGTGGTGGGCCCATGTATGAAGGCTATAAAGACCAAGACCAAGTGAAGACTAAAATTAGTAAGCTATGTAATAGGATGAGACCTCACACACATATGCACAATCTAGTTATGGACTCTAATTCAATTTAGAAGTCCATAGTCCTCCATCTTATTTATATATTTATTTTATTTATTACATGTATGTGATATTTGCATGGCAATTGGCTAATGTGTAGAGAGAAACATAAGTTACATGGATTGAGAACTTCCTTTCATAATATTAAGTCGTAACACAATGTTGTTTCATCGTGGCTCTTATTAAGCTTGAATTTTAGATATAGTCTTAGCATGTGATATTATCACATTTTTAGGGTCACATTGTGATGGCGTATTTAGAGTTTTAAGTTTATTTGATGTCACATTTAAAGGAGACTTCACCTTAAGAACTGAAAATATCATTGGTGGTGTTATAAATCCAGTAAGTTGTTAGTCGGTAGGTGTGACTTAAGTGCACTAGCAATGCCAAGAATTGTACATGTAAGATTTTGTGGGGCCATGAGCTAAAGCAAAGATTGGACAAGGTATGAGATACATGGGCTAAAGTGAGGTGTGTTATATTTAATGAAGACTCCACTCACCCACAAGGAAAATTTTCTAATGGAATTTCCATTTTTCATATGAGGGCGTGTAGAATTCTAAAAATCTAGTGGGAGATTATTAGATTTAAAGTATATAATCATGTCGTAACACATTTTGCAACCAAACTAATAAATTTTCTTATTTTGTGCAGTTCTTATTTATCCTGGATAAATGTCTATGCCTTTTACAATATCGTTTGAGACCAATACTCTGATTAGGCCCAACTATGTCAATTGGCTCTAGAACTTAAAAATTGTTCTTAATCTAGAGTGTAGTGGTTATATTTTGGAGGTTGATATCCCACTAGCCCTTGTAGAGATGACTAGTGAGCAAGAGAAGTTTGCTAATAACAGATGGGTGGAAGATGATTTGTAGGTTAAGAACTATATGTTGGCATTTATAACCAATAATTTCTAGAGGATCCATGAAGGCATGGCAAGTGCTTAAGAGATTCTTTATCACCTAAAAAAGTTTTATGGTGCGTAGAATCTTACTACTTGATATAAGATATCGAAGTAGTTGTTCAAGATGCATATGGTGAAGGGTACTAATGTTAATAGGCATATCCTCAATATGATTTCACTCGTTGAGATTCTTGAGTTGCTCAACTTGATCATAAATGCCAATCTATAGATGGATTTGACCCTATGGTCGCTTCTGGAATCCTTCTCATAGTTCATGAATCATCATTTGAATAATATTGAGTGTAGACTTGTTGGGTTTCTCAACAAGCTAGTGAGTGCATAAACCGCCATAAAGGGGAAAGGGAAATAAGTGGTTTTTGCTGCATCTAACTCTTTTAGGAAGGCTAAGAAGGGTAAAACAAAAAAGAAGATCTCTATAGTTCCCAAGGAGAGTGGGAGTATCGAGAAGGCCAAGGCTCTTGCTAACAAAGAAAGTATTTTCATCGTGGTAAAGACAGGCACTGAAATAGGAATTATGCCGAGTACCTCAAGAGCCAAAAAAATGGTGACGACGGTAAGGAACTTTATGTTTATAAAACACCTTATTTCATTAGTGCATTTTCTACTTATTTAATTTTAAACTCTTGTGCATCATTTCATATTTGTACTTTGTATCAAGATCTGGCTCGAAGTATGATGATTGAGAAGCGTGAATTACCACTTTTGTTAGACAGTCATACAAACATAACATAGTTTTAAGAGATTGTTTACTTTTGCTCAATTGGCTTAAAAACATTGTTTTAATTTTGTTATTAATAAAAGAGCATTATGAATTTTCTTTTAGAAACAATGCATACTATATTTATTATTATAATAAATTGGTTGGCATAACATCTCTTGTAAATGGTCTCTTTAACTTAAATATGGATGAAAATATTGTGATGAATGCTGTTTCTAATAAACGAACTAGGGATGGTTTGAATTCCAAGCATTGTGGTAGTTTACATTGAGCCAGGGTAGGTAAAGATAAGCAAATTAGAGAAAAATGGGATTATTGTCCTATTGGGAGAGGAACCCTATCTAATTTATGAGCCTGCATTCTAGACAAGATAGCCAAGGATTCATTTGATGGAAACATCAAAAGGACAACATCAGTGTTGGAGCTAGTACACACCGATATTTATGGGCTATTTAATGAAATAGCTAGATGAAATTTTTATCACTTCATACCTTTTATCGATGATTATTCTAAATATGATTATGTATACTTGATGAAGTATAAGAACGAACCTTTTGAAAAATCCGACAAATTTAAGGTATCAGTAGAAAAGCAAATTGATAAGCATGTGAAAGTATTAAGATCAGATTATGGTGGCAAGTGCATGAGTTCTGAGTTTTTTGAGTTCTTCAAAGCAAATGGCATTGTGTCATAGTTAATAGCTTTAGCAACTCCTCATTTAAATGGTATATCTGAGTGTGGGAATTGGTTCTTGTTAGACATAGTCTAATTTATGATTAACTTCACTAACATCCCTATGTCTTTGTGGGGACACACCCTTTTAACTACCACTCACATCTTGAATAAGATTTCCTCTAAATCCATTTCTTTAACCCCACATAAGATGTAGAGTGGGAGGAAGCCAAACTTGAAGCGTATTAGGATTTGGAAATGTCTAGATTAGCTTAAGAAGGGTAAAATAGTCAAGCTAGAGGCAAGGGCCGTCACGGGTCACTTTTTTGGATTCTCAAGGATTCTAGAAGATATGAATTCTACTTACTTAATAACCATAAGATCGTTATTGATTATCAAGTATGTGTTCTCAAAAAAGAGTTTATTTGAGAAGGCCATACAAGTAAAATATATGTGCTTAAGGAGGTTGAGCATGAGCAAAAAAGCAACAATTCTGTGTGGTAAGCTTCTATTCAAGAATAATCTTTTACAATTCAAGTGTTACAATGATCAAGTAGGATCTCTCGTGCACTAGATAAATATGATTATATCCTAAAGAACAAATAAGAGTAGTTCTTTATGAGAGATAATGATCATAGAGATGATCCTTCTATCAACTATCAAGTAATGTTAGACAAAGCCTCCAACAAGTGGCTAAAGGCTATGCAATTCAAAATGAATTCGATGCATTCAAACCTAGTGTAGACTTTAGTGGATCTACTTTAGAGAATAGTTTCTATTGGATACACCTAGTGTTATATGTGGATGACATATTGTTGATTGGGAATGATGTTAATGATGTTAAGCAAGATGAGCATGACAAATATTCATGCTCATCTTAAGTGGGAGTGTTGATAGGTAAGATGGCACTACTTACCAACATGGCAACCAGATGAAAGCATTGGAGCCGACTGAATCAATGCATGATCCAAAACTCAGCACCTGATAATAGTTAATGTTCTCAGTGTGTAGTTAACTAACTCTACTTAGCTAGCAAAAAAGGTTCTTTTGTAAGTTAGTTTTCTGACTAGAAGGTTGTTATAGTGGAGATAGTAGTTAAAAAGAGGGATAAGGATGGCCATAAGCTGTGATTGAAGTTGAATGTATGGAAGGCTTGTGCTAGTTCAGATCTTGATTAGCAAATCATTCATCTTGCATTCAATTCTTTAGATCATCCCTTTTTTTTAAACAGAATTTGAAAAGAAAAGGAATATGAGAGAAACCACAAATTGAAATGGTAAGTTAAAAAAAGATACATTGATAGAAAATCATAGAAGAAATAAGAGAATTTAAAATGAGGGTAATTATGTAATTTGTATAGTTAGAATAAGGCATAATTGATTGTATATAAAATGCATGTTACAATATAAAGCACTTTCTATATTAACGTAACGCAAAACCACTAGTCCTTTGCAATATATTGCTTACGATTTATTGTAGAACAACTCCACAAGGTTGTATTCTCATTGGAAACCGAAGCCACTGAATTTGAAGTGGAAAGATTAATGAAATTCAGGTTCTATGCAAGCTTATGAGATTTTTTTTTTATCAGTCCAGTCGTTGGTACCCAAGTTGATAAATGGCACGTTTTCATTAATTTTTATTTTTTAGTTTTGTGCTTAACCACATCATTAATTACCTATACAACTTCTAACTAATTAACTACACTTAAAAAAATAAAAAAATGAAAAAGTAAACAAAATTTTAATATGGATTTATGCAACATTTTATATTTTATTATAATTTATTTTTACATATTTATACACTTTACTATAAATTATTATTGTGTGTTTATGTATCGTTTATTTTTAATTTTTAAATAATTATAGTTAATCAATATTATTAATTTAAAATCATATTTTTATTTTTCATTAATTATATCTATTATTTATTAAATAAGATGAAGGAAGAAATACATATTTAGCACTTTCTTTCGATATTGATTCAAATGAAAGAAAATTGAAACTTGTCCTAAACTCAACAAATAGATAATATAAAGGATGAATTACATCTATACCCCCTGAGGTTAAGCCTAATTATATCCATCCCTCTCTATTTCAAAAAATTACCAAAACTCCCTCTAGAACTTAAAAATATGACAGTGAGTCATTGGAGTACATCAAATGATCCTAATGGCCTTATATTTTCGGTAGGAAAAAAATCAAAAAAGAAAATAAAAAAATATAAGATTTTGAAAATGCTCCTTCTTGTACTTGCACTATATGACAATTTGCACCAAAGGTATTTTTGTCTATTAATTTGGTCAAACTCTCAACTAATTTGATTGGAGAGTAGTTTTGGTATTTTGTTCAAATTTTCTACCCAAGTCTTGAAAGGGGGTTCCCATCATAATGCCGTTAAAGTCATGAGAGGGATTTTGATAGTTTTACGAAGTAGAGGAGGTTGGGTGTAATTAGACCTAATCTTAAGAGCTATAGATATAAATCACCCTAATATTTATTTTAATTAATAGAAATTAAAAAGAATAAAAAGAGAATCTTAATTTACATTTTTTAATAATTTTATATTTTATATTTATTTATTTTTATGCATTTACATATTTTTATTTTTAATTTGTTATCAATTATAGTTAATCAAAAATTTCAATTCAAAATTCTGTTTTTTTTTATTTTAATTCTGCCAATTAATACTAATTATAATAAAATATGATATTACATATGTATTTCAATTTTTTCTTTAATTATTCTCAAATAATTATTGATTGTAATTCATTAATTAATTAATAATATATCTATCTATGCTATTAATAATGCGTGAGACCCTAAAAAACCTAACTTTTGGTCTTAAAATCAAATTACAAAAATACCCCTACTCCTATCTATATTTAATAAATCAATAATCTCTACTAATATAAATAATATATATTTACATAATAAATTATACTTTAAATTTTATATGCACACGTATCAAGTACACATCTCCTGCTAGTTATAGCCAATCAATTATAAGCAAGGGACACATGCCATCATCTGCAGCACCAGCATCGACTCAACCGTAATTGATCCAACCTCTCCTTTCTCTTTCCGGGGTTTTATGGTGGAGATCGTTTGGAATTCCTTGGCAATTTCAAGTGCCTTGCTATTATTACATGTCAACAAACAATCTTGTAACTCCATAGTCCTAAGTCTTGGGAGATATTATCCTTAGCTGCCTTGGTTATGTTTGGAGCCAAATTTTCAATTTTAAAGCATCTTCACAAATTTCACATTTTTAAATATACTATTTAACAAAATTTATATTCAAATTCAAATTTAAATTTTCTGTCCCTCTCTCTTATTTATATAATTAATTAATTATTTTTTAGTTATTATACATATTCAAAATCAAATTAATGTCCAAATATATATAATAAGTATACTTACATTTATTTTTATTTATTTCTTAAAATTTAATCATTGGCTCTATGTGCTTTTACATCATCTAATCATTATTATATATTAGTAATAATAATGTGCCACCTTCTCTGTTACTTGATTTTTTTTCCACTTTTTTTGCTCAGATGTGCATTTATCGAGCAATGGATTCAACAAATTTGGTTCTCCAATGCAGATGGGTTTGGGTTTTTATAAGAGATGAAGACCAAATACACACCCTAGCAAAATGTGTATGCAATTTCCTCCCGTTTATTCTCATTAGAATGGGATTTGTCGTGAATTTCAGATGCTGCTCTTTCATCCTGTTCCTTGTCAACAGAACCAGTGATTTTGTTATAGTTCTAATTCCATTTGTTGTGGTACATGAATATGGAGAAAAAAACTTTAAACTTATATTTAGATGAGTTTAAATGATCTAAGATGAAAAATATGATTTTTGAGAGGGTTTGGAGCTATACAATGTTGATCGAGGGTCTTGGAAGACCAATTCAACAAGATCCAAAAAAGAAAATAGCAGTCTATAATGTGGATCCAGGTTGATGCAAATAGATTTGGATAGACTCGGATTACCATACTCTTTGAATCTTAACACAAGACTTTTTCCCCGTGACATTGACTTTCCTCACTTCTTTAGGTTGGCCATCTTCTTTTAAAGGAATCAAAGCATATGCCGTGCAATTAGGTCATTAGTTCCATTGAAATTTTCCAGACATTTTAATACAGATTTTTATTATATTTCCTCATATTTACATGTGGATTCATGTTATTTTACATTCAAACCTTATGTTTGTGTGTTTCGGTGTTTTTAAACATGATTTAATTCCCATTATACTATGCTTGAATTTGTTCGTATAACATTTCCTAAACTAGATAGGAATCAAATTCCTTATAATTTAGCTATAAATAGGTCCTTTGGACGATTAGAATTTTCAAGCCATATTTCAATACAATTTTTTATTATATTTCTTTATATTTACATGTGGATTCATGCTGTTTTACATTCAAACCTTATGCTAATGTGTTTTGGAGTTTTGAATGTGATTCAATTCCCGTCATACTATACCTAGATTTGTTCATATAACAATTCTTGTAAATAGGTCATTAGGTCTACTAAAATTTTTAAGCCTTATTTTTAATATGAATTTTTATTATACTTCTTCATATCTACATGCAGATTCGTGTTATTTTACATTTAAATCTCATGTTCGTGTGTTTTGAAGTTTTAATCATGATTCAATTTTAGTTATAGCTTTAATCCACTCGCACTTTCGTGCGGCCGCGCCATTGAGTGATGTGAAACTAAAATCTTCACGGATCACCATGTAGGTGTAAGTTGAGGATTAGTGATGGTGAGTTTATTTACCTTTTACTCCTTCCAAGATTAATTTATGGTTTACAAAGGAGGTTACATTTATAAATAAATAGTGTGGCCAAAAAATAGTTTGTTTGGGGCACTTAACCATTATAATATGGTAGAGATTTTATACTTATATTTAAATAAATTATACTATTTGTCCAATTAAAACATATTATTCACTTCAACATAATTCTTACCAAGCATCATTTTCAACAAAAACCTCTCTACCAGACCATATTTATAAAAATTTTAATTGGGTAATTTTATTCAATTTGACCAAACATTTAAGTTTCAATAGTTTTGATGAATATCGTAGCCACTTGAGGCGAGTCTATCAACTTTACCCTAAAATATCGCATACCCTATTTCAAGAAACAACTTGAAACAAAAGTAACTAGTTACTTGCAAGATTTAATCGAAGGAAACAAATATCCAATAGCAGACCATAAAGGCTATACTCTCGGCTATCAGTGCCTTCTTAATGAGTCAATTTAGGGTGGCAGTGGCTTGACATTAACTAGCAATCATATGTCAATAAGTAAGAGAAGACCACAGGTCGAAAGAGATTGCCTAATTCTTGGCCCAGATGGCCAATAGTGCTTGTAATCATCGCAAACCTGCAAAAGCCCTCAATGAAAATTTTTTAAACCAAAATAATAATAATAAAAATAATAAAGAAAACTAGAGAGAACAATCACAACTTGTTTCACCACCCCCCATATCAAAAGAAAATGGTGCCTATTATCTCGACTTTAACTAAAGGTTCACATAATTTAATCCACTGATCTCCAAGGTTCAACATTTTTAATTTTTTATTTACTTTCTGGGGCATTTTTCTTCCTTTGCCTTTTTTTTTGTCATAAAAATTTTATTTTTATAATTCATTTGCTCCCCCTTCTTCCAAATATCTTCACTTTATATCCAGATTGAATGGCCTCATTTCGAAGATCTTTCTCCAAAGCCCTTCTGCTCATTTCACTCTTTCTTAGCTCTTATCATAAGTCATAACCATTTGTAGATCCCAATAACAAATTCACACACACACACAACCCTTCTTCAAATCCTCGCACAAGAAAATGAAATCCATAGATCTATTCTGTGCCTCTCCTGCTTCCACAGCCATATGTTCCAGCATGGACCAGCGGGCCATTGTCCGGCCCATTGATCGCCAGATTCATCGCCTCGGCCGCACCCCCAGAGCCAGACCAACTTCAGCCCCTTGCTCGTCCGAACTCCCCTTTGACCCTTCTCGGCCTTTCAGAAAGCCTACTTCTGCTAAACAAACTGATATCCTACGCAGAAAGAGTTCCGCCGATGTTGATGACCTCTCCAGAAGCCCTCCTGGCTCTTCCAGATATTTGCTGAGTGACAAACCTTTCTTTGATATCATGCCTAAATATGAAGGCGGACCGGCTTCCAGCCAGGCACTTGTAGTCAGAGATAATTATAGTAACAAGAACTATAAGTGCTCGAATGATCAGGATGGGTTTCAGGGTTTCAGGTCCTTGTCCGCTAATTCATCCTATGAATCTCCTGTCTATAAACCTTCCTGGGCAGGTTCCGAGAATGTTCAGGCCCAGAGATACTCACCTGGGAAATTGAAAGCTCATCTGAATGCTGAGAAATCTCCACCAGATTCGTCAAAGCATCAGGTTTCTTTGATTCGTCAACATGCGGATGATGATTCCATTTCGTATTTCTTCCAACTTTTTTCTTAAAGCGTGTCTCGCAGGTTGTTGAGTTAAGGGTGTCCATTCATTGCAAGGGTTGTGAAGGGAAATTGAGAAAATATATATCCAAAATGGAAGGCAAGTACATAGGGACATAAGAAGTTAATACGCATTTAAAAGCATGTAAATAAGCCGTAAATTTTTAACAATTTATTTATAATACTAGTTTCCATTAATTATACATACTAATTAATACAAAGCTAGAAGCGTCATTGCTTTAAGCCGTGTTGGTGTGTTTGCAGGAGTGACATCATTCAGCATAGATCTGGCAACAAAAAAGGTGACAGTAATTGGGGACGTGACCCCTCTTGGAGTACTCACAAGCATTTCCAAGGTGAAGAATGCCCAGTTCTGGCCATCTCCAACTACTTCAATTTCTCCAAGAGTCAGCCTCGCCAGATAATTTAAGCTTGTATTAATTAGGGTTGTTCTTATAACTAATTAATAGCCATATTTTCTTACTAAATAAATGGGTTGTGTTGATTTAGAATTAAATGTTCCTATGGGTTTATTTTGGACTATTACACCTTACAATCGGGTTGTGTAATGTTTTACTGTGCGTACATACAGATTAAAGCTTGAATTTCTTTACTGAATATAAATGCGCGCTTATTTTGCAAGCATCGTTTGACATGCTCTCTTCTAGTGGAGTATCAAGAATTGGCTTCCTTTTTATCTTCGGCATTTTCAGCTTTTTGTTTCTTAATCATTAGTTGTAATAATATAAAGTTAAAAGGGTTTGGTTGTAAGTGTCTCGTGCTCTTCTGATCATCATTTCTTGGGAAAAAAACCCCTGGCCTGGCCCTTTTGTACGTCCCAATTTCTTTTGCGTGGATCTGAGTCTGGCATGCATGTCTTTGTGTCTGGAGGTCCTCTTGTTTATTGCCTTCCAGATGGGACAAGCTTATCACGGTTTTTGTGCGTCTTGTGCATCTTTTGTCCACATTTTTATATTCTCTATAATATATATAACAAAAAATGGAAAAAGGAAAGAAATTAAGGAGGGCAAGACTTTTGATTATGACCTGTAAGTTGACAATGATAATTACTCCAGTCCATCTTACGCCCTTCCACAGTAACTAGTGAAATCGTTAATTCTCTCTTTGGAACTTTATCTTTTTTCCACCTTGCTATTTAATTTTTTATTACATTTTGTCATCTCATTTTCAATATTTATACACTTCACTACTTATTTTTTGTGGTTATATTTTATCACCAACACTTTGTTATTTTGACCATCTTGTACGACTTTATGACAAAATTGAATGGAACATTTTGTCAATGCCGACCAACATATGCCAATTACCAACATAATGAAATTGAAAGAGACACTCCGTCCAGATATTATCGAAACAGTAGATAAAGTTGAGATGATAAAATGCAAAATTTGTACATTTAGACAATAACATATAATGAATAACGTTTAGATTATTAAATGTACAAATGCGCATAATTCAAATGATGACTTATGCTTTCTCAAAAAAATATGGAAACAAAAGGCATACAACTATGTGTAATTTATCCATTTGAGTTCGTTACCCATAGTTTATCAGATATTTATTTAATGATAAGATTATTTACGTCTACAAAAAACCCAAAAGTCCATGTAGTCCAAAACAACCAGTTGAAAAAGATGATTTCCTAAAATGTGTGTCTGTGTGTCTGTGGATGGGTGAGAGACAATTACACCTGGAAGTAGGTGATGCATAAGGGTGGCCCACACAGGCGAAACAAAGTGTCATGCAACCAGCATTAGGTCTTGAAAGCATGACATTACAAACTCCTCACCTTCTTCCACTTCTCTCTTTTAGCGAGTGAATGTACCTTCACCAACGTAGTCTAATTGTAATTATATTGCTTGCATCGTCTCAACTTCATTTAATGATTTTTTTTCATTTAATCTTTATTTGGGTATTGTTATCATACTTTGAACAATAGTAGTATTACACGCACACACACAAATTGATTGCTTGTCTGTGGAGATACTCTATTTGGATGGTTGAGTTGGTCACTTGAAGGAATTACGTTCCATATATTTAATTTTATTTGAAACTATTGAACGATTGTCTATGGAATCTAAATAGAAAATTTAGTGACAAAATCAGATATTTTATCTTATTATTTTAGTGATTCCTATGTACCAAGCGTTATATTTAACTCACAACTACCAACATGTTTTTATTATTATTGTACAGGTAGTAATAATTATCTTAGCTAATAATATTAACTTCATTTGATGGCGTAAATTAATGGTCCATCAGATTATTATGAAAGATTTTTTTATATATATTGAATTATTTGTCCATCAATTTTAGGTGTTTAACATTAGACTTCTATTTCATCGTGGGCTTTTATTCGAAAAAGAGCATGTAATTAGTTTAATAAGATAATTTATTCAACCTAATTATCAAAAACTGAACATTCACAGAGACTTAATATTGGAACCGTATGGTAATTTAATCCAGAGGCAATTAAAAAAATTGACATTTAGTTAAGGATGGAATTTTTTCTTGTGATCTTCAGTTATCTTTTACCCTGTCATGGTCGAAAAATGGACTGAAAATATTTAGTTATTAAAAATCTTTCTTTGATTTGATTTGCCTTCTTTTCCTTTTTTTGTTAATGATTCCTTAATCCCTTAATTAACCAGTCTTCTAAACCAGTCTCTTAAATCTCATTTTTTGGTCTTATTTATGTATTTTAATTGTAAATTAATAACAAATTATCAATAGCATGAATTTTCTGTTTGATTTAACGTTAAGCAAGATTGTAAATTTTGATTGCAAAAGCATCATTTGTTGATTAATTTGATATTTTATTATAACAATGCGTAACTACATGAATGTTGTTTGTCTTTTAGGCATTTAGATTTGAATATGAATTATTTTTGCAAGTTAGGGTGGACTGGCCTGCACTCTTATAGCAATCCCCTTTTACATAATCTTTCATGTTTTCAAGTTTTTGACAAATTACGTGTTAACTAAATTTTTGTTACTCTAATATATCATTACATATTTAATGTAAATTAGCTTGTTCTTGTCACTGAAAGATAATGTTTTTCTGATTTATAAAGAAGATTGAGCTAGAATAATTCTGAACTATGATTAAATTTTGTAAATGTGTAATATTCGATGGTGTTTCACTTGAAGCGGCTAAAGTTATTTTATATTGGATATTTTTCATAAAATTGAGAAAAAAATTAAAAAAAACCAGTATGGACTCCTAATTAAGGTTGATGGAATTTTTGAACAATACCATGGGCAAGAAAGAGAAAAAGATAATAATGGTTACAATGACTTTAATCTCAACTATTGAGAAACCTACTCCAGAAGGAAACTGAAATCAAGAATAGCATTTTAATTTACATAAATGATGCTTTTAGATTTTGTCTTTTTGATAATAAATAGTATAACAACTCATACTTTCACAAGTTTGAAATATAGAAATTCTAACAATTTTATTAATAATATCAACACAATCGAAATACCAAAAAAAAGTATAAAATAAAACTAAAGAAAATTGATAGGACCCCTGAAATCCATTCATAAATTATAATTTTAACAATTGCGTAAATTCATGATTCCTCCTTTTTTACCCGACATTCAATAATAGTGACAGCAATTGACTTTAGCCCTTGTAATTTCTATCGGTGGGCCTTATTCCTTTTTCCAGTTTCTCTCACTCATCTTTTTCCTTTTCCAAATTTTATGCAAACCATAACCCACTCTTTCCCTTGATCTCTTTCTTTCCCCTCAAATTAATCGACTCAAGGCAAAAGTAAAATTTCAAATCCCTTGCTGTTTATTTAGTTTAAACAAAGAAAAAGCCATTACAAAACCCTTTTTTGATTGGATAGTTTTGTGGCTAAACATCTTTATTTTTTTGACCAGATATTGTTTGGACGGCTGATGGACGATTAAAAAATTATCAACTGCTGAAAAGGAGGAACTAGGGCCGTCCATCAAGGGATTTTATTTTAATTCTGAAGTTTGTGTGTGTGTGTGTGGGCTTCTTCGTGGGGTGGAGCACCTTCAATGGTCTGTTTCTTTCTATAATTGCCAATGTGCGAGGTGGATAATTTGATGACAGGTGATAATTTTATTTCACTGAATTTGATTTGGACAAATTTGAATTAATTAATTAGACGATTAGTTCTATAAAGAGGGTAAATACACGCACATATACGTATATATTATGTGTTAAAAAATATTTATACAGTGTATTTAAGAATTTTAGATAACATGGTTGCAGGTGTATAATTCTGAAAATACCTTTGATTCTTATTGTCTTTTCATTCTATTTCTTCAATTTTCATTTATTTCGTTCACTTTTATATATATCTATACTATATGTTAACAATGTAAGTTTATTTGGTTACATAATGTTAAATTACTCTAATACTTTTATTAAAGTAATTCTTTCTCCATTGTCATTCTATATAATTATATACTTTTTTTCCTAAAATTTCTACATCTTTTAATTCACTTCTAGGCCTAATTTTAATTGAAAAATGATGAATTACTATTTTGCCATTGCTTTAATATTTTATAATATCTTTATTTCTCGATTCCTTTTAATGTAAATTTTATATTTTTCTATCACATCTATAAATATTTCAATTCACTCTTTTTTGTTTGTTTTAAATATAAAAACTTTGCCAACGCGTGAAGTGTATCATTATAATTTTCAAATTGTCAGTGTTCAAAATATATTTTTATGTTTCTTATTATGCAAAACCCATTAGGAAACTATTATAAATATGGACAAAAAAATTCAAATTTGTACTTACTAAATTTAGAGGATACATTTTTAATGTCTTATATTTAATCAAAGATTTTTTTTTTAACATTTTCATACAAAATATTGTTCTTGGCAAATAAAGAAGAAACTATTTCTTAGAGAGCACAGTATTTCGACTATGGCTTCATTCATTTGTTAAATATATACACATATATATATATATATTAAAAATATATATCTCAATGAAAGAATAATGTGATGCTAATAATTGTTCACATTTATTTCGGAAGGCAACAATGCTAATGAAATAAAATAAAAACTAAATGCAAAGAAGTGAGATATTTTGACGCATTCCATGCAGGTATGCACATGGAGTGATGCTAAGAACAAGAAACAAAATTTCTGTTTTATTATTCTGTTACATATTTACAATTTATTACAAAAATTAATAGCTTGAATAAAAATAAATATTTTTAATCAAAAGAATATGATTTCAAAAAATTAAATTAGTTACTATATTTTTCATTTTTACACACATCTAGATATTAAATAAATATTTTTTATTTATATAACAAAATCATATTATAATATTTACATTGTATATTTATGTACACAACAAATATTTGAGCAGCATATATACTTGATATATAATTTGATATCTAACTTGTCTATGGTTGATTATATGTTCACGCAAATTTTATTCTTAACTTTTTGTTAATATTCATTACATGAAAAGTGAACATATAGATTGATATAATTATATCAATGGCCCTTACGAGTAATATGCTAAACACTTACGATGCAATGCATACCTATTATATTATTTTTATTTGTTAATTATATCAGTATATATACAATATCTGAATTAAATGATAACCTCCAAAAGTTCCTAACTTACGACACGCATGTATGTTAACATCCCAACTCACACTCAAGGAGATTTGGAATTTGCCATCTCGAGTTTCTAAACAAGATCTTGGAAGGGATAAGATGAATGAGATCTAGCGAAGGGGTCACCGATTTGAAACAAAATTAGGTGTGTTCATGAAAAATATTATTTTGAACAATTAGCTTGGTGCTTTGGTTATCATTGTGAAGAGGTTAATAAAGGACAAGGGGACACCCATATCTTTAAGTAATCATTGTAACCAAAAAGTTCCAAGAAAGTAAGTGGAGAGATCAATACTCTACTTTTTTTTATTGAAGTGTGATACAATTATTGCTTCTTATTACACTAATAAATAAGAAATGTGCTAATAAGTAGCAACATTAGAATATGCTCCTAACTCAAGTGGAGATGAGCTAAAGATATGAAGACTATAGAGTAAGCCCGAGGCCCAATGTACCAAAAGATGCAAAGAATGACATAGAAGTGAGTGTTATAAGGTGCAGTTGTGAATTGGTTGACAATGTAAACAATATATATAATACTAGAATGAGAAGTAGTATAGATTCAATCTTAATATGATTTTATTAGAAAAATTGCTAGAATAGTAATACTTGTTTAAGTATAGATTTTTCATATTTTTGAGCTTTTTTAATCTTTTAATAAAGTATATTTTTCTCCAAAGCATCACATTTTAGTGATTTTAGGAGATATAGTGGTAGGAATCACCAATAAATTTGCATCCAAGTACCTAAGAAAGAAGAATATTAAGTTGCCCAATGATGAAACACATCTGTTCAAAATCAATTCTTCAAGATCCATTCTCAAAAGCAAGGCAAAAACATATTAAAGACAAACCAATATGCTATAGTTGATTTAACACAAATGAATCCACTACAGTTAAGTGGAAATTTACAAGTGGTGCTTCAATCAATAGCAAATATGCTATAGGGCATTGACAATGGATTTTCAATAGTGGATGAACTTAGAGTGAAGAGAAAAAAAAAACCTAGCTTACAAGCTAGATGGCATCAAACCTACATTAGCATCAGGCATCTGGCTATAAGAAATAGGTAAAATAATGAATCTACTATGGAGGATTCAACAACAGACTATATATAGAGGTAAAGAACATGAAATCTGTAAATAGAAGGTCATCCTTCTCATTTCACAAGCCTCTCTAGGTAGTTTTTGACTAATTTTCTCTTAAGATTCAATTTTAGGTGAAGGGTTTCTTCAACTCTAGCACTAGACATTATTTCTGAGAGAATTCATAGAAAACATTCTCTTTAGAACTAAGAAATGGTTTCCATGATACCCTAATCTAAGTGTTATAGGTTATCAACATTTCTTGTACTACTTATTAGGTATGAATTAGATTACCTTAAGTATGGTTGCGATATGACCTACCTAAAGCTTAATCTATAATAGCACTTTGGTTGCAAGAGTTGGAATTTTTCAATCATGTGCTTATAGAATTATTAACTCATTGATTGTGAAAAGTGATTGAGTTTTCTTCTATGCTAGTCATGATAAGTCATCCCATTGGAAAATAATAGCTTTCTATTGCTTGAGGCCATCCTTGATTTAAAGCACCACTTTTCTACATCCCATCTAGCATCTTAAACTAAATTGTATTAAGAATGAATTCTATTTAATTATTCAATGCTTTTGGACTCCTTAAATAGATGAACTTTGTTGTATTGAAGTTTTACTAAGAGTAACTTAAAATTTTTCTCTTTTTAAGGGTATTTTCAACCATTTTTGTTTTTGGTTTAGCTTAGATGATTCTCTATTGATATTTGTTCACTCACTTTTTATACGTGCACTCTTTGTGGACCTAATACTCTTCGTAGATATGATACACTTATTTATCAAGAGATTACAACAGGTTTGTACACTTGTGGGTGAGATAAATTCATTATTGGATTTTGGTTGTCAACTTTTTCTATAGTTGTTTCTAGGAATTTGGCTATATAACTCACCGTTGAATCATAATTGTAAAGTTTTTTGGCACTGTGGTTGGAGTGCACAGGGAAGTAGTTACTAGAGTAATTGAGATGCGGAAAATTAGATTAAGTGCTAACTTGCTTTTCTTTTTCATGCTTACGGGTCTTCTACTTATGGGTCTTTTGCAATTTGAGTCTGGAGTACTTTTTGTTTGATAGCTTGTGTTTATTTTTCTTTGGGTGGTGATTGTGTATTTTTTGTGTTTTAATTTTAATATTTTGTTCATTAATTATTGAGTTTATGTATTATCTTCTGAAACTTCTTGAATTATTACTACAAATGAGGCATTGAATATTTTTGTATCAAAGATTACATTAGGTTGTTGAATTTTTGAAAAATTTGCTATAATCTTGTGTACTGAAATTTGCTACCCTATTGCATTGAATTCTTATTATTCAATTGGTAACTTTAATTATTAAATGCTTTCATTGGCTTGAATTAGGAGACATGCCATACATCACTTGAAAGATCTTTGAGTCTAGTTTTTAATAATAAAAGTAGTTTTCAAAAAGAAATTTCCAAGAAAATGCTATCCTTGTTTTACTTGGTTTCCCAGTTTTTCAAGTTCAAAAACAACTTTTAGTCTAGTCATACTTTGATGCACTTTGAGAAAGTTTTGATTATTTTCAAGATTACATGCAACTACTCGAATGATTGGTCTTGATTTTCTATCGTTAAACCTAAAAGCATGTAGTAAGATTTGATTTTTAATATAAATTACCATCCGTGTTAATGGTCTTCAGGAGAAAACAATGCTTCAAGTGAATATTGGAACTTTTATTATTATAGTCATAATTTTAATGTGATATTTGCTATTTTTCTAGATAGTGAAGATCATTGCTCTTACCCTAAATATATTTATCAAGATAAGAACCATCTGTCACCCTATTCGGCAAGCACTCGTCGGCATTATAATGTACATCATTGTAATGTTATTGGATCCCAATTTTATGCACAAGAAAATTATAAGCACATGATCTTACATGATAATATTAAACTAGGGATGAATTATTTGCCATCTTGTGGGCAGGAGCCCACCTATCAAGTTGAATGTCTCTCAAGTACCTCTAGCAGTAGCCCACAAAAATCATGTGAATATTTAGGAAACTTATGTGATTATAGAATTTCTATAAATTCTAACTTCCGTTTAGAAGAGAGTTTGAATGATGCGAGGAGTTCAATTTAAGAGAAAACTTTGGAAGAAAAAGAAAGGACAATTTTAAAGAAGCCCTTCAAGATAGTAACTAATTTGCATGGAGAATAGAAAGATGTTTAAAGAAAATTAAGAATTTTTATGTGAATAATGTCCAAGTTGAATTAGTGAAATTGACAAAAATGATGTTCCAAATATTGAAAAGAAAGGAGTCAATAGCATGTTGACAAGTCATGAAGTAGACAAGGATACTTTTAGGATTGAAATAGAAGTTGAATTAGAATTTTGTGACAAGGTCCAAATGATGCAAAGAAATGAAGAAGTAATAAGGTGTATTGACAAAAAGATGGAAGGAGTGAAGGCATTGTTGATTAAGCATGAACACGTGATAGAATCAACCACAGAAAGAAAACTATTAAAGAAGAAATGTTGTGAACTATTAAAGAAGAATAACTGATTTTAGATAATGAACAAATGAAGGAGGAAGAAATAATATAGTTTTGAAAGTTATACTCGAGGAAATGAAGAGAAAATTAGAGGAAATTATAGTAGTCCAAGATGGATCTCGAAGCTTCATAGTGAAGCAAGGTTTCTTTACAATGGCAAAACAATGAGCGATTCATATGATTTTTGTATAATTGATTTTGTTGATGAAGTTCAATCCCACATGCGTACATTTGCTTCACGCTTACATGCCCAATAGGAAAGAATATATTTGATAAATATGACTTTCCATTCTTTATATAATTGTCATACTTCTAAGCATGAAATTTAATAATAGCATGTAAATTTCACTTCTTATTATTTTAATTTAGACTTGTGATTTACTTTTGTTTGTGTGAGCCTAATTGATAAGAACCAATAGCCTACCTTAAGGATTTTAAACAAAGTACAAATTAGGAAGCAACCAAAGTATTTACATGGCTTCTTATTCTTTGGGTTGTTAGTTTTATTATTGTTTTTCAGTACAAGTGGTTTATTTTGTACTTTAGGATTTTGTTTTTATGTTCATTTTTTTTATTGTCTTTTTAAGGCTGAATGAAGATGAGTAATGACTATGTGAAGATGGATGTGATGCTCTTCAAATATATGTCAGGAGTGAAAATAAATTTATTTTAAAATGTTTCCAAACATTTATCAAACTAAGTTTAAAATTTAATGTGTATTCTAACAACCCTCTTTACTATTCCAATGACTCAGCAGCATTGAGGTAGGTAGTGCTTTGACTACAATATTTTTTGATAACACAATGTTGAGGATCCAAATTTTTTAGAAGCATACCATTTGAATTTTGGCAAAAACCCTTTTAGCTCTACACATTAAGATATAATGCTTAATTAAGAGCACCATGAAGTCACATTATAATTGTTGAAAATGTGTAAGATATTTGGGCATGTGAGGTTTTGAGTATTTATTGAACAAAGAGCATGATTTTTGAGTTTTGAAAAATAAATGAATATGCTCAATTATAACATAGCCATTTGGCTAGCTTTTTAATATATTGATATTGGCTGAAATTGAATTATGCTAGGTTGATCATGGATGCATAATACCATAACAAAAAGACTAAAAGATGAATATTTCATCTATACATACTTAAATTTAATGAGGTTAAAGCAACTTTGAAATCATGATTTCTTGTTATTTAAAAAATGCAGAAAATATAAATATGTGCTTCCAACAAAGAAAATTCCAAGAAAATAATTTGAATCTTCCTTAGAAAAAATAGTTAGAAACAAGAAAAACAAGGAGGGAAAAAAAAGGGGGGGATGAGTTGACAAGAAGAGCTACTACTATACTTCTAATTTGTTCATTTGTGTCACCTTGTAATTTGTGGTTTACAACACAACTGTTCAACCTCCAGTAAAATAGTTATTGAAGTGAAAGTATACTTAGTATTTTGAGTCTAATTTGGGAAGTTGAGTAACTGAACATGTTCATTACAATTGTTCAATTTCTAAAAAGGCTTATAATGACTCAAAGAAAGAAATAAGAACTATACACAAAAGTCTAAGCCTAGTGGAGCAAGAAATATAAGAGGTTCTCCACTTTCAAAAAAAAATGAAAAAAAATCAATTATTCTAGCACGCTGTTATATAAATTTGAAATAAATTGTACCCTTTATATATAAAAAAAAAAGGTAGTTCCTTTAGTAATCACTTCAAAATCACCAAGAACTTGCAAAAGAATAAAATGGGGTTGACAAACACACGTGGGAATTTTCACCAATTATACAACTTAACAATTATAAAATTGAATTTCTTTCAAAACCAAGCTTGAATCAAAATGCTTTTGACAAACCTTTATTTTCTAGATATTTGTATTCCTATATTCTGTTATTTTGCTCTAGACAAGCAAATTCTTAATTGCAGAGGTGTAATAAATCTATTTTATAGAGTTAATTTTAATATGATTATTTGGAAATTTCTAGAATCCCATTATTGTTACTTGTTTTAGTATAGATTTTCATATTTTTAGGACTTGTTAATTATTCAATAAAGTCTATTGGTTTTCTATAAATATCAACCTTTGTTGCTTACATGAAATATTGTGGTAGGATCACTAATAACCTTTAAAACCAAAAATTAATCAAGTTGCTTGATGAAGAGACGTGTTGAAATCAAATTTCTAAATGACAACAACTAAAAACATGACAACAATGGATCAGACCTAAACCAGTCCACCGTAACGAATTTGACACAAATGAATCTGCTATAAAAAATTATAACTTTACAAAATTGCTATAGAACTTGAGTCAATAACAGAATTGCTATGGGACACTGATAGCGAATTTCATCTGTAGATAAAGAAAGCTTATCTTACCCATAGATGACATTATGAACTAGACTAGCATCGCCCTAATGCTATAGTGACAGAGTTGTTATTAGCTTATCCTCTATGGCTTGTTCTTTATTACCTATATAATTGTTATTAGCCCCAATTTTATTAGTGACACAGATTTGATAGTAGATTGCAAAGAGGCGGTTAAGTTTACAAAAAGTAGGACACCTTCCTTATTTTTCAAGCATCTAATTAGTGTTCTGTACAATTTTCTCATAAGATCCAATTCTAAATGAAGGCTTCATTCAATTTTAGCATTGGGACTCTATTTCTAAGGTTACTCCACTCAAAAATCATAGAAAACGGGCTTGTTAGTATTAAAAAAATGGTATCCATGACATCCTAATCAAAGTGTTCAAGATTATCCACATTTCTTGTAATACTTACTAGGTATAGGCCATATTATCTCATGTCTAGTCATGATAGGACTGGTTTAATGCTTAATTTGCATTAGTTGTTTGATTGTGGAAGTTGAAGTTTTTGAATCAAATATTATAGAATTATTATTTCACTAATTGTGAAAAGTATTAGATTTTTCATGTATGTTAGTCACCATAGGTCGTAGCCCATTTTGGAAAAATAATTGTTTTTTTCAATTTTTAACCTTCCTTCATTAATGGCACCACTGTTTCTAAGTTCCATCAACCCTTTCAAACTAAACTATCCTAAGAATGATTTCTATTCGATTCATGTATGACTTTAGGCTCCTTAAATAGATGAAATTTGTTGAAATTGAAATTTAGACTGGGAGTAAGTTATAGTCATTGTGCCTTTCTCAAGTAGTTTGAGCCCATCCTTGTTTTTAGTTCAACTTGATAGATTCTTCCAAACTTTTGCTTCTATAGAGACATGTCACTCACTTTCTATGCACGTACTCTTTGAGAATACGATACTCTTATTTATTGAAAGACTATAATTGATTTCATGCACTCGTAAGTAACTAAATTCGCTATTTGATTTTGGTTTTCACAAAGCACTCTCTATAAGATCAACAATCAAAAGACGAACCTTTGGTTCTAATAGAGTGCTCACTGCTTCATTGTCAATGACACCTATGCAAGAGACGAGATTTGCAACATATTTAGATTGTAACAAATAATAATCAGTAGAATCGGAGGAGACCTTTTAGCCTGACAAATAATTTGCATTGTCTAAATCATTTATTTCAAATTGTTTGTTCAAGAAGGATTTGAGATTAGAGATACCTTGAATGTCATTAGTAGTAATTATCATATCATCAATATAAAATAAAAAGGAAGAGTGCACCCTTACTTAATTTTATAAAGGAACATGACATGATCATAATAGTTAGAAAGAAATTCAACATTGCCAATGGTAGAGTAAATTTGACAAACTAGGCTCCAGGAGCTTATTTAGGTCCACACAAGGTTTCACAAAACTTGTCAGGTGGATGATCATGACTACTAGTCAGTCATATGTAAATTTCTTCTTTGAGGTCTTCATTGAAGGTGTTCTTGACATTCATTTTAAATAATTGCTAATTTTTACTACCAACAATGGCAAGGTGACTACAAATTGAAGTTAAGCAAGCTACAAGAGAAATGTTTTTCATAGTCAATCATAAATTCTTGTGCAAGGCCTTTATCAACAAGATAGGCTTTATACCAAGAATTGTTGCATGAACCTAAAGGAGAAACATTTGGAAATGTTTCTAGTCAAAGAAAAATTGATTGATGAGTTCATGGACTAAAGAGGAACCTAAACAATCATTAAGCGATAGTACCTCGCTCATCAAGAAACTGAATAAAGCATTTATCTTCATATTCTATTGCGCTATTATAGCACAAAATTGTAATTTTGTGAGAGAAGTGAGTGTAAACCATTTTGCAAAATGAGATTAAATAGAAAATAATGCAAATTATTGGCACATAACATGAACCTATTTATATCTAGAGAAATTATTAACAAAAATAATATAATACTACAAGCTACCCACAGTGTCATGAACAATGGGTCTCCGAACATTAGAATGGATCTAATCAAAAGATGCTAAGGAAATGGACTCATTACTAAGCAAGGTAAATTATTTTTAGATAACAAGAGCCATGATCTAAGTTTTCAAATTAAACCTGAATAACCACTAGAGATTAAAGAGCCTCATCTACTAACAAATATGTGAATTCCTTATATACGATGTAACCATAGCAACAACAGTTTTGGGTGGAAGGCAAAAAGAAGTAAATTCGAATAGTCATCCAACTTGACACCTAGCCCTAAGGATCTAGCTCAGATGTGATCCTGCATTGTGCAACCATGACTCAAGTTAATAAAAAGTTCATACAATTGCTCAACTGAGATGAGATTTGTGGACAGTCTGGAAACAACATAAGCATTGGGTAAGGATGAATTAGAAGTTTGAACTACACCTATACTTTTTACATGCATAATGAAATTATCTGCACTATGAACAACGTGGGAAACAACAATGTTGTAGAATTAAATACAAAGGAGCTAGATGTCTGGTGGTTACAGTAAGAAGAATCAAAATACCACGTAGGAGAAGTAACAGAAATGACAGGCAAGAGAGAAGAGGAAACACTACCTAAATCTGGTTGGGGTTATCGTAGAAGTGCATGAAGTCCTTTAAGGAGAGCTTAACAGGTGTAGTCTCTTTTGGACCCTTAGTGGCAAAAGCAGTTGCTATAGTGGTAGGCTGATTTGAGAAGATCCGATTAAAAAAAAAAAAAAAGAAAGAAAAAGAGAAAAAACCTCATCTAGGGATCTGTTTTGATCATATTTTGCATTTACAATTGTGCTGGCCACTCCTTTTGACATTAGTTGCAATATCCTTCACCAGACTCCATAGTTGAATTCCAACCAGTGGAATTCTAATAGAACGATGTTTGAGGAATAAAAATTATATTGGTTGATCGTATAGACTTCTTTAGGCGAGGGCATTGAGTCGATTCTCTTCCCATAGAAAAACACGATCCATGTTTCAAATTGCGCCTTTCTTGTTTCTTTGATGCAATTAAGCGCAAATCAGATTGCATTTATCATCATTGTGACCTGGAGAGACATACAGGAATTGGATTGGTAGCTGCTTTTAATTTACAATGGAAAACTGAAGAGGAAAAATATATATTCATATTAAATTCTGAATTTTTGATTTTACGGTTTTAAGTTGTGTCTTTTAAATTTGTCCTTAATAATACTTTTAGTAGATTTTTTTTTTTTCAAATCCTAGTGAAATTTTCATGTGCACTTTTTATTAGAATAATCATTCAAAATTAAAATTAAAATTAAAATATATATTAATAATATATTAATAGAGGTGGCACTAGTGACTTAATGCACGAATAAAAGAAAAAAAAAGCAATTGCAAGTAAAAATTGATAAGAATTAATGTCTTCTATTTTAAAGAAGTGTAACTTTTCGATGGTTCAAACCTTCAACATATGGAGAAAAAAGTCGTCCGGACCACTTGCGAGAGAAGGCTAAGTTTCTACATAATAATACTGCTTTTTTCAAACTAAGAACATCTTAAAGAAAAATGAAACTTGATGATGGGCAAAAACACAACTTCCGAAAATCATTATATTAAAAGAAAAAATTAATATTGTTATTTTATTCAATAATGCATTGTTACAAATTAAAGTTCTACCTTCTATATTTATTTATATTGGGCCTCTACTATTTTCTGTTTAATTTCACCAATTCATTTAGATACGGTCTCACATCAAAAACACTGAGGAACTGAAAAATAAAAAAATTGAAAAAGAAATTTATTTCAACACTACATCAATATTTTTAAAACTGAACCCATATCAAATCAAATGATTTATTGGGTCACCGCTGCCAATTCAGTTGATCTTAAAAAACTGGTGAAACTTGTGTACATGCATATACACGCAAATATATGCATTCATAAATATACAAACATATATATATATATATATATATATTTATATTGTCTTTATTATAATATATACAATACCCATATAAATATATTTATATTTTTAAATTAACCATTCAAATGAAATTTTAAATATTAAATTAATGTATTATTTTAACATGTGCAATTAATATTTGTATAGATGTATTTAAAAATTCAAAGTCAACCCACTATTAGATAATTAATTTTGCAGGGAAATAAAAGTCATTTATTGTTTTGATAATCTCCATAAAAGCATGCTTATTATTTAATAGGAAAGTGAAATGTTTAAAAACGTTTTCATTATTTTACTCCCTTAGCCAACAATTTTAACCAACCCGCCGGAACGGGTCAGTTGCTCAGTCTAATCACACTCAAAAATTGGTTATCATTTAAATTATTGTGAACCAATTAAAAAAAATCAATTTTTACTATTTTTATTAATAAAAATTTTAAAAAATAAAAATTAACCTTTTAAATAAATAAAATAATTTTATTTTTACATTCAAAATAATTTATTATTAAATAGAATTCTCATTAACTATTTTTTTCTTGCATTTATTTTATAATTTTTATCTATATATATTTTAATTAAGTCATTGAAAATTTAAACATTATATATTGAGATTAAAAAGTTTCAATTAATTGTGTTGTTTTCATTTTCCAAAACTCATTTTCCAATATTTATGTTTTGTTTTGAATTTAATTTAGTTTCTTTTATATTTTATAATGTTTTAGATTTATTGAATTATTAATTTTTTTTATTACATGTAAAATTTATTATTTGATATATTAATTGATAGACATAAATTAATTTTATAATATTATTTTAATATTATTTTATATATAAATAATATTATATATAATTCAAAATAATTAATTTTTTAAAAATAGTTGAATGATCCAATTAATTATCTGATTTAATAGTCTGACCAGTTTTGAAATATTTAATTTTAACTCTCACCTAGACTGGACCGGGCTTTGGCCGGTCGGATGTGAAAACATTGCACGACAAATTTTGTCCACTGTATCAGTACTTTTCAACTTCTACACACTTTCCAATACGCTATCCTGATATTACTTACCAAGAGCAATAAAAGGCTAAGAAATTTTTTTCAAAAATTATTTACTAGACTATTACAAAAATAAATTAAAAAGTGAAACTTTGTTTATTTTTAAATTATTCACCTTTTAAAAAATACATGTTTAATTATTATATTTTTTAATCACTTTTTCTTCTACGTCGATATAAAAATACTTAAAAATATATAATATAATTACGAAAACAAACAAAACTAAAAGTGATTAACGGTTAACGTAGATGTTGTAACATGTATTATTATATTAAATATTAACGTGTTGATGAGCAAAATGTACCATGTTTTTAAATTTTAAATTTAAAAATACATATTTAATTACTATATTTTTTAATTTAATTATCAAAATAAAAGTAACTAAAAATACGTATTAAAATTTTAAAACGAAAGATAGCCTGTCTTTATAATTAGACGTCAAAAATGGAGAAAGTAGGGGGGAAAAGGAAGCAAGCTCTTGTAATATGAAAATCACAATAAAACCAAAGTTAACACCCACAGCATAAAAGTAACGTATGCCAGAATGAAAGTTAAACAATCTGAAAAAGATAGTAAAACTTCCAAAACCCAGATAATGCTTATCTAGAGTAAGACTAAAAACTGAAAACTTGAGAAAATTGATGCATATTGCTGCGAAGTCCATTAATTTGGTGGTGGGAAGAAGATTTCTTCAGCCATTCTCCTTGATGTGAACTGCTGCTCTACATCTGCAGGAACATTGAAAGATGCCTGCAGCACTTCAGGAGACAGGGCCTTCCAGACCGAAGTTCTTCCAGCCAGATGGGTGAAAATTGGACTGCCATTAGAAGAAAAAAAAAAAAAAAAAAATGAAACTCAAAGACCAACGAAAAGAAAACTGAAATCAAGATTTTCAAGCTGGACTTGACTAATAGGGCTATTACTCACTTAGGAGTCGTGATGATTGAGAACCAATCCATGCCATCTGGATCAGAAATCTTTGCCACAACGAAGAACCTAGGAACGATGAAGAGATTTCCAGCCTTGACGGTGGTTTCCAGCACGCGCTTTCCGTCAACCCCAACAACCTGAACTCTGCCACTACCCCTGACAATGTACGTGACCTGCAGAGCAGAGTCACAAGAGAAGCCTGGAGAGCACATGGCTCCACCGTTGATCCTCACAAGATCAGCGCCTAGGCCGACCTCCCCGACCAGCGGCAGGTTCTTCGTGTTCAGAACCACCACCTTTCCACCACCCTTAATGTCAACATCTAGTGGAGCCTCCTCACAGTTCAAAGCCATGCCGGTGTAGTGTTCCTTCTTGGGCTCAGGCATCTTGGCATTGGCAGGAAGCTTGACGATGCCCTTGCTTGATTGGCTCCCAACAAGAGTCTTAGCAGTGCCTTCGTCCAAATCCCACGCCCTGCTCACAAACTCGGTGGAGAAGCCGGTGAAGATGCCGTTGGGGCCAGTTAGGAAGAAGTCAGTGAAAGAACCAGCCTTGTGGCCTTTCGAGGTGTCTCCAAGGAACAGGATTCCCAGTTCGGTGTCCTCTTTGTTGTACCACCAGGTGGTCACACCAAATGGAAGAGCAATAGCGTCGCCCTTCTTGATTGCAAGCGCCTTCTCTTCTTTCTCAGGAAGGATAATCCCAGCCACTCCGCTGCCTGCAAAAAGCCATGAAATTTTTTTCAGCAATAAACATCTGTTACAACAGCATTGGTTACACAATTCAGATTAACCTTATTGTGCACTGACACTAAAACTAGCATAAACTCGAGAACGCAAGAAAATCGGCGTTCCTAAACTAGGACTAATTGCGGCAGGGTACCGTGATGAGAAGTTCTCGGCTGTGACATGTTTTCTGCAGATGTATCTCGTAGAAGCAGACATACTCTGTATCTTTCACTCGCTTTAACTATGGTCTCACTCAGGATATTTTGATAGATCATTACACACCAACATCTGAACAGTAAACAGAGAAACTCCCACATTCTTGGAAAAATAAGAGTATTTTTAATTTACGTTTACATGACCAACAATTCTAGGTTCCCATCAATAAATAATTAATCGTGCATGACAAAAGCAGATCCATTAATCTGTTGTCACATACCATAAAATCGACTGGAAAAGGGTCAAAATTACCGCACAAATATTGACAAATCAACCATCAAAGACAAAACCAAGGAGGAAAAACCATCAGAAAAACACCAAAAATATATACATAAAACAACAAACAATCAAACCTACAGGAATAAGATACAAAATCCCACAACGAAAATTCAATGACTAGATCAAGGGAACGATAAACTGCACCATCCCTTCGTCGCCAAAAATTACGTGCATGTCATTAACGGATGAACAGATAAATACCTTGAAGGACATACGCAACCTTAGCGGAATCGGAGTAGCGGGGAAGGGCGAAGCCGTTCTTCTCAAGAACAAGCTTCGCGGCGCCGACGTTGCCTTCGCGCAGCATAGGGAGCTCAACAGGGCACCACGCGTAGTACGCGCCACCATCTCCGCCATAGACTTTCTTGGCCAACTTTGGCGACAAATCCAGCTCCATCCCTCTCAATCTCTCGGCCTTTTCACTCTGATCTCTGGAAATTGACAAGAATGAAGATTGAGTCGTGAGGATTGATGAAATTACGTGGGGATGATATCCATATATATAGACATATGCGTACTCGTGGAAAGGACCACTTAGCGGCCAAATCCCAACAATATTATGGTTGTTGATATTGTTTCCGTTTTGATTTGCGTAGATTTAGACTTGCAGATTGGATTATATCTTGTTATTAATTAAAACTAGTAAAGTTTACATACTTTAAGTGTGAACATATTTATTAAAAAATTAATTAATTTTGGTAATGATAAAAAAATAAGATAATTTTATTCTTTACAATTTGACTGTAAAAAAGAAATTATTTAAAAATTATAAAATGGAGAAAATAAATTAAAGGTGAGAGCAAAGATAGAAAAAAAAAATCAAATTATCATTGAGATATAAGAAAAAAAGTTTTAAAAAGAGAGAAAAGAAGAAAAATAAAGAAATAAGGATAATTTAGAAATTTGACATTGTATATAAACAATTAGTTATTATAAATCCGCCACACTCAATATTGTAGCTAAATAGTACAAGAGTCATGTTTTGAATAGGTTATTTTACCAAGCATGTTATTTATGATGAATTAAAACCCTTAATAAAAGGCAAGTCCAATATAAAATAATTAAAGTTATGAATAATTAATTTTACATAACACATGTGATAAATTAATCCTACAAAGTAATCATAATGAGCTTAATCCTATTCTTGAAAGTGAACATAGCCTTATTATACCCTTCCCAATTTTATAAGGGCACATTCACTTTTAAGAATTAGGTTTTATAAATTAATTTATCAAGGCTAATCAAATATTCAATTTAGGTGATAAATATTGATGCATGTCATTACCACACCAACGTAACAAATAATAAAGGGTAGTATTGAACAAGTACATACTTCGTATCCACAATGAAAGGATTGTGTGTCTATTGATATAATCGAGTGTTTATTAATTAAGCTAAATTAATTAGCTGGAATAAAACTAAAAAGCAACGAACAAAGCAGGAACTAAAATATCTAACAAATGCTCACAAAAAGCAGTAAACACTGAAACAATTAACAATGATTAAGAAGTCTAGTCCCTTATGATGTGATTGACTCAGAATGTTTAATTACTTACATTAATTATCTATTTAATTTCAATGTCATGGATTATTAGTCCTAAAATTTTCAAGATATCTTTTCAAACTCTTCTAAAGCTTTAAGTCAAGATATTAACGGGTTCTCTCTAGCCTAATCGAGTCCAATATGAATTCTGTAATTAACAATATCTACTCATACTAATTCTATTATTTTGCTTCTATTATTTTTATAGAATTAATATTTATAATTAAATGTATAATGCCCAGGTTTCACTCCTGTTATTCCCGTATAGTGACAGATAAATTAAAGGGTTGATTAATTCTTTAAATCATAATTCAAAATAACAATTGTAAATAACAAATGCAATGTCAATTAATCAAAGAACATTCAATCATTTATTTATCAATTACAATCACAAGGTCTTAGAAAATAATTTAGCAACTCATGAAATTATCGAAACAAACCAAAACTAAATTAATCATATTCAACATCATCTTAAAAACCAAGAAAACAAGAAAATTCTTAGCCTAAGAGATGGCAGAATAAAACTCTCCCAATCCTTGTGTCTTTGTTTCTAAGAAAATTTGATACCTCCCCTAACAACTTGATAGAATCTCCATGTCTATATTTGCCATGTCTCTAGATGTTCTTCCACACATATTATGGTGTCTTTTTATATGTAGGGTTGAGTTGAGAAGGAAAGATGAGTTTGCCTGTGAAAAGTAGCATCTGTAGTGTTGTTGCACTTTGTCCCGCAATTGGGCCACTTGGTCTCACAAGGGTGCTGCTAGTTCTCAAACATGCATTGGGTTTTCACAACAAACAACCATTGCTTGCAATCTTATTCCACGATAGCAAAGACTCTCCTTGCATTCGCGCTCTTACATCTTTCAATCACAAAAATTCCAGAATGTCTGGCTATAATCCATTTCCTCATGACCATAAAGCCTATGCTCGTGAGAGCGATAATTGTTCACAACAATGGATCTTGCACTTCTAACTCACAATTGCAAACTCTTCTCTCGCAATTGCAACTTCCTCCTTTGCAAGGGTGATCTGCACACATCCAAAATAGTTTTAAGTACATGAATTGCTCCAAAACCAATTATTTTTACACAAAAACACTTAAGACATGAACAAAATATCAAAGAAACACTTTTAATCCTTTTTAATCAATTTCTTTGCAATTAATGCACATAATGGCTAGGAAACTTACAAAAATATTGATAACAGAGGGGTAAAATTATGTAAATTCCAAAGTTATCATGCTCTCACACTGAAGGTTTACTAGTCTCTTAGTAAGCTCAACCTTGTTTAATCAAATCGAGGAAAATAGCCATGTACTCTACACAAGTAATGAATTGATGAAGGTTATGTCTAAGGGATGGCCATTCCTTTTAACTTCAAAATACAAAAAAGGAAGAGTAAGTCACTTGATTCATAAGATCATCCATCAGTACAAAAAATTTAACTTAATTTCATCCTTAAGAAGTCCTCTGCTTGTGTGACATACACGTCTTTTAAACACCTAATTCTTGAAGGTTCTATCACAAGTAAAGAAAATCAATCATGAAACAACTTACCTTAATTCAGTCAATCCACCCTTTTTTATAAACTTAAACAATGCAAAGGGACAATCAATTGGACTTTAAGGTATGAGTTATATCAAACAGAAAAGAACTAGAATTCAGTAGAATTCACCTTACCTTTTTATTCTTCTCTTTACTTTTCCCTTTGCCACACTTACTCCCTTCTTCAGTGAGCTTTTTGATGTTTCTTAGGAATGCTAGGAGCCTTTTTACATGAAGGTGCACAATGATCATCGTATTCCTCTTGTTACTCAACCCTCAATAGTTAAAGGATACCAAGCGTACTCATAGTTTAGTGACCGTTTTACGTAAGAAAGAATAGGGGTTTTTATGTAATCCCAGTTACTAAGTCACATTAACTAGCAGAGTAGCATATTTATGCACATGCTTACTTTTTTTTTTTCAAAATTCTTTTCAGCTCATTCAAAATTTTTTAGCCCTTTTTCTCCAACGAAGTTTTCTATACTAAGTTCCACAATAGAGTCAATAGGAAAAAAAATTCAACAAAAATTTGGAAAAAGGCTCAAATGACGGTATGAAGGAAGAAAATAATTTTTGAATGAACTGTCTATGTCACTTTCATCTTTTTTTTTTTATTATTATTCTTATTCATTTTTAAGGGTGTCTCAACACACTAAGGCAAGGATTATGTTCCCAATCAACCATCCATTCCTAAATGATGGTACTTCTCAAGAAATCAAGCATTTTAGGGTGGAGTCATTGTGTGCACATAAGTAGGACTTCCTACAACAAAATCAAACCAAAAACTTGTCATATCTAGAACAATACCTAAATCATGCAACCAACCAAAAATCGCAATTTCACAAAACTTCATCACAAATTAAGTATAATGGCTATAATATCAATCAACCATTATCAACCCATAACAATAATAGACCATCATAAATAAAAATCTGTTACTTGCTCATTAGTGCATTATTTCAGTTAAGTTAATCAAACAAGTACATCCATCAAAATAGGTCAAGTACATCACAAAATACATCCAATAAAGTCCATTATATCCAACAACTGAAGACAAAATACATTCCTCTCCCCACACTGAAATGTTACATTGTCCTTAATGTTATGGAGTACATATAAGCTCAAAATGAAAGAAGAAGAAAGTAAAACACAACTTAGGAGAAAGAAGCAGTAATGTAGTCATTCATCAATTAGTGGGTCCTATGGAGGCTCATCTCTTTGAGGATAATGGGGCCAGTATGACCAAACAAGAGGCATCTAGGCCATCTAAAATAGAATGTTTGGATAGATTTATTGAATATACTAGGCTATGTTCCGTTGGAAGTCCATTAAAAAGTTAGCCATATAATCAAATCTCCTATGTATCATGTAGTCCACATTGACAAAGTGTTGCCACTGGGACTCCTCAACTCAGCAATCTCTTGGTCTTGCCTATCAAGCCTGTCTAAGGTAGAAAGTCTATAGGCTCGTGGATCTTGCCACAATGGTTGTGGTACTACGTTCGCAACTAGTGCCTCTTCTCCTATTCTCTCGACCTTATACTCTGGGTGAAAAAGGGCATCAGACCTCTTAGGTCTTTAAATGATGCTTCCTACTACAATATTCATCATATAAATCTCATCAATGTCCACCTTGGTGTTCCTACATAAGTCAGCTATTAGATGAGTGTGGCCAAAGGAAGCTCTTTTAACCTGTACGGTGTGCAGGATGTTCGAATAGACAAGGCACCCAAAATTTAGTGGAACACTAGTGCATAATGTATAAAAGAGAATATCGGTGTGAGTGCTGCAAGTGGTGGAATGTTTGGAAGGCCTCAACTTCCCCAAAGTGAATTAATAGCAGACCTTGGTCAGAGTACTTATCTTTTTTGTGTGAAATAACTACTTAACTTGCATCAATTGGACCCCAATAGCGCACATCCTAGCAATTTAGGCTGCATTTAAGCCTCCACCCTTCTAATCCGTAATAGTGTGATCCTTTTTTTTGAACACTTTGGCATCACCTCCAATGAGAACCTGTTCTTTAGGTGCTTAATGGCCTCCCCCAGCCCCTCATATCCACCAAATGGATGAACTGTGGGTGAGGGTCATTCTCCTCACCAATGCCTTGTTTAAGCACATGCCAGTGATGAACCATATCCAGTCTATATTGATCTTGCACCTCAACCAACATGAACCTCTCATCATCATAATTTACTACAACCCTTGAAGAACTAGCGTTGTGCTTGCTCCTTTTGCGTGAGAGAGATCCTACAAAATTAATGAATTACATAACAACCAAGTAGTACCTCGACATATTACAAACTCAAGTCTAGACAACCAAGCATATACAAGCAATGATTAACCAAACAAGAAAGCATAGCAGCAACACCCCAAACAATATATAAGTGTATTGGTTACTTAAACCTTATGGCAAGCATCTTATGTATAAATGTATAAACATGGCAGAAAATGGTAGAATTCACCCACTCTTGTCCTGCTTTGCAACATGATAACCTACATTCCCAACACACAATTCTTGCCCAAGTAATACCGTTATTTATGCACATTCATGTCCACAGAACCAAACACTTACACTCATAACCCAAACACTAATCATGGCAACAACACACATACCTGTAAAACTTGTAGAAAATTATAAATATGCAACAAAATTGCAACTACCCTATCTAAACCATCAACATGTCAACAAGTATCCTTAACAATTCAATGACTATCCCAACAAGCTGAATAGAATTCAGAGAAAAAATTCAAACATTTTAGCAAACACTTCGCATGCAAATTGAAAACAAGTAAAAGATATCCTATAATCACTAAACCCATTTCCATCAGTGTTCAACAACAATACACCATCCCTAGGCATCCACTTCACACCCAAGTTTGTGGAAATAAAAAAAAAAAGAAAGACAAAGAACCCACGGTCCTTTCTATCGTAGCAAGGCTTGATTTTCATAGTCCCATATATGTGCAAAATTTGATTCTCTACTTCACATCCTAGCAATGCAGGCGATAGTTTAACTAAACAAGCCTAAAAGAATTGAAAAGTTAGGAGACTTACCTGACATTCTTACAATTTGGGTGGAGGAGCTTGGGACTTACACTAAAACCAAAATAAAACTTTAGGGATTTGGAGGTACTGTGCAATGCTTATGAGAATGCGTATGCTATCCGCAAGAGAAAGGATGGCTAGTGGCGGTAGTATGGATGATAAGTGCATGGCTATGTGTGTTGTGTGTGAAGGTAGGGGTAGGGAGAAAAAGAATGATGGATAGAGGGTCATTTTAATTTTAAATCTGTTCTCGCACTTAGGCTTGCAATTGCAAAGATCAATGCCACACATGCACATAGCACCATCACAATTGTGAAGGTGTTGGGGAGAGAAAATGGGTCTAATTGCACCCCGATTCACAATTGTGAGACAAAGAGCACGACAGTAGGGTGTGCATGTGCTTGCACTAGAAGTGAAATTTTTACCTCTTTGTTGGAATTTCACTCGCTATTATGGCACATGGTCTCACAACCATGAAAATGATGTTTACAGTCATGGTGTAGGGTATAGGGTGTTCTACTTTTGCTGCAGTTGCCTCTGTACTTGTGTACCCATTATCCACACCTACAAAACTGATTTTCGCAATATCAGTGTTAGTGCAAATGGTCAATTTTTGCACAAAAAATTTCAAAGCAATTCAAATCTATTCCAAACATCTCCGAAGCTCAAAAATAGCTAAAAATTGTAATGAAAAACACTAAAAATGCCAAAATAAAAGAAAGCCAATAAAACAAATTAAAGTTTGGGTTACCTCTCAAGCAGTGCTATATTTTTTGTCAATAGTCGGACACCTCATCAGTGGGTTAATTAATTTTTCCTTTTAGTATCTAAGACCCCTCATGAACAATTGGAGAATTTTTTTTCTTTTCCTTCTTCTCCTCTTTTTGCATTTCCCTTCACAACACGGATTTCTGCTTCCTTGCTCAACCACGTGGAATTTTTGAAATCACTGGAAACATGTGAATCATCTTTTGCTTTTACTCACTTATTAGGCTCCAGCTTATCTTACTCACTCACGACAAGTACTTGATGCATAAAATTACAATGAGAATCATACAAATTCAAATTAGTGTCCTTTTTTGTATCATCGGGAGGTGGTAAAACATCAATAGAAGATAGTGTATAATTAAGAAATGTTACCTCCTCTAGGCCTATACGCAGTGTGAGACTATGTTGTTTCATGTTAATTATCAACTTAGCAGTTGCTAAAAATGAGGGCCTTAAAGTTAAGGGTGACTCACTTTTGTTGTCCATTTCCATTACCACAAAGTGCATGGGGATGATGAACTCTCAAATCTTAACTAAGATATTTTCCACAACACCCATTGGTTCTCTTGTGGATTTGCCAGCTAACTGTATTATTATTTTCGTGGCCTTCACAACTTCGATCCCTAGAGCCTAAAAGTTAGAAAGTGACATAATATTAAAATTGGCACCAAGATCACATAATGTTTTATCAAACTTTTTGTATGCAATGGTGCAAGGGATTGAGAAACTCCCAGGTCTTTTAATTTAGAAGGCAAGATTTGATAATTTATGGCCTCACATTCATCCACATCCTTAAGCTTCCTTTTTTTTTGATAAGATATCCTTCAAATACCTCATATATATAGGGGAGTTCTTCAACACTTCAAGTAGGTGCAAATTAATTTCCAACTTTTTAAATAACTCCAATATTTTTGTGAACTGTTCCTTTTGCTTGGTTTGCTATAGCTGCTGTGGGTGAGGAATGGGTGGTACATATGGTTTCATTGGAGGTGTCTTTGCCTCGCTTTTCATTTCAATGACAAATTTTTGCTTACCTTTTTTCTTTGATTTCTCCTCAATTACCCCTGTACTTATCGCTTTAACATGCTCTATCGGATTATTTTTAGTGTTGCTCGGTGGGGAACTGTTGGGCAAGTGTGATATTTTCTTAGCAAGTTGCCCAACTTGATACTCCAAATTTCTCAAGGAGGCCTACCAGTTTTGTCAAATGGAGTTTGTGCGATTCATGTATTTCTGTATGGACTTTCCTAGACTCCAAATGAGATCCTCTAATGATGACTTCTTTTCTTGCTACAGAGGAGGAGATTGCTGTTGAGGCTAGGTTTGGAATCTAGGGGGTAATGTCTGGGAATTATGATTTTTCCATGAGAAGTTTGGGTGGGTTCTCTATTCTAGATTGTATGTGTTCGAGTAGGGGTTATTCTTTAGCCTTCCCTGATTATTAACAAAATTTACCTACTGAAACTTAGTTGTGGTCCCACTCTTGCTCCCAACTTGACATTCGTGGGTGGGATAGAGTCCTACACACATATCATAGACTTGAATAATAGGAAAAGAGGAAGGGCTATGAGAATTTACATTGATATTGTTAATTTTCCTAGAAAATTGCTCCCCTTTTGTTGTAAGGGCATTCATTGCATCTACCATGCATGCCCACTACCCTTCTTGTGTTGTATATTTTTGCCAGCCATTGATATGCATTTGAGGCCAACTTCTCAACGAGGCCCCGTGCATCTTGTTCATCAATGCTCCTCTAGATGCTACATCCAACATAGTTCTTAATTGCCCATTAATATTACTATAGAAATTGTGTACCTAAATCCATAAAGGGTATCCATGCTGTGGGCATTTCCTCAACAACTCCTTGAATTGCTCACACGCTTCTGGAAGCATCTCGGACTCCTACAATTTGAACGTTCCAATTTCCAACTGTAGCTGTGTTGTTTTGGTAGGTGGAAAGTATTGGCCAAAAATTGATTCACTATATCTTACAATGTAGTGATGTTGCCTGGTAGAAATCCTTATAGCCATTGCCTAGCTCTGTCCCAGAAGGAGAACAGAAACAGCCTCAACTTCACCGCATCATCAAATATGCTACTAAATTTCATAGTGGTCGAACAATCCTTGCATATTTTAGTGCATTATCGGCTAAATATAGTCCTTAATGGGCCTGTGATTTGGTGGCGCAAGGCTCTTCATCGATGAGCTGTTCGCTTTATTTTAGGATCGTACTCCTCCAAATTAGAACCTTGGTTTCTGCACATAAAAAAGTCCACAAACCTCAATAGAAATCAACAAGAAGAATGCAATCAAAAGAAAAAGAAGAAGAAAATAGAAGTAATAAAATGAAGAAATAAAATTGGCCTAATCTAGCAAATACTAAAGGTGTTCAATAGCACTTGTTGCCTTCCCAAGCAACGACGCCAAAAATGTGATGCGTGTTGTCACCACACTAACATAATAAATAATAAACGGTAATATCAAACCAGTACAGATATCATATCCATAAGGAAGGGATTGATGTAATCGAGTGTTTATTACTTTAGCTGAATTCATTAGTTGGAATGAAACTAAAAAGCAACGAAAGAAGTAGGAACTAATGTATCTATCAAACATTTTGAAAAGTAGCAAACACTGGAACAATTAACAATGATTAGGAAGTCTAGTCCCTCGTGACGTGATTAATTCAGAATGTTGAATTTCTTATGTTAATTATCAATTTAATTGTTTTATCCAAGATAGTTGATCCTAAGGTCTTTATGATATCTTCTCAAACTCTCCTAAAGTTTTGACTCAAAATGTCAGTGAGTTCTTTCAAGTCTAATCGAGTTAAGTATGAATTATGTGATTAATAATATGTACCCAATTAATCCTATACTTTCGCTTTTGTTATTTTTATAGAATTAATGTTTACAATTGAATCTCTAACGCATTGGTTTCACTTCTATTATTTTCTGAACAGTAATAGATAAATTAAAAGGTTGATCAATTTCTTTAATCAGAATTCAAAACAACAATTATAAGTAACAAACGCAATGACACTTAATTAAAAGAAAATCCAATCATGAATTCATCTATTACAGTCACAAGGTTGTAGAAAATCATTTAGCAACTTATGAAATTATCAAAACAAACCAAAACTAAATTAATCATATTCTACATCATCTTAAAAACCAAGAAAACAAGAAAATTCTTAGCCTAAGAGATGGTAGAATGATATTTCTCCCAATCCTTGTGTCTTTGCGCTAAGAAAATTTGATGTCTTCCTCAACAAATTGATAGAGCCTCAAGGTTTGTTTTTGTCACATCTCGAGATGGTTTTCCACTCAGATTATGGTGTCTCTTTATATGTAGGGTTGAGTAGAAGAGAAAAAAACGAGCTTACCCATGAAAAATGGCATCTGTAGTATTGTAGCACTTCGTCCCACAATTGTGCCGCTTGGTCTCGCGGGCGTGCCGCTTGTTCTCGCACATGCACCGAGTTTTCAAGAGAAACAACCATTGCTCGCAATCTTGCTCTAAGATAGCAAAAACTCTCCTCGCGTTTGTGCTCTTACATCTCATGATCACAACTTTCAACCATGAAATTTCCAAAATGTCTCATGTTTCTGCAATCTAGTTGCTTGCGACTGCAAACCCCATGCTCGTGAGCATGATAGATGTTTGTGGGAATGGCTCTTGCACTTCCAATTCACAATTGCGGACTCTTCTGTTCCGGTCACAACCCCCTCCTTTGCTAGTGGGACCTGCACACATCTAAAATAGTTTTAAGTGCATTATTTGCTTCGAAACCAATTATTTTAACACAAAACACTTAAAACTCTAACAAAATATCAAAGAAACAGTTTTAATTCTTTTCAATCAATTCCTTTTGTAATTAATGCACATAATGGCTAGGAAACTAATAAAAATATTGATAAAGGAGGGGTAAATTGATTCAAATCCCGGAGTCATCAAAGGCCCGCCATTATTTAACAAATTATTGGATAAAATAGTTTAACCCAATAAGTGTGATAAAATAATCCAAATATATTAACCCATTTGATATACTCATTATTATGTTGTTCTACATTCTAATCTACATTAGGAAATATACAATTAAATTATCACATGATTAATTTATCCTTTAAAATAATCCTTAAGACATTAATTCTATTCATCAAAGCAAATAAGTCTGAATAGTAGAGATATTATCTATTCATTTAGGAAAAACCTATTTAGGAGTATTTACAAAATGTGTATGTAAATATATGATAAATAAATTAAAGTACATAGTAATTTATTTATCCAACACCATAAGCTATAGTGTATTATTAAACAAAAGATTATTATATACTTATTAAAATAATATTGCTTTCTTTTATTTTTTTCAATTTTGGTCCTCTTTATTCATTTATTCATTTTCTTTTTACCTCTTGTTTCAATTTTGACTATTTTATATCTCCTAATAAAAATTTTCGTATATATATATATATCTTTAAAAATTATCAAAAACATAATTATTATATATTTTTTATTTTAATATTATTCTTTTTCACTTTTTTTATTTACTTTGTCTTTTATCTATTATCATAATTTTATTATTCATTACAATAATAAAATTACATAATATTTGATCCTTATCCATGCATAAGTGCTATATTTGTTAGACTATAATTATAAATTTTTAAAAGGAAATGCACGTGGCATATTAAAAAATGTTTATATGATTAAATGTAGTAATAATTGATCTTTAAAAATTTTAACTGCGTGCGGATGGGATGTACAACGAATCACTTAAGTTATTGTAATTTATTTTGCGAGCCGAATTTTTTAACCATTTAGGAATATGGACTCTTTTGGATAAGAACTTCATTCAAATTACGATAATTATCATTTTTTTTCTAATGGAATTTGGGTTAAGAAAATATTGTGTTTGAAGTGAACTAATTAATACTTCTACTCCATGATTCAAACCCTAATAATGCAAGATCAATAATATGGTAATACTTCTGGCAGCCAAAACTCCTCCGCACGATATTATTTAATTACATTATTTTTGATGAAATGTAATGCATCAGTCAAGTGAGGATTTTTCATGGCTTTTTTCTTATTTTATTCCACCCACGTATCTCCCCGAATTAAATAATATTCAGACAATAGTTCACCGTCAAATTCTTGACATCAGTACTGTCTCGAAGAACATCTCACCACAAAATTGCCACTACTTTGGTGCGTGTGTGTATATATATATATATACACAAACCATAGAGTTATTTAGAATAGGTATTAAAAATTTCAGACATAAGTCAATACATCCACTCATTACATACAATTAATTTTCCGAAAAATACTTAGAGAACAGTCAAAATAATGGAAAATGACATGTATCATAATGGTAAATTACAAAAGTGAGAGAATGATATCACAATATTGGAAGTAAAAAGTTGGTGTTAGTTTTTAGGTATATTTTTCTAAAAGATTTGCAAGTAAGCCTAACTATTATACAAAAGATTGGTAGTCCAATAATGTATTCGATAACAATAAATATTGAAATTGTAAAATTGTAATTAGGTGAGATTATTGATATAACCTTTATTGCAAGCATACAACTTATAATTGATCTGTCCTAAATTGTAAGCATATGGTGTTTATTGATGTAATCATTTTTATATTAGTTGGGCCAATAGAGGTGGTAAAAGAATTAAATAGTGTGAGAAAAATAAAATAAAATCCTAAAGCAAAATCATTGAAATAGCAAGTAAATAAAGAATTAATCAAGAGATGAATGAATCGAAGAGGGTGTTTGGCTAAACTTATTTTTAAAAGTTTATAAGATCATATATCTTGTAAGATGTTGACTTATATTATATACTCATTATTAAGTTATGACCCACACGAAATACTTATTATTATGTTATCTTACATTTTAATTCATATTAGTAAATTCAATATTAAATTATCATATAATTAATTTATCCTTCAAAATACTTCTTAGAGCTTTAATTCTATCCATCAAAGCGAACAAGTTCTATTATAATAGACATTATCCATTCATTTTGGAAAGCCTATTTAGGAGAATTTACAAAAATATGTAATAAATAAATTAAAGTACATAGCAATTTATTTTTCCAATACCATAAGCGATACTGTATTATTAAACATAAGATTATGTACTTATTAAAATAATATTGCTTTCTTTTATTTTTTTTCATTTTGGTCCTCCTTATTGATTTATTCATTTTCTCTTATCTTTTGTTTCAATTTTAACTATTTTATATCTCCAATTTTTTTTTCACATATATATATATTTCTAAAATTATAAAAAAATAATTATTATATATTTTTATTTTAATCATATTCTTTTCACTTTTTGTCATTTATTTTGTCTTTTACCTATTATCATAATTTTATTATTCATTAAAATAATAAAATTACATAATATTTTATCCTTGTGCATGCACAAGTGCAATATTTGTTAGACTGTAATTATAAATTTTAAAAGGAAATGCACGCGTCATATTAAAAAATGTTTATATGATTAAATGTAGTAATAATTGATCTTTAAAAATTTTAAATGCGTGCGGATGGAATGTACGAAGAATCACTTAAGTTATTGTAATTTATTTCGTGAGCCGAAATTTTTAACCATTTAGAATTTTGGACTCTTTTGGATAAGAACTTCATTCAAATTAATGATAATTATCATTTTTCGTAATGGAATTTGGGTTAAGAAAATATTGTGTTTGAAATGAACCAATTAATACTTCTACTCCATGATTCAAACCCCAATAATGCAAGATCAATAATATGGTAATACTTCTTGCAGCCAAAACTCATCCGCACGATATTATTTAGTTACATTACTTTTGATGAAATGTAATGCTTCAATCAAGTGAGGATTTTTCATGGCCTTAATTTTATTTTATTCCACCCATGTATCTCCCCCGAATTAAATAATATTTAGACTATAGTTCATTGTCAGATTATTGACATCAGTACTGTCTCGAAGAACATCTCACCACAACATTGCCACTACTTTGGTGCGTCTGTACATATAAATATATGTATGTATATGTATGTATGCATATTATACAATATGTATATTATACAAACCACAGAGTTATTTAGAATAAGTATTAAAAATTTCAGACATAAGTCAATACATCCACCCATTACATACAATTAATTTTCCGAAAAATACTTAGGGAACAGTCAAAATAATGGAAAATGGCATGTATCATAATTGTAAATTGCAAAAGTGAGAGAATGACATCACAATATTGGAAGTAAAAATTTGGTGTTTGTTTTTAGGTATATTTTTCTAAAAGATTTGCAAGTAAGCCTAACTATTATACAAAAGATTGGTAGTCCAATAATGTATTGGATAACAATAAATATTGAAAATAATTATAAAATTGTAATGACGTGAGATTATTGATATGCCGTATATTGCAAGCGTACAATATATAAATTGATCTTTCCTAAATTTTAAGCACGCAACTGTCGTCGTGTTTATCGATATAACCATTTTTACATTAGTTGGGCTAATATAGGTGGTAAAAAACTTAAATAGTGTGAGCAAAATAAAATAAAATCCTAAGGAAAAATCAGTGAAATAGTGAGAAAATAAGAATTAATCAGAAGATGAATGAATCTAAGAGGGTGTTTGGCTAAATTTAGTTTTAAAAATTTATAAGATCACAAATCTTATAAGATATTTTGGAGCTTATGAGTTTATAGATATTATTTTGAAAATAAACTAGTATAGTGTTGAGATAAAAATGAAAAAAATCGTCTTATAAGGTTTTTTTCGAAATGTATAATAATAGATTGTTATAGTGTTTTTTGTGTAATATTAATAAAAATAAACCAACTATCATTGGTATGGTGTAATTAAAAATATTCATGTCATTTTTAATATATGAAATAAAGTAATTTATAAGATATTCTAAATAAGATGGAGATGCAAACTTCTTTCTAAAGAGAATATATTCAAATATATTATTTCAATAGCTTATAAACTTGCTCAAACACCCTCCAAGTCATTAGATATCATGGACTTTATTACTATTATTTGTTTATGTTAATTACCAAACTAGGGATTATTGTATTGCTATTATTCTTTATTCCCAATATAATCTCTCAATTTTTTTTGCAACTATTTAATTTTATACATGTATCTATAAAAAACACATCTAAGTCATGAGTACGCAATTTGATGATAAAGTTAAGCCACATAATTTTAAGGTTACACTCTTGATATTTTCATGAATTCTATATGCGTTTGATTGTCCAATTAATGGATTTCACACTTGTTTTTTCAACAAACTACATATCAACCAAGTGGTGATCGAATTTTTTTAAAGCATTAAAGGGATCAAGCACCAATAATATCAACAAAGAAAACTTATTATGCAGGCGATTCGTATTTCACGATCACATAGGTGGTATTGTGCTTCTTGCAATCATTAAGTTGTTTCCATAATTGTGTAAGCTTCGGGCATTCCATTGCCAAGGTTACTACTTAAGAGTGATGTAAATGTGGTTTTTTCATGGTTATCTTCTCGTGATGGGCACAGTTGGAAGTATAGTTATTTGTTCAATAAATTACTTAAATCTTATGTCCATTTTAGGTCCCATTCCTTTTTTTTTTTTTTTTTTGTTTTTCATGCCCATAGGAAAGCACATTTCATTACAAGTTGGTTTGCAAATTGGGAGTATCTATGAGTTTGATTTGATTGGTTAGATGTCGTAGTTCTTTGTTCAAAATAACTTTCGTTGAGGAGATTTTGCCCTATGCCATAAGTTCTCAAGTTTTCGTCATTTCAACTAGTGCCCAGATGACGCGCCTGTTTACGGTTTCGTTAAGGAAGAGGGTAACGATTTAACTCCTATATGATATTCCGTTAAAATTCCAAAATAATTGCCTACTTAATTTTAAAGACAAATTTTTGGTTATACATCAAAATTTCGCGATGAAAGGTATATATGGCCTCGTGAATTGCTACAAAAAATAATAATAGTCATTCACATGCTGCTATCTTATTTTAATTTGTGCCTAATGCACGATTGTCTATGAGGATGTTTTTTGCACTTTGGGCACTGGAATCGACATTGTTTAGTTTGGCTTTGATTCTAAATTTAATAGTTGATGGATATGTTGGTTTTCCGTGAAAGTTGGAATCTTTTGATTTTTATACCTCCGAGAAAGATAAGAAATAACAAAGTTAGAGGCATAAGATGAGTGGGACTGGTGACAATTTGAATCCGAGAGAAGTGTATGTGACTTTTAGTGAAACTTATTCCCATTCCTTAGAGCGATAGATTCTTTGCAAGTTTTAGGAACACCCACTTAAGGTATCGTTGAGACATAACTCAGGTCTGTGTTTCCTAGTTCTATTTCTGATTGTTAATAAATTTGGAAGTAAAACACAAGAAAGTCAAGATTCTGATCAGAGTATCTTTGATAAAACTTGGAAGAATAATCTACAATACAAGGATGGTGGCTGAAAAATTTTTGATTATATTGGCTTCCCTAATTAGGATGGGGATGGGGAAAATTTTTAGGTGGTTTGAGTGTGAATAAAAATTATGTTTAATAGTAAGTTGTAAAAGAGAGAGAAATTTTAAATTATATATTTATATGTAAGAATGATTAGATGATGTTATAATATGTAAGTTTATAGGGTATACAAATATATGAATGTGAGTGAGAAAATTATATGAATAGGTATTGATTTAATTGTGAATATATATAATAATTAAAAAAAAATAGAGAGTGATAAAAGATAAGAGAAAGAAAAATTCGAATTTAAATTTTGATAAAATTTTATAAGATAAAATGTTTAATTTGCAAGATTTTTTAGTGATGATGGATAGTGATCGGAACCAAACATAGCCGATGCATCCTTGAAAATTTCGTGGTTGTCACTATTTTAGAGACTTTTAATCTGATACACATTAAGTAAACATGATGGTTAAATTGTGACTGTGATTTTCTGTCCCTAAACATGTTAAAATTTTTTATGATTAGGTTTTGATTGTGTTGGGCTTTGTTTCAGTCATATAGTGTAAGTTATGGTGATCAATTGTGGAAGGGTGTTGACTGATTTAACTCTATTTGTTCTTACATATTACGATCAAAGTATGATTCCATAGCAGTTATGTTAAGCTAATTGCTGTAGAAAAAATATTTTGACTATTATCTTTAGTGTGACATTATTTATTGATACTATGTACTTGTTGTTTCTCTTGAATGGACAAGCACAAGAGTGCTACTCGTGGCTCTCTTTACGGAAGGCAAGCAAGGATTCATTTTGTTGGATATATTAAAGTGCATTTGTGTTATTATATTTTAGATTTACCTTGAGAAGTACATGTGAATGTACATTTGGAAAATATTGTGAAATTCCATTATCTAGTGCATCAAAATGGATACAAATTCTTCAACAACTAGTTTGTCCAGTTAAGATTGGTCATTATATGTATACTGAACTTATTGTATGGAAGTTAACATTTCAAATTTTGTGAATTGTGAGAGTGTTTTATATATTTGCGTTATAACTTGCGCATGCATTTTATGAATACAAGAGAATGATTACTTCAAATGAAACAACTAGCGTGGATAATTGTGAATTTAATTCATTTATAATAATTTTATTTTCTTAAGTTGATATATGTGTGGGACATATATGTGGATTGTCCAAAAAACAAGATTGTAATTTTTGTGCATTATTAATATTATTTGTGATATATAGAAATTCTAATTTGTGCCCATAGATGAACTTTAGTTCAAAAAAGTAAAGAGCTTTATTGATTTAATTATTTTTGTGTGGAAGTTCCAAGTCATGTGCAAGATATGGTGAAAAAAAAAAATTGAGAATTAAATCAAAAGGCATTATTAAATGTTCTATGAGATGGAATGTGCCTCGAGGGATTAGCACTAAAGTTAAGATCTTAATCATGGAGAGCATGTAAATATGCTTTGAAGGGCTAGCTTTGAAGTTGGATCCTCTACTATTTGAAGGACTAGTACTAAAATTAGATCTACATTATTAAAATAGATGGGCTATACCCACATGCGAGTCACCTCCAAAATAATTGAGAGGTGCCATGTTAGTATCATATGGAGTGGATTTTCATCCTGTAAGAAGAATATTGTGCCGTAAATTGGATTTCTAAATCAGATAAAATCCATTAGTTATTAAATTTTACAGATGTGCAGTGATATAGAAATCAGCCAAATTAACAAGTGTTAAATATGCTATGTGATTCAGTGTATAACTCTAAAAATGACTGATTTTGAGGCTAGTTGAAATTTCTTATGCTTTTAACTAAGGATTTGAGATGCTTCTTGTAGGGTAATAATTGTTGTTGCTAAAATAATGAGATTTGATAACATGTCTAAGCATGTATGCTTGAGAGATGGAATGATTTCCATCAATTGTGGGAAATCAAAGTTAAATTTGGTTGAAACTCTAACTAAATACATGGAACACATGGGAAACAAGACTTTAGCTAACGAAATGTCAATAAAGATGGAAACCCAACCTATATGATTTGAGATCTTATGAAGTAGTTTCATATAAGTAAATACAAATACCTATTGACTCTAAAGCATTTAATATATAAGTCCCATTCGAGATTTTGACAAAGAATGCTTTTAATGAATTTATAGTCTTTATAGATGGTATATTACAAGCAACTTACACTTGATGAAATCAATTATAAGAGAATGTAGCGAGGTCACTCCTATAAGATCCTAGCTAAATCTTTAGAGTTCTTATGAAAATACAAGATGGTGCTGTTGGATTTTGTTGGAGTTTGGCTATAGAAGTCAAAAATTTATCACATAAATAAATCACAAACACGCAGTAGAAGCTAACGTAACAAACCCCATCCATGTTAGTTGCAAAACACACAAGATATTGAATTAACAAGCGCAAGAATCAAGATGGTACCTTTAACATGTTTTCAAACTTTTGTACGTGATTCTTAGAGTTGTGGCTCTTCAACCTTAATCTTTAGATTGTCCACACGATCAAGATGCTTGCGAGCTTTTCCTACACTCCACAAAACTCTTTCTGTTAAGCTCTAATGCAAACTCTTTGGGTTAAGAGGACTTTATGATAAAAGAAAGATACAAGACGTTGGATAGGGTTTTTTCTTTACTTTTCTTGATGGGGAAAACAAATTTTAGGGTTGATCATTTATATCTTGACCTCTTCGAACTCTTATTTATAGCCTAGATACTAGAGACGAGTGCATGGACTTCATGGACTTCTCTACATAGACCTCTTTTAATTAAATAACCCATAGATTCTTATTTATTAATATTATTAACAAATCAATTTTTATGTTTTTTAATTATTAATCTTATTAATAATTAATTCTCATTTGCGTCTAACAAATTTAATTTAATTAATCTTATTAATTAAATTAAATTCTCATTGTACTTCTAATTAACGATCTTATTATTAAGAAGCACTATGATAATTTATTTGTTCCAATCAAATTGAAACTAAATAAATTATGCATATCAATAATTTAACACTTACAACACTCAAATCTTTTCTATGTGACTCTTTAAGTTTATTCTTAATTGGTAATGAGTATAGCTCCAGGGATATGGGTAATGTCTAGCCTACATCAACATCATAGCCCAATTATGATGCAGTTGTAGGACAAAATCTTGCTCTTGAATTTCCACTAACAAGAAGTTTGTACAAATCGATTACAACTTAAATCAAATGAATTTGATGCGGGTTCTGTTCTTTAATTTAGTCCTCTGATTCTTCCTCCAAAGATGTGATTTCAGTTTGAAGTGTCTTCAAGGAAAGGGTTTGTGCTTGATCTTCCTTGAAACTTGTAAATTTCTTCAATTAACGCTGATCTTCAAGCTTGGCGCCCTGATGTCGGATCGAACATTGAATTTGAAGATCGTTGACAAAGAACGCCTTGAATTTGGGTTTAAGATTGAAGCTGTGGTTTTAATTTGGAGTATCTTCAAGAGAAGAGATGGTGCTTGATCTTCCTTGAAATTTGTTGATTTCTCCAATTAACGTTGATCTTCGAGCTTGGCGCCCTGACTTCGGATCGAATGTTGAATTTGAAGACCGTTGATGAAGAACGTCTTGAATTTGGAGATGAACTCTTTAAACTTGATGAAGAACGCCTTGAATGTTCTTGAATGCCTTGAGAGGATTTGTGTCTTCTCTTCTTCTCCTTGGCTTGTTGTCTTCGTTCTTTCTTCAAATACGTGACTTTAACTTGGAGTGTCTTCAAGGAAAGGGCTTGTGCTTGATCTTCCTTGAAACTTGTGGATTTCTTCAATTAACGCTGATCTTCGAGCTTGGCGCCCTGATTTCGGATTGAACGCTAAATTTGAAGACCTTTGACGAAGAACGCCTTGAATTTGGAGATGAACTCTTTGAACTTGACGAAGAACTTCTTGAATGTTCTTGAGTGCCCTTGAGAGAATTTTATGTCTCATCTTCTTGCTCTTCCTTGCTGTGTTCCTCCTTTGTTGTGGGGTTTTAACCCTTATTTATAGTTATAGGAGAGATAGTGTAGCCACCTAACCCGCTGATGTGGAGCGTTCTTATTGACTGGGGTTGTTGGCCCCTTACTGAACCCCGCCACTTGTCGCCTTCCGATTGGCCTTCTTGATCATTTATTGCCTCCTTACTAGATTGTGTCATTTGTTGCTGTTTGATTTGGACAATTTTGTTTGATTAATTATTTATTAAGAAAAATGTATTTGTTTTAAAATTCTAAAATAAAATTATTTAATTCATATTTTAATTTCTTTTCATGGTATTTATTTAATTTAATTTAATTTAATTAATTAATTTATTATTATTATTAATTTTTTTTACGTGTCTACAAAATGCCCCCTCGAGACTTGTTCATGAAAAATTTACTTTTTGAATGAACGAGTCTCGATTTTATTTATTTATTTATTCAAGTTTTATTATTTATTCTATTTTATTTGTTTATTTATGAGCTTTGATTATATATATATATATTTTTTATCTTATTATTATTATTATTATTATTATTATTATATTTGTATTTTTCGTATGTATATATATACGTATATATGTGTGCATGTATTTTTTGCTATTATTATTTATTATTTTGCAGGGAAACTGCGCATGCCGATTCCCAATGTATCTGAATGTTTTCCGATGTGGCTGGTCCTTCCATTTATGTTGCATTGATCTTCTAGTTTCCCACCTGAAGGCTCATTTGGAAGGGTGAGTTTTTGCGTTGTTGTCTCTCCTCTTCTCTCCTGTTTTTTTTTTTTTTTTAATGTTCCAGGGCAGAACAGCGATCTCTTCCTTGTTGCGGTTTTCGACGATTTCCTTTCTGACTTGAACTAGTTGCGGCGGCATTTGGAGTGGTGGCGGCGATGGCTACTGGGTCGCGGGTGCGCGCGGTGCAACCAACGAGTCGAGCGCGGCGGTGGTGACGGGCAGTTGGGTTCGTGCACGAGCGGTCGGTCGCGTTGGGTGGTGCTGGGTGTCGCTCGGCTGTGCGGTGGTGCAGGCATGGGAGCTGGGTTGCGTCAGATGGCAGCGGGGGTAGCGGAGGCTAAGGTCGCAGGTGGAGGCGCGAGGCGCTGGGCCTGCGGGCGTGTGAGCGCTCGATTTGGTTGCGGGGCGTCATGCTGCGCTCTACCCAGCCCCGCGGTGCTGCAGTCGACAGCGGTGGCGCACCATGAGCAGGCGTCGGCAGCGGAGCTGGTGCGGCGAGTGAGCGAGAATGGCTTTTTGGTGGAGAAGACGACCAATTTCTTCGTAGGTTTGACGGTGTCAGTTGCATCAGGTGAAGCTTGGATGTCAATGCGGCGTGTGCGGAGGAGATGCGGATGCAGCAGTGCTGTGGCCAGGCCGTGGTGGCGGAGGATGCGGTGACGAGCAGAGTGGGGATATTGCAGGCGCGGCGGATGAATTTGGTTGTGTGGGCGCCTGCGGTTTCGGGCGAACAAGCGTCGGTGGCTTCGGGCTGCTGCGGCTGCGTCAGGCGTTTACATGGCGTCGAGTGTCCGCGTGGTGTTGGGATGGGATGACACGTTGACGCCATTGCAAAGTTGACAGAATGGGCCCTGCAGTGGCGTGGGTCGACGTCGGTGCCATCAAGGTGGCCTGTGGTTGCTGGGCGGCATCGGGTGACGAAACTCCTAGCGGCGATGATGTGGCCGGGTTCATTGGGTGGTGGTGTGGCCAGGTTTGTGGGCGTGCGCGCGCACGGAGGGCGTTGCGGTGGTGTTGGGAAGCGGCGCAGTCAAACTCGCGCGCGCGCGCGGTCCGGTTGAACGCCGATGGGCTCGGTGGCGGCGAAGGTGATGACGGGCATTCGCGGAGGTGAAGAAGATGTGTTTGGTTCTGATTTTTTTTGTTTTTTTTTTTTAAGGACAAGGCTTGGTTTGGTGTAGATTTTGTATTTTGGAAAAACGGGGCTGCACTTGGTACTAATTCTGGGGAAGGCTGTGTTTCAGGGTTTTGTTTTTTTTTTTTTTGTTTCAAGTTTGGATTTTAGTCCACGTGTTACCGTAGGCGAGTCTTTGGCCACAAAGCGTACCGGGCTAAGCTAACTTTTGGGCCTTTGAGTACCAGCGTGATCTTTTGCCCACGTGGACCAACTGGCTTGAACTTTTGGGCCTTTGAGTAACAGGCTTGATCTTTACCCACGTGTACAAGCTAGGCTTGAACTTTTAGGCTTTTGAGTTACCAGGCTTGATCTTAAGCCTACGGTACCGGCTAGGCTGAAACTTGTTGGGTCCTGAAGTATAGGCTTTGAATCTCTTTTGCCACGTGTACGGACTAGGACTTTGAACCCTTTTGGTCTTTTGAGTACTAGCGTGATCTTAAGCCCACGGGTACCGGATAGGCTGTGAATTGTTTTAGGCCGGTGAGTACCATGCTTGATCTTAAGCCCCACGTGTAAACGGTTTGCCTGAAACTTTTTGAGGCATTGAGTACCAAGACTTGATCTTAGCCCACATGTACCGGCTAGGCTTGAACTTTTGGGCCTTTGAGTACCAGGCTTGATCTTTGCCCACGTGTACCGGCTAGGCTTGAAGTTTTGGGCCTTTGAGTACCAGGCTTGATCTTTGCCCACGTGTACCGGCTAGGTTTGAACTTTTGGGCCTTTGAGTACCAGGCTTGATCTTAGCCCACGCGTACCGGCTAGGCTTCAATTTTTGGGCCTTTGAGTACCAGGCTTGAATCTTTGTCCACGCGTAAAACGCTAGGCTTTGAACTTGTTTAAGCCGTTGAGTACCAATCCTTGACTCTTAGCAGCCCACGCGTACCGACTAGACTTGAAATTTTGGCCTTTGAGTACTAGGCCTTGATCTTAGTTCACGTGTACCAACTATGCTTGAATTTTTGGGGCCTTTGAGTACCCAGGCTGATCTTAGCCAACAGACCGTTAGGCTTACTTTTAGGCTTTGAGTACCAGCTTGATCTTTTAGCCCACAGTGTACCTACTAACTTGAATTTTAGGCCATTTTATGTTACCAGCGTGAGTTTAGCCCACGCGTAACCGTTTAGGCTTGAAATTTTGGGCCTTTTATTACCGGCTTGAGCTGAGCCCCCACACGCTACTGGCTAGCTTTAAAGTTTTGGGCCTTTGAGGACTAACTTGATCTTAGCCCACGCGTACCGACTAGGGCTTGATTTTTAGGATCTGTCTGTGGTACTTAGGCTTGATCTTAGCCCACGTGGATCGACTAGCTTGAATTTTTGGCCGTTGATTACATGCTTGATCTTATCCCACGTGTACCCCCGGCTAGACTAGACCTTTTGATCTTTGTGGTACCAGGCTTAATCTTTAGCCCCACCGGTACCGACTAGGCGTGAATTTTTTTAGGCCTTTGAGTACCAGGCTTGAGCTTAGGTACCGTACTGGGCTAGGCTTGAACTTTTTGGCCGTTGGGTACCAGGCGTGATCTTAGCCACGTGTAAACCGGTTAGGTTTGAACTTTTGGGCCTTTGAGTACCAGGCTTGAACTTTTAGCCCACGAATACCGACTAGGCTTGAATTTTTGGGTCTTTGAGTACCAGGCTTGATCTTAGCCCACATGTACCGGTTAGGCTCGAACTTTTGACGAAGCAGAGGCAGGAGCTATTCTTGTCCGTTGTGCATCAAAGGAAGTTCTTGCGAGAGACAGCGATCGAAGTTGGAGAGATTCATAGGGAGGTAGTTACCCTACAATCCATGAAGCCTTTAGATGAGGGGGCTACTAAGGCCTTGCGTATTGCTGAGGCGAAGCTGGTGACGGTGAAAGACGAGTTAGAGGGTTTGAACCCTTTTACTTAGCTTTTATCAGGATCATTTCTTTCAATTCTCTGAACATTGATGTATTTCTTTGATTAACATCTGGTCTTAGCAATAAAGTGTGATTTTTGCTCCGCCATTTGTTGTTTCTTTTTTTTACAAATGCCCCCAGTGGTGGCTACTAGAGCATGATTTGTTACAAATTTTGTGACTGAACTTAGGGGATGTCTAAGCTGCCTACATACTCGAAAATGAGATCAAGTCATAGCGTAGTTCGAAACTTTTTAAATTTGTAAGAAGTAAAGGCCGTTCACAGTTTATACTCTTGCGGGCCAGGAGTGTGGTTGGATGAACCCACACTGTCTCTATCACCGTCCTCTTCAATTTGAGTTTTAGTGAAGACAACCATTTGGAATTTGGCTTTGAGGACTTTGCCATATGACATGACCAAGTCCGTCTTTCTTTTCATGTCGGAGGGGATTCGACTGTGGAGCTTTTCCTCGTGCTTTGGTGCCTCAGTAGCTCTATTCTTTATTTTCCAGCATTTTCGCTTCTGGGATGAGCCAGGTCTTTTGAAGACTGACACTCACGCTGGCTTCTTTTCAACTTCTGAAGGGCAGTCCTCTACTGTGGTGTTGTTAGTGGAAGCTCTCTTTATGTTGTTAGTAGAAGCTCTCCTTATGGCAATACGCACAGGGCCTTTTGACTGCTCGTATCCAAGCCCGACACGTAGGTTTTGACTTGCAGGCTTTTGTGGGAGTTTTCCCAATGGTGACTCTTCTTGTGGATTCTATCCCGCCTTGACGAGGAGTTTATATGCATTGGGACTGAAACCTTTCGCAGTCCTCAGCTCTCGAGCCTCAGGGCGTTCCTTTATGATGTCTTCGGGTGGTTGAGCAAGTGTTTTGCTATCAATTTGAATTACAGGCAGTGTTAAGCCCCTTAAAGTATCCTGCATTTCTAATGTCTTACTTGGATGGTTCTTGGGGAACACTTCGTCAGCTTTATCTTTCTTTGCCGGAGCACCTCTCGTCTTGTCATTTTGCTAGGAGTTGCTAACCTCTAGACCCTTAGTTTTATCCAAGTAATATTTTGCGTCAGAAAAATGGGATTCAGTTTTGGTGAATGGCTTGCAATCACCTAGGACTCTTTTGACTTCACCATTGCGGCAATATTTGAAGCATTGGTGCCAAGTGGAAGGAACTACCCCGTTCTCGTGAAGCCATGGCCGACCGAGCAGTAAATTGTACGAAGTCCTAGCGTCAATGACATGAAACAAGGTGTTTGATTCCATGTCATCTATAAGCAGGTTCAATCTCAGGGTGTCTAAGGCTCTTTGCCCCCCTTGATTGAATCCTTGGATCATCAGGTGGTTGTTTGAAAGCTCATCTGTCGGGATCCCTAGTTCTCTTAGTGTTCGTAGCGGTAGGATATTTATTGCTGAGCAGCCGTCGACTAGCATCCGGTTGATTTTTTGCTCATAAATGTAGCCGGTTACGAACAAAGGTCTGTTATGGGGTTGAAATCCCAATATCAAATCTTCGTCTGTAAAGACCATTACGGTCATGCAGCCTTCAGAGGGTTGGCTTTTCTCACGGAGGCAATTGATTTTGTCCAAGGAGTGGTCGTTTCCATGGGCTTCCTTCATTTGGTCGTTAGAGGTGGTAGCGTTAACGTTTGCACTATCATCTTCCAATGTGATCTTTCCTTGATGAGCAAGGTCTATGATCTTCTCTTTGAATATGAAGCAATCGTGGATGGGATGCCCGATCAAACGGTGGTACTTGCAATATTTAGGATCGTCAATTTTCCCAGCTTCTGTAGGCCTTTTCATTTCAGGGAGTTCGATGAGTTTGGCCTTTAGCAAGTCGTTGAAGATCCCGGGAACGTCTGAATCAAGGAAGCGATAGGATTTGGCCTGCATCTCTTTTAGCGTTGGCCTTCTTGGCTTTTGTGGGGCTTCTTTCTTTTCACCAGCCTTCTCCTTTCCTTTGACTGGAACGGACTTGGTGCATATTGCCATGGACTCCTTTGCTAGAGCTTTGAGGGGAGGCTTGCCCCCCTTCCTTATTTCTTGTTCGTCTTTCGCCTTACAGAACTCTGAAATAGGTGGTGCGTCGATACCACTTGCAGCAATGCTTAGTTCCATATCGTGAGCTCGTGTGGCCAGTTCTTCAAAAGTTTTAGGCCGAATCCCTTGAAGGATATACCGCAGCCCCCAGTGCATTCCTTGTATACACACATTTTGATGCCCGAAGTCTCGAAAAGTCTATCTTTGCAGTTTAGACTTAGATTCCTCCACCGATTGATGTAGTCAATGACCAGCTCCTCTTTCCATTAACGGGCGTTGGTGAGCTCAATCATACTGACAGTCTGCCTTGTACTGTAGAAGCGGTTGAGGAACTCATGCTCCATTTCTTCCCAGCTATCGATGGGCTTGGGTTCGAAGTCGGTGTACCAGTCGAACGCATTTCCTTTTAATGAGCGAACGAACTGTTTGACCAGAAGATCTCCATATGTCCCAGCGTCGTTGCATGTTTCTATGAAGTGTACCACATGCTGTTTTGGGTTTCCTTTACCGTTGAATTGTTGGAATTTAGGAGGCTGATAGCCCGTTGGCATTTTCAGGCTGTCGATCCTTGCCGAGTAGGGCTTGGTGTGTGCTAGAGTCGACTTAGTGCCTCCATCGAGCTTGTTTTTGATGGTACTTTCAGTAAAGTCTTTAAGTTGATCAATAGGAATTGAGCCATCTGAGGATAGTTGAAGCTCTTTGGCTACAGACTCCTCATGGTCATTGGCTGGTTGCTTGGTAGATGCCTCAACTCTGCTAAGGACTTCGAGTGCCTTTTCTACCATTTGACTGGTTTCGGCTTTGTCTACTTTGTCCATCACCCTTGAGATCCGAGCATCTTGCTCTTGGACATGTTTAACTAGTCCTTCAATGACTTTAGTCAGTGCGACGATTTGGTCCTCCAAGCTCGAGGCATTAGTCGTCATGACTAGGGCGTCATTGGAGGCAGATGAAGCGTCAGAGCGAGGGCTCGAAGGTGCTGAGTCGTCTTCATTGTTTTTGCTTGTGAGGAGTGGGTTGTTGACATCTTCATGGAGGGGGGCTGGTTCTGATTGTGTTGTTTTCCTTGCCAAACTCCTAGTGATGACCCCGACGTTCTTTGTGGCGGTTTCACTAGCGGCTGAGGTAGCGGCTTTGACAGCTTTTCCCTTGTTGCTGGACATGATGACTTGTTCGAAGCTTGTAGTCCACTTGAAACTCTGAGGAAGGACGAGATGAGAGGTAGAGAGGTCCCACTGGGCATGCCAGAAATTTGTAGGACAAAATCTTGCTCTTGAATTTCCACTAACAAGAAGTTTGTATAAATCGATTACAACTTGAATCGAATGAATTTGATGTGGGTTCTGTTCTCTAATTTAGTCCTCTGATTCTTCCTCCGAAGATGTGATTTCAGTTTGAAGTGTCTTTAAGGAAAGGGTTTGTGCTTGATCTTCTTAGAAACTTGTAAATTTCTTCAATTAACGCTGATCTTCGAGCTTGGCGCCCTGATGTTGGATCGAACGTTGAATTTGAAGATCGTTGACGAAGAACGCCTTGAATTTGAGTTTAGGATCGAAGCTGTGGCTTTAATTTGGAGTATCTTCAAGAGAAGGGCTGGTGCTTGATCTTCCTTGAAATTTGTTAATTTCTCCAATTAATGTTGATCTTCGAGCTTGGCGCCCTGACTTCGGATCGAACATTGAATTTGAAGACTGTTGACGAAGAACACCTTGAATTTGGAGATGAACTCTTTAAACTTGACGAAGAACGCCTTGAATGTTCTTGAATACCTTGAGAGGATTTGTGTCTTCTCTTCTTCTCCTTGGCTTGTTGACTTCGTTCTTTCTTCAAATACGTGACTTTAACTTGGAGTGTTTTCAAGGAAAGGGCTTGTGCTTGATCTTCCTTGAAACTTGTGGATTTCTTCAATTAACGCTGATCTTCAAGCTTGGCGCCCTGATTTCGGATCGAACTCTGAATTTGAAGACCTTTGACAAAGAACGCCTTGAATTTGGAGATGAACTCTTTGAACTTGACGAAGAACTTCTTGAATGTTCTTGAGTGCCCTTGAGAGAATTTTATGTCTCCTCTTCTTGCTCTTCCTTGCTGTGTTCCTCCTTTGTTGTGGGGTTTTAACCTCTATTTATAGTTATATGAGAGATAGTGTAGCCATCTAACCCGCTGACGTGGAGCGTTCTTATTGGCTGGGGTTGTTGGCCTCTTACCAGACCCCGCCACTTGTCGCCTTCCGATTGGCCTTCTTGATCATTTATTGTCTCCTTATTAGATTGTGCCATTTGTTGCTGTTTGATTTGGACAATTTTGTTTGATTAATTATTTATTAAGAAAAATGTATTTATTTTAAAATTCTAAAATAAAATTATTTAATTCATATTTTAATTTCTTTTCATGGTATTTATTTAATTTAATTAATTAATTTATTATTATTTTTATTATTTTTCTTTTTACGTGTCTACAGCAGTGATATTTAGATCACAATGAACCTTTTCGATCATGACTACCATATCTTGTAGACTTTTTTATCTTATTTTATCCTAATCGAGAGAAAGTCATGCATTTAGTCAAATTCACAAATTTAGTTATACGACCAATTAGCGTTTTCATGAGACAAATGTTCCTTTCAGAGACTTCCTTATAACTATACATTGCCTTAGCTAAGAGCTTTTAACTCATAGAATACCAACTACATAGAACAAATACCTTGCTCACTTATAAGGTGACAAATCTCTATTGAATGCACACATGCCTCCATACGCTCTTGGGCAACGGCACATTAGGCTCATGATTGTATCCCATATTAGGATAGATATTGACATTTAATGCCCTAATGACACGTTGATCATTATGCCCATAAGGCAACTATATTGTCTCAAGTTTAATGTCTACGAACACTTAATATAATTATGAAGCTAGATCTTGATAGTTAAGAGTGAATTCTATGCGTCTACTCTAGTTTGCAAGTCATTTTTTATATGCCTCATTTCCTAATAGCGCATCTACACACATATATTCTAAGAATCTCATACTAAATGGTATGATACTCTATAAAAATACAAGGTGTATAAGTTTTACTGGCTTTCTAATGTCCTTTAGAGTGTTTGTGACTTGTAGACAAGTTTTAGTGATTGAATACTAAGAAAGCCTTATGCCTATATTCACAACTCCTTGTGAATAAAGCTTATTAACTTAAATATGTGGGCACATGCGGTACTGTACCCTAACTAAGATTCACATGTATGAAAACTTGCTACAATACTGATATGGAAATTAATATTTTATTAATTAATATAAAAAATATATATAAAACCAAATGCCTTTCTTTGTTCCTCATTTTTTATTAGCGTTTTCTAATTAAATTCTACTAATGCCAATTGACGCAATCTAAGGATCCGTCGAATTTTATTTTAATATTTATTAATTTTTGTTTTATTGGTTAATGGGCGTAATTAATAAATTGGGCCATATGGGCTTTTTAGGTTAGAGTCTGATAGTTTTAGTATAAATAGTAGTTTGTTATTCAGTTGAGGATGAATAATACAGAGTGTTTTCAATTAAATTCAGATTTCTTCTCAATTCCCTAAAATTGAGTCTTTCAATTTCTCGTGAGTTTTCTATCCCAAATCGAGTCATTCCGAATTGGTTCGAGTGATTCGTAACGTATCAATCAGCAATTGGTGTGCTGATTGTGGCCGTTTCTTATCAGGTTCAATCCAATCCTACCACGTTGGGTCGGCGTTCTTCGCTCGGTTCGCGTCCCTGGGGTTATCGGATTCGGGTCCGGTTACACCGTTCTATCCGACGCGATCGTTGATCACGTCAATTTGGTATCGGAGCCATCTTGTGTCGAATTCTAATTCGATACACGATCCGGAATTTCAAAAAAAAAAGGAGGAAATCGCCGTCGCTGTGAATCTACCCCCATTCAATCGATTCACGGAAGCAACCGATCCAGCCGCTGCCGTTGCCGTCGCCGCTGGAAAAGAAAAAAAAAAAAAAGGAAATCGCTGCCGCGGCGCCGCCGCCACTTGCAACCGCGATTCTGCCGCCGTTTCAGCCGATTTCCGCCAGAAAATCACACCCACCGCACCGCCGTCGAGAGCCCATCCCTTCCCACACCGAATCGTCGCCGAAGGAGGAGCGAATCGGCCAGAATTTCACCACGAAAGTCAGCCTGAAATTCGCGCTGCCACGGCCTGAATCGCCGCTCGTCGCCACTGTCGAGGCTTGCCCAGGCCAGCCCGACTGTTCCCGGACACCGCCGTGGAAGTGCGACGACGAAATTGGCCGATCGCGATTTCGCGCCGCCGCCGCTGTAATTAAAAAAAATTAAATAAAGAGGTTGGGCCGAGGTTGATTTGGGCCAAGTTGCTGACTGGTCCAAGTCGGGCAGGAAAATAAAAAAAAAAGTTTCTGTTGGGCCGAAGAAAAAAAAAATTCCTGTTGGGCCGAGGTTATTTGGGCCAAAAAAATTCTGTTGAGCCAAGGCAAGAGTTGGGCCAAGGGTCGATTTGGGCCGGAGGAGGATTTGGGCCACGTTTGAGGAGCCAACAAAAAAAAAGAAAAAAACTAAGTTGGGCCAGAATTGTATTGGGCCAAGCACCAGATTGGGCTAAGAAGAGATTGGGCTGAACCAAAAGCTGCTACTAGGCTGGACCTTCTGACGTGGTAAGGCCGTGTTTGGTTTCAGTAATTCTACTTTTCTAAGGGCCTGTTTGGCTGCAAATTTTTATTTCTACTTAAGGGCCTGTTTGGTTGCAGAATTTTTATTTCTGCTTAAGGGCCTATTTGGCTGCAGAATTTTTATTTCTGCTTAAGGGCCTGTTTGGTTACTGAATTTTTTTTTAAAAAAAGAAAAGGCCAAAAAAAAAGAAAAAAAAAAGAGAGGAGTTTATTTATTTATCTATGTATTTATTTTGGGGATGTGTTAGGCACGCATCTCAACTTTAATCAAGTTGAATGGCCAATCAATATTCAAACCAAGGTAATGGCCCTAACGAGACTAAGTTCTTATTCAAATCTCTCTTTGATGAATTGAGGAAGCTCACCAGAAGCGTGAAGGGTATGCAAGACAGGATGACAGATATGCAAAACTAGTTAGGGCGCGTAGAAGCGTCCCAAGCTGCAACCCTAGAAAGAGACAGTTTACTGTTCAGACCGACTGGACGCAGAGGCAGTCTCGTGCCAGGCCGAGCTCAGGCTAAGGACGGACATGAGCATCATGTCAGCCCAGTAAGACAAGATCGACGAGGCTACGAGGAGACAAGAAATAAATATACACCATCAAGGCATGATGATATCAGAGATTATGGATCGAATGTGGATGAGTACAACAAGCTATCCAAGGTATCGGATTTTCATATTGGAAGTCAAATTCGGGTGTGTCTTAATTGCTTTCAGCGTGGGCATAGCATGAGTGAATGTCGAAACGAGGAAGTTGATACCCATATCGACATTAGCAAAGTTTTGGGAGAGAAGAAAGGCCCATCCATCGAGACGCCATCTTTGACTCAAGTGAAAATTGCAAAGAAGATGCCATCGGATGAAGTACATCATGAAGATAATGGCAGTGATAACACACATCTGGAAACTGAGGAGAAAAGTGAACGGAAAGAAGTAACGGAATCAGTAGAAATTGAAAGGGATAAAGCTGAGATAGAAGAAGCCATAGAAATTAAAGTGGAAGTTGAGGACAACCACAAGCATGTAGAACAAGCCAAGGATTGGGAGATTAAACTTCTACAGAGCTACGTGTACATTGATCCATTCGACTATCTAGCAAATCTTATGTCTAATTATACTGTACAAGAGTTGAAGATAGTTTTATCTACAGAGATTACACATGCATATTCGAATAAGTCGTCAATGCCCTTTTATATTCCTTTATATAGTTTGTTGCCGATATTTCTATGTTGGACTCGTAGGAAGATAAAGATGAAGTTTCAGTGAGGCGATGAAGAGTTAAAGAACTTCCAGAGATTCGTGTTTGATCTAGGAGGGCACAAATTCGAATTGAGGATAATTTGCCTTTAAGAGGAGGGGTATGACGCGATCCAAGGATCCGTCGAATTTTATTTTAGTATTTATTAATTTTAGTTTTATTGGTTAATGGGCTTAATTAATAAACTGAGCCATATGGGCTTTTTAGGTTAGAGTCTGATAGTTTTAGTATAAATTATAGTTTGTTATTTAGTTGAAGGGATTTTGATAATACAGAGTGTTTTCAATAAATTCAGGTTTCTTCTCAATTCTCTGAAATTGATTCTTTCAATTTCTCGTGAGTTTTATATCCCAAATCGAGTCATTCCGAATTGGTTCGAGTGATTCGTAACGTATCAATCAGCAATCGGTGTGCTGATTGTGGCCGTTTCTTATCAGGTTCAATCCAATCCTACCACGTTGGGTCGGCGTTCTTCACCCGGTTCGCGTCCCTGGGGTTATCGGATTCGGGTCCGGTTACACCGTCCTATCCGACGCGATCGTTGATCACGTCACCAATTACTATAGTATCTAACACCTATTTTTTTAAGATGGCGATCCAGTTGCACTTGAGTCATCAGCTTGGTCAGTGGGTTAGCCACATCATTAGTTGAAACTATTTTTTGCATGGTTACATCCTCCATTCCAATGATTTCTCAAAGAATATGGTAATACCGCTGTATGTGTTTGGATTTTTTATAAAACCTTAGTTCCTTTGCTCGTGCGATCACACAATTGTTATCACAATAAAGTAACAATGGTTAATTCATATTTGAAACCACCTGAAGTTCTGCATAAACTTCTTTATACAAACAACCTCTCTCGTTAAATGTTTTATCACAAGTAGCGATATATTCAGCCTTAGGGGTAGAGTCTGCAATCGTACTTTATTTGGAACTCTTCAAACTAATTGCTTTTCCATTAAAAGTGAATATGAATCCGAAGACTTTCTATCATCCACATCTGACTAGAAGTTTGAATTGGTATATCCATTTACTCTTAAATCACTATCTCCATACACAAGTATTATATCCTTAGTATGCTATGGTAAGTAGGCCTACTTCTATAAAGATATGTGCAAATCAATGAAGCTCATCATAGATTGAACCATGTTCAACAAAGTTCAATTTCTATGCTTTGCTACACCATTTAATTGAGAAGCTATTAATGGTGTTAATTATAATATAATACCATCCTCCTTGAGGAACTCAGCACTTGTATACTCCCTTCCCCGATTTGATTGTAGTGCTTTGATAAGTTTGTTAGTTTGCTTCTCTACTTGTGCTTTAAATCCCTTGAAACTTTTAAAAGATTCATGTTTGTACTTCCTTAAGTACATATAACAATACCGTGAAGAATCATTGGTAAAATTCATAAAGTAGAGAAATCCTCCCCTTAGTATTTCATTCAATGGCACATAAACATTAGTATGCACCAGCTCCAACACTTCAGTAGCCCTTTCAACACGTCCATCAAAGAAACTTCTAGCCATCTTACCTAGAATACAAGGTTAGCAAGTTGAAGAGGGTTCCTTTCTTAACGGGTGAGTAAGTCTATCTTTCTCTAACTTACTAATCTTTGTGTCCCTAGTATGGCTAAGTCTAAGGTGCTACGAAAACTTTAGATTTAAACCATCCCTAAGACATTTGTTTGAGAGGGTGTTGATAATTGGTCTATCATCTAAATTCAAATAGTACAGGCCATTTACCAATAAGGTAGTACCAACTAACTTATTACGAGAACAAATTTGGCAGCTATTATCCCCATTCTAAACCCTGGTTAGCACTCTTAGCTTCTCAAGCGATCTACTCTTATCTAAATTTTGATTTGAAGTGTAGAAGTGAGAAGAACCACCCAAATTCATGATACAAGATGTAGAAAACACATTGACGGAACAAGATGTTCATAAACAAAAAGTTCCATAGTGCCATCCCATGGCCATTGAGGCTTTTAGTACAATTCCTTTTCCAGTGCTCCTCCTTATCACTTTGGACATACTTTCTTCTGCCAACATGGCACTGAATTTCATGCCTCTCCCATTAGCCTTGAGAATTATAGGTTTTATTATCTTGATCTTGTTCTTTTTAGTCTCACCAATGGAGAAGCAAACCCCTTAATGAAAACCCTTTTCCCTCACTATAGAATGCCAGCATCTAAGATATTGTAGACTCTCTTAAGAATGAGAATTCTTCTCAAATTTTAAAACTAGTCGACTATCTTAGTTCTAGTCAACATTAAGGTCTTAATCATTATTAATAGTGAGAAGGCATACACTATTCGATAAAATAACAAACTACAGAAAATAGGCAAGACTTATTAGCTTGGTTGTTATATGAGTTACCATTATGATTATCGAATTTAAATCAAAACAACATTCCACTAGATTTTTTGAATCCTATACTCCCTTAGGTAGAAAATAGAAATTTCATTAGAAAAATTGAATTGGAGTCTCCACTGGACATAACACCCCTTGTGTAATTAAGTCTTGACATGTTAGGCCAAATAAGTAACAACTCTTGCCAATATATTTCATGCGCAGTCCCATCTTTCCTTCAGGCCATGGCCCAACAATGCCTCATGTAATTGAGTCTTGGCATGTTGGGTCCATTTAAGTCACATTCATTGATTGATAACTGATTGGATTTGAACTCCACCCACGGCTAATTGCTCTTAAGGTATAGTATCCTTTGAATGTTGTATCTAATGCACCTGACGTCATGTGCCATTGCAATGTGACCTTGCTAATACAACGATAACACACACTAAGGCTACACTTAAGGCTATCGAGCTTAGTGGAGGGCCATGATGAACATTTCACCTTTTAAACTTAATATTTGCTTGAGGAAGTTTTAGGGTCCATGTAGATTAGGTTTTACTTTATACATTATCCATTTTCATATATCTCATACATCTATCACAAATAATATGTAAAAACAAAAAATGGAGGATTATGGATTTCTAGATCCCACTTAAGCCAAGGTAGGATCATGCACAAGCATGTGAAATCCTACAATTTTACATACGAATTTCTTGAATGCCTTCATCTTAATCTTTATGACCTCATGAGGTCCACCACACTTTGGAACCTTGAATGGCTCCAACTTTTGGCCTTTACATGAACACCAACTCTTGGTGTCTTCCAAATTCATTTACAAGTACACGTGGCAGACTACGAAGAATCTCATTTTACATAATATAAAATTAAAACTAGGCTTATGCTCTTGCAGCCCATGAAAAATTAATTATACAATCCATAAAAACTAAAAACAAAAATAAATGCATTCATCCACTAGTGTCCTAAGTCTATAACCCAATTATAATATCCATCCAAATAATTATACATCACATGTAAAATTAAATAATTCCATTTAATAACTATTTCCATGGCCTACGCATCTCATGTATTAGTTTTTGTCTCTTGTAAAATAATTTATCAAGAACAAAATTGAAAAATAGATTATATTGCAAAAGTCAGCCATGGTTGTAGGAATGATCGTTGCAATTGTAAGCTGCCTAAGGTTTCTGCTGTAGTCAGTCTTCACGGTCATGATATGACAAGGCTCGTTGTGATAGCAAGAGTTCTTCCCACATGTGCACATTGGACCGTGGAGTTCATGCAACTCCATGATTGACAACGCAGTCGAGCAGACAGGTGTTATAGTTGTGAGAACTCGTCTTGTAATCATAACTACTAGTTGTGAATGTCTATAAATGCGATGATTTGATTCCAAACCAATTCTTTTTCTGTTTATTTCAATTCCAATCCCTTCCAAAACACTTTTGAAAGATTTTTCATGCATCACAAACTTGTTTTATCAAATTTAAATAGAAAACTAATGTTGAATAGGCATTAAATTATTGAATATTACAATTTTGCAAGAAAATGGTAGCTTTGATACCATTGTTAGATTTCATTGAAGTTTGGCCATAAAAATAAAAAATTTATCACATAAATAAATAAAAAAACATGCAGTCGAAGCTAATGGAATAAATTTCATCCATTTTGTCACAAAACACATAAAATATTGAATTAACAAGTGTAAGAATCAAGATGGTACCTTCAAAACATTTTCAAAATTTTGTGCATGATCTTTAGTGTCGTGGCTCTTGAACCTCGACCTCTAGATTTTTGCAAGCTCCTCTTACATTCTATAAAGCTCTTTTTGTGAAATTCTCACATAAATTCCTTGGATTAGGAGGACTTTATGACAAAAAAGAGACATAAGAGCGTGACTAGGGTTTCTTCTCTTTGTTGCTTGATAAGACACACAAATTTTAATGTTGGGAATTATGTTTTGAACTTTTCAAGACCCCCATTTATTGTTTAGAAATTATAGATAAGTGCATGGGCTCCATGGGTCTTTCTACATCGACCTCTTTTAATTAAATAGTTTATAGACTTTTGTTTATTAATTTATTAATAAATCAACTCATATGTCTTTTAATAATTAATCTCATTAATCATTAAATTCCATTAGTATATAACTAATTTAATTTAATTAATTAAATTAAAATTTCATTGTGCTTCTAATTAATGATTTCATTATTAACAAGCATCAATTCCATTTATTTAGTCTACTCCAATTGCAATTCAATAAATTATGTATCCCATCAATTTAACACTTATAACACATCTCAATCTTATGTGCATGGCTCTTTAAATTCATTTTTAATTAGAAACAAGTATAACTCAAAGGATATGGATAACATCTATCTTATAGCTCACATTGTAACCCAATTAAGATGAAGCGATTTGAATCACAATAAACTTTTTCAATTGTGACTATTATATCATATGGACTTTTTGTCTTACTTTGTCTCAACTGAGTGAGAGTTATAAATTTAATGAAATTCACAAATTCAATCATATGATCAATTGATGTTTTCTCATGAGACAAATGTTCCTATTAGAAATTCATTTCCGATCATACATTGCCTTGACTAAAGGTGTTTGTCTCAAAATAGACCAACTACATAGGAAAAACGCTTTGCTCATTTGCAAAGTGGAAAATCCCATATTGAATACACACATGCCTTGGTACGCGCCTAGATAATGATACATTATGCTTATGACCTTGTCCCATACTAGAATATATATTGACTCTTAATGCCTTAATGATATATTGACCGTCATATGCTTAAGACAACTATGTCATCTCAAGTTTAAGATCTATAAACATTAACACAATCACGAAGTAATACGTTAACAGCCAAGAGTGAACTTTATGCGTTTACTTCATTTTACGAGTTATTGTCCGAATGCCCTATTCTTCAATGACGCATCAACACATATGTATTCTTAGTATTTCAAACCCAATGGCATGGCACTCACCATACAAATATAAGGTGTGCAAGTTGTACAAATTCTTTAATATAAGGTGTCCTTTAGAGTGTCTGTGACTCGTGGACAGGTTTTAGTGATTGAGTACTAAAAAAGCCTTATGTCCATATTTACAACTCTTTATGACTAAGGCTTCCTAACTCAAGCACATGGGTTATAAGTTGTTAGATCCAAGATTGCCCAAACTTGGTTATAAGCACCTTAATACATAAATGTTATAACCTTAATTCTTGTACAAACTTATAAGTTATCATGGGTAACCTAAGAATATATACACTCACCATCCAAGATTGCCCAAACTACATATTCCTTTACCATAAATGTTCTTAGTTATCACAAATTCTCCATTCAGGACCAAGCTTTCACAAGCTGCACATCATCTCATTTAAAACCATAAAAGTTCCACCTCTTTTATTCCAATGAGCCTCTAGCATCGAATAATGAGTGTTACTCATATTTTTCTTTAGTAAAGGATGGTACACCTCCAAAAGGTGTTTTGGTGAGGAATAAGGGATAGACCAATGATTAGAATAGAAAGGGAGAGAGGGGTTCAAATCAAAGGAGAATAAGAAAGAAAAGAAGATAACAAAAAGGAAGTACATAGAAAGGAAGATTTGAAGCAGGTAAGTAACAAACTTTTCTTATATTCTATACTTTGCTTTATAAGGGATACTTATACATAAAAATTTGTTCTTTGTTTCTTTTCTAGAAGATATCTCTTTGATAAGTCTCTTACATAAGCCTTGCTGCTATTATTTTAGTGCTTTTACATTTCTCCGTATTCAGCTTCCTTGACATAGATTTTAGTCTAAATATCCTGATCTACTATTATATCCCAATTTGATTTATTTTTAATAATCACTGTAATTTTGGGGTATCCAGGCCATTTATTTCCTACTATGCTTTCTATGGTGCCTTTTGCTACTATTGATACATTATTGCTAATGGTTGTGATACTCTCGCAAATTACTAATATTTTGAATTCGACAATGAAAGTATGATTCAGTTGAAGTTGTTGCATAACTTTGTGTAATAGCTCCAAGAAGATTGAACATTTATTTAGACCTAATCACTACCTAGCCTTCGCAAATGTTAAGTTAGAAAGTATGCAAAAAATTGGGCAGACCTAAATTATAGTATCCAAGGCCTTATTTATGGTCTACGCATTCTAATTGATTATACATAGGATATAACCCAATATTGAAAGTTGGGCCAGCAACTCATGACTTAGAGGCCTCTATTTATGGGCCACCCATATTAAGAAGATTAAGTTGGGCCTTAAGCCTCGGTTGAGGAATAGGCCAATTGAGTTAAAGAATCTAGGCTTCTTGAGTATGGGCTAGCCGTTTTAACATTGGCTCAAGAAGTAGGCCCATTTACTAGCTACCAAAATCAAAGTTCAGCCCAATTAGAGGAATGGGTTTGGTGTCGAAAGGAATGACCTAAATGCTATTTTAATGTGGCCAATTTCTCCTTTTTTATGATTAGACTTGCTGTAGCATTCGTTGTTGTTCTAACTAATTGTCTACCTAAATCGTGATGGCAAGAATAGTTTTCATAGTCGAACATCAACCAAAACTCTTTTGATATGAAAAGATTAAGAGATGAAGAGATCATATATAAGATTTAGAAAATAGGTATGATACTAAGAAAAAGGATTTAAAAATGAACCTAAGCAGGTCTTTGCATATTCAACATATATATCCCTGCATCTCTAATATGCTTCTTCAAGAAACGTTGGATGGAAGTTAGGCTTTGGACAAGCATGAAGTTGGATTGTTGAGATTGCTTTTGAACGACTTTATGTGTAGTACTTCTGAATAAGTGCATGGGCTCTATGGGTCCCTTTTTATTAAATAGTTTACAGACTTTTATTTATTAATTTCATTAATAAATCAACTCATATGTCTTTTAACAATTAATCTCATTAATCATTAAAGTCCATTAGTATCTAACTAATTTAATTTAATTAATTTTATTAATTAAATTAAATTTTCATTGTACTTTTAATTAATGATTTCATTATTAACAAGCACTAATTCAATTTATTTAGTCCACTCCAATTGCAACTCAGTAAATTATGTATCCCGTCAATTTAACACTCACAACACATCTCAATCTTTTGTGCATGACTCGTTAGATTCATTTTTAATTACAAACAAGTATAACTCAAAGGATATGGGTAACATTTAGCTTATAGTTCACATTGTAACCCAATTAAGATGAAGTGATTCGAATCACAATGAATCTTTCTGATTGTGACTACTATATCGTATGGACCATTTATTTTACTTTTTTCCAATAGAGTGAGAATTATAGATTTAATCAAACTTTCAAATTCAATCATATGACTAATTGATATTTTTTCATGAGATAAATATTCCTATTAGAAATTCCTTTTCGATCATACATTGTCTAAGTTAAAGGCTTTTGTCTCATAATATACCAACTGTATAAAACAATTGTCTTTCTCACTTGCAAAGTGACAAATTCCTTATTGAGTGCATCATGCCTCTATGTGCACCTAGACAATGATACGTTGGATTCACAACCCTATTCCATATTAGGATAAATATTAACCTTTAATGCGCTAATGACACATTGATCGTTATGTGTACAAGGCAACCATGTTGTCACAAGTTTAAGGTTCATGAACACTTAATACAATCATGAAGTAGGACGTTAACAATAAAGAATGAACTCTATGCGTCTACTTCATTCTAGAGTTATTATTCGAATGCCTTATTCTTTAATGACACATCCACACACGTGTATTCTTAGTATTTCATATCCAATGGCAAGGCATTTATTGTACAAATACAATGTGTAAAAGTTGTACTGACTCTTTAATACCCTTTAGAGTGTTTGTGACTCGTGGATAGGTTTTAGTGATTGAGGCTAAAAAAGTTTTGTGTTCATATTCACAACTCTTTATAAATAAGATTTTTTTAACTCAAGTACGTGGGCACATACAATATTTTATGTCAATTGAGATTCATATGTATGAAAACTTATCACGATACGGATATATCAATTTTTATTAATTAATTTGAAAAGCAAATATATAACCAAATACCTTTCTATTATCCCTCATTTTTAATTGGAGTTAGAAGACATATCACTAATTGGTGCATAGCTAATAAAGTGTAGTTCTACTAACAACTCTATAAGTCAAGACTTATTGATCTAAGTTTGGGTTATAGTTTGACTAATACCAAATCTACTGGATTGAGACCATACCTAATAGCATTTCTTTTATTCTCCTCGAAATCTTTTAGTTTAAAATCTTTGAAATATGTGGGGAATTGTTGGAAAAATGTTCTGTATTTCAAAAGGTTATATCTCTTACATTATTTAATCAAGATGTTTTTGAATATTTCTAAAATGTGTCTTTTTAAAAGGTTATCTCTTTTCCAATAGTTGTATCTTTTCTTATCGATTGTATTCTTCAATAGTCACACCTTTTCAAATATTCTTCTCTAATGTCATACCATTTTGAATGGTGTCTTTTCAAATCTTTAAATAGAGACTGAAAACTATAGAAATGACTTGAATTTTATTTCCCTCCCCCCCCCCCCCCCCCCCATCTTTCTTTACCTTATTTTCTTCCTCTATTGTTGTTGGGTTGATTAAAAAATTTGTTGATTATTATGTTATCTTTTCAAATAAATAGATAAAGGTTTGTTTAATCTTGGGAAAATACTTTTCATTGTCAAAATAATTTCTAAGGTTTCCCTAACACTTGATGTTGCTAGAGCCTTAAGATTTTAGTCTGGAATTCCACTCTAATATTGGAATGATAGCATGCTTACCACTCTATATATATCATCAACAGACTTCCCAAACCAATGCAAAACAAAACTCATCATGAATTCTTATATAGGGCTAAACCAATTTATCCACATATTAAGGTGTTTGGTTGCCTGAACTTTGCTACTACCATTACACACCAAATAAAGAAATTTGATCCAAAAGAGAGAGAGTATATATTCCTAGGTTATCCATTTGGAGTAAAGGGCTATAAGTTGTTAGATCTTGAAATTAACATGGCTTTGTATCAAGGAATGTATCTTTTGTGAACCCATATTTCCATTCTATAACACTGATCAAACTTCGGATAAAAACTTAAGAGATTCCTTACATTCCATTTTTGTTTGAGACACACTTATCATCTTTTCCATCTCAACTAGATTTTGTTGTCTCTCTAGCATAGGTTCACTATGATCCCATATCACCACCAACACAAGATCATTGTAACCTAGAAAGATATACACAAAAAAATCATTAAAACTCACCATTTGGTATAATTTGTGTCGAAGTAAAGTCATCTATCATTAATCCTCCTCTCCATAGGACAAATAGAGTGATAAGTGCACCTCAGTTCCCATAAGACTATCATTGTCAACAAACCACTCTCATTTCATCAACCAAATACACTCACCATCCAAGACTGCCCAAACTACATATTTTTTTACCATGAATGTTCTTAGTTATCACAAATTCTCCCTTCAATACCAAGCTTTTACAAGCTGCACATCATCTCATTTAAAACCACAAACGTTCTGCTTCTTTTATTCCAATGAGCCTCAAGCATTGAATAATGAGTGTTGTTCATATTTGTCTTTAGTAAATGATGCTACACCTCCGAAAGGTGTTCTGGTGAGGAAAAAGGGATAGAACAGTGATTAGAATAGAAAGGGAGAGGGGGTTTGAATCAAAGCAGAATAAGAAAGAAAGAAGATTGCAGGAAGGAAGTATATAGAAAGGAAGTTTGAAGTAGATAAGTACCAAACTTTTCTTATATTTTGTACTTTGCTTTATAAAATATATTTATACATAAAAATTTATTCTTTCTTCCTTTTCTGGCATATATCTCTTTGATAAGTTTGTTACATAAGCCTTGCTGCTGCTATCGTGGTACTTTTATGTTGTTCCTTGTTCAGCTTCCTTGAAGCAGATTTTAGTCTAAACATCCTGATCTACCATTATCTCTCCATTTAATTTATTTTTAATAATCACTGTAATTTTTGGGTATCCAAGCCATTTATTTCCTTCTGCTGGTATTGATACGTTATTGCTAATGGTTTTGACATTCTTGTAAATTACTAATATTTTAAATTCCACAATGAAAATATGATTCAATTGAAGTTGTTGCATGAGTATGTGTAACAGCTCTAAGCAGATTGAACATTTATTTTGACCTAATCAATGGCCGGCCTTTGTAAATTTTAACGTAGAAGGTATGCTAAAAATTGGGCTGATCCAAGGCTTTATTTATGGTCTGCCCGTTCCAATATATTATACGTAGGACATAACCCAATATTGAAAGTTGGGCCAGCAACTCATGACTTAGAGGCCTTTCATTACGGGCCACCCATTTTAAGAAGATAAAGTTGGGTCTTAAGCCCTAGTTGAGGAATAGATTCAGTCACAGAATCCAGGACTCTTGAGTATGGGCTAACCATTTTAATATTGGCTCAAGAAGTAGGCCCATTAACTAGCTACCAAAATCATAGTTCAGCCCACTTAGAGAAATGGGTTTGGCCACGGACCGATGGATCTAAATGTTATTTTAATGTGGCTAATTTCTTCTTTTATATAATCAGACTTGCTGTAGCATTCGTTGCTGTTCTAACTAATTGTCCACCTAAATCGTGATGGCAAGAATAGTTTTCATAGTCGAACATCAACCCAAACTTTTTTGATATGAAAAAGTTAAGAGATGAAGAGATCATATATAAGATTTAGAAAACAAGAATGATGCTAAGAAAAAGGATTCAAAAATGAACTTAAGTAGGCCTTTGCATATTCAGCACATATATCCCTGCATCTCTCATCTGCTTCTTCAAGAAACGTTGGATGGAAATTAGGCTTTGGACAAGCGTGAAGTTGGATTGTTGAGATTGCTTCTGGACGATTTTATGAGCACTGCAAAGAATCCCATGAACTGCCAATTCAGAATTAGGGACTTATTCTCTCTTTTGAACAGCCATGGCAAATTCAGCTCTTGCACTTCTTTTCCGGTGATTGTTTGGCCACAATAGACGGTTGGCTTGCTTCGATGCAAAGCTTAACTTCAAAACAAAATGCTGCTTTAATTTTGGTAAATCTCAAAAGATTCAATGGAATTTTTTAAAGGGATCTCAGCTCTTGTTTTGTTAATGCAGAAGTCTCAATGCTATTCTCTCTCTTTCTCTCTCCCTCTCTCTCTCTGCAGGTTACAGTAGGAGGGTCATGACATCAAAAAAACTCAACCTTGTTTGGCTAACTAAATTAAAATTAAAATATGATCCAGCATGCCAAGTGTACTTGGTCTTATCCCATGGATCGTCATCCGGCACTGCCGAGACAAACAAGTAGAAGTAGCCATGCATGTTAGTAGGAAAATTTGTTTGCTTGGCAAATCTTGATTAACCTTGTAAACTACCATTTGGGAAAAATTGTCCTAGGCTCGACAAATTAAACCTCGATTAATTCAAGTTTGAAATGAGGCTTTTGATAAATTAGGCGCAGACAAACTTCTCAACGTGTCACATGCCGGGTGTTCAATTTTAATTCAATTAGTTAAACTCAATTAGATAATTACTAGCTTTTATTTACCTAATTAAAGTTAAAAATCATCTTGACATGCCTACGTTGTACTCGCCGTTCTCATGTGCCCAAACAAGAATTTGAAAGAAGGATGATTCTAGTACGCATGCTTAATTTGTCTTACACTTCAAACCATAATCAGGGCCAAAAATAATTGTTACTGAAAGTAGTTTGGTTGTGTCCCTGAAAAAAGGAATATCTTGGCCATATTTGCTACATTCCTTGAACCCTTATTTGAAATTCGTGATCTGTCCTCTTGTCAATGAAGTTTTATGGAGGGCCAAATGTAAGTGAACTAAAGGTCCTAAAATGAGATCACAATGGGACGACAAAGAACTGCAGACCATATATTTGTTCTTGCAACATGCAATGATGTTGTTTTCTTTTGTGTTCTCTTTTCTTTCGCATACCTGGTCATTCTCTTCCATCTCTTTGTTGTCCTCATTACAGCCACATTTTTTTCATCCTCTAGTTATGAACCAAATGTAATTCCACTTAGATTGCCACTGAATGTTAAGGAGTTTTTTTTCCACTTGTCCTCGTGTTCGACAAAGAGCTCATAGTCATTATTATCCCTGGAAATAGAGCAATAAAATTGAATCCCGATTTGGCGCGGGTAAATATTTATTCTATTAAGGATTTTTGTCACTGTTTTTAGCAGAATAAAGGCAAGATCAAACAATAGCGCTATGCTAAGGGAGTTACTCGGACACTTCTCATCCCAACAAAAATTTGGGGCAAGATTGCCATGCTTTTGGAAAAACAAACTAGACCCATTCAAACACGGTCTAACTATATACTAATAAATAGTGGGCCATTCTAACAAAATGGGCCGAAGAGTTTAAGTTTAGGTGTGGCTATATTAGCAATGTTGAGGTGCCAGTGCCTTAGCATTTCACCTCAGATTTGGTGTTGTCGCGTGTTCTTTAAGTGTGTTTTTTCTTTTTATGTCACATTTCATGCTGGGCACACTCCATAGCTTTTGTCAGTTTTACTAATTTATTATAGAAGTTCTTTTTTATGCGTCCTCAGAGGCTTTCGAGTGAACGTGCTAAGACAACTGCCATAGTCCAACAAGATTGGCAATCACAACAGTAATGCTATGGCCATTTATCCAATATACGCTTTTGAGGCAAACATTTCGATCTTCCTTCGCAACAACAGATAGAAGAATCCACCTGCCAAGATAAGCACAGCGGATTCCTTCGTGCTTTCTCCATTTGATGATAACTACCGTGTCCGTGCGAGGGTTATCCATTCAAGGATTCGTTGTCAAGAGCAAGCTGCTTTGCTTTCATGGTTTTCTTCTGCATGTGGAGGCCGAGAATTGCTAATGACAGTGAAGCTTACACCACCTAATCTCCATTGGCCAGCCATTTGAAGCAAGGGAGGCTCAAAAGAATGCGTCAAGTAAAACATGAAAATGAATATTAAAATTCAACAATCACATCCCTCCTTGCCAAGGTGAGAAACATCATCACATGAGGTCAAGGAGACGGTGATTTGGATATGTGCAAGTGCAGGTCTCTTCGTTTCCTATATATTAGTTTAGAACCCTCCACCATGCATAGGAACAGAATTCTATGCAGTCAATTTGATACTTGTTCTAAGAGTTAGCTGCTTCCATTTCTTAGGCAAAGACTACTTCCATGCACTTTCAGATCTTAAACCGGCCATTTTGGTCGAGGATTCTATTAAATTACGCTACAAAAATTTCATATGAAAACGAAGACGTGACAGCTTTCGAATTACCTTTTCTCAGGTTATTGTCCAGAAAATATACTAACCCGATTCCAAGCCGATCCCAACAGCCATAATTCTCCGAGATTAGGTCCCTCAGAAGCAAACTCATCAATGGAGCCTATTTGGAAATGCAAGGCATCATCACGCACGACCTTGTCTTTTGAAGATGTACCAGTTTCAATCAACAGAGCAGTTAATCTTTGTAACATAGGAAAATTAATTCAGAATTGACATCAGCGAGACTTGATCCTTAAAGTTTACATTTTTAAAAACATAAGTTTTAATAAATCATACTATTTACCTCATCAAAACTGTCTTTCAAAACATACTATTAGATCGAACACCACTTTCACTAAACTTTATCTCCTGCTCAACCCTTGTTCCAAACAGAACCTTGGTTGCCCAATTAAGAATCCGACACATTCAGTCCCATTTCATAGTTTGTTGGATTGCACAATCAAAAATAATTTGTGCCATTTTGATGGCCATTCTTACCTTGTTTGTCATAAATATAAGCATATCAGGCCCAAAAACTAGGTTTGTGTATATATTTATTGACAGATTGTTCTAATTGAGTGGAAAGCATTTGATACTTAATAATTTTTAACTACAGCCAACTTACAGAGAGATGATTAATCCAGCATTCAGAGTTAAGTCCCTTTCTACATATCTACACCACACGAGATTTCCACCAAAGTAAAACAAATAATGGATGATTACTCAGCGAAATTATGTGTAGTTAAGTAAGCTCCATAAATGTTGGAAGTGGTCTCCAAGTCACTGATAGAAAACTCTGGCATTGGGACAACTTTGCCCGACTTGGGACGACTCACAAAAGGTTATCCCTAATAAAGATGACTTTTTCTAATTGTTTCAATTTGAGATGATTTTTAGAAGATAGTCTCTAATTTTGGAGGGTTTAAAAAAATTAAGAATGAACTTATTCCATTTGTAAGTGAATTTTTCTTTCTACACGTTTGTCATATCTATCTCAAATCCACTTGAGAAGTTTATAAAGGAGGTTATCTTCGTGTTGTTTTTATTTTTAAGGTAAGATTATTGCCCTTGTTTGTACTATTATGTGACTTTAATTTTTTTAGTTCATGGATGACAATATTGAAAAAGTAAGTTTTTGTAGTTGTAATTTATAATATAGCTACATATTTATGTGATTTAAGAGCAACCCATAATGCTTTTGTGTGGCTTTGATAAATTATTTTAAAAGAAACAAATTAAACACACACACACATATAAATGTGTATGCTTCATGAAATGAGATTGGATTCTCCCAGCTTCTTGTGTGAATCATAGAAATTTTAAGGAGATATGAATGTGACACAAAATTTGCACAAACTTGAGATGTCATTTGCATCTTGAATTAAATTATGAATTTAAATAAATACCATTGTGTAGTCATCAATTGCTTTGTGTGTTTCTTGTAGTGAAGGATGTAAAGCATATTAGATCTTGGATGGATAACAAGAACCTTTCTGGGCATTGTCAATCGATAGGAGAATTCGAGAAAAGAGTTAATGATTTTATAAAGTGGGCCACTAAGTAGTACTGTTTCATAAATGGAAATAGGACTGGGTGTCCTTGTTTATGTTGCAAGACAACAAGTTTTTAAACCTTAATAAAGTGACGGTGCACTTATTCAAGAAGGGATTCGTGAAAAACTATTATAACTCAACTAATTATAGACAGATTGAGTACCTTAATAGAGGTGTAGAGGTGGGGAATGATGGCAAGTCTGGACAGAGCATTATGGAAAATGATAATGAGCGTGACATTATGTGGATCAACAAATGGTGTATGATGTAGTTAAGCACCACACAACAATATTTATAGATGAATCAGGTCTAAGTAGCTCCATAAGATCTCATGATGAGGACACTAAACCCAATTAGAGACAATGTGATGCTGCAGACTATGTTGAACAATTGTCAGATAGATTTTATACTGTTTTACATGCGGCAAACCAACCTCTATATGATGGATGTGAAAATTTTTCTCAATTGTCGATCGTTACATGATTGGTGAGTATAAAATTAGAGGAACATGTGCCACAAAGTTGCTATGATGACATATCAAGGTTGATTAGTGAGACATTATCATGTGATTGTTAATTGCCCTAAAACTACTACAGAACAAAATGATTGATAACGGACTTGTGTTTGCCTATGATAAAGATTAACTATTGCAAGTCTAGATATGTGCTATACTAGAATGAAGATGAAGCTATCAAGTATTGCAAATTTGGTGGCTAGTTGAGGTTCAAATCTTGAACGAGAAATAGTTATGCTATGAAGAATGTCCTATATGCCACGTTGTGGTGCTTTTCATTAATACCAATGTTGTATACATTGTGTGTTTTGAATAAAACAACAGTACACATGTCATGACATATCAACAACTCTATGGAGGAGGGGTCCGTGTGTCATCTATCCAATGTTAAGATTTGGAAACATGCTAATAGGATACACCCTAGCTTTGCTGCTAAGCTGAAAAATGTGAGACTTGGCATTTGTGCTAATGGGTTTGTCCTATATGAATCTTATAAGAAAATATACTCGGTAGGCTAGTTGTAGTGACACTATACAATCTTTCACTTAGGATGTGCTTGAAGAATTCATATGTGCTTCTATTATTAGTGATTTGGAGACCATCCAACTCAAAGAAATTAATTGATATGTACTTGTAGCATCTAATTAATGAGTTAGTTTTGTTATGGGACCTTGGTGTCATTATATATGATTCATCTAGATTAAATTATTTTAATATGATAAGTGCTTTGTTGTGGATCATTCATGACTTGCCTGCATATTCAATGATATCAAGGTGGATCTTAGTAGTTGTGACAAGTTGCCTAGTTTGTATAGATTACACAAGAGTAATTTGTCATTAATATGATAGGAAGGTGAGTTACTTCAATTTCTTCTAATAAACGATTCATCAAAGAGACACAAGAAAAAATTTACCAAGGGATGGGTGGAGAAGCGTGTTGTGCCTCTGAGGGAATCTAATGAACAAATCTAGCATTGCGTTAGGGGACTGGACTAAGTTACAAACAATCAGCATGGTTGGATAATTGGTTATGGGACTGTGTATAAGTGGACAAAGAGAAGTACATTTTTGGACTTGCCCTATTGGAAGACCAATTTGCTCCGTCACAATCTCAATGTCATGTACATTTGAAAAATGTGTTCAACAACATCTTTAATATGGTTATAGATGTAAAAAGGGAAAACAGAGGATAACCTAAATATTCAAAAAGATGTTGGTAACATATGCATTGGCCTTGAGATTGCTATGGCTTTGAATAGTAAGGGACCCTAACCCAAAGTTGCATACACATTCAATAGGGATTAAAAAAAAAAAAAACAAGTGATATACGAGTGGCTAAAAGGGTTTAGATTTCTAGACAAGTATCCATTAAACTTTAGATGATGCATCAACATGAATGAGTTGAGACTAAATGGTTTAAAAGAGTCACAATTTCCATGTGTTCATAGAGAGGTTGTTCTAATTGTGTTTAGGGAGATGCTGCTGAAGTTTGTGTAGAATGCATTGACAAAGATTAGTTTGTTATTTCAACATATTTACCTGCCTGTTTTGAATTTAAGTTAAATACAAATACTGGAGGAAAATCTAGTGTTGTTGGTTTGCAATTTAGAGAAGGTATTTTTATGGGCATTCTTTGATTTAATTGAGCATTTCATTGATCATCAACTGTATGAGGTAAGGATTAGAGGGCCTACACAATATAGGTGGATGTACTCCTTTAAGAGGTTAGATATCTATCCACTCTATTCTTGTGTTATAAGTACCCATGTGTCATTATTTCTATTATTGCACATGATGTAGGTTCCTTCACACTCTGAAGAGGAATGTTACGAATAAAGCATGTGCAGAAGTTTCATTATGTGAAGCTTATATAGTGGAGGAGATAGCTACATTTGTCTCATACTATTTCAAGGCTTGTGTCTTTAGCAGGAGAACAAGATTGGTGTGAAATGCTCTAGGGCCTATGGTTGAACCTTACCATCTGTGATCCACATTCAATTATCTTGGTGGGGCATCATGCAAACAATCCATTCAATTTATCACCTCTCCTAAGTGACATGTAATAAAGACATTTGTTCTCCTTAACTATTGTGAAGTTGAACCCTTTTACAGGTATGCTTTACCTATATATAGTAGTTATTATATTGCTTGTTTCCTTGATATGCGTGGTATGATTTCTCATTAAATTGCATAAAATGTCATGGAGGATCTTTGTGAAATAGTACAAGGAAGACCACCTCATGGATAAGATTGTAGCTCAAAATTTTCTATCTAGTTTAAATCACATGTATGTGATAGTCGATTCTTATGAGTTGTAAATGTTAATCTTGCATTTTAAATTAAATTACATCCATTTTTCTTAGGTTTTAGACCTATGACATAATGCATGTGATCCATTAATGCAGAGTTTGGCCTAAAGTCCAAGTATTTGAATTACAATGTTATCTAAATATTGTGCAAATAGATGTAAGTTCTAGATGGTTGAGTATTGGTATGGGAAAATGACAATGAATTCTAGAGTATGTTTATATTTATCTTACTACAACTTTAAGTATGCTTTTTTGGGATGTTGGAAAAGATGCTACAATTCAACGATCCAAGTATGTTAAAGATGCATGTTGTGTTAGTTAAGTACAAGTGGGTTGACCCAATCCATGGCCAAAAGATTCATTCTAAACATTGGCTTATTGATGTTAACTACTTCAGAGTATATAGAATGGATAGGCCATTTATTTTAGCCTAACAAGCAGTCTAGGTATATTATATTAACTATCTAAGCACTAAATGGGACAAACATAATAGAAAAGCAGTTTGTAAGGCCAAAGCTTGGAGCCCAATTGAAGTATGATGGACCGAGGTGCTTTACTAATTAGATAATGACTATATTAACCCAGCATCAACAACATCATCTGATATCCTAATGTTACATGACCCCAAAAGTATACACATATTCATCGACCTCGATGGTATTATGCAAGGTACACATCATGACACAAATTTTGGCTCCAATAAAGAAGATTTTAGAAGACCATAGTACATCTGATGGGAGCAAAGATGAAGACAGTGATGTTGAAGATGACAATAATGATGGAAATTATTCCCCATAGTAGTATTGCAAAATATACCAAGTATTGCATTTGTCAGTTAGTGAACCTAACATCGATTTCTCAACTAATATCACATAGTAGAATAAGAAGTTAGTGACAGCATAAACATGTTGAAAAGTTTTGTGAAAAATATTTATTACTCGCACATCATAGAAAAATCTGGAGTTGGGACATTATTCTGTGTTTGTGTCCATTTGGTCCATGTCTCTTTTTCTGGCAGTTAGGGTGGTTGCTCTACAAATGGATTTAAGTCAGAATTGTTGAGGTCATGTAGGCATGGGGTCAGTATCGTGGTGGGGATCTCGTGTGGTAATTTTCATGAGTGGCCTAGTCCCTACCAATGGCGTATCGCCAATAGTCATTCAGCTGATAACAGTGATATCCTTGTTAAGTTGTCATATTAATTGACTAACCTTTATAAACTTCATGCATGTGTCTTGGCACTACATATGCACCTTCATGGCATCCATGTAGCCCAACATGTACCCCACTTAGTCTAGATTAATCATAATTTACTCCATATTTCACAAGCCCTTAGAGGGGGAAGGATGGTGTAGGATGCTCCAGTAATGCATCACCTAGTAACACATTTTGCTCCTTTGCAGGTAAGGAAAATTTATCTCCTACACAATCTAGTCCAACTCCTTCCCTACCAAAAACTACACTCTAGCTTGTCGGTATAAATCAGTGATGAGGTGGGGGTTCCACAAGGTCTCACGGGATAGCTACGCATATTTGAGTATGCTATCCACAATGATATTTGCTGCATTGAAAAATATGTAGCCTTAGATGCAATAAGTTAATAATGTGCACTCTCTAGTTAAGGTGGAATGGTGGCCAATAGGATGTTATGCAATGTGGAGATCGGTCAAATTATTACTATTTTTTTTTTTGGACTTTCATATATATTGTGCTTTAATATATTTTTGACCTTATGGGCTTTATAATTAGGGTTTGATAGGTTTTTTTTAGTATGTAAACACTTATTTTATTGATTTGAGACATTATGGAATTGTTTTGTTTTCTCTGGAATGAAAATCCTTTGTTTTGGAATTGGTTGAGTGGGTTTTAATTCCATAAATCAACTTAAATTGATTTCGTAGGATTGATTTCTATTTGAGTCATGACATATCAACTAACAAGGCATGTGGATTGTAGTTGTTCTATTATCTCAACAATCTAATTCATCGAGTTCAATCTAGATTTAATCATGTTGGGTAAAGTACTTTAATACATGGTTCACATCCCTAAAATTCCAAATTGGTTTTGATTTATTCTTTTTCTTTTGTTACCATCTTTTGATCCATTAAATTTTTATTTTATTTATTTATATATTGAGTTTTTAATATAGTTTTAGTATATGGGATTAGGGTTTGATAGGTTTTTTAGTATATAGACACTTATTTTATTGATTTGAGACATTAGAGAGTTACGGAATTGTTTTATTTTCTTGGAATGAGAATCTTTGATTTCTGAAATTAGTTGAATGATTTCTAATATTGTGAATCAACCTAAATTGATTTAGTAGGAGTAATTTTTATTTGAATTGTGGCATATTAATCGATTACGGTGTGTTGATTGAGTCTGTCTTATCAAATAAGCTATTTGATTCTTCAAGTTTAATTTTGATTCCATCACATTGTGTCGAGTGCTTTAATGTGTGGTTCATGTCCTTAATTCAAGATTTGATTTGATTTTTTCTTTTTCTTTTGTTGGATCACATAAGGTGGTATTAGAGTTGACTATATTGAATTCTAAATCGATACTAGGTCTAGAAAATTCTTGAAAAAATCAAAAAAATGAAGAGTTAAAAAAAAGAAGCAGCAAAAGAGGAATGCAGGTACAGCCGCTGCAGAACCCTAGCACACCCATTGCCCATCGGTGAAGCCAGTGTCTCTTCTTGTGATGATTGTTGTTCTCTATATCATTTGGAAACCCATGTCTCCAGAACATGTGAATTTTAGGCCGAAGAACTCAAGGTTGGCCATCATCGTCACTACTTAATCACCGCACCATGTCATGTTACTAGATCAGATTTTGAGTCATTACTAAGTGCCATTCCGTTGGCATGCCATCGTCGCCTAGGTGCACTGTCCTCTACTAGATTAAAGCACCACTGTCATAGGACATCACTAAAACCCTATGGGTTGAGAAGATATATGTTGAGACACATTAGGTCAAACATGGAGTTGGGCTAGATTGAGCTGGGTTGAGTTGTGAGCTAGTATAGAGGACTTGGGTGTTAGGCCAAACTTTCTAATTTCACTAGGCCAGTGCATTAATTGGACTAGTTGGGTTGCATAAGTTGTTAGGCCAGAAAGGAGAACCATCAATTGAAGGCTTATTGAGCTGGGAGATACTTGAGCCAACTTCTTGGCTAGTTTATTTTAGGTCTTGGTTGCATTTTTTAAAAAATTTTTGTGGGTAGAATTTTCTTAGGGCTTGGAACTTGGATTATATTATATTAGGCTCATAACCCACAAAAAAAAGTAGAAAAAAGAAAAAAAGAAAAAATTGAAAACAATATATCATAAACAAAAAGTTGAGAGAGAGAGAGAGAGAGAGAGAGTGAAAAAAACTAAGAGAAAAAATATTTAGAGAGTGTGATGTTACTATTATTTTCATTTTGCCATGGGCTAATCATCACACAGGTGAGGGTGAAAATCTTGATACTAATTCCATGTTTGGGACTTATCAAAGAATTGAAGTATATTTTTGGACTTGCTTTATTGGAAGACCAACTTGCTCCACCAAAATTTCAATGTTATATAAATTGAAAAAATGTGTTAGACAACATCTTTAATGGGGTCATGGATGTGAAAGAAAAGACAAAGGATAACCTAAATGTTCAAAAGGATGTCATATCATAAATGACTACCTGGAGATTGTTGTGGCTCCGAATAAAAACGACCTAAACCTAAAGCTGTATACACACTCAACAGGGATAAAAACTAGGTGATATGTGAGTGGCTAAAAGGGTTGAGATTTCTAGACGAGTATAGATCAAATGTTAGACAACAACATGAATGAGTAGAGACTAAATGGTTTGAAGAGCCATGATTGTCATGTGTTCATGGAGAGGCTTGTTTTGATCACATCTAGGGAGTTGTTGAAATTTTTGTAGAATGCATTGACAAAGATTAGTTTGTTATTTCAACATATTTGCATGCCTATTTTGAATTTAAGCCAAATGTAGATGTTAGAGGAAAATGTAGTATTGCTTGTTTGTAATTTAGAGAAGCTATTTCTATCGGCATTCTTTGACTCAATGGATATCTTACTGTTCTTTTATTGTATGAGGTAAGGATTAGCGGGCCTGTATAATGTAGGTAGATGTACTCTTTCGAGAGGTTAGATATCTGTTCACTCTATTCTTATGTTATAAATGCCCGTGTGTTTTCATTTATATTGTTCCACGTGTTGTAGGTTCCTCCGCACTTTAAAGAAGAATGTTTTAAATAAAACCCTTGTGGAGGCTGATATGTGAAGCTTATATATTTGAGGAGATAGCAATATTTGCCTCATACTATTTCGAGTCTTATGGTCCTGGCAAGAGAATGAGACTAGTGCGAAATGCTCCATGGGCCATGGCCAAACCATACCATTCATGGTTTATTTTGAATTATCCTAGTAGGGCATCATACTAACAGTCAACTTGGTTTACAACTCTCCCGATGGACATGCAGTAGAGACATACATTCTCCTTAACCATCCTGAAGTTGAACCCTTTCATAGATATGTTTTACTTGTATGCAATAGTTTACTTTGGTTGTTGTCTTGATATTTGTAGTATGATTACTCACGAAATTGCATAAAAAAGTTGTGGAGGACCTTTATGAGCCAGTATGATGAGGAAGAACCCCTCATGGATAAGATTATGTTTTGACATTTTCTGTCTTGATTTAAATCACATGTGAGTAGTTGATTCTTATAGTTGTAAAATGTTAGTCTTGTGTTTTTAAACTAAATTATGTCATTGCCACAGGTTTTGGGCCCGCATAGCAATGTTTGTGATCCATTAATATGGGATTTAGCTTGAGGTCCAAGTAATTAAGTTACAACATTATTTGAATATTTTTTCAATAGATATAAGTTTCAGAAAACTGAGTATGGGTCTAAGAAAATGACAATGCTTTCTAGTGTATGCATATGTTCATCATATCACAAAATCTCTGAGTTTGATTTTTTAGGATGCTAGAAAAGATACAATTCGACTATCTAGATGTGTCTAATATAGATGTTTTGTTATTCAAATGTAAGTTGACCCAATATGTGGCCAAAAGATGCATCCTAAATATCAGCTCGTTGATGTTAACCACTTAAGAGCACATAAAATGGACAAGTCATTTATTTTGACCTAGTAGGTGGTCTAGGAACATTACGTTGACTATTCGATCACTAAATAAAACAAACATGATTGAAAAGTAGTTTGCAAAATCAAAGTTTGGAGTTTAACTGAAGTACAGTGAATTGAGGTGCCTTACTAACTAGATAATGACTATGTCAACCTAGTATGGACAACATCATCTGATGTCCCAATGTTACATGACCTCAAAAGTACTCGATGAGGCCACTCAAGGTTCACATCAGGACATAAATTCTAGCTCTAGTAGGGGAGAGTTCTAAAGACCATAGTACGTCTGATAGGAGTGAAGATGAAAATAGTGATGTTAAAGATGATAATGACTACAAAAATTATTTTCTGTAGTAATGTTATAAAATACACCAAGCACTACACTTGTCAGTGTATTGTACCCAATGTTGATTGCTCAACTAATATCATATAGTGGAATAATAAGTTAGAGACAACAATAAACACGTCAAAAAGTTATATGAAAAAAATTTATTGCTAACATAAATAACAAAAATTTGGCTAGTATATATAAAAGATATATGAACAGATACTATCATAACTTAATCACATGGCAAGATGCCCTTCATCATTTGGAGGTGGAACATCATTGTATGGTTGCATCCTCTTTGTCCATGTCTTTTCCTTTAGAAGTGTGGGTGGTCGGATTGCAAATGGATGAAGCCAAAACTATTTGGCCATGCAGGCATAAGGTTAGTACCATGGTGTTAGGCCATCATATGGTAGTAATCATAAGTGTCTTTGTCTTTGCTGATGGTGTATGTCTAATATTCATCCTACTAACCATAGTGATATCCTTGTCGAGTTGTCATATCAGTCAATAAGGCCTCTATATGCTCCATACATGTGTCCCAACACTACATATGTACCTTTATGGTATTCGTGCAACCTAATAGGAGCCCCGCTCAGTCCATTAGATCAATCATAATCAACTTCATATTTCTTAAACCCTATTGGGTGGGGGAGAGGGTTGGCATAGAATGCTCTGGTGCTGCATCAACTAGTGGCATGTTGTACTAGGTAAGGTGAAATTTATCTCTTACGTAGTCTAGTCTAACTCATCCCTTGCCTCAAACTGCAAGGGATAGCTATATCCTTATGGCATGAATCTATGATGAAGTGGGGTGCCAAAAAAGTCTCACGAGATAGCTACACGTATCTACTTATGCCATCCCTAATGATATCTCCTACATTAAAAAATTTGCGGTCTTGGATGCAATAAGTTAATAATTTGTGCTCTTTAGTCAAGGTAGAGTGGTCGCAAATAGGATGTATATGTGGAACTACAAAATACCACCATGTCCTAGTCACATTAGTAAGCTCGATGTTGTGAAAAACCAACTAGACATAGGTGTCCATCCACATGACTCCGTCTGGGCAAAATATTTCTACCACTTCTTGTATTGCGTTCCTCATTACCCACAATTGTTCAAACTTGAGTAGTGTGGCCAATTGGGTGCCTAAATAACTCTCTTGATTGTATATGGCTCAAAGCTGATCTTTACTCCTCGCACCTAAGAGTGAAGTGCCTTCTTCCCTAGCATATTAGAGTAGAGCTCTTACACAATTAGTTTCACATTGCATGCTCTAGTTCCCTTACAAAGCATCTCCACTTGACTATCAATCGTTAGGTAGTATGGAAAATTACCTTATGTCTCAACTTGTTCCATGTTCTAGTATTGTGTTTTGGTTTACGATAATGTTCTTCATTCTATCTTGACATTCTTGGGATAGAAACTTGGTAGTGTCATAAGACTAACCTTCTCGTGATCTTTGGGGAGGCATTTGTCAACAACAAATGACAAATTGTGTTAATATAACCATATATTGAGAAAATGAACAAATATATGCATATGTTAAATATAGATGATAGAGAGCTTCAAATAAGACATATTATCCACAATGCATGCTATCCCTCCCTTTGGAAAATTTATGACATGTACAAAGGCCACACTTCATAATTTAAAAGCAATAGTTCTATTAATCATTTCATCAAACAATTTGTTGGTAATACATAGTACAACTAATCCAACAAATTTCTGTTTGTGGTTTGATCCATCAAAATATCATCAAGTATGCCAACCTTCAAAGCTCACACACCACATTTATCATAGTATATCAATTCAAAATTAAGTTCTTATTGTGCAAAAAACTATAACAAAACATCTACCAACAACACAAGAATTAGGAATTAGCTCAACTAAAACCATATAAATGTGTTTAACGTTATGTAAATACAATATAGAAAGGCATAATTATGTGATTATGAGAAGAAATTGAGGTTTTATGTATGAAGAGCACAATTAGAACTTGCTTGATTTGGAGTGTGTGAAGATGAAACATGGATTATTCCCAAATATATACATCTATTGTTGAGCTTGTCATTGACAAAGCATTATTTTAGCTAGTCGTCGAGCTTTAATCATCTTAATGACTAGCTCGATAGCCACTCTACTAAGTTCCATCTCAATGGAGCCCCGATAGCCACTCCAAAAACAACCATCATGGTCATTGAGCACAACTATCTCAATAGCCGCTCCTGAAGGTTCTCGAGTTACTATCACGAATGGTTATCCAGACAGCCAACTTGATGGGCACTCTAGAAACAACTAGCATGGCTATCGAATATGGCCATTTGCACCAAAAGGTTTTGGAGCTATTGTTGGCCATGTTGGTTAAGATGGCTAACTCAATGGCCATGTTAGTGAACAGAGTGTGACCATCATGCATGGCCTTCTTTATGGCCATGCTAAAGAGTTGAAAGGTAACAGCTAAGACAACAACTTCTAGAACTTGTTTCTCTAGCCATCGAGCACATCATTGAGACGATTATGCTCGATGAAAACATCAGATTCCAAAAATTGGGGCATTGATCTCACCATCTTGATGATTGGTCTAAATAGCAAGCGTGGGAACCTAAAACTTTTAATTTGGGATGATTTTTTGTTAAATTTTATCTTAAAGCCATTCCAATATACTTTATATATACATAAACCCTTATTACTTTCTCGTTCTTCTTCACTTCACAACAAAAACCACATTTTCTCCTTAAACCCTACTTCCGTCCATTTAAATATCCTTCAATCCACTTGTTAAATTTCCACATCCAAATCTTCTTATTTGACCACCTCATTCAATTTAATCAAAACAACTTGAAGAGCAAGGGTCTATTTCTCCAAATACAGTAAGGTACCAATTCTTCTAACTTCTTTAATCTAATTATAATGATTATAATTGCTTATTTTTTAAATTGGTGTATATTGAATGAATTTAAATTTCCCACACCTTTTGTATTTTTTTTTCAATATGAGAGAATTCATGTTGTTTAGATATTGTTGATAAATTTTCATGTACTTCACTTGTATAGTATTAGTTGTCAAAAATCATATGATTGTTTGGCCTAAATTTGACATGGTGGTTTGGCTAGGCTATTACATGGTGGTTTAATGAACATTTTTGTCAATAGTTATTAAAGAATTCTTGCTATTTGCCTTAAAATTTCATCCATGTACTTTATATGTACAATAGTGGTTGTGAGCATCCATATGGTCGTTTAGCTTAATTTTGACATGATGGTTTGGTTTAATTTTCAAGTGATATGGATTAAATTTCACATGGTGGGGTGGCTTAAATTTCACGCATCCATTTCCTAATCCACATGTTTCCAAATGAATATCTATCTTGGGTTTTTAACTTAATTTTGGCATGGTGGTATAGCATTGTTTTTTATGCTGAGGATGTCTTCTAACTTCACCTTTTTCAAGTTTAGTTTGTTTAATGTTGTTTTAACATTCTTAGCTCTTGAAATGACGATAGCATTATCTTCCTCTAGTTTTTTAAGTTTAACATTTAGATCCCCATAGTTCTTTCTTTGTAATTCCACCAAATTTAGTAGGTGCTTATAGGTAGACATTATAACTACTTGAGAATCTTCACGGTCGTAGTCAGTGTCACACTTAAGTTCTATTGATGTTACAACACTAGCTACAGAAGTAAGATTTTCCTTTTCTATGGAATAAAAGGCGAAGCAGGTTGACATGAGTTCTTCCTCCTTAGATTGTTCAAAACATCCTCACTTTATGTACTTGCCATCGATTTCCCCTATTTCTTTAAGGTATTTGCAAATTCAACAAGGACATGCCTGAAACTGCCACATTTGTGACATTGAATCCCTTTTCGTTCAACATTCACCTCTCTACCTTTGTTTACATGATTCTCTCTAGCTTTCTTTAGTTTATTGGTGGTCTCGTTTGGGATTCCTTTCTTATTTAGAAAATTCCTTAATTCTATGTGGCAACAACAACCTCATTGTCGATATTACAACATCCACTGCCTTGGTAGTTTTCTTCTATTCTAAGAGCAATTACTATATCCCTTTTGGCTTGAAGTAAATCCATCTTGTACGTTTGCAGATAGCCCATGAACTCTTCCAACCTCACGTTTTCCACGTTCCTCACTTCTTTAGTGGTAGCAACTTTAGTCGAGAATCTCTCTAGGAAAGATCTTAGAGTCTTGTGGACCACTAATTTTTCTTAAGAGTACTGTTTCCTCAGTTAGTATTCTTGATTCCCCATGTCCCTTAATCTGCTATTAAACAAAGCTATATTCACATTTTCCCCATGTCCCTTAATCTACTATTAAACAAAGCTATATTCACATTTTCTCCCATTCAAAGGTTTTCGAATTGCCAGGTGAGCATTTGCAACTTGGAGATGCATACGGTGCTTGTTCCTTCATGGAAGGTGTTTTCTTAGCCAATTCATGGGTTGAAATCAACTTGAACTACTCCTCATTGACTTTTGTGAATATAGCATTAATGGCTTTCGAGTTTCCTAAGACATCTCTTTCTTCATCAACAATCCAGTCCTTAATATCCTTGGGCACCATTTTCTCATCTTTCATATGGCAAGGTTGACTCCATCCATTGGTAATGGAACACTAGGCTTTCTCATCAACAAATTTAATAAATGTTCTCTTACGGGCTCTCTAGTATGGGTAGTTCGACTCGGCAAGCAATGGTGGACAAATCACTGAGGCTCTCTCCCTCATACTCATGTTTCTATTAGAACTTTCAAGATCTCACCTACTTGAAAAAGCTAAGTTACAAAAGGGTGATGTGGCACTAATGCCCCTTGTTAGTTTTGACTTAGTACCGCAACACCTTGTGTTGCTATGTACCTATTACATTAGAATACTAATACACACAAAAAGAATATAAATTAAATGAACACAAGCAATTGGTAATATAGTTTGGAGCCAACCTTCTACATACAAGGGGCACCTGCCTAGATGAAAGATTTTACTATATTAAATTCAATAAGAGTACAACTAAGCTTTAAAAGAAATATTCCATTGACCAAACCCCTTTAGTTTCAACCCTCACACACATTTAGAAACAACTCCCTTTACCTAAGTGTTGAATCAACTAGCCTTTTTGGTCCTTTGCTTGACAAGGATGTGTTTACATTCTTCCCCCACTTGTGTACTTTTTTTGCACTTAATTTGACTTGACTTGTACAATGATCCTCACCACTCAAGGGACTAAGTTCTTGCACTATTCACTCCTCAAGTGAAGTTCCAATAAGGGACTAAGTTCTTGGACTATTCACTCCCCAAGTGAAGTTCCACTGATCCAAGTCATTTATGAAGCCTCTAGAACTTATGCCATAAAAGGTCAATGCCTTCCATCTATTCAATGAGTATCTCTAAGAAATCTGTAACAAATTTGACTTGCATTGTTTCCTACCTATTTTCTTTACCTCGGCAATATAATAACATTACTGACTTTCCCAATTAGTTAGATATGATTTTCATTGTTAAGTGAATTTGATAGTATCACCAAGATTCACACATTTTTCCATCTTCTCTAAGATAGACTAAGAAGATTCCATGCCACACATGGACATTTGACCTAAGCAAATCAAATAACAAAGATTAGGAATAAAGATTGCATCCAAATCTTTCCATACTTACAGTGGTGAAGACTTTTCATACTTGATAGTTTCCAAATGTGTCGGTGCCACAACATCACCAACACTTTCCATGCTTATCCTATTTCTAAATCATGTTGGTGCTACAACATTATCAATACATTTCTTTGCTTGGTGCCATGTCACTGCATTGTTGCACGGTCATATGCCACCTCACCTACCATATCAACTTCCACATTGCCAACACGTTAGTGCTATGTCATTGCCACCTCAATGCAAAGTCAACTGCCTCATTGGCATGCATGTTTCAAAGAGAAAGCACCATCTTAGAGGGTGCTCAAAGCAATCCAATTCATTTAAAATATGAATTTTGAGTATTTCCTTTAATACTTTTTAGGGAAACACTTGATTCAATGCCTATAAATTCCATTCTCTATAGCTCTCTTCCATTAAGTCTTAAACATATAAGGTTTCAATAAGATGTGAAGTAGTTTAAGCATTATGAGACCACTAAAATGTTTGATGAGTGGGAATCCATGAAACCTCCCATTTTCAATTGGCGCAATTTGAAGCAACACGGTAACGTGCACCTCTCTTGATAATCTCTTTACATTTAATAATGTCTTTCCGAATGCATGAAGCTCCTTAGGAGTAACTCCCTTCATCCCAAAAGAAAGGTGTTTAAGATATCTAACTTGCAAGATTCTAGTCCACATGTGCTCTTCAAGATTACACATATTCATACACACTCTTCATATTTATTGAGATCATTATGTTAACTAGGACCATGATAGTTGATTAGATTCTAGGTTTGAAAAGTATCCTCATTCTTGAAAGAATCAATTGGATCTTGGAAGTCGTTTTCCCATCCTACGGAAAGAGGTTCTTAAGATATGTAGTCCCTCAATTAGTAAGACTAAGGAGGGCAAGACCTAAAGAAGGAAACTTTTTTTGTTCCCAATGCTAGTGGGAGGGGCATAAAATCTAATGCTCATGTTAGCAAAAGAAAGTGTTTTTACTGCAATAAGAAGGGGCATTAGAGGAGGAATTGCACTAAGTGTCTTAATGTCTTGAAAAATGGCACTAAATGTGAAGTACTTTATGTTTATGAAAAAATCTTTCTCCATTAGTGTGCTTTCTATGTTATATACATCCTCTTATGTTTGCATTTTAAATAAGATTTGGTTTAGATTAGACCGCTTGAGAAGCGAGACGTGCTGAATAAGGTCAATCATGAAGCAAGTGTAGCAGCCACTAATGAAAATTGTCTTAATACCTTTATTGATAAAAGAATGTTATGAATTTTTTTTTAGAGACATTATATCCCAAATTTATTACTATAACAAATTAGTTAGCACTGCCCTCATCGGTAAATGGTCTTTACCACTTGAAGAAGGATGATAAAGCCATGATGAATGCCATATCAAAAAAACATGCTAGGGATGGATTAAATCCCAAACAATTATGAAACCTTAGATTATGCAATGCTAGAGAAGCAAGGATTAATAGATTGGAGAATGATAGGATTATTGGCCCATTAGGAGATGAGCCCTATCCAACTTGTGAATCTTATGCAAAATGGCTAAAATTCCATTTGTTAGGCATGTCAAGAGAGCCACATTGTTGTTCAAACTAGTTCACACTGATGTTTGTGAGCCATTTAGTGAAATGACAATAGAAAGATTTCGCTACTTTACAACATTTACCGATGATTATTTTAGGTATCCTTATATGTACTTGATGAAGTACAAGCACGAATCCCTTGAAAAGTTCTAGGAATTCAAGGCTGAAATATAGAAAGAAATTGGCAAGCATGTAAAGACACCATAATCGGATCACGGTGGTGAGTACATAAGCATCAAGTTTGTTGAGTTCATTAAGGAAAATGGTATTGTATCATAATTCACACTATTAGCAACTCCTTAATTGAATAGTATGGCTGAGTGTTGGAATCGAACTCAATTGGATGATCAATGATTATCTTCACTTATTTGCATATTTCATTATAGGGACATGACTTTATAACTTCAACCTACATCTTGAATAGGATTCTCTCTAATTTGTTATTATGAGACATTTAAGGAGTGCAAGGAAAATTTCAAAAGTTTAGTTAGCTATTAAGAGGGAAAAAATGGAGAAATCAATCTCCTTCTCCTTCTTTCTCTATATCTATAATCTATATTATAATGAACAAAACATATGAAAACTCTCTTTACAAGCATTGGTCATCGCCGAGCAACATAAATCCAATTTTGTTGTGATTTAAGACTGGAGATAATTGGTAATTTCAAATCTCATCACTTTCGCATCGTCTATGGAATGAAAATCATTGCCACACATGAGATAATATTTTTTTTAGCTAGAGATGAATAAAAATCTCCATTTCTAATTTGTGGAGGGATCTAGTCTTTGTCTGTCATTACTTTATGGTTGATTTGCTAGGAAAAGGTTTAAAAACTACAATAGTCATTTCCCTTAAGACCTAAAAATAAAGGGATGATGCTTTTGGAAGAAGCTTTGATAGAACAACAATGCATATTCCTTCTATTGATGCAAATGCCAATGACTCTATCAGTGATTACTTATTTTTTAGAAGTGACACTATGATAGCTTTACAACAATTTTCACTGCAAAGCTCAAATAGCACCATCTTGAAGGTTTAATTTCTTGAAAATGATAGTGGCAAAAATGAGGGTTTCCTCCCCATGGTTGCACATGATTACCATCATCATGTTCTAATGACTTAGCCCTATGTTAGAAAGCAGACATGAGGTTGATCTCATGACTAAAAGGAATGCCTATGTTCTCACCTTAGAGAAGGCCATGTTGGTTAGTTTGGTTGGTTATGTTGAAAGTTGTGATACATCACAAGTTACCACAAATCTACACATGTAGTGGAACATAAAGAGAGGCACCACAGATTTATTCACTTACTTTTGAGAAAAACCTTACGATGGTTGAGGGGCTACGGCTAGAAAATTCTACTAACAGTGAAACAACACCACTACACAAACACTCTCCTTTCCTAAACTTCATTTGGTATCAATTTTTTGATGTATTTTTAGCCTAACACCCTTAGATAGCAAGTCCCATTTTCCTTCGCTTTACTAGAACTCTCTCATGGACCTAATTACTAAGGTTGATTAGTGAGTCTTTTCTCCCTAGTGATGCCTTCTTTGTTTGATTTCTTAGCATGTTTGTTATGGATGGATGGAATTTTGCAATGCATTTAGCCTCTTTGCAATCTTTATTCTCAAAGATGTGAATAATGCAAAACACTTAAACTTTTGAGTGAGAATCAGTTGAACATCAGTTCTTCAAGAAAACATTAGAGTTCTTTCTTCAATGATTGTATTCTCTTAATGCAATCCTCTCACTTGGCCCCCAAATGCATCCATCTAGTCAAATTTTAAGGTTGGAGGACAATCCCAAAAAAAATTTGGCTAACAATCTTCAAATTATCCAAAGTTGTTACATTTCATGTTAAGTCATCAGTCATGACAATTTTAGGATTTCTTTCTTCCTTGATTTCTAATAGCTTAGCAGGCTTTCTTCACAAAATTGAACTAAAAATATTCTACAAATCATCCCATATATAGCCAAATTAGATTACATAAGAGTAAGGAAAGATACGGTCAACTTCTAAGATTTCGCTATATCTTTTTAAATAGGTAAGTCAACTATATTCAATTCAATTTACATTAATCTTATCATATCAATATAATCAAATAAGTCAATAGCAAATAATCTAATTTAGGAAGGAATATATCTGGTTGATTCATCTTAACAAATCTAGTAGATTTTTTGACTAATCATGTTACATCATCTATAGAGACAAGTCACAAAAAATTCAGAATTTTCATAAATAATCTAATCTGCCATGTCAATGCCATATTGGTGGTTGTACAAAAAATAATAACAACTCATCAAACTTAGTATATGTCACACACATATGGCACTAAGATACCTTATTGTGATATTAACATTCTTCTCCTTTGGCATTATCAGGCACCACACTAATGTTAAAAGTGAAATCTAATTTGCCAAATAAGAAAACTAAAATGATAAGATCATAGGAATTCCATCATAAGCTATCAACTTTTATTCATATCAACCAAAAGAAAATTTTGTTACACTATATGATATAACATACGTTACAAACTATTATTTATCACTACTCCTAGACTTAAGATTAGCAAAATTAAAAAGAAGTCCTAGAAAACTAAGAGAAATCCAACTAATCCAGCTAGGGCATTTTCATTATAGCCAATATAGTATTAGAGCAAAGAAACAAGAAGTAGGCAAAATGAAGCTAAGATCAATAATCAACAACATTGGCAGCAAAAGAACTCTCTCTAGAATACCTTGGACTTATAATCTTCATCACCCAAACTCCCCTTACTTCCCTTTGAGGCACCAGCATATGATGGAAAAACTCAAGGAACATCTTTAATGTCACTTCCCTTTTGGATCCCAAAATGATGAAGGGCACTTAGTGGGACATATCTTCATCCTTAAAATTAGATTCGGCTAAAGATTGGCCAAAAGTAGCAAAGCCAATTTTAGTGCTAAAGGATCCTGCTTTAAAGTCATAGGCCTTAATTGTTGGAACATGCAGTACAACAAAAAGAAAATTAACTATCTGTTTGTCAAGTTTAAACTTCTTGTTCTACAACATTAATATTTGTGATTCCAAGTCTTGTGAGAGTGCAACTACGGCATTCAAAACAACTTCAACATTTAGTTCCTTAGTGGTTGACTCAAGATTGGATGTTGGTGTTTTAGCCCACTTTTTTAGATTATTGATTTTACTTGATTTGAAAAGCTTCGAAGTGTACCCCATTGAAGGATAGTGAACTAAAGCTCATCACGATCATTAGACTCTTCCTATTTTCGAAGAACACTTGTTATTAGCCCTGGTGAGGTAGATTTCTAGCAATTGTTTTTACTCTAGCATAACACAACATCATTAAAGACAAGGTACCTTATATTCTCCTCAAAGACCATTCCTAGGTAGAAGATCAGAATTATTGCGTCCTTGATGATAGTATCGTGATTAATTGCTGGTACAAAGTTCCAAGTCATGAGTCAGAGTGGCAAGTAGACCTTCATGGTAAGATTAGCTGATAACATGGTTCCCTTTGGCCATTCTAACATCTAGCCACCTCATATGACCCTTACAAATTCATCAAGATTGAGAGTAAAGTCTTGTGGATAAATTTCAAAAAAAAACTTAGATTATCACGTCTAAGATAACTATTGATTCTTTTGGGAGAGAATTCCAAAACCTATCCTCATACATAAACTCGATAATGAAAATTAGAGTAAGAGTCAGTAATGGACTCATCAAGATTGTAGTAGAACTCATGCACTAAATCATGATTGCATGTGGCAATAGATATTACAACACTTTGTAACCCACTAGTCCAGAACTATAATAAACCTAACATCAATGAAAATCTGCCTTTCTACCTTTCGTTCTGTAGTTAAAAACCTATGATCAACATAATTCTAGATTGTTTTAGATCTTTTATTGTAGTATTTAAAGACGCGGCATGATTAGAAATTATTCTATCAGGTACACATTTAGGTTGATGTTCTCCACATTGGGTTGACATTCGGTCGCCTTAGGCACAACACCTCTGCTTTGGTTCCTTTCTAGACTTGATGGTAGCAATTGAGATGGGGAAGGTGTCATCACTAAGTGCCTTTCAACTTCTCCTTTTGAGCGAATATGGAGTTGCCCCTAAATTGGTGCTTCTTGATGAACTTTAGGTTCTTTTGCCACAACCGGTGACATATCGTTGCTCGCCTCTATGTTGGCATTTGTTGGAACATGCGATCCCTCTACTTCAATTTCTACAGTTTATATAGTGGTTTCTTGTTCTTTTATAATGATTACCTTTATTTCTTTAAAATTTTGTTCTTCCATGATTGCATTTGCAGTTCTTCAGGTTGAAGAGTGGCCAAATGAACGACTTCAATTGATGGTTCATAAACCACCATGGCTAATCCTGTAGTTCTTGGCCCACAAACCATTGCTTGATGAAGAGCTTCCCACAGTTTTCTCCAAGAATTGTTTCAAGAATTTGAGGGAAGAAGTTTGAATGTGAATTTGAAAATCACTGTTCACACCTTCATATATAATTGTCTAGTACATGTTTATCACAAGTAATGTCATATTGTGCCTTAAAACAGTCTTGGGAATTACCAATTAGATGAAAAAAATTGATTCTAAATTGATTTTGGCTACAACATAATGTTAGATAATTATGGTAAATGCAGATTATTCAAATTTTCCTTAAAAATAGAATCTCTCCTACCAAATTAGCCTATTTTACTGTGGTTCATCATTTGATCATCATCATGGTCTTAAAGAAATCTAATAGTTGTGATTCATCACAAGCTAAAAACAAAAGAAAACCAAAAAATAAAAAAGAGCATATTTACAAAAATCAGTACAAGATAAGATATTACCCAAACATCGTCAAATCACTAAAACAATCATACGCCTATGGCACTTTGTAGTGTCTCAAATCATAGCATGTTAAGGGCCTTTGTAATTAAGTCAGCAAACTAACAAGCCATTGGAACATACTCTTCCGTGATAACCTTTTGCTCCACCAATTCTTGAACAAAGTGGTGTCGAATGTCTATGTACTTTGTCCTCGAGTCTTGCTCAGGATTTTTAAAAATGTTAATGGCACTCATGTTATGACATAATACCTTTAGCACATCTTGTTCCAAGCTATAATCTGTCATCATCTACTTCATTGATATACTTCACTCCAACAGTTGATAGGGATATAAAGTTTTAATTGTTGCTGTACCACAACATAATGTTGTTGCCCATGAGAAAACAACCTCCTGTTGTACTCATCTTATCATCTACACTACCTGCCCAATTTGTATCATTGTAACCTAGAAACTTAATGTTAAAACATTGTTGTAACAAAACCCATAATCTATTGTTCCATAGATGCAACGAATTATCCGCTTCACAGCAAGTGAGATTTCTTAAGTGTTGCCTAGTACCATGCACATACACCTATACTGTGGCAAATCTCAAGCCTGCTAGTAGTCAAGTAGAAAAGTCCTTCAATCATACTTTGGTGGAGGGTCGAGTCTAGTGGTTTCCTTGCATTATCTCTGGTCAACTTACCATTTATGGTAATTGTTGTTTAAATGTTTTGTACAGTCTCTAGTTCAAACTTCTTCACCAAATTTCTTGCATACTTAGACTGCAATGTAAATATACCAACTTAAATTGCTAAATTTACAATCCTAGAAAGTACTTGAGTTCATCTATCACGCTCATCTTGAACTCACTTTCAATACAAGACACAATTCATTAAGTAATTTAAATGATGAAGACCCAAAAACTATATTATCAATGTAGACTTGAGAGATAACAATGTCCATCTTGATCTTTTTTAGGAATAAAGTCTTGTTTACTCTCCTTTGTTAGTAGCCATGTTGTATTGGATACTAGAAAAATCTTTCACACCAAGCCTAAAGAGCTTGCTTCAAGCTGTACAATACCTTTTCCAACATATAAACATGGTTTGGAGGATGTGGATCTTCAAAACCCTTCAATAGCTCCACATAGAGCTCCAATATGTGGTTTCGATTCTACTAGACCCTTTAGGAATGTGGGACTCATTTGCTAAATTTTCATACTTGTTCCATCATTTATTAGAATATTAGTTGGAACATTTGCAACAACTCCAGTATCCTGTACTGCGTATTCTTCCTTTTTAGCATCCTTTTCTACTTCAGTAGCACAGTGTTCTTCTTAGGCTCAACATTGCCCATAATCACATTAATAGAATTTATAATGGTGTTAGTCCTTTTGTTGAATATATCATAAGCCTTGCTAGCAATTAAGTAACCTAAGAAGATTCCTTCATTAGACTCAGTTGCAAACTTATCTGGAAAGTCATGGTCCCTTAGGATGTAGCATTATCTCTTGAAGACCTGAAAGTAGCTCAAATTCGATCTCTTGCCCTTCCAAAGCTTGTAAGGTGTCTTTTCAAGGATTGGATGAAGGTTGACCCTATCAATGATACAACATGCGGTATTCATGGCTTTAGCCACCACTTCGAACTCAAGTTTTACCATTTAACATCACCCTAGCCATGTCATCCACTTTTGCTGCTAAAATGGAATGCCATCTAATGGTTGTGATGTTTTTCTCCCTTTTTTCTTTGAATTTTTCTAAATATAAAACTATTTATAGAAAAAAATAATATATAGAAGATGAATTGATCGTAAAGGAAGCTAACACTTCACTAAGGTGGGTAGACGCCTACTTTACTCCTTAAAATCTCAATTTGTCTGTATGTTAGATCATATTCTAGCTCAACAACATTTTTCTTGATGTACGCAATAATCATATCTTACTAGCATTTGGTGGTCAATCCTTTGGTTACCTCTTATCCTATGTTTATTAGTTAACTTTCCAATAATAGCTTTAGGAAGCTGATTCCATCTCACTCTTGATGAATATCAAGGAATTTCAACATAATCTTTAGAATCCTCAATAATTGTTTCTTTCTATGTTAGAACTTCTGGTGGCTCATCTATGATTTTTCTAGTATTCTGTTCTATTAGTTTTGTCATTGGTTCATCATCTTCCTCTGACTTTTTGGCCCAAATTTGTCTGTAAAAGGTTTGCTTGGTGGGGTCCTGCTTTCTTTCCATCAAATGCTTCAACAACCTATAACATAAGATTTACAATGACCACTAAAACGACAAAAAGTATAGATAGGACCTTTCTGTTACCTTTTAGTAAACTGTTTCTACTCAATGTTAGAACATGTGTAAGAACAAGCTGACATTGTGTTGGAATATTTTCTGGGATATTTTTCATCTCATTCATGAAGCACACTCTTTTGCTTCTTGATCTGCTTGAACTAGATTGTCTAGTGTATTCAAGCCCATAGTGATCTCTAGAGACTTGCTCATGAGTAGGATGTCCAACAACTTTGCTTCTCCAATGTTCAACTTGCTTAAGGTTGCAGCAGATTGTTCTACCTCGTGTTATAACTTTTTGGGGGACATCTCTAGATTGTAAAATTCTTTTGAGAACTTAGTGTGGGACACACGTGCTTTATCTCTCTCTTTTTGCACAGCTTTGATCTTCAGCTTGAACTTTTTGTCATTGCTATGAGTGGCAGAGAGCTTTTCAACTAGTAATTGATTTAACCTCTATAGTTCCTCATATGTAATTCTTTCATCATCACTGGCACTGTAATAAAAAATCATTAGATATTATAGGGGATGATGTAACATTAGATACAACAGAACCTTTATTTTTCCACGAGGTTAAGTTGTATGCCACGTGGTTGCTAATATGATTGCCATTTTCATCACAGCTCACTTCTAAGCCATCATTGTTCCACATGGTTGTTAGGATCTCCCTTATTTCTTCTGTTGATCTTTTTTGTTTCTTCCATTTATTGACACATTCTGACTGGATGGCCATAACCTCCACATTCCTAGTATTTTATTCCTCTTCCAACATCTAGGATTTCAGGTTTTTGTTGCTCTCTTTGATTCTTGGTAGAACTTTCCTTTTTCCCTCTATTGTTGTTGGGAATGTTGGAACTTTTCTTGGGTTTTCTTAGTTTCTTGGAAAATCTTTTAGTCAGAAAGAAAATCTTGTCCTGATCTTCAATGAAATCCTCATCTTTGTGGCATTTGGTTGTTGATGACTGTAGCGCCATTTCTTTTTCCTTATTATCCTGTGTGAAGTTTATTTTGTATGTGTGTAGTGACTAGTGACCCCATCAGTTCGTCCAACCACAATGATATAACATTTTATGCCTTTTCGATGGCAACGACCTTTGGTATGAAACTTTCTAGTAGTGTCCTTAATGTCTTCTCACCATTTTTGTTTTCAAGTATTTCTTTCCTAGTTGGTTAGCTTGATTGGCTATATTCCTCAACTTTGTGTTGAATGCGACTATTTTCTCATTGTCATTCATATGGAAGTTTTCGAATTAAGATGCTAAAACTTATAGTCAAAACTTGCGCACTGAGCTCATGCCGTCATGCACATTCTGCAAATCTCTTATGCTTACTATGCTATATTACATGTTACCATAAGGTTGAACTACTCTTCCTCAACACTTGTAAAAATGGCATTTATAGAATGAGAATTTTCAAGTGCTACTCTTTCTTCGCTGGGGCTCCATAATATTGTATCTTTCAAGATAACTTGGTTGTCAACTTCATACATACATGGTGTCCATCCTTCTTCAACGACTCTTCATGCATTATTGTCCATGTATTTGATAAAGGCTCTCATTCTAACATTCAAATATGGATAGTTCTACCAACTTAAGTGGGTTGGACGCGATATTCATTCTGTCAACTAATTATTCTAAGTCCACTTACTTGAAATACAAATCTGTTTAAGTGACCAAGTTCTGATGTCATTTGTTATTTAGTTTAGTTTGTTGAAGTTGCAAGTTGTAATATATCACGTGTTACAATTAATCTACACATACAATGAAAATATAAAGACAGGTGCTGAGAATTTGTTTACGTAATTTGAAGACATCAAATTAATGAAGAAATCAAATTAACAAATAAGTCTAGAGCTCGTGGACACGTGTAATGAAGAATAGGCCTGTTTCTAGTGACTGCAACTTGACGATTGCGCCACTACGGTCCTCCTTAATTTAAGGGAAAACGAAAAATGAGCTGAGCCGGAAAATCTAAATATGTGTAATTAATTTATGTATTACATATATTAATTAATTAAACTTAAATGCATTTACTAATACCTTACAATATAATGTCATATCTTAAGAGAAGTTCAATTAAGTGCCAAGTTTATTACAATTTTTATCGTTAAACCAACATTCAAAATTGTGGCTCCAAATCTCCGTACGTTACTATAGTCTTTTCTGACAGGATAACAATTGAGAAAAAAAACTAGAGGTGGTGTTTTCTTATAGGCCCTTCACTTGGCTACAAAAAGGCGGCACAACCTTAAACCAAGAATTATTTTCACAAATCCCATTTCGATAAATCGAAAGAAACAGAAAAGAAACACCTCTCCATTTCCAGGCTAATGTATTATTGCATAGTTTTCCAGCAATCACTGTTTCCTCTCATCTTCGTCAGCTCAAAACCCTCACATTTCACCCAGAGTTCATCAGTTCCTCCGCACAAAGCTTCGGGACTTGGAATAAGTGGAAATAGGACATGGAAGTCTACAAATTCCCGGGCTGTTGGATTGTCAGGGAATCATATTTCTGATGACGACTCCTTCAACAAGGAAAACTTAAATGGTCCGGTGTATGATGCCTTGAATGATGATGGATCTTCGCCCGCTCCCTTCGGAACGCTGGAAGCAGAAATAACTCAAGAAACTATTGATTTCTTTGTTAGTGATGCCGAAGGTGATCCTGACCGTCCGTCTCCAGGATACTCATCCATTGAACAAGTGCTGGGTGCATTGCGCCAGGAGAAGGTTGGAACATCTTGAGAAATAGTCACTTGAGATATATTTGTAACAAATCTTGGGCTGATTAATTGATGTTGAAAATTGTGTTAAGTTTGCGATTGTTGTAGATGATGATGGAGCTGGTGGTGTTGAAGGGAACCTTGTGATGGCGGCATCCCATGTGAGTCCAGAGGCCATCGCATTCATGGTTAAGCATGGGACGGGTATTGTTTCAGTTGGCATGAAAGGAGACGATCTAGAGAGGCTGAAGCTCCCTTTAATGTCTCCTGAAAATGAAGATGGCTCTTCGCCTTCATTCACTGTGACCGTGGTATGTGTTAATTGCTCTGCTTGCTACTTCATTCTTGATGTTGGAGGTGGCGTTCGGCGATTCTTCTTCTTGTTTTTTTTTTTTTTTTAATTGTGTTTTATTCTCTCGCCTTCATGTGAAAAAATGGCACATGTTAAAAGTTCTTGTTCTTTCAATATTCACAAGCAACTTGAATTGTGCAGTTTCTTGTGTTGCATTTTGATGTCCAATAACAATTTTCTGACATTCAATGATAAGCAGAAAAAGGTGAAAAAAATGATTGTCTTGAGGTTTTCCTGTGACAATTAGGATGCTAAAGTTGGGACATCTACTGGTGTATCAGCTTCAGATAGGGCGAAAACAGTCCTTGCTCTCTCATCTCCTCAGTCCAGGCCAGAAGATTTCAGAAGACCAGGCCATGTATTCCCCCTTAAGTATGCCAGTGGGGGAGTGTTGCGTAGAGTTGGTCACACCGAGGCTTCTGTGGATTTGGTAATGTTAGCCGGTCTACGTCCTGCCTCAGTTCTGTCAGCTTTGGTTGACATTGAAGATGGTTCTGTGGCCACCATGGCCACCTTAAGACAGTTGGCCCTGGAACACAGCATTCCCATTGTTTCAATCACTGATCTCATAAGGCAAGTTCAAACAGAACTGCGAGGTGGTGATCAAATATAATAAAATGAATGGTTATGCATTGAATCAAAAGGGACTATGCAGAATTCTATGCTTAGAGAAAAGCAACATGACTAACTTGGATCATGAAACACTTGCCTTTTAGGTATAAGAGAAAGAGGGAAAAACTGGTGGAAAGAACTGCAGTTTCACGTCTGCCAGCAAAATGGGGTTCCTTTCTGGTGCATTGTTATCGCTCAAAACTTGATGGGATGGAACATGTAGCCGTTGTAAAGGTAAAAGGCCGGTCTCTTGCTGCTGCAAATAATCATTAGCTTAGTCTTATATACATTTTTCTTTTTGTGTATAATTAAACCTACAGGGAGACATTGGGAATGGGCAAGATGTTTTAGTAAGAGTTCACTCAGAGTGTTTGACAGGCGACATATTTGGATCAAGGCGATGCGACTGTGGCAATCAGTTAGATGTGGCGATGCAACTGATCGAGCAAGCCGGTAGAGGTGTAGTCGTCTATCTTAGAGGGCATGAAGGACGTGGGATTGGCCTTGGCCACAAACTGCAGGCCTATAATTTGCAGGACGAAGGCCATGACACGGTCGAAGCGAATCTTGAGCTTGGTTTTGCTGCTGATGCTCGTGAATACGGGATTGGTGCCCAGGTCCTTTGATTCACTCTTCACCTTAGATCTTCCAATATTCACCTACATACATGGACTATTGCCATATGTCTTAAACCTATGAAATTTAAGGCTGTTAAGACTAGTTACAAGAAGCTTTTCTAGACTTTAAAGCATCTTTGTCTTTGTGAAATTTCATGCTTTGGTATCTCCCTAACAAGTCAAAACGCGTTCTTCTCTGCTTCAACAGATACTACGTGACATTGGGGTGCACACGATGCGCCTGATGACAAACAATCCTTCCAAATTTACTGGTCTAAGAGGTTATGGTTTGGCAGTTGTTGGACGTGTTCCGGTGCTGACTCCCATCACGGAGGACAACAGGCAGTATCTGGAAACAAAACGAATAAAAATGGGTCATGTGTATGGATCTGATCAACAGGGACCGTTGACTGAATTCATCAAATCAAGTACTGATGAACAAGAGCTGCCTGAGGGAAAACGCAGAGAATGAATCTGTCTTCTGACCATTTCATCCTTATCCATAGAGACAATTACAAAGGGGATTCCAAAGTTTCTACTCCTTTTGCATGTTTTCGAGTTGCATTCATTTGCTCACATTCAAGTCCACAGCTGCACGTTGGATTGCCCTTAGAATGTACAAAACTCTGATTCTCATAGCAGTTGCTTGTTTTCATTGCTAATGAGCAAAATCTATCCTATTGAGAAATTCTCTTGCAAAAAGTAGATCAGACAATGACTAGTTGTGCTTCTAAACTTTAGATAACTCGTCAAAATAAATGTTATTCTGTTAGAATTTGCTATTCTTGTTTAGGATCAACTGTTGCTTTCTGCAGCAGTTCTGTGGATAGCGTTTTGCATTACTTGTGGTTGCATCACTTGGTCGTGCTCTAGGCTCTCATGAAGGACATTTTCACACCAGAAAGGATTGCAGGGACATTGAAGATTCATGGGCTGTACTAATAATGTCAAAGGCATGACATCTACACAAAGGGCAGCTGGAATGAGTCTGAAACCACATATCAATGCAAGAAATATGGAACACATGCGAGCAGTTGGGCAGATGTTTCACCCGTTCCCTTACTTCGAACTCACCCAAACAAACTGCACATTCTGCACTGTTTGGATGTGATTCTTCATCTTTGTCTTTCTTGATCTGAGAGATGGGAAGTGAATTCATAATGTAGGAGTTCAGTCCCCTGCTCTGGAACTGAGAAGAGAATTCGTCGATATGCTCATCTAGGCATCTCCTTCGATCTGAATTCTGGGACAGACCGAACTTGGCACAGCTTCTGTCAAGAATCTTGTAGTAACAAAACAAGAGAACAATGCCACAAATTAGACCAACCGAGCCAATAACCCGAGGATCGCACCTCAAAGTGTCATTGCCCAGAGATGCAGTTGGTGGCGGAGGCATGCTGTCTGTCTAGTATGGGATCTAATGAAGTATATGAAAATACATGACCAGGCCGAAGAAGGCGCCAGCCTCTTAGACATCCTAGAACAATATATTTGTTCTTGGAGAGCTGTTGGTTCTTGTTGCAGTTTGGCAGGTAACTACAGCTGTCAAACTGAAATAATTAATCATGGAGATGATAACTAAGAACACTGTTTTCGTGTATTATAATAATTCATTTTCTAGAGCAATGACAATAACAAGAAACTGCTTGGTAAGCCATGAGGTATTTGGGGCAAGTGTTAAAAGGCTACTGTTTGTTCTACTCAACTTTGTGATCATTCGTCATTATAACTTTTCTTGGGACCTGACAGGAAATTAGGCCATCTCTGATTCATTTTTCTGTCACTTTCTTTATATTTCCAAGGGACAATATTTGATCAACAAAATAAAACAGATTACATCCTTTAAGAACCTCTGATTCTTTACTCCTACTCAGCTCCGCAGTATTTTCAAAAGAAAAGAAAAGAGAAAAAAAACCTTGAAACAAATTAAAGAAACTGCATTTATTGAAAAAAAAAAGTCATTATTTGCATCGACAGCTATGTACAAACCACGATCACACCTTATGTTTGTACAAACTTTGGAAGAACGCGACGTCCTTGCATCAAATAAACCTCAGTTTTTTGGACAGTGGGGCATAACTACTACCATCAGTCCCAGAGGATATCAATGAAGCATTGCTGAAACAAGTCCCAGAACCCAAATTAGCAAAGTTCAACATAGATGATGGGTGGACTGGAGCACCCCCACAAGTTATCTGAGCATAGGGCTGCGAATTCAGTGATCTAGGAACCATATGCCCCAAAATTGATGCTGGTTTCTGACAAAAGACCTCAGTTCCACAACTGTTGGTTGATGCCGGAGGTATCTGTAAAGGCTGAATCAGGGGTGGATTACGCCACCTAGGAAGCGGCCCTGCCGCAAGAAGCGTCTTCAGCAGTGGACCAGCTCGAAGAATAGCCTGCAAGAACTTCCCTTTCTCCGGCAAAACTCTTCCCCTCACGAGGTTGTCTACAATCAATGAGCCCTGATCAACATCTGGCACCACCCTTGAATTGACCCGATTATTGGACTCCTGAACCCAGGGCCGGCTGGCAACCAAGTTGATGCTTGAGAATCCGGGAGAAGGCATTTCATCGAAAAAGGATTCCCCTTGGGAGTTGTAATTGAGTGTGTCCGAGGGACTGTGGGATTCAGTTATGCTAGAGTCCGCTTTTCCAGGTCTGACAGGAGGGTCATCGTCTGGAAACCGGGGAATGGAGGGTGAACACGTGTTTGTCTTGTTGAGTAGCGCGTGAATCTGATTTCTAGCTTCGTCTCTTTCTTGAATGGCAGACTTGAGCAGATGGATTAACTGCTCTATGTACTCCTTGTTCTTCGTCATTTCATCCACAGCTTCAGATTTTAGTTTCTCCAATTGTAGAGCGGTGAACAGAAGCTTCTGTCCCAGTTGCTCCATGTCCTGATTCTGATTAAGAACAGCATGATAAATCAATCAGTAAGAGATAACTCTGCCAAGAAACAAGACAGTTCGACAGCAATATCTAAATTTACCGGATTGCATCAGATTAAGCTAGGAGTAGATTTTGACAGACTTATCTACTAAGAAACAATGGTTTCACTTCGCGGGCCATTTGACATGATTAGGAATTCAGTAAAACGATAACCACCATAGAAATGAAAAATCAAGTGCGCACAGTTATTCTCAGAAATATTAGTTGTTAAAATCATCAAAACCACCGAATGCGGTAAGGATGAAAATGAATAGAAGAAAAGGAAAAAGTCTGCCTCATTATACCAGACATAACAAGTAGAATCCAATCAAAAACATGGAACGCGAAGAAAGCTTCAATTAAGTTGATAAAACTTAAAACATCACTTTAACGAGAAAGCAAGCCATTCATTGCTAGAGACACTTTTCGAGTGACGAAAATCGGAAGGACAAAGGCGGACAGAGCGAGAGAGAAGCATATTCGGGAAGTGAATCCACCTCTTCATAATCATAACCCCACAGAGAAGCCATCTCTACCATTCCGTATGTGAAAAGAGAGTGAAAGCAGAAGGCTCTATCGGGGAAAGGGGTTGGAAAGGAAGAGTTCTATGAGATCAATAAAAAAGCAAGGAATAAAAGGAAACCAGCTAACCTCACGACAAATAAATGTCTAGTTTAATTCCAAGGCCAGACTTACAAGGAATCTAAGAAAACCTTCCTTCCCAAAAAATATGGGACCCCATTCGACTGTTTAAGGAGCCTGTCCTCTCTTACCGTAAATGAGAGAATATATCCAATTATTTCTCTTCATCCAGAAGCAATTCTCTGTTGTACTTATTTCGGATAGTTGTCTATTTATTTCTATAATATTTTTGCATTAGAAAGATAAGAATGAAGTCATAATAATTATTGGTACAGCCATACAATTAAAAGGCCAACCGACTTCACATATATTGTGGAGGTCAAAATTTGGATTAATTAACTGCAGCATTAGTATGGTCAAATATGCATAATTGTGTTCAAATTTCTTTTCTTGTTATCCAAAAAAAATAAGGCAACTATCATAAAATTTGATCAGTGCCATAATTGAATAAAGAAGAATATCAAATTTACTTGTTTTATGCAAAAAAAAAATAATTATTATAGTTGGAATTTAGTTTAACCACAGCTTGGCTGGTGTTAAAAAAGTCAATAACGAGTGGTAGAAAAGGTGACTATAATATAATTGGCAAAGACTTGAAACTTATTGTCCTAAATTTTTGAATTAATACTGTTAAACTATAAACATAATTGTTCACTTGGCCCTACACGGTTGTTATTAGGCCTTACCAAGGAAAGTTCTCTTACATTTCCGTCACGTTTGACTGGCCCTACACGGTATGTTTTCCAATTAAGATGATGTGGAAATTTTGGATGATTTGACTGGAAATAAAAATTATTTTTAATTTGTAAATAAATAAACTTTCTATCTACTGAAATCTTTTATATATATATATATATATATATATGTGTGTGTGTGTGTGATATATATAATAATAATTAGATAATGTAATAGTATATAGATTTATAGAAAAATAAAAAAAAATGAATATGAGTAGAAAAATTATAGAGATAGATGTTGATTTAATTATGAATAAATATAGTGATTGAAAAATTATTAGTTGATTACAAAACGTAAAAGAGAGAAAATTTTAAATTTGAATTTGAATAAAATTTATATAGTTAAATTTTTAATTTGTAAAATTTAAAAGTAGTGATGAATAGTTTTAAATTTGGAAACAAACTTAGCCATTAGCATAGACAATTTGATTTAGAAAGAGTCCGAAAACAGTGCACAATTAGTGCAACAGTTGTGCCCTTTAGGCTTGTTTTCCTCTTACTCCAGATCTTATGTAGGGTTAAAGGCACTTGGAGAAAATTCTGACTCAAGATATGTGTGGCGATTAGAAGGACATGCCCTCATAATGATGTGGAGAGATCAATAAAGCTAATCATAAATCAAACAATTTCAACAAAGTTCAAAACCTACACATAGGTACACCATTCAATTGAGAAGTTGTTGGTGGTATTAAATGTGACACAATGCCATTTTCTTTAAAGTATCAAACTACTTGGCACCCTTGTTCTCCCTACGACGACTCAATCACAGTGCTTTCGCATACTTGTTAGTTTGTTTATCTATTTGCGCTTTGAACTCTTTGAACATTTTAAAAGATTTATGCTTATACTTTATAAAGCATTTATAATCATTCCTAGAGTGATTGCTGGTAAAGATAATGAAGCAATAGAATCCTTCTTTAGTAATTTCATTAAAGGCTCACAATACCAGTGTGGACTAAGTTCAATACCAATGAGGTCCTTTTGACATATTTCATTAAATGAACTCTTAACCATCTTGCCTTCAAAAGTTGGATGAGATTCTTATCCTAATAGGTTAATAAGCTCATCTTCTTCTAACTTGCTAATCTTTACTTCTCTAGTATGCCCAATCTAAAGTGCTACAAATGCTTGGAATTTAAGTCATTCCACACATATTTGTTGGAAATAGCATTTATCACAGTATTATCATCCAAATTCAAGTAATAAAAGTCATTTACCAATGAGCTAAAGGCAACTAGTTTATTACAATAACAAATATAACACAAATTATCTCTAAAATAAAATTCATAATGATCTTTAATCAATAAAGATATAGAGATAATGTTTTAAAACCCATTCGGCAACAAGAGGCTATCTCTCAAGGCCAAAACATGTCTAAATGATAACTTAATTAAAGTAATTCTAATAGCAATGGCTGCAATACTTGCCACATTACTGACTTTAATCACCACTTCTCGTTTCTCAAACACTCTACTATTGACCATACTTCTCTTTGAATGCCCATTCTTGCCCTCAATGGAAACAATTTCCCTTTTGGTGGGAGTCTTAGCCATCTTGCTACTCCTTCAAGCTTTAGGATCCACAAGCTTCTTGTTTTTTTTTTCTTGCCCTTCTTAGTTTTACTAGAGAAACATGTGCAACAAGAATAACCTCCTTTCTCATTACCTTTTGTAACAGCTCATGTGGTCCTTAGTTTATCAAGTAACCCAACCAACAAACATTCAATCTCATTAACAAACTGGGAGAATAAATAAGGATACGACCAAATGATCTAATCCTTTTGCATTTCCTAAATAATTGCCCAAATATCTCATATCTAGTAATATGACCTTCCTCACCATACAACTCTTGAAGGTGGCATATAATCTCTATCAAGTTCTCGTACTCTATGATTCCTATGAAGATAAGTGGTCATAGAGGCTAACATATCCATCTCTTAACCTTTAAGTCATACTCTATTCATTTACGATAGATAGATTTCTTCTCCTAATAGGCAAATCAAAAAGGCAAGTGGGATGTCAGCCCTCAAGATATAGTCGACGTGCTTCGAATTAAGAACAATTTTTCTATTTCGAGGCCAATTGACATAGTTAGGTCCATTTAGCATATTAGTCTCAATCATTTTAGTAAGAGTAGTGTATATTATTCAAGATAATGTAAATCACAAAAAATAGGCGAGATTGCTTAGTTTGGTTGTACAATGCATTATTAAATGATCATGAACTTTAATCAAACAGTCTCGCACTAGATTTGTTAAATCCTACATTCCATCAAGTAGAAAATAGAAATTTCCTTGGAAAAATTTTCTCATGGGTTATTAGAATCTACATTGGACATATCATGCCAAAACATACCTCACACATATAGTTTTTGGCATGTTAGGCCTAATGTATAACAACTCTTGCCAACGTATTTCATGTGTAGTCCAATCTTTTACGTTAACCCATGGCTAAATGAAACCTCATGTGTACAATTCTTGACATTGTAAGTTCGCTTAAGTCACACTCATCATGTAACAACTTGTGGAAACTATAACAGCACCCATGACCCCTTTAGTTCTTCAAGTGAAATATCTTTTAAATATCGCATCTAATGCACATGAAACTCTAAATATACCTTTATAATGTGACCTTATGAATGCAATGATATCACTTACTAAAACTATACCTAAAACTTCATGTGTGATGGAGGCGCACAATGAAATAATTTCACCATTGCAACTGAATATTAAAGTGGGGAAGTATATGACGTAATTTAAGGTTTTGCTTTACACATTAACTTATTCACATGCACATATCACATTAATTTACTAAAGAAAATAGCATAGAAGATTATAGACTACAAAATCTAACTAGAGCTAACTGTAGGATTGTGTACATATGTGTGAGGCTGCTTACAATTACAAGGCTTGATATTTAGTATTCACTTGGTCTTAGTCTTCATGGCTTTTTTTTTTTATGGGACAACCACACCATGGAATGTTGTACGACACTAACTTTTGGGCTTTATGACACAATCAGAATCACGTCGAAACAACAGGATAGCGATAGTGTAATCAAAGCTGAATTTAAAAATTCCAGAGACACGAACCGAGCGAAGAACGCCGACCCAATGTAGTATGATTGGATTGAACTCGATGTAAACGACCACAATTAGCACACCAAACACTGATTGATATGTTACGAATCATACGGACCACCCCAAAATGACTCGATTTGGAATAGGAATTTACGAGAAATTGAAAAAGCCACAATTTCAGGGAATTGAAAGAAATCTGAATTTGATTAAAAACTCTGTTTACATGTTCTGTTTTTAATTGAATAATAAACTATTGTTTATATTAAATACTATCAGACTCTAACATAAAAACACATATGGCCTAATTTATTAATAAAGCTCATTAACAAATAAACTAAAATTAATAAATACTAAAATACATTTCGTCGGCTCCTTGGATCGCGTCATACCCCTCCTCTTAAAAATAAATTGTTCTCAATTCGAATTTGTGTCCTCCTGGATCAAACACGAATCTCTAGAAGTTCCTTAATTCTTCATCACCTCGCTGAAACTTTAGCTTCATCTTTTCATGAGTGCAGCATAGAAATATCAGCAACAAACCGTATAAAGGAATATAAAAAGGCACTGATGACTTATCTAGATATGCATATGTAGTCTCTGTAGATAAAAATATCTTCAACTCTTGTGCAGTACAATTGGACAAAGCATCTGCTAAAGGGTCAAATGGTCGACGTACATGTGACTCTATAGAAATTTAATCTCCCAATTCTCGACTTGTTCTTTATTCTTGTGGCTGTCCTTAACTTTTACTTTAACTTCTATGGCCTCTTCCATCTCAATTCTATCCTTTTCAGTTCTACTAGTTCTGTTATTTCTTTTCATTCACTTTTCTCCTCAATTTCCAAATTTGTACTAATACTGCCATTATCTTCATGTTGTACTTCCTCTAATGGCATCTTCTTTGCAATCCTCACTTCAATCAAAGACTGCATCTTTATGGTTGGACTTTCTTCTCTCCCATAACTTTGCTAATGCCAATATGAGCATCAATTTCCTTATTTCGATATTCACTCACATTATGCCTACGCTGAAAGCAGTTAAAACACACCCAAAATTGACTTTCTTTATAAGAACCTGATAATTTGGATGTCTCATCGTACTCATCCACATTCGATCCATAATCTTTGCCATAATAGTGTCTTGACGACAGATGTCTATCTCCTATTCTTTCGTGTCTCAAAGTACAGGTATCCCTAGCAAGACAATTCTGCACCTTATCCACAGCTATGGACAACCTTTGGATTTTGTTAAACATTATCTCCTTGTAATGTGCATGATCAATTGAAATCCTGTAAAATAAATACAAATAGATTTCGCTCTTTTCTATAATATTGTTTTTTCACTCTGGTTTTTCTCTCCCTCTACTTTTTGGCATTTTTTTCCAATTTTTTTCTCACGCTTTATATAATTTTTTTTCTCTATTCTCTCTTTCCTTTTTTTTTGGCTTCTCTTTTTTTTTTTTTGCCTTCTTTTTTTTTTGGCCTCACTTTTTTTTGGTCTCTTTTTTTTTCTAAAAAAAAAGCAACCAAACAGGCCCTTAGCTTGAGATAGAAATTTTATAGCCAAATACGGCCTTATCACGTCAGTACGGACGGTCCAGCCCAATTCCTCCGATCCAAGCGGATTTCAGCCCAACTCAACCCTCGACCCAACAGAAATTTCTTTTTCACTTTTTTTTTTTGGGTCGGCTCAGCTACAATTCTTTGGCCTAAGCGGACTTCAACCCAATCAATCCTCGGCCCAACAGATATTTTTTTTAAGAAATCGCAGGCGGCGGTGGCGGCGAAATCTTGACCAGCTGATTTCACCAGCGTACGTCCGCAGTAGTGGTCGGCGTCGACTGTCCAGGTGTTGGCGAGCCCTAGCTGGTCCTTAACGGCGGCAACAAGCGGTGAAATCGGGGCGGAGTGGCGTGTTTTCACGATGGAAACCTAGCGGCGATTTGCGGAGAAATTGCGGCCGATTCGCTCCTCCTCCGGTGGCGATTCGGGTCAGAATCGGACTGGCTCACAGCGGCGTCACTCTAGGTGAGATTTGTGGTCAGAAATTAGCTGAGATGGCGGCGGATTCGGCTGTGATTTTCGACTGGCCGTGGTGGTCAATTTTCCCTTTTTTTGTTTTTTTTTTATTTTTGACTTTTTTTAAAAAACTATAAATTGTATATCGAATTAGAATTCAACACAGGCTCACTTTAATATCAATTAATGCGACTAGAATTATGTTGAAACAGCAGGATAGCGACGGTGTAATCGAACCCGAATTCGAAAATCTCAAGGACGCGAATTGAGCCAAGAACACCGACCCAACGTGGTAGGATTTGATTGAATTCGATGTAACCGACCACAATCAGCACATCAAACATTGATTGATACGTTATGAATCACACTGACCACTCCGGAATGACTCGATTTGGGGTAGAAATTTACGAGAAATTGAAAAGGCACAATTTCAGGGAATTGAAAGAAACCTGAATTTGATTAAAAACTTTATCTACATGTTCTGTTTTTAACTAAATAACAAACTTCTATTTATATCGTCGGGTAAATACTATCAGACTCTAACCTAAAAGCTCATATGGCCCATTTTATTAATAAAGCCCATTAACAAATAAACTAAAATTAATAAATACTAAAATAAATTTCGTCGGGTCTTTGGATCGCGTCACTTTACGTGATCATCAACTCTTCAATCTTCCATATTATGAGTACACATAGCATACTTGTTAGCGAGATGTTCTCTAACGCTAATAAAATGTGTGGGATATGTGATATAAATGTAATATTTTTGAGTAATTACTAAAATATTTATATTTTCTTTATATTGATATTCTGGTAGTTTAATTATATATGTAAATCTTATAAAGGGTAAAATTATGCATGTGACCATATGATTATCTTATTTATAAGGAAATATAAATATAGACATAGGGTTTCTTAGTATACAATCAGTAAAACCTATTCATGAGTTATAGATCTTCTAAAGCAGCATGGAGAGTAGGTACGACTTGCACAATATATATTTACATGTTGAGTATCATGCCATTCATTATAAAATATTGAGAACTTATGTGTGTACATGTCATTAGAGAATGAATATGCAAACACTCACTTGAAGAATAAAACTATCATATGGAGTTCACTTTTTACTACCAATGTCTTGTTTTTTGCGTTAAGTGCTCATAGGCCTTAGATCTGAGATGGTATAGTGGTTTTGTGTTTATGATAGTTAATGTGTTATTAAAACATTAAGAACCAATCTATTTTGACATGAGATAGTGTTATGAGTCCAACAAACTATTGCTGGGATGCATATGGAGGTATGTGCAATAAAAGATTTGTCTCCTTACAAGTGATTAGGGTATTTATCTTATGCGGTTGATATTCTATTAGTCCGAAAGGTTTTAGCCAGAGTAGTGGAAATTAGAAAGAAGTTTTCAATGGAAGGTTATTTACTCATGAGATAATATTGATCTAGTCATATGATTGAGGTAGTAAGTTTGATTAACTTTATGACTCTCACTCAATCAAAATAAAACAAAACAAAAAACCTATACCACATGATATTAACGATTCAGATAATTTAGTTTGTCTTAATTGGGTTACATTATGAGTTGTAGATGAGAAATTACCTACATCCTTTGAGCTATGCTCATTATCAATTATAAATAAACTTAGAGAGTTACAATTAAAAAGATGAAAGAAGGACAATTTGGTAAATTGTTTTGGGACTTAAACGAAACATGAGAAGCTTCGTGGTGAAATTAATTTAGTGGTAATTTGATTGAACCAAATGGATTATTCATTATATTTGTTAATAATGAGATTATTAATTAGAAATATAACGAACTTTTGATTTAATTAATGGAGACTAATTAATCAAAGGACTAGGCACAAATGAAATTATTTAATTCCTATTATGTTTGTTAATAATGAGATTACTAATAGAAAACATAATAGGCCTTTGATTTAATTAATATTCGAAAGGGTCTTAATTATCAATGGGAATAATAAGTAAAAATGGAATGAATTTTGATTATTACTGAGATTAATAATTAAATGTGATTTGAACTAAATTAATTAAATGTCTATATAGAAAGTCCATAAAGCCCATTCTATGTGTACCTTAGGTCCTATGCATGGATATGGAAATCTTACCTTATACAGGATTACGTGTTATAGAAATATAAGATTTAGAAAAGTTACAAATCAACACAAAGATTCGCTTGTTGCCAAAGTATTTACGCAGGAATATAGTATTAACTATGTAGAAACTTTTTCTCTAGTAACTCACCTAACCTCATTATGGAGTCTTAATGTAGTTGCTGCTACTAAATGTTGGCAGTTTTTTAAATAGACGTCAAAAATGACTTTTTCAATGGCAATCTTTCAAAAGAAGTGTATATGCTACTTCCACTTAGTTAAGGTCATCCTCTTAATAAGGTGTGTCACCTTCCACAAGCCTTCGATAGATTTAAACAAGCTCCTCAAGCATGGTTTGCCAAATTCAGCTCCACTATTGACTCGCTTGGTTTCCAGTCTAGTTCTGATGATCATGCTCTATTCCTCCATCAAACTGACCTAGGATGCACTCTTTTTTTTCTCTATATTGATGGCATGATTATAACTAGTGATGAGACTCACAATATTACTACTCTCAAACTTACTTTCATCAATAGTTTGAGATGAAATAACTAGGGTCATTTGAGTTATTTCTTAGGCTTAAAGTTCTGTTATTATTTGTCAATGAAATTATCTCTCATGTTGGAACCACTGACATTAAAGCTACTAACAGTCTACTTGAATTCAATATTGATTTTTCTGCTACTAATGGGACTCTTCTTAATGATGATACACCATATCACCAGTTAATTGGTATTTTTATATGTTTATTGTCTCCCATCTCAAAATAGAATATGTGTTCACATTGGTAGTTAGTTTTTTCTTGCATCTTGCACCATTCACTTCTCTGTTGTTCTTCGGATACTTTGGTACATTAAAGACACTTTATTTAATGGTTTTTCACTTTTGCCAGGATTCTCCCCTGACAGTACAAGAACATTTAATGCTAATAGTGTTGGAGACACAAGATCATCAATTCATTGCTGGCTATTAGTTCTTTCTTAGCACATCTCTTATTTCATGGCATGGCAAGATAAACAATTGTCTCTCATTCTAGCATTGACACAGAATATGAAGCTTTTGCTAACAATACCTCTAAGCTCTTTTGATTACCATGGTTGTTTAAGATAGGAGTGTCTATTCCTCTTCTATAGTTCCTCTCTCCCATAATAATTATAGTGCCATAAAATTTGCTCATAATCTTTCATGAATATACCAAACACATCAAGATCGGCAGTGATCTTGTCTAGCATCACATCCCTCGAAGCACAATACAACTTGTTTCCAACTCATCACCATCTTAGATTGCAAACATTTTCACCAAATCACACCCACCTCTGTGATTTTGAGATCTTGTTTCCAAAGTCAAGCTATCATCTTCATTTACCCACTTGAGTTAGAGGGTGGATATTAAATCATGCACAAATCTTGTTATTTCCTTCTATAAATTATTTAAATTCCTTGTATAGGTCTATTGTGATTTATTATAATTAGTTTTGATTGGTTTTATTTTTTATTGGTAGGGTCACATATTTTTATGGATGTCTTGCAAGCCTCTCACTATAAACTGTGTGCCAAATTGTTCTTTTAGCATACACTAAAAAACAGAAATTAATTCTTCATTCTGTTTATCTAAGTTCTACAATATTGAAATATAATCATATTTATTATGTGATTTATGAGTTTTTTTCTCCTTTGAAATTAATATTATGTTTTAGCCCGAAATTAGCGTGTCTGCTAGCATTGTATTCATATGTGGAGTTTCAATTGGTAGTCTTAGCATTTGTAGAATGTACACGGATATAATCCAGGCTGAGTTACCACGTATTGTACGAAGATTCTTTTCTATGGTAAAGTTATCATTGTTCAATAATGTCGCCTTATTATATGTATAAAAAAGTTTTAATTTTATGATTTTTATTGAACTAAATATATCATATGGAATTCATCCAAAAATTATGCACACACAAAAAAATTATACACAGACACACACAGGTACGATATATATAGATTTGCATACATGTTAGTCTATTATTTGTCAAAAAAATAAAAATATTTGTCAAATAGATTTACATACATGTTAGTCTATGCCTCGAACTAGGGGGAAAAGTTAGTCTATTATTTGTCAAAAAAATAAAAATAAAAATAAATCTGGTACTTCATTTTCAAATTCTGCCAAATATGAACCTGATTGACCTAAGAATATGAATATTTTGTTCTGATCTTAAAGCCGAAAGAAACAATTTTTATTCCTCGCATTACATTATAGGTACATTAAGCAATACATTGAATTCAGCATTAATTAATAATATCTGTTTTACAAGAACAGACACATAGAAAGCAAAAATAAATAAATAAATCCGAGTCATACAAAAGTCTGTGAACATAGATTAGGCATTCTAATAGATAAACTTTAATACTTCTGTTCATTTAACCCGACAATCCGCCTCCTTGTCTGTTAATTTATTTATTTATGTCACAATCAATCGCATGTTAATTATTACAAATATATTTGAAATTACGTATTAGCTTATTAAAATCGTTTGTTACTAAGAAACCAAGTATCATAGTGACATTATTTTATTGCAAAAGGGAATGACAGCGCATTGCTTGTCTTACCCAAATTCCACATTAGTGCCAATAGTTAGTGTTATTATTATTATTGTTGTTGTTATTAGTAGTGGTGGTGGTGTACCAATATTTATTTCATAGTTGTTTAATATTAACTACCAGTTAATTTGAGAATTGTTTTAATAGAATTACTGCATCGTTATATTTTATAAAACTATGGTTTATGTAATTCGACATTTTATGAATTCATTAGAAGCTAATTAAAGAGCATGACAATAAATTAATTATCAGTTAGGTAAAAAGTAAATCAATTTGTATTGAGTCTAAAATCGTATTAATTCATGAAAGATTAATTTTGGAGAAAATGGAAGCAGAACTTAGAACGATGGTGTTCGATAACTTACTACTATATCTTGTTTTAGTTTGATTACAATCTTTAATTTCATTTGAAAAATTACATACTAATTAGTCCAATAAAGTCAAATTTGATCTAATTATTCAAGTACATCCAATTCTAACTTGTTTTTTAGACTCAAAAAAACTTTGCATGCGTAGTTTTATCCTTCTCATTTGCATTCCTACACAAAACTTTTTTATTAGGGGAAATTGCAGCTCCTTGTCATGAGATTTGGATTTTCTATAATTAACCCCTTTAAGTATGAAAAATTATAGAGACATCCTCTTAATCACATCTCTAATTAATAGATAAATCTATCCGATGAGTGAAATGTTGGAAAATGATGATATCAACAAAAAAATTAAGCAAAAATTTAATTTTATCTTCAATTGACTTCTAGACCACTTAATTAATATTTTTTGAAGGGGTGTTTTATAAAAAGTCCAAAACTCAGGGAAGGGTGTTGTAATTAACCCATTTTAATTTTATAAAATATATATTTTTTTATTTTTGATAACTTTGTTGAAAATATTAGTCTTTATCTTCAATATGTTAGAAAATTTAAAAATTTTAAATTTTTTTATTTCCTAATTTAAAATTTTTAAGGTAGAAAATAAATTTTCTAACCTCTCCAAGCAATAAACTTAAAAATAAATACTTTTACTTTTATAATTTTTATTTTATTAAACATTTTTGTACTTCTAAAATATTTATATATTTTATACTTTTTAAAGCTAAGGTATACCTCTAACTCTTATTTTCACATAATAAAACAATTTCTAATATATAATTAAAATAGAAAAACAATTTTAAGATTTCTTTTATAAGAGCATAGAAAATTTATATTCTAACTCATAAAAATAACTTTTCAATTTTCAATTTAAAATTTCCTACAAATGAAAAAAATAAATATTTATATTTTATTAAAATTATAAAATTCAAAATTTTTTATTTATTCTAAATATATTATATGTATACTAATATATATATATATATATATATATATTAAGAGTTATATGTCTTATAATAAAAATTCAAATTGAATAAAATTTTGAAAATGTTAATTTAGAGCATCTCCCAATTAAGATATTATAATATATTTTTTGTAATATATAAAATATTTAAAAAAAAGTTTTATTAAGACATAAAAATAAATATTTATGTTTTTAACATGTAAACCATAAAAATATAAAGATATACCTAAATAGTTTCCCAAAAATATAAGAAATTTGATAATAAGAAATGCAAAATTTAGAAATTTAAATTTCAAGAAAATTTATATTTTCAAAAATGTAAAATATAAAATTTTATAATTGCATAAAAGTTAAAATTTTTAAGCTATATGCTTTTTATAAAATATAAAATATTTTTGTATTTTTTGAAATTAAAATTGAGAGTAAAAATGGATTTGCATATAAATATTTTGCTAACATCATTAGTTTCTGATATTTCACTCATTGAATAGATTTAACTATTAGTTAGAGATATGATTGAGAGGAGGTCCTCATAATTTTCTATACTTAAAAGGTTGATCTGTAAAAAACCCAAACTTCATGGCAAGGCATTATAATTTCTCCATTGTTTCGATCTATAAGTAGAATGGTCATTTCAAATGATTTCACCAGAAGTTGGTCAGCTTAGTCAATTAAGGAGAGGTCTTCATACTTTTCCATATCCAAGGCGCTAGATTGTGAAAAGCTCAAACCTTAATGAAGAACGCTATAATTTCTCCTTTTTATTATGGATTATTTCATCATTTTTTTGAATCAAACTATCGGCAATTGTTTCCACAATTTGTTCTATACAACTTAGGTATGTAAAGCAAGAACAGCACCAGACATGTATATTGTAATAAATTTGTAATAGAAGTATTAATAAATCAAACTACTCCATTTAAATTTAATTAAACTTGAAAATAGTTTTGAATTTTATTGAGTTCGAATTTGAATTTTGAAATTTTTTTTCAAGTTTTATCTCACCACTAGATTCAGACTTGAGCTCAAATTCAAACTCTATAAAATTTAAATGAGTCAAAATTTTATAATTATAATGAGAGGGGATTTGGTTAGATATAATATTTGGAAAGAATTGTGTTGAAATGAACAATATATTTAAAATGAATATTTTAATGAGATAAATAATATAATTTACTTAAATAAATAAATAAATATTTATATATAATAAAGATTGAATGATGTAATAGTTAATAGGAATAATGATTGTGTTATGAGGTATAAATAAAAATAAATGTGAGTATATATGTATATATATAATAAAGATTGGATAATTTGATAATTTATAGGGATGTTAATTATGTTAATGTATATATAATAAAGATTGAATGATGTAATAGTTTATAGGACTAATGATTATGTTATAAGGTATAAATAAAAATATATGTAAGTATATAAGTATATATAAAATAAAGATCAGATAATGTGATAATTTATAAGGATAATAATTATGTTATAAAGTATAAATAAAAAAAATTGAATATAATATATATATATATATGTATTAATTTGAGTGTAAATAGGTTTAATGATTGAAATACAATTAGTTAGTTATATATATGAGAGAGGAAATTTTTAAATTTAAATTTAAATGAAAATATTGTTAAATACTATGTTTGATGATCTAAATTTGAGAAGGTGTTTTGGAATTGAAAGTGGATTCCAAACATAACCAAAACATGTGCACATGCGCACATGTACTCGTTATTCCTTATTCTTCCTAGGCATTCCCATAAATTTTTTTAATAGATCATCCAGCCAACACGTACGAAAGTGTGGGGTCTTAAGGTTTCCTCTATGAATACACACACACACACACTCTCTATATAAATATATATATATATATATATATATATTTATAACATTTATTTATTGACTGATATTTGTCCAGTTTCGAGAGTGATATCTGAATAGTTTCGAGAGTTCATCATCTTCCCCACATTATACATAATTGATGGTGTAAATTTAATTGTGTAGAGACACCAACATTCATGATGTGTGTATCTCGAGAACCCCCCTAAGAATTTGTCTTATTGAGGTGTTTTGAGGTTTACATTTTTTCATCTGTCGACCCACGATGGTGAGAATTTCATGCAGTACGCATATTGTCACATTCACATGACATGTATAAAAATATTTTGGACAAGCTGAATGTAATGTTTTTTTTATTTATCATATATACAAAATGATTTAAATGTATGATTTATATTAATCTTTGTCATAATATTAGCATGTTGAAGTGTATGTGCGCGCGTGTATCAAGCCCCTTTTTTTGGTTTGTTTGTTTGATCGTCATATTAATTGTTCAGTCTTACAAATAATCATTGGACCTTAGAATCTTATAGTTTTAGTTTGATTCAATGCAAACTGGGGAACAATAGAAAAAAATAAGAACTTGTTAGAAAAAGAATTTCTTCATGACAATAAATTAGTAAAAGTTGACACTCAGTGCATGAGCAAAACCATTTATAATTTACAAAATCATTTTTTCTTAAATAATAGAAATAGAATCAATAAAAAGATCAAAAGATATTGGAAAATAACAAACTTGAGAGAAAACACCAATAAAAATTAAGTTAAAATAATATAGAGAAAGAAATTGCATAATAATTTGAAATTTAAAATTGGATTGCACAATTTTCGATTGTAAAAATAATATGCAACTAAAATATTCTTAATAATTTAGTATAGATATAATAATTTAAATAATTTTCAAAAAACTGATTTGATATTTTTAGTTAAACATATTTTCTTTTATACCAAACATAATTGGGCTTTAGGAAAGACATGCATTCCAATGCGTTTAGATCACGCAATGATATGCATGTGAAAAAGAATAAACTTTACTCGCACAATCATTATTTCTTTCTCTCTCTTTTTTTTCTTTGAAAAAACAATATCTCGAGTTTGAAATATTGTTGCTTTACTCTATGTAATCAAAGAAAGTAACGAATTGATAACATTATCTTCAATATTAGAGCATTTAGAGAATTTTTTAGTATTATGAGTTGAAATGGTCCAATAGATAAGATTAGGGTTTCTAAAGTTATTACAAGTAAAGAAGGGGGCAACCGATTGTCAACTTTCCTCATGCGTAAATAATAAATATGCCCTTCGAGTAAAATACCTAACTATATATATGCCCTTCTAGTAAAATAGCCAACTATCTTAAAAAATTATGCTAATGTATTTTCTACTCCACTAAGTGACAGTCAAATTGAATTCCTCGATGAATTTATGGACTTTTAGAACAAAAGAGTGAGAACATTCAAAACCAAGTAAAATAAATATTACAAATCAAACCAATTAGAGTAAAATGTTGTTATTTACTTGCATGGTCATTAAAGAGCCAATCTAGCTAGATTTAAATTCTTACATCGTTTGATATTTTAATCATGCATCCCTAGTGGCGAATAGCCTAATAGCACTAGTAGCCGACCATCATAGGGGCCATAGCTGCATTTGACGAGGTTTACTTCTAATTTATCTTATTTTTATTTTTATTTTTGTAATTAAAAAAAGGAAAAAAGATGCTTTGTTTCAGTCTGGGAAAGCAGATGCCACTTTATGTTTATCCTCATGAATGTTCCCGACCGGAAACGACTTTACCTGTCGACCGAATCATTCGCCTTTTAGCCTAATTATGATTACCGGTGTGTGTGTGTTATGTTGTCCGGTTTTTGGATATAAAATTGTTTTTTAAAGGATGTTCCACAATTTCAGCAAATATTTTTGGCTTTATATTCACAATTGAAGGGGAATAAGTACGGGACAGAGAAGGGTAACTGCACTATGCTCATAGAGTCCCATCGATATCATATAGCATTTATCTTATACATACATACATACATACATACATATATATATATATATATATATATATTTTTGGTTCATAATTAAAATTTGAAGATAATGCACCAATAATACAAATTTCTGTTGGATTTGGACGTGATTAATAAATCTACGTACGGAACAAGTTATTATTGCTTCAATTTATCTGCCTTGAATGCAGCAGCAATTGTAGTCTCATTCATTCTTATCTTCTTTGTATCAAAATCTTGAAACAGAAGATCTTTTGCTTTGAAATTTTGTGAATAACATGAGACAAGTTTGTTAAAAGTTTTTTGACTTATATGTTTCATTCAGTCTTTCGTTCTAACCAAGTGACCCGACCCATTTGAATAGTTCACGTCGGTAAGCTCAATCAAAAAAAGTGTGAACTTGTTAGACAAGGGTTTGGTATAGATTAGGGATAAAAGTTACACAGGATGTATACACAAAAATATAGAAATAAATATAATTTTAAAAATAAAATTCATATTATTTATAAAATAATGAAAAATAAATTTGGAAAAAAATAGAATAAATAGATATTGCAAGAGGAGATTAAAAAAGACGTGCATAAAGAAGTAAGAAAATTTTAAAATTTATATATATATATATATATATATATATATATTCAGCACCCGAAAGAAAACCCTTAGCTTTGATATACTGGACATATAACTGAGATTATTTATAAAATACGAATTCTATACAATTTATAAATTTAAATAAAATATAAAGAGAGAAACTTGAAAGAAAAAAAAAACAAAAAGAAGAACAGAATGAATTGAATTTGAGAAGGGAGATTAAATAAAATTATTAAAATAAATTGAAATCGAGAGAAGATACTGAATAAATAAAAGTTGAATACACACACACACCCACGCACAGAGAGCGAAAGAGAAGTATGAGCAATTTAAAAATTATGCATTACATAACTAAAAGGAAGTTGTTAGCTTTAATATATAGTTTACCTGAATAAAAAATGAGGTTCTAGTTAAATTTTCTCTCTTTATGCCAGAATTTTGTCTAATTTTTCTATTGACAAGTAATATTTAGTATTGTAATCCTAGAATTTGAATTAAAAATACATGCATTTTAAATTTGATTTATATATTAATTCTTTTCAAACTATTGAGCTTCATGCAATTGTGAATACAAAGCAAGTAATGATTAAGTAAGGAAAGATAAGACGTCCGTGCTCTAGTATCTATCAATTCAGAGTTCAATGTAATATTTCGATCCTACAAAAAACTATAAAAGGGCGAATTAAGTCTAATTAATCTAATTAAATCATCAACTAAACCTTTTATTACTCAAAATGTAAAGAAAGTGAATTATTCAATCAGTTCAAATTTCATATGACAGATTTTTGCCTATAGCTATATATAGCGACACTGTTATATTATTTGTGATCTTTTTAATAAATTTTCAAAAAAACCCTTTATAACTAATAATCTATACTATCTATGTTATGCATTATAGCCCTGTTTCTTATAATAAATAACTTTAGTCATTTTACTAAATTTTCCAAAACATTCCTCTTAATCAATTTATTTACACAATTTAATAACTACTTTTAGATTTAAATATAAATGAATTAAAATATCTTCTGGTTTTTTCTTTTTCTTTTTTGATACTATTACTTTAAATTCTCTCTTTTCTTAATTAACATTAAGCTCTTCTATCCTCATTCTTTTATTACCTCTAATTTTGTGTATTTTTTAAAAAATATATAATTAAGTAGTTTCTTTTATTGAACTAAAAATATAAGAAATTTATATTTTATTATAATAAATGAAATTATATACCTTTTGTGTAAGCATGTACTCATATTGAATATGTTACGCCCCAATCCAGAGTTACAATATGACAATATCTGTGAGATGGTTATCTGAGCAAATACCAAAGTCCAAAATATCAAAATATTCTAATCCATAAAATATTAATCAGATTTGAAGTGTAAGTCGATTACATTCTTACAGCGGAAAAAAAATAATAAATTGTCTATTACATCATCAGGTCTTAATATCTAGAAAAATAAAACAAAAATCTTTATCCTTCCATTGCTCTACTAGCCCTACATGCACTTGCTCTTGCTTGTATCTTCTGCAAAAGAGATTTTTTAAAATGTGAGTAACTACTTGCCTAGTCAATGGATGCACCTACCTTTATCTTTTTATAGGATGCGAGTAGAAAAATAAATTTGCATGAAACACATTTTTAAATGGGAAATACAATGTCACAACATATTGCATTTTCCAGAATAACTCAAGAATTCACACAAGTCTTCGTATTCGTTAGCTTGCTCATAGGTCACGGATTCTCGTGTACTATTTCCATTGATTAGAGTTTTAGCCTACACTCCACTAATTCTACCCCAATTTGTTCAGTTTCAATCTATATTCTCAATTGGTACGATCATGTGTTAGCTTCACCCGTTTTAAGCTCTAATATTTCTATCCTGATTGAGCGAGTCCTAATCTTTATCCCAATTGGTAGAGTGGGAAGTCATTCCTCTACACTACCGTTGTTACCAAACATGAGTGACATATTTCTCTTTTATCATATAGAAATCGTTCCAAAATAATAAGTTCAAAGCAACTGTGCAATTAACTCACATCTCAATTTTTAAGAAAATAAAATATTTCAACATTTGCAGAAATAAGCATATCAAAATAGAGTTTCACGATTGGAGCACAATATCTATAAGGAATTTTAGACTAATCATAAAAGTAGTTTTGAAAGCATTTGTAAAGGCTGGCAGGGTATATTTACTTTATCTGTATTGATTCTGCTATTTAGTAAGCTCACCAATTAATAACTCTTGATTTCTTATTTAATCTGAATAATTTCATATTTAATCCCTATTCAACTTGAAAATAATGCTTTTATGTGCTCTTTCATGCAACCCGCCTATCTTGAAAATAATGCTTTTATGTGCTCTTTCATGCAACCCGCCTATCTCGTATTCAACTTCTTTTCGAATTGCATTTTACTTATGGGAAAAGATTTTTCTATTTGGGGTTCACATATTTGACTTCTTCTATATCCTATTAGGTTCTAACCTAAGTGTTTACAAGTATTTTAGCCTTAAAATTAGTAAAATTCAGCATTAATCACATTAAAATTCAATTTTGTCTGCTTTTTAGGTCATATACTTGTAAAAGCATCACTCATGACCACAAAAATGGGATCCACACCTGTGAAACAAGCAGTGTTGCATTCTAGACATCACTGCACTTGGAGCTTGCGACCGTGAGAAGCTTTGTCGTGACCATGGAGAAAGCTTTCATGATTGTGCCGTTAGCCGCAGTACGTTTTGGACATGATCATTGTTTGCCTTCACAACCACGGATGTCTGTGCTGTGAGGACAAGGCACTACGCCCCAACTGTAGTATTAGCTACAAAGGCCCACAATTCATTTCGCACTCAATGAATGGCATGCTGCAATCATGGGACATGCCTTTCAGATTGTAGTTCAAGACCATGAGGTGCAATAATATTGTTAGTAAGGGCCTATTTGGTCACCTATTCATGTTCTATGGACTTTTAGCCATCTTATTCGATGAGTTCACACGTTCTACAAGGTTTTGAGGGTCTCTTTATGAATTCTAAGTATAAAAATTCCAACTTTATAGATTTCTCAAAAATTTTGAAAGACTTCACAAGAATTTGCAAAGATTAACTCATTTGCCTACTTTGCATCGTTTGTCTAGATTCCTATGTATAACTTATACTAACATAATTTCATTGATACATTACCAATCCAAACTACTTGTAGCCTATAAAGATTCATATATCAAGTTCCTAAACGTGTGAAATATAATTCCTAGGGACTTGCACACATATTACAAGTTTGGACTAAGGAATTACCTCAAATTTCGCACATTCTTGAAGCTAGAAAATTTGTCTCTCCCCTCCCTTCTTCTCCTCCCTTCTTCTGGATGGTGTGTACATTTCTTGGTTGGAGAATTTTATTTTTCTCTCACCCTTGTAACCTATTTATACTAGGGTTTTATGGGGTGTTGAACACCCTAAAACTTGGAAACAAAATTTTCAAATTTTCTTGGAGAATTTCCAGCCCCAATTCACTTATTTCAACCCCCTATGGGTATGGAAATTGCCTTCTTATTAATCTACTGAATTTTGGTAGGATTTTTCCTACACAATTATGTATATGTCATTTTCCACACTCTCTTAATACCACCCTAATTATGTCACACGAAAATAAAAAACAATTAGAGAAATAAATAAGTAATCCATCCACTATAATACCCTGAACTTTTTAGGGCTCGGGAGTAATATTTATAAGGATGTCATTAGCAATTATATTAAAGGATTTATGTAATAAAATTCGTGATTTTATTTATTTAATTTTTGTACAAATATAGGCATCAACATTATATTGGTTACGGAAGATCATATGTGCATAGAAGTGTAGGGCAAACCTTGCCAAAAATATGAGCATTAATGAAGCGTAGTAACCATATGAAAAGGGGACCAATTAAGGAGATTAAGGCTAATTTTTTGGGCTGAAAATCGCAGAAAATTAGTGTGAAAATAATGAGACAATATTAAGTGTATATAGAAGGCAATATATACACTATTACGCTAGTCAAACCTTGCCAAATTTTGAGAACTAGCTAGCCAAATTTTTAATTGGTGAATAATTAAAGAATTAATTTTAGCTTATACTTTATTATTTTATTTTAATTTTCATAAGCAATTTTCTAGAAATAAGGAAAGTAAGTATGGAAGGAGATACAAGTATTATAAGACAACCAAAAATTTTTCAAAATATTATGGACATATTAATAGTGGGATTTATCATGGTAAAGTTGGAAATTTGGGTGAAATTTTGGCAAAGAAATAATGATGAGTCATAAGGATTTTAGGACTCTTAATTTCGGGGAATTCCAATCCTACCCAACCTCTAACTAAAATCCTAGTATAAATATGAGTTTTAGAGAAGAAAACACTTATTTTGGAACCCTAAAAGGGCAGTTGGCCGTCCAGTATTGTGTTCTTCATCCATACATGTAGAAGGTATTAGATTGTATGTTTAGGCACATGAATTTTAAACGAGCTACACGTGGGTCAGTACATAGGTTGATGTTAAACTCGTGGTTTGTACATAGGAATTTGTAGAAAGCACATATTGATAAAGTACACAAATCCTGAAACTTTTCTAGAAATTATTTCTAAAAAAATTGGTTAATGCAATTTAATTAGAATTTTGTGATTAGGATTCATGGAAAATAATGCCGAAGGACCTTTAGAATATTAGTGGAAATGAATTTTGGTGATTGGAATTGAGTTGAATAAGAAAATCCATCCGAACAATGCCTCTGTGTAAACCAATGCTGTGTTGTGGTCACTACCATGATTGCGGAAGATGATGACGTAAGTGTGAGAGCTTGTCTTGCACATGTAGAGTGGGGCGCAAGCTAAAGCAAAACACCCCACAATATCTCAGTGCGCGGTTGCAGGAATGTCTTCTGCGATCGTGAGTTGAGTGCAAACACCAACTAGAACCTAATTTCCATGTAATTAAAGCCAAATCATTCAATTTTGAGTTTAAAATAAGCTTTAAAATACTATTCAAGGCTTAATAGGATGTAGGGAATAGGATTTGAATAAACTCTGAATATAAAAACTTACTCAATAGACAACCAAAAATTTAAAAGGATAATAACACGACACATAGGATACACACAAAGCATTGGCTAGAATAGGATTCAACAGAGTTGAGTATTAAATAAGAATTATTTAGTTGAATAGAAAATCAAGTATCTAGTAAACCAGTTGGGTAACAGTGATAGCAATCAGATAAGTGGTTACATCTCCTAACTTTAATAAAATGATTTTCAAACTATTTTCATGTTATAACTTAATTATTTACAATATGTTAAAATTATTTTCAAGACTATTCTCGTTTATGAAAGTATATTTTGACATGTGAAATTGTTGTAGAGTTGAAAATTATTATTGACTTGTTTTTGAAATTCTAGATGTGAACTGTTTGTGAAACCAATTGCTTTAAACCGAATGTCTTGAAACCAAATTATTGTAAATAAATGTAACAAACCTCCCCGTGATTTTAATAATAGTGTAGAATGAGTTTTGCCCTACGAGCCGAGTATTCTATTAGTACTTGCGCAATTGAGTAGAAGTATTGGAACTGACAATGAGTAAAGCATATACATCGCCTTACCTATCGGATTACAGCAAATTGGGATACTTTCCAAGCGAGATTGAAGCCCTTGGGCTATGGTGGCATAGCTAAGTACAACATGACCCTACTTAGTTAGAGGATAAACTAAAGCTTTAATCAATGGAAATAAATGCACGAAGTACATATTATCATGAGTAGGCTAAGCAAAAGGACATGTAAGCTATACAAACGATGAGGTGAATTGGAATATTAGTGGAAAGTTATTAATTTTTGTGAGCTATTTTAATTGTGATTTGTACCGTATGTTTCAAAAACATGTTTTATGCAAATGATTACTTTTTGTTGCTTTTTTCTGTTTACACCATAAGAAAACCCAAAAGGCTAGATGTATTATTTACTAGGTGACATGCAGCTCACATCTATTTTAACTGTTATTTTGTAGAGGAAGTCATAGAGGATGAGCATACATAGGGAAGGTAGGTTTGATAGAGGAAGACCTTTATTTCATTTCTTTCTGATCACTTCATTGACAAGAAAGACAATCTAATGTAATAGTTAGGGATTTTATTTTCTACTGTGAAGTAGTGTCAAGATAGTTTTGTGGATTTCACTTTACATCTTTCAGAGATTGAATAATGCTTATTGGAATAGTTTCTTGGTATCTATTGGATTTGGTATCTACTAAGGTTGTTCATGTCGTGTTCTCGGATTCAGGACATGATAAAAGTGGTATCAGAGCCTAAGATTTGACCTTAGACACATAAGATGCTTATTAAAGCTTAGGTTTGATCTCAAGGACATAGATGATCTAAACTTAGACTTTGACCATAAAACTTATACCATTAGGGCTCAATGTATGACACTTGACTTTCACAAATTTAAGCGTGTATGAGGTGCTAATCTAAACTTAGGCATGTAAGACATGATTTAAGGTTCCTACTACATGATTTATGCCCGCAAGACACGATTTAAATCAGACGTTAACCAAAAGGATAGAGACATAAGTTATTGGGGTGAAAAGGGCTCTACTATGTGTACATCTAGGATATGGTTGGTTGGTGACTGATTTAGTCTATCCTTGTGACGTAAATCATGGACAAAGCATAGCTTATGATCCTAGACACATAAGGCATCTAAGGTGTTGATCATAGGGACTCAAACGATTAGGGTATCAAGCCCACGATTTTGAAGGTTATGATGTCATGTGCACTTTGGACATAAATCAAAAGGCTAGGAAAAGTATTGGTCCTTGAATTTAAATGAATATGACATTAATGGTTTAAATTGGACAAAGGTCTTCAACCATAAACTAGGATAGAGTCAAAACCTATGAACTTAACTCTCAGTGAATACAACGTCGGGGAGTTAAATGGAGTCTAGATTTGACCTTAACCATGAACAAAATCAAAGGTTTAGGGTTGAATTTAAGCTTTGACATGAGACACATGAGACATTTGAGCTTAGATTATATCTCAAAATCATAAGGCCAGAAAGTTACAAGTTCATGTGAGGCATTAAAATTTACGTGGTATTGATCAAGCACTATCTAATTGGGCATTTTGGGCATAGAAAATGGAAGAAGCTAATGAATCAATAAGGCGTGCTTTGGCTATAGGGGCTAGGGTTCATTAGGGCTTAAAATAGGAGGTCTAAGGAGTATACTTGCACTTACATGTAAGATATTGATGAAACAGTTAGATTGAGCCTAAGTTTTGACTTCGAGCTATAAGTGTATGACATCTAAAATCCAGACAGAGCCTAGAGTTCAAACTAAGCTTAGGATTTGGTCTTAAGAAACACATGACCTTTAAATTTAGGACTTGACCTAAGGAATGCCTATTTCTAGGCCAAGTATCATAAGATTGATCAATTGTGCATTCGTGTGCACCTAATCTATTGATAGTAGCAAAGACTTTGGGATTAATTACAACTTAACCTTGTGATGTGAATAATGGAAGAATTTAGCATACCTAAGGCACATGTGCATGCGGACCACACCCTGTGACCTAAAGATGAGACTGAGGCTGGAATAAGATGTTGTAGAAAGAGAGTAGCAAGAATAAGAAAAATGACTTGTTGAGGGTATTAAACTGCCTATAAGATTTATGAAGTTTACTAACATTACGATTGATAAAAGAAAATTTTGCCTTTGATATTACTAGCTACTTGTTTCCATTACTTCTATAGGTTACACAATCGCAAGCCATTCCTAGACTCATTATTAAGCTTTAAAAAACCTACGACATGTAAGAGAATGCAAATTGCCTTAAAGTGTACCACACGAGAACCCATTGTGACCACCTTTGAACACTGTGGATGAATGACCACTAGGGCACTCTCTACCTCCACCTCGTTTAATAGTCGTAACTACAGCACCCCTCATGGTTATACTGGACTAGAATAAGAGAATTAACCACATTGTCCTAGCTACCAAGGCGGCATAAGTGGTAGGAAACAAACCCCAGACCTAACCAGGTGAACTTAAGTCAAAGCGGGGCTAGGGTATTCACTTCGACCCAAAAAGAGGTGGAAGGTGGTAAAAGACACACAGGGTTGTAACACCGTTATTGATAACTTCTAAATACCATATTTGACTAAGGTACGACCCAATTATTGTCTCCTAAGAGGTTGTTAAACATTGAGAAATATAGGATTGAAGACTAACCCAACACCAGAAGTCACGTCATTGACCTCAGCAAGACTAAATGAACTAGGATTACAAAGACATAGAAAATTAGAGTGGTGTAGGGAAGCATGGGGAGGCTTTGCCTTATTTGTAAAAAAAGGAAAGATAGAAGAAACTTAAGGTTGATTATGAGGGATAAGAAACACAAGAAGGATGCAATTAAGGATAAATATCCCCTACTCAGGACCAAGGATCTACTTGACCAATCCAAGGGGACTGAATTATTCTCTAGGGTGGAATTGAGGTCAAATCACTGACGATTAAAGATCAAAAGTTATGAGTATACCTTAAGATACAGCAAAACTAGGTATTATGAAATACATGGTGCTACAAATTAGGTTAACTAGTGCTTGTAACTCTCATGGATCACATAAACTTGAAATCTAGGTCTTATTTGGACAATGGTGATGGAGTTATCGACGACATTTTAGGTTACTTTCGAGTAAAGGAAGAATAAGAGAAAGTATTGTGAATAGCCCTACAAACCATTAGGTAAAAACAACACAACGTTAAGTTCTAAGAATAAAAATTTGGGGTAGTAGCAATTATGATTTGGAGACACATAAATTGATTGATGATTGAACACATTAAGTTATGAGGAGTTTCTGATATGATTAATGGATTGAAAGGAAAATGTATTATGGAACAAGACTAAACTGTATGTAAAGACCTAATGGTTAAATTATACTGAATGAGAAGCTACTTGAAAGTTAGAGGAAGATATAACAAGTCAATAGCTCAACCCGTTTTGGATTAGAGTAATTCAAGTTTTGAGGATGAAACTTTTCGTAAGGAGAGAGGATGTAACACCATGAATTTTTGGGGCTCAAAAGTAATATTAATAAGGATGTCATTAGCGATTATAGTGAGGAATTTAAGTAATAAAATTTGTGATTTAATTTATTTAATTTTCGAACAAATATAAGTGGCAATATTATGGTGGTTGTGGAAGAAGATAGGGCAAATATTGTCAAGAACATGAGCATTAACAAAGGGTAGTTACCGTGCAAAAAGGGGACCAATTAAGGAGATTAAGTCTAATTTTTTGGGCTGGAAATTTCATAAAATTCATGTGAAAATAATGTGATCATATTAAGTGAATATGGAAGGCAATATATACATTGTTACGCTAGTCAAACCTTGCCAAATTTTGGGAACTAGTTAGCCAAAATTTTAATTGGTGAATGATTAAGCAATTAATTTTAGCTTATAGTTTATTATTTTATTTAAAGTTTCGTGTGCAATTTTCAAGAAAAAAGGAAAGTAAATATGGAAGAAGATACGAGTATTATAAGACAACCAAAAATTTTGCCTAATATTATGGACATATTAAGAGGGGATTTAGCATGATAGGGGGGTTGAAAATAAGGAATTAAACTTAGAAATTCGGGTGAAATTTTGGCATAAAAATAATGATGAGTCATGAGGATTTTAGGACTCTTAATTTATGAGAATTCCAATCCTACCCAACCTCTAATCAAAACCCTACTATAAATATGAGTTTAAGAGAAGAAAACAATTATTTTGGAGCCCTAAGAGAGCAGTTGGCCGTCCGTTAGCTTGGGAGAAAATTTTCTTGCGCTCCACATTCAATAGTTGAGTTAACTTTCAATTTGAGTATTGCGTTCTTTATCCATATGCCTAGAAAGTATTAGATTGCATGTTTAGACATGAATATAGGAATTTTAAAAGCGCTACAAATGGGTTAGTACATAGGTTGATGTTAAACTCATGGTTCATACATAGGAAATTGTAGGAAATGCATATTGATAAAGTACACAAATCCTAAAACTTGTTTGAAAATTATTTCAAAAGAATTGGTTAACATAACTAAGTTGGATTTTTTTTTTATTAGGATTCATGGAAGTAATGCCTAAGGACCTTAAGAATGTTGGTGGAAATGAATTTTGGTTATTGAAATTGAGTCAAACGAGAAAATCCGTCTAAACAGTACCTCTGTGCAAACCAGTGCCACATTGCGATCATTGCTTTGATTGCAGAAAATGACATTGTGGGTGTGAGGCCATGTCTTGCACATGCAAAGTAGGGTGTGAGCTGAAGCAAAACACCTCGTTAGTGCATGTCGTGAGTGTGATGTCTCAGCATGCAATCGCAACCCTCCTACTGGTGATTACGACTCCTAAGCGTGAGAAAAATAGAGTGTCTCACGATCATCTAGTGCAAGTGCAAAGACGTGTTTTGTGGTCTTAAGAATGCATTATGTGGTCGTGAGCCAAGTGCAAACAAAACCTCATTTCCATGTAATTAAGGTCAAATTATTCGATTTTGAGGCTAAAATAAGCTTACAAACACTGTTCAAGGCTTAGTAAGATATAGGGGATAGATAGCATTTGAATAAACTCTGAATATGCAAACATACTCAATAGGTAACCAAAAGTTTGAAAAGATAATAAAATATAACACATAGGATATACACAAAGCATTGGATAGAATAGGATTCAAGGGAATTGAGTATTAAAAGAATGATTTGGTTGCATAGGAAATCAAATATTTAGTGAACAAGTTGGGCAGCAATAATAGAATAATAGCAATTAGGTAAGTGGTTATATCCTACTAACTTGTATAAAATGCTTTTCATTTTCATGTTGCAATTGACTTGTTTATGATATGTTAAAATTATTTCAAAGACTATTCTCATTTATTAAAATATATTTTGACATGTGAAATTGCTATGGAGTTGAAAATTATTATTGCCTTGCTTCTGAAATTCTGGATGTAAGCTGTTTGTGAAATAAATTGGTTTAAATCAAATATTTTAAAACTAAGTAAATTGGTTTAAATCAAATATTTTAAAACTAAGTAAATTGGTTTAACTCTAGATAGTGTGGAATGAGTTTCATCCTATCAACTAGGTAATAGATTGGTATCCGCCTAATTGAGTAGAAGTATTGGGATCGGTAGCAAGTAAAATTGATATATGATCTTACCATTTGGATTATAGGAGATTGAGATACCTTTCAAGAGAGATTCAAGCCTTTGAACTGTAGCTGCATAGCTGAATACAACATGACCCTTCTTAGTTGGGAATATAAACTAAAGCCCAAATTAGTGAAAATAAATACATAAAGTATGTATCATCAGGATTAGGTTGAGCAAAAGGACATGTGAGCTATACGAATGTTGAGATGAATTTGGAATATATGAGGAATGTTATTAATTTTTGTGAGCTATTTTAAATACGTTTTGTACTAGATGTTTTGAACATATGTTTTATGCAAATGATTACTTTTTGTTTCTTTTTCTACTCACATCCTAAACATCCTAAAAAAATCTGAAAGGCTGGAAATACCATCTACTGGGCGACTCATTACTCACATCTATTTTAATTGCTATTTTGTAGTGGAAGTCATAGAGGACGAGCATACTTGGGGATGGTAAATTCGATAAAAGAGGACTTTATTTCTTTTCTTTCCAATCACTTCATTGACAAGCAAGACAATTTGATGTAATAGTTAAGCATTTTATTTTCCACTATGAAGTACTGTCATGATAGTTCTGTGGATGTCACGTTATGTCTTTTGGACATTGAATAATATTTGTTGGAATAATTACTTGAAATCTATTGACTTTGATATCTGCTGAGGTTGTTCGTAGGTATTACCATATTATAGTTCCGGATTTGAGGCATGACATTCACTATTATTTTACTAATAATACTTTTATCATCATTATTATTATTATTGCCCAAAAAATTTGGGGTATGTTAACTTTGAGTGATAATATTATTTTATCCAACTTAATCAAATGTTCATTTTGATTGATTAAAGCCCTTGATTAAATAAGAGGATTAAATAAGAGTCCACTATTAAATCATAAAATTATAAGATAAATAATTCTACATGAAAACCATGATTAAATAATCAAATGATTAAGAATTACATATATATATATATCATTCAAATTATTATTTTAACCTTAATATTATTAATTGAACAATATCCATAGTAAGGTTCTAATGGAAAAATATATATAATCACCTTAAATAATCAACTTTAGTAAATATGATTGTTGAGGAATAATTAATCCATTCAAACTTTTTTATCATTCAAAATAATCTTTTAGATTATAATCCTATAAAAAAAAATGTGAACATGGCCTTGGGGTATAATAGAATATGCAAGTTTTACTTGTAATTAACTTCTTCAAAAAAAAAAAATTAATTAACAACTATGTTTTATTATCATTCGTTTATGCCCTGTTAGTTATTAGTGATTAGTATTTCTACAAAATTAATTTAGTTTTTAACTAAGAAGAAAGAAAGAGAGCCTACAAGAGCTTAACAACGTTAAGCACAACCTAATCATTAAAACTTCATTTCCACCTCAACTAAATCGTGAAAGGATAAGACATGATTTGCTTATCCATAAGCACGCGTTAGCTTCTCATCATGGGTCATAATACCACCAAACGCGCACACACGCATTATAAAACAATGATACATTTACTTATACACACACACACAGATATATATATATATATATATATAACAATGATACATATACTTATACACACACACACACACAGATATATATATATATATATATCTGCGTGCCCTTGGCTTTTAACATGCCTTCACCATTAATTAACGCAGTAGCTTTAAGAAGGAAAGATAAGAAATAAACAAAAAGGGCCCATTCCAAATCTTGTCGTGTTGCGCGGCGGCACATGGTTAGCACGTGGCAGCCGCTCGCGTAGTGACACGTCATGAAGATCGGAGTGCAAAGTTTTCTTACGCCTTTTGCGTGGCACATGCTCTTGTGCTCATTAGCCCATTTGCCGCTGGGAATTTGGTGGGTTGCACATGCCTCGTGCATAGGAAATTCTAAATAATATTTGTCTATGGAGTGTGCTTATCAGCATCATGCCGTCTATTAGCTACATAGTCGTCTCGTTTAGAAATTGTTCCAAATCTTGTGATTAGTCTAATAACGACAAAAGGGTGGGTCGGTCGCACGATGACGTCGAAGTCCCCTTGAGATGTTTGGACTTTGTTTTTGTAGATTCTCAGTGTTAATGTTCCATATTTTTTCAATTGTTTGGTATAAATATATGTATACATGATGACTGCTGTGTATGTAATCTAAGTCCAACTGCAAAGTTCTAAATACAAAAAGCTAAATGTTGCAAAAGCATGGTCACTCCGATGCAAATGTTATGTCCTAGCGATTAATCTTCGTTTCGACGCAAATTTTGTAAGGAAAGAAAATTGCTATGAACATTTAGGAATATTATAAAAGTAAAAAAGAAAAAGTGATAAAAATAGTTGTTTCAATAAATAAAATTTTTATAAGATGAAAACAACAAAAATAAACATCCAGACACGGCCACAATGTTTATTAGATCGGTTACAAAAAGGATTAAAATTTTCCATGCCATTTAAAATGAAAAACTGTGGAAAATATACTTGCCACAACTCTTTTCGTGAAAAAAAACATTTGTGGCCAAAAAAGGCGTAGTTACATTTTCCCACGGTCTTAGTCACGGAAGTTAGCCACAGCTTTTGCCATGACTACTTGTGAATCATGTTGTTTACTGAGAGCTTGACCTAGCTTTTCCTTGCAATTTGTCATGAAGTTTATCACAGAAGTTTTGACACGACGTTTACCACGAAGTGTAGTATTAATAGAGTCAGCTGAAGAAGGTTCTGAGTTAAAACTATGAGTCAATAACTGTTAATTCAGCTGCAAAATTCATTAAAACATATCTATAACAACATCTAATTATAAAAGAATAAATAAATGATCAATATTTTGAATTTTCCATGCCTCTATACTATCTTAAGACCCCTTGCTTGTCCTTTGCTCTCCGACAGTCTCCAAGAAACTCCAATATGGTGGCCCCCTTCCCCATTTCCTTCATGTAAAAATGAAATGTGACAAAAAAAAACTATATATTCTAGTGAGATATGTAATATTTTTGTCATAGTTAACTTGCAATTTTTTTCTATACTATGACACGAAAGTTGAACCACCTCCATACAAAGTTGTAACTGAGGTGGGATTTGAAAAACGGTTGTTTTTATTGATTTCACTGATTCATTGTAATTTGGCAAATCACTCTATTGCAGCATTTAGTTCCACAACTCTTTGCCTCAATCAATTTAGTCAAGTAGACTAGAAATAGTCATTAAAATAATTTTTGTGAATGGTGTCGCAAGTGAAGTGACACTAACGAAACAATAACGTTTGTTGTCACAATAATGATTACTATTATATATAACACATGCATTTAAAAGAAAATAACTTAAATACTTTAAAATTATTGAGCCATTTTTCTTGTTGTTTTCTTCTGGGACCTTTTTTTTTTCTTTGCCCATTCAAAGTTATGGCCTATTGAAAGCAACATTTGATTACATTCTTTGTAGTTTTTTTGAAATCTCTACCATATTAATAAATAAAAGTCATGAAAATTTTTTATTACCAAATAGGAACAATTATTATGGAAAAACAAAATAAACTACTTCACAAAACATTAATTCTATAGGTAGGTATGGTTGGACTAGATGCTACAACACCAGGTGAATTTCAATGTAATAATATCGTGATTCCACAAAGCAATTTTTAGGTAGATTTGTAAAACTACCACGTACACTAGATAGAATGTAAAAATAAATACAATTATATACAATATGTTTATGCAATTTAAAAGCCGTCTCCTATGTTTGTGGGATACTAGCCCAAATCAATCACTCTACTAATTTAAGTGAATGAAAGTGTATCATACAATGAACAAGACTCTTGTTTGTTTAACAATTTATCTAAGTTAAGTTCATTTTTTATTTCAACTAGTTGGTGCACTCTACTACACTATAGTCTTGTTAAGTGATAAGTCAAACTCCATTTTCTTAGGTTTCACCACACTTGAGATTCAATAATACAATTTAAAAGTTTCATAAAACATTCATATAAGTGCATTAGAATTAAAATTCCTTAGGCGAACGCTTTTCTTCAAGTGACATCTATAAATTTCATACATGTGGGATGCATAGAATTTTACCTTGAAAGACTTGTTTTTAGATTCCTTCAAGTGATCCCCAAACACGACGTTTGGATCACAACCTCTAGAATATTCATATGAACAAGCTTAGGCAAGAAACTTCAAACACTCCGCACAAACTCTTTACAAATTTCGGAGAAAGTTAAAAAGAAAAACCGACAGGGAGGCTAGAGAAAAACTTTTCTCTTTTTCTTTTGAGGTGGGCAACTGTTGGCTATTTTCTATAGATTTGGGATGATTCCAAGACATCATCTCCATCTTATGGTAAGACGGAAGCCTTCCATAAACTAGTGACAAGAGATGTGGAATGGGCTCCTATAGGTTTTTACAAGGACCTTTACATTAAATTAAATCCAAACCAACTTCAATTATTAATCTTATTAATAATTAAAGCCCAATTATTTCTTAGCTTCTAATTTTAATTAACCTCTTTAATTAAATTAAGAATTTATCATATTTCTAATTGGTAATATCATTGCCAACAAACGTAATTAACAATAAATACATCATATTGGCCCAATCTTACTGTGGCCTAAAAAATTTGATCCTTAAACTTTCCAAGTGTCAATTAGAATGCCGTGGTAAATTACTATCTTGCTATTATTTTGTTTTTATGTCTGTGACTCTCTATATTTATCTTGAATTGACAACGAGTTTTGGTTGAAGGATAAGGGTAACACTTAGTCTATGGCTTATAATCATATCCTAACTAAGATAAAATGATGGTCTAGGCCTTTTATCTTGCTAATTCTTGATTGAGTGAGAGTAATAGATTTAGTTAAACTCACAAACTCAATCATATAACTTAATCAATATTTCTCATGAAATTAATGTCTGTTAGAAACTCATTTCCCATCATGCATTATCTTGGTTAAGGATTCCGCCTCCAAGGATATCGATCTTATAGGATATATGCAATTTACAAAAAGACAAATCCCTTATAGATTGAATACTTACCTCCATACACATATAACAAACAACATTTTGGGCTCATAACCCTATCAAGGTAGATTTGATTCTTAATGTCTTAATGATGCATTGATCACGATACACACTAGATATCTATGTCATTTCAAGTTTAATGTCCACTTGCATTTAACATGATCATGAATCAAGACATAAACAACAATAAATAAACTCCAATCTAGATCATTCTTCAAATCATTATTTGAATATATTATTCTCTAATGATATATCCACACACATCTATTCTCAGCATCTTATACCGAATAGTTTGATATGCATCATACAAGCATAAGGTGTACAAGTTGTACTAATACTCTCATGCCCAATTTAGAGAATTCAAGATTGAAAAACTAGTTTTAGTAATTCTATATAAAGATGCCTTGTGTATATATTCATAACTCTTATGAATTAGACTTCTTAATACAATTAAATGGACATATGCAATACTTTACGTCAAATGAAGAATAACATGCATGAGTGAAACTGTTAGATATTGATGAAACGATATATGAATATTTTATTAATTAATATGAACATCTACAACTAATATCCCTTATATTAAAAAATAATTAGCGTTTGAGAGAATATTACTAACAATCTCCCACTTACACTTTAATGCCAATCATTGTGGTATCTAATACCCATCTTCTAAAAATGATGATCCAACTACACTTGTGACATAGGCTTCTGAATGGGTTAACAACATTATCTATTGAAGCTACATTTTGTATGGCTATGTCATCCTATCTAATGATCTCTTGAATGATGTGGTAACACTAGTCAGTGTGTTTGGATCTTAGGTAAGATTTTGATTCCTTTGCTTGTGTAATCGTGCTACTTTTGTCAAAATGAAATGGCAATAATCGTTTTACACTTGAAACTACCTAAAGCTTAATGATGAACTTGTTAATATGAACTACCTCTTTCACTAAATCACATATTATTATGTACTCAACCTTAGTAGTGGAGTTTGTAGTGGTACTTCGCTTGAAACTCTTCTAACTCACTAATCCTTCATTAAGGTTGAATATGTATCTAAAAATAGATTTTCTATCATTGACATCAAAATGAAAATCAGAGTTGGTGTAGGCATCCGCTTGTAACTTACCATCACTATAAATAAGTACAATATCTGTAGTATTTCTCAAGTACTTAAAATAAACTTGACGGCATTCCAATGTTTCTTTGTAGGATTCGCCTAAAACTCACTAGATATTCGACCTCAAACACAACATTGCATATATTAGGCTTCCAATTACTTAAGCATACGGATCAACTTCATGCTTCTTGTCACAAGGTCTTGAAAAACTTAACATAAAACAATCATGGGCATGTAAATGGGTGTTTTTCTCTTTTAAGCTCACTACTCCCTCATGGAAGGCATACTTAAACCTTATCATGCCACTGCACTATTTATGCTTGCTTTTCATCTAAACAAATCCATGAAAATCATCTCCAAAATTTAGAAAAATATTTAGTTAAGATCTTTGTGTAGATTCTGTCTTAGTTAGTTGCCTTGTGTTAGTTCCAAGTCACACTTGCCTTTTTTCAATGGGATTTGTTTCCTAGATTGGTTGATTCACTTCCATATAATCGGAAATAATATCTTTCCATGCATCTTGAGGATATGGTCAACCCTTGACTAAATTTGTAAGATATTTTTAACATTTGAGCTCTAATAGAGATGGAAATAAATTAAGTCAATTCTTCCTAAGTTTTTTAACGTCATATCAATATTTTCCATTTTTATTGTGTGCTATATAAGTGTAAACTCACAAAAATACCAACAATCTCCCTTTTAGCATTACGTGGCACAACCATAAAACTATCAATCTTGACAAAAGGTTGTATGTCAACTGGGATTGAAACATCAGTACATCAATAAAAACTTCAGGTTTTCTAATTGTATTATAGCAAGGTAAGCTTAGGATTCTTGTTAGTAAATTTTTCCTAAAGTTGGGACATCAATATAACATGAGGGTAATTCATCCAAGCAAAAACTATAGAAAGCATCAAGCTAAACAAATATCTAGTTTGCAAGCAAAGGTTGCCAAAAGGCATGATTAGGATAACTAAAAATGCAGATAAGACGAACCAAAAAACAACAAGCTACTCCTTTGAAGTTGTGATTGCAATTGAATAAGCAGCTACATCATGTTGGAGAACCATCAGTCTACTAATGTCATATGTAGACACTTATTAACTATTATAGGCATTTTGACATTTTTTTATTTTTCCTTTTGTGACACAAAATGCCAAAGAATCTCAAATAAAGTAGATCAAGTAGCCAATGACAAACTAAGAAAACTGAAAAATCAACTCCCCCTTAAACTAGGCTTCCCGTATACTTATGCACAACCAATAGTGTGTTCAATTCCAAAACATCCTCTCAAAAAGTACTCTCCCTCAATACACACCCCACTTAACGTATGTAGTCTCTCTTTGTGCTATGTAATGTAGAAGATCAATTATAAAATGGAGAGATAAGTGCTAAAGCATTAAGAGGAATATGAACAAGTGATAGTTGGAGCTTAATCAGATGATATGTTAAAGGGAAGTGTAGCTACAATTATCTTTAGTGAGGTAATATGAAGGTCAATATCCTAGTTCAACATCTATAATTAGCTAATTTATGCTTCCATACCCTTATGTAAAGCATTAAAGTGAAGAATGCTAGCTTCAAGTCTTGCATAAGTAAGAGTAGGAGTCAAGTAGCCTCTGATGTTATAGTTCCAACCAAGCCATTTACTTTTCCTACATGAATCAGTAGAGCATTATAGACCATGATTCTAGTCTTTCAAGAAGATTCATCAACATCCACATTTATCTTCATGCTCATTGTTGAAAGTCAATTCGAAGATCTAGAATGAAATAAAAGGTCGTATCTCATGAACAAAATCAAAGCATCATTAGGACTCCATGTTGTAGACTTGCTTAGTAGCATATAGTTTTAACTTCTACTTTTGGAATAATTGCTCTCTAGTTGGAAAACTAAATTTTGAAAAACAAATTCTAGGTAATGTGATAAAGTCACTTAACTAATTACTAAGTATGTTAACTATCATCAAGCTCTAAGTTGGATGATGCCTTAGTCCAGTTATCACCAATGCTTTAGTTGGCAGTAGAGCTGATGATCAATGCTATCTTACTTGCAACACTATCCAATTTAGAGATTATAGTAGGATAAGGTAAATGTCCTGAAGTAGATTCATTCTCTACATAGTTTATTGTATTTTAGATAGTCACATCACCTAAATTCACCCTTCATTTTATCCCCATGCAGAATAGCATGGTCTTTATGTCCCAACCTATGTAGTATTTGTGGTCAAGAGCCTATTTGTTGTACCAAAATTGTATAATAAAAAAATATCTAAGGCTTGAAGAGGATGATTGCATAGACATGGTGATAAGCCAACTAAGTAACATTTGGTTGTTAGGACTCGAGTAAACACTTCATAATCAGCTTAAAATCATCAGGGCAAGTTGTAATCAAGTCTCAATGTGTGTCCCAATATTGGATTGGTTTGATTGGGTGAAACTCTATCTCACCTTAGATATAAACTTAGTGTTATGATGGGGACTCAAAATCAGTATCATCTTTAGAGATATCACTATAACATTCTTACACTAAATTTAGGAAATGGATATCCAAACACATCCCAATATCATATAGTCCAGAATCTTTAAAACCTCTACAATAGCAATATCTCTATACTTCAAGGTATCCAATTTCCTTTCAATAGTAAAGTTTCTATTATGCATAAGACCTCACCTTGCTCTATTTGCCTTTATGAAGTACTTCGAGTTATGTGATTTGCTTACATTGATCTTGCCCTTCTTTTTTTGCTTCAAGGGTCCCTCTTGCTCATGTGTTTCTTTCTTTTTTTTTTTTTTGACTACTAGAACCAAGATTATGGGGTTGTTTCAGCTAATGGTTCTATAATCGACACTTCCTAGGTTGCAACGGCCTTCAATGTTGTTGTAGGGGGTGTCATCTAGTTTTTAGCAATTGGACTTCTAGTTTTTAATTTAGAAAGTTCAATTTCTTATCAAATTTCTAAAAGTCCCCCTATATTTTCTTTGGGTACCCTGGTTTCTTTGTTAGGTTGGACATGTAATTGAGGAATTTTAGAATCTCCAACCCCTTAGAAGCCTCCTTTTTCCCCAACATTGGATGCCTTTCTTCTAATTCTAAAGTCACACTAGGTAATGACTTTTTTGGTGATATGCTCCTTTTGAGTATTACATCAAGTGGTGTCAAGGTATTGGTCAATGATGTAGCAGGTGGTGTCAGCACTTTATGGGAGCTCCTGTGTGTAGGTGGTCCTCAACTTACTTCATCATTGTATATAACTTCAACCCAGATATGAGAATCAAGAAAGAAATATGAAAAATAAATATAAAATCTTCAAATTTATGGAAACAAATATTTAGAGGTTTAAAAGTCCTTAAAGTAGAGAAAAGAAATAAATCATTAAGAATTAAGGAATGGATTGCAGGAATTTCAATAAAAATCTCCCTTCAAATTTTGACACCTTTTTCCTCTAGTTTCTAAGCTTCTTAGGCCAAACTTGGGATTATCCATAAGCCCAACATTTTTCTAAAGGCCTCAAATGTCCTTTGGTCATTATGTTTGTATATTTTAATTGTATTGCAACACCAAGGGTGCTTTCATGTGATGAGTGTCGTTACTACCCCAAAATTAAATTAGAATATACCAGTATTACGACGAGTATAGGTATAAGATCCATAGAGATGGGCATGTGTCTATCAATGTGACTAGAGTTCTATTAATTAAGCAACAAGACCAAGATGTGAATGAAAATATGTCAAGAAAAACAATCACTTTGAAACAAAGTGCAAGCTTGAAGTGTTGAAGTACGAGTAATTGCAGAATTTAACCTCTTATATTATGTTGGTTTCATATTTATGCCAATTATGTTAATTATCCATTTAATTACTTTGGTCACAAATGGTTAATCTAAAAATCTATAAGATATTTTGTCAAATTCTCTTATAGCTTTAACTCTAGATTCTAACATGTCTTCCTAAGCTCACTTGAGTTAAGTAACTAAGTTTATTGATTAACAATTGTTACCCATACTAATTATATGATTTCACTCTCATTAATTTAGTAGAATTAATATTTACAAATTGCACATCTAATGCACTGGTTTCTGATGTGCGTCATCTAACACCAACATATTAAATAAAAAATAGGTAGTACTAGATAAGCATAGATGTCATATCCACAGGTAAGGAGCTTGTGTCTATTAATGTAACTAAGAGTTTATTAGCTAAGCCTACTTAAATTACTATAATGAAATAGAAAGATGAAAGAATTGAATGATGAAGTGATTGGCAAGTTCTTGTAGAAGCACACAAATACTGGAAACAAATACCAATGATTAGAAAATCTAGTCCCTTGTGATGTGATTGACATAAAAGGATGAATTTCTTATGTTAATTATCAATTTAATAGAATTATTAATTTAATAGCTTTATCGTGGATTGTTAATCATATGGCCTCTACAATATCTTTCCAAACTCTTCTAAAATTTTGAATCAAGATATGGTGGATTTTCACTAGCCTAATCGAGTCAAATTATGAATTATGTGATTAATAATATGTGCCCACACTAATCCTATGGTTTCACTTCCATTTTTCCCGCCGAATTAATATTTACAATTGAGTGTTTGATGCCCGGGATCCACTCCCATTATTCCCATGTAGTCTCAAATTAATTAAATAGTTGACCAATTCCTTTAATCACAATTCAAACCATCAAATGTAAAGACAATAAAGCAAAAGAAAATTCATGCATTTATGGTCTATCACAGTTATAAGGTCCTACAACCTAATTTAGCAACCCATAGAAATATCAAAACTCATTAACGCTCAATTATTCATATCTAAAACTGTCTAAAAAATACAAGAAAAGTGAAGAAATCTTAGTATCTGAGATGCGCCAAATAGAAACTATCCCAATCTATGTGTCTTTGCCTCCAAGAATTTGGTCTTCTCCCAAGTAACTTGTTTTTGCCTCCAAAGCACTCTTCTCACATCTCGAGATTGTCTTCTATTATATTTAGGGTTGAGAAGATGAGGAAAAGACGAATTTGCACATGAAAAATCACACTAGGTGCTTTTTTGCAATATGCTCCAAAATTTCAAAGACTACTCTCACAAACACGGGCCTCTGCCTTGCAAGCCTGAGCTTATTTCATGTTAGAGACTAGCTTCCATTACACTGAACCACAGTAGTAGCCATTGACTTTGTGATCACAGCATTGCTTCTTACAACCATAAGAACTGACTGTGATGACAGCCAAAATGTGTTGCACTCCTTGTTGTGGTTATGAAATCTCCTCTCGCGATCATGGAGGACTTTCTCGCAATCACAAGTTTGATTGTGAACATGGCTTTTGCATTTTCTTCTTGCAATTGCAACACTACCCCTTATTATCATGAATGCCTTCCTCATAATTGTGACCTATACATTTTAGAAATTATTTTAAGTGCATGAAATGTTCCAAACTAAATTACTTTCGCCTAAAAACATTAAAAACATCTACAAAACACCAAAACGACACTTCTAAACAGTCTCAATCGATTCATTTTGCAATTAACGCACAAAAATAGCTAGAAAACCTAAGATAACACTAATAAAGGAGGGATAAAATGATATAAAACTCAGAGTTATCACATCCCCTCACACTTAAGGTTTTCCAATCCCTAGAAAACTCAGCTCTGTTCAATCAAACTCATGAAAATAGTCTTGCAAATCACATAAGTAATGAACTGATAAAGGTTTGTACAAAAAAAAATGGTCATTCCTCTTAATTTAAGAATATGGAAATAAGTAACATGATTCATAGGATCATTCACAAGTACAACAGTTTCAACTTAATTTTATCCTTAAGAAGTCCTATGTGTTTGTGTGATGTACGTTACCCTTAAACACCCAACTCTAGTTCTATCACAAGCAATGACAATCAATTTTGAAATAACTCACCTTAATGCAATCTATCTACCCTTTCTCAACAAACTTAAATAGTACAAAGAGATAATTAATACGACTTTAGAGTGTGAGCTACATTAAGTAGAAAGGGACTAGAACTTGGTAGAATTTACTTCACCTTTTCCCTCTTTTTTCTTCTTTTTCTTCTTCCCCCCCCCCCCCAATCTTTTCCTTCCTTATTCAGTGAGCTTTTGGATGTTTTCTTAGAATGTTAGGAGCCTTTTTATGCGAAGGTACATAAGGATCACTGCACACCCTTAGTTACTCAACCTACAACAAATGAAGGATGCAGATCATACTCGTAGTTTAGTGACTATTTTACGCAAGAAAAAACATGGGTTTCTACGAAAATTCTAGTTATTAAGTCACATTAACTAGTGAAGTGGAATATTTATGCACATGCTCACTTTCTTTCAATTTTTTTCTCTTCTTTCCCTTCTCTTTTTTCCGACTTCTTTTGAACATTTTTTACTTTTGCCATTTTTTCTCCACAATTTTCTCTCTTTTCTCCTTGCCAAATTCCAAAATTAAATCAAAGGAAAAATCAATAAGAAAAATACCGTAAAAATGTCAAAATAAGTCAATCAAAGGCAGAAAATAATTTTAAAGGAATTGCTTATATCAATTTTATCACTTTTTATTACTCTTATTTGTTCTCCAAGGGTGTCTTTACACAATAAAGCAAGAATTACTTTCCTAAACTCTAACCAATTATCCATTCCTACATGATAGTGCTTCTCAAGAAATCAGGCATTCTAGGGTAGAGGTAAAGTGTGCATATGTATGGGACTTCCTACAACAAACTTAAGCTAAAAACTCACCATTCCTAAAAATTATCCCTGAACCATGCAACGAAAAGTGCAAATTCCAAAGAATTCATTATAAATTAAGTACAGTGGCCACAACATTAATACCATCATCAATCCATAGCAACAATAAACCAAAAATAAAATTCATTACCCACTCATCTGTTATCCAAGTGCATCATTCAAGTGCAAATACATCAACATCAATATAAAAATTAAATAAGTACACCAATAAGTACATCCATTTAGATCCATCAACACCAACATCGCCAACCAATAAATACACTTCTCCCCTGCACATAAGTGTTGCATTGTCCTCAATGGAGTGAAATACAAAAATGCTCAAAAAGAAGAGAAAAAAAGAAAAACACAAGCTCAGGGAATGAAGTTGCAATGTGGTATTGCTCCTCAACTTGTAGGTCTGGTGGGGACTCGTCCCTCGACTGGTAGTGGGGTTAATAGGTCATAATTGGAGGCATCTTCACCATCTAGAAGGGAATGTCGAAATAGATCTGTTGGAAGCACTATGCTGTGTTCCTCTGAAAATCCATTGTAAACCTAGCCAACTAATCAAATAAACTCTAGATGGTATAATCCACTCAATCAAGGCGTTGTTCCATCCCTCCATTGTGCCTCTAGCCTATCATTTGACCGACGATAATCCTTATTTAATGCTTAGATGTCTCAATCCAACTTATCTAGCATGTTACCAATAGAAAGCCTATACACTCAAGGACCCTAAAACTCCAACTATGGTGCAACTACTTCCTCGCCAGTAGCCTCAACCTCGTCCTTTGGGTTAACTAGAGCATCATCCCTCTTGGGCATCTTATAATGTTTCCTAAACTAATGCCCATCATAAAATACTCCTCGACATCTAACCCAGCTGCCTTACATAAATGAGCAATCAAATGTGTGTGGTTAAATGAGGCTCTCCTCACCTAGGCTATATGCAGAATGTTCAAATAAATAAGATGGCAGAACTTAAGCAAGACGTTAGTAAAAAGTGTCGATAGGAGTACAACTGCTTGAGTGGAGCAAGTGATGGAGTGCTTAGATAGCCTAAGCTTTCCTAAGGTAATGTACAACCACTACCACACCTTCACCTTATGGTTTATGTGGAATAAATGGTTATATTCAATCTATCTAATCCTAGTGGACATATCCTAGTTATCATGGTCTCATTCTAGCCACTAGCATGCCCTATGTAGTCAAATTCTTCCATCGTCATTAGGTTTAAACCACATAGCACATTAATGCCCTATGGACTAAATCATATCGGGACTTCTCTAATCCTCATGGTGATGTTCTCCTTGTCTAAAACATTTATATAAAGCTCCCTCATCAACTCTAAGGAAGATCTCCGAACTGGATGGCATATAACATTAACCCATCCCTCATATTCACCAAACTAGTGAAATGTAGGTGAGGATCATCCTCTTCACTAATACCTCTCTCAACTACATGTCAATAGTACACCATGTTCATACTATATCTATCTTGTAACCTAGCCAACATAAATCTCTCCTCATCATAATTACCCATAACTCGGGATGTGCTAGTTGCATCCTTGGTCCTCTTATTTGAATGAGAACATACCAAACGAAACAATCACCAACTAAGTAATATCAGAGCATATAGAATTGAATCTTACAAACAATGAAGTCCAACCATGCAATAACCAACTAAGCAATTAGGCAATTGTAGCTAAACACCCACAAGAAAATCATAGCAGTGGAATCATTCATTTAAGCATTAACACCTAGCATGGATAGTGGACAGATAGTGTGGAAGGCAACTAAATTATACCTAATACACCCACAATCATCAACAAAACAGCAGATAATCCCCATATGTTCCAACTAATTTAGAAAAAAAGGATGAATATTCATGTAAAGGTAAGAAATTTTCAACTTCCCAAGCGTAGTAAACATCCAAGCCAAACTTATGTTCACATCTTAAAATCACAACTTGGTGCCATAAAACCACAATGTAGGTAGAAATCTCACTAAACCGTGCACACAAGGATCAAGAATTAGAGATATACCTAACATTCTTGTGAGTTTGGGGTAGATGAACCTGGAACACGACTTAAAGAAATTTTGAGTGCTTTGAAGATAATGTGCTATGTGGGTCAATTGTGTGGGTCGATTGTGTGATGTGTTGAAGTAAGAAACAAGGGTTTGGATGGTGGCTATGAGGTGTTGCTTTAGCTACACGTGTTTGGAGAAGAATAGGGTAGAAGAAAGTGAAAAATTAAGGTAGGTTTAGGTGTCAGATCTATTCTCACAATTATGTCTCACAATCGCTAGATTGTTAGCTATGCTCATGATGATAAGTTTCACTCTCACGAGATCTCTTGCAACAAAAATTGGTTTCTATTGTGATTCGATTCACCATCATGACAAGCATAGTCACTATTGCAAAGGAGAGATTTACACTCGCAACTACTATGGGTGGGAAATCTTACCTCTCTATCACGACCAACCTCACTATTGCAAATGTCAATATTGCGATCATGAGAATAATTTTTGTGACTCGATTGGGCTTCAATAGGTTCTGCCCTTGCTCCACAATCGTATTCGCAGTTGTAATCCATTTTTTGCTCTCACGACATAAACATTCACTATTGTGAAGGTGATTGTGAGGTACTAATTCTTGCACAACAAAGTTCAAAATGAATTTACTCTATTCCAAGCATTTTCAAGACTTAAAACCACACAAAAACACACTAATTAAATGAAACTTGGGTTGTCTCCAAAGCAGCACTGCAGTTTTCATCAATAACCAAATGTCTCATGAGAATACATAAAAAAATATGTTACCTCCTCTATGCCAATACATAAGGTGAGACTACCTTTTGCAATTGCAAAAAATGGGTGCCTTGAAATTATAGAAAACTCACCATCATTGCCCCTATCTAACACCATAAAGTCCATGGGAATGATAAACTCTCCAACTTTGGTGAGCATGCTTTCCATGACTCCCATTGGCTTCCTTGTAGATCTATCTACTAGTTATATCACCATTTTTGTCGACTTCACTACTCCAATCCCCAAAGCCTAAAAAGTAGAAAATGACATAATATTAACATTGGCACAAAGATCACATAATGTTTTATCAAAAGTCTTATGTGTAATGGTGCAAGGGATTGATAAACTCCCTAAATGTTTTGATTTAGGAGAAAGGATTTGATCATCTATAGCCTTGCATTCCTCCACGTCTTCTAACTTCTACTTCCTTGATATGATCCCTTTAAATACCTCATGTATGCAAGGGAAATTTTAAACACTTTGAGTAAAGGTAAATTGACTTCCAATTTTCTAAATACCACTAGAAATTTAGCAAACTACTCTTTCTCCTTTGTTTACTTCAATCATGGTGGATAAAGAATTGGTGGCACATATGACTTTATTAGAGGTGCCTTTACTTCATTTTTCTCTTCTTTTATAGCCTTTGATTCACCTTCTTTATCACTTTTCTCCTTCATTGCCTCAACACTAACTGTTGTGACATATTTAATTGGATTATTCTCAGTATTACTAAGAAGGAAACCACTAAGCCTTTATGATATCTCCTTAGCAATTTTTCTAACTTGATATTCTAGATTTCTCATGTAGGCCTACTGATTTTGTAATATGGAATTTGTGCAATTCATATACTCCTATAAAAACTTCGTAAGACTTTCAATAAGGTCATCCAAGGATGATTTCTTCTCTTGTTATGGAGGGACTTATTGTTGTTGTGGTTGGGATGGAAATCCATTTGTGAGAATATGGGAATTTTGATTCTTCCAGGAGAAATTTAGATGATTTCTCCATCCTAAATTCTATGTATTGGAGTAAGAATTATTCTGTGGTCTTCCCCAGTTATTCACATAATTTACTTGCTCAAAACCTACCGCATTTTCACTTGTGCTCCCAAAACTTACATTACAGCTATAGAGGAAGGAGTACGAGGGCTTACATTTATAGTGTCAATCTTTCTTAACAGTTGTTCCACTTTTGTAGCGAGAGCAGTTAGTGCATCAACACCATGCACTATTGCTATTGTTATTTGGTGGATCTTTCACTTGGCTATTGATAGGCATTTGAGGCCATCTCCTCAATGAGATCCCAAGCTTTTTTTAGCATCTAGTTCATCAATGCTCCTCTAGATGCCACATCCAACATAGTTCTCAGTTGCCTATTAATACTACTATAGAAGGTTTGTACTAGCATCCATAACGGGTATCGGTGTTGTGGACATTTCTTTAGTTGCTCCTTAAAACCGTTCACACCTATGGAAGCGTCTCAAACTCCAGTTGCTTGAATGTCCCTATCTCTAATCAAAGATGTGTTGTCTTGGCATGCAGAATGGACTTGGCTAGAAAGTTGTTCACCATATCCTACCATGTAATAATGTTAATCGATAGCAATCCTTAGAGCCATTACTTAGCTTGGCCCTGCAAAGAGAAGGAAAACAACCTTAATTTTACTGTATCATCTGACATACCATTAAACTTCGCTATATCACACATCTCTAAAAAGCATAATAGGTGTAGATTATTGTCCTTGTGTGGTGCTTCTCCAACTTAATTCAATTGAACCATGTTTGCAATCAAACCATGTTAAAAAGCAAAAGAATGCTTGGCCTAATCTAGCAAATACTAAAAGTGTTCAATATCACTCATTGCCCTTCCCTAGAAACAATGCCAAAACATGATGTATGTCGTCTCACACTAGCATATTATATAACAAATAGATGGTACTAGATAAGCTCAAATGTCATATCCTTAGGAAAGGAGTTGTTGTCTATTGATAGAACTAAATATTTATTAGTTAATCCTACTCAAATTACTAAAACAAAATAGAAAGATGATGAAAGAATTAAATGATGAAGTGATTTAAAAGTGCTTATGGAAGAACACAAATACTGGAAACAAATACCAATGACTTGGAAATTTAGCGCCTTGTGTTGTGGTTGGTGTAAAAGGATGAATTTCTAGTGTTTATCAATTTAATAGCTTTGTCAAGAATTGGTAATCCTATGGTCCCTAAGATATCTTCCCAAACTCTCCTAAAGTTTAAACGCAAGATATAGCAGATTCTTCTTAGCCTAATCGAGTCAAATTATGAATTATGTGATTAACAATACATGACCACACTAATCCTGTAGTTTTACTTCCATTTTTCTTGCAAAATGAATGTTTGCAATTAAGTCTCTAACCCCCACATTCTACTCCCATTATTCCCTCCATAGTCACAAGTTAATTAAATGGGTAATCAATTCCTTTCATCACAATTCAAACCATCAATTGTAAGTACCAAATGTAAGGACCATTAATCAAAAGAAAATTTATGCATTCACGGTCTATCACAATCACAAGGACCTAGAAAATAATTTAGAAACCCATAGAAATATCAAAACCCATCAACACTAAATTATTCATATCTAACATTATCTCAAAAACACATGAAAAGTGAAGAAATCTTAGTCTCTAAGATGCGCCGAATGGAAACTATCCCGATCTTTGCGTTTTTGCCTCTAAGAATTTGGTCTTCTCCCAAGTAACTTGTTTTTACCTCTAAAGCATTATTCTCACATCTTCAAATCATCTTCTAAGTGAACTACAATGGTCTTTTATATGTAGAGTTGAGAAGAGGAGGAAAAGAATCTTCTACACATGAAAATTCATGTTTGGCACCTTTTTGTAATCCACTCTAAAATTGTGGAGGCCATTCTCATGATTGTGGGCCTTTAGCTCATGAATGCAAACTTTTTTGTGTCAGAAATTGGCTTCTGATTCACTTAATTGTGGTCATAGTCATTAACTTCATGATTGTGGTATTGCTTCTTGCAACTATGAGAACTAACAAGAGTGACATCTAGAGTGCGTTGCAATCCTTGTCATAGTTGCAAAATCTCCTCTCATGACTGTTCAGGACTTTCTCATGATCACGAGTTTGATTGCAAACATGGTTTCCACATTTTCTTCTTGCAATTCCAACACCATTCCTCTTAATCACGAATGCCTTTCTCATAATTGCAACTTATACGTTCAAGAAATAGTTTTAAGTGCCTAAAATGTTCCAAACTCAATTATTTTCTTCCAAAATTACTTAAAACATCTATAAAATACTAAAATGGCACTTATAAACATTCTTAATCAATTCATCTTGCAATTAGCAAACAAAAATATCTTAGAAACTAGTGAAAACACTGATTATAAAGGGGTAAAAGTGCTATAAAACCTAGAGTTATCAATTTCACTTTCACTATTCCTTGCAAAGTCACAAATTAATTTGAGCATTGGCCAAATCATCTAATCACTAATCGTTCTAACAATTGTAAATAACACAAGTAAGGATAACTTTTACACATATATTTCGCCAAGCACATACATAAGAGACTAGAAAATAAATTAGTGACTCATCATAAATTCAATAGAAATCAATGTTAAATTGTTCTCCATCTCAAAAAACATGAAAAAAGTAGAAAAAGTATAGGAAAACTTAGTCCAAAGTCAGCGAATTGCGTGGAATGATAAATGCTCTCCAACAATAGAGCAGATTCCTCCTCCAATACTTCATTCTTGTGCTCCTATGTTCTCTCATTTTTCTAAATAAAAATTAATCAAAGACCCCTAAAATCCATGTAGACTATGTATAAATAGGTGCATAGGGCTAGGTTTTGTGTGATAAGTGGAAGAAGTCCAAAAAACCCCTAAAATCATATTCACGTAGTCCTTCTGTCTACACTCTACAACTATCGTCTTGTGCAATCCCAAGCTCCTACCTTGCTATTGCGAACACAACCGTGATCATTACATAAGCTTGCTTATCAAATCCTACGGCTACACCAACCTCTTTTGAAGTCACAACTCCTCTCTGTGTTGTCGCAAGCTCAACCATGATCGAATGCATCCTTTAACTAATATGCACGATAATCCTCTCCATGCTCGTGGTTCGTCTCCTCATAGTCACACCAATCATCTTTGCAACCACGAATGCCAATGCAAGAACACCCAAAATATGTTGCGATTGATCTCTGTAATTGCAGAATCCTCTCTTGCAACCGTAAATCCTACATTTCTAACTCAAATAATGTTCAAGTGTAGATACTACTATATTTCACTTAAATATCACTAATAATAATCTTAACATCTCCAACTCTTCATAATTAACATATTAGCATGTATGTAAACACAATGTAATCCTTCCAACTTAAAATACATACAAAACTAGACTACAATAGGGTAGAATTTTGCTATAAAATCACGGATATCGTCATGTTCCTTATTGTCACTATTAGTAACTTTCAATAGTGTAAGTGGTGTGACAACACAAGTCCGACTTTTTAACCCATATCTTTTTGTTGTAGTCCTAGTCTTGAATTTTGGATTTCCTACTATCTATAAAGTCATTCAAGAGAATAAAGCATGTAGTGAAAACATGACTAAATTATGGAAATACTCACAATGAACATTGTACTGTCGGGATCACCTTCTGTTTTCTACTTTGGTGTTGCAATGCTAGGCGCAGCAGCATTACAGATTCCTACACAACTTGATCTCCTTAGAGGCTTGTTAGCTAGTTTGCTATTGATTAGTGATCCTTTGGAGTCTTACCCATGGTTTATACATCATCGAGTTTTACCTTTCCCTATTTAATTTCACTAAGGTCTTGTTGGCTTGTTGGGCTTCCATAATGGCATCTTAGTGTTGTCTTAACATACTTGTGATTTTCTCCTTCAACTCTTTATTTTCCTTAGGAAGATTATTCATTTTGACTTTCAATGACTTGACTTCGTTCTGAAAGGACAATATTTTTTTGTACATTATCTTCTATGTGGAGATTATTTCATCATGAGTCAATTCAGAGTCAGTGCTGCTATTGCAATATAATTGTGTTTCTAAAGTTGTAACTTTAGTAAGGATAGTCTTGGCCATTGTTCTAACACCATTGAAAGTAACGTGGTTACTCGTTTGCTTATGCTCTTTTAATTCCTCTTAATCATCCTTACTTCCAGTTTTAATTATCAATTTTCCTTAATTCTTCAAAGTGCTTGCACACTCAATAAGAATATGCCCATAACTGCCAAACTCGTGGCATTAAACACCTTTCTTTTTCAAAATCATTTTTTCAATCACTCTTAATGTTTTTGTTACCAAATTCTCTAGTTGCTCTTTTGGAAGGTCCTTTTCAGTCTTTCTTCATAAACTTCTTCATTTTCCTGGCCACCAAGACAACCTCATTGTTAGTGTTGGAACATTCCTTGTTTAAGTTGCTTCATTCAATTTTCAGGGCCATCTCTTTCTCTATTTTGTATTAAACTATGCTCATTTCAAACATTTATAACGAGGCCATCAATAAGTAAAGTCTCATCTTCTCAACATTCTCAGCCTCATCAATGGTTGCCACCTTGCGAAAATCATTTAGGAAGAGAATGCAAAGTTTTATGAACTAGTTTCTCTTCCAGCCATCTTTTTCCAAAAGGGTATGCCTAGTTAGTTATGTCCTAGAGTTTTCCATTGAAGGTGATGACTGGCTCATCCTTAGATTCTCTTACAATGAAGCAAACTTCTAGAGTTTTGAAATTCAAATGGCACTTGTACCTTCATGAATATTTAGAAGATATCCACACTTCCTTTACAGTTTTTCAAGTAAAATCAATTTAAATTGCTCCTTGTTGACCTCAGTGCATATGGTGTTGATTGCCTATGCGTTCCCAATGGCTTCCTTGTCCTCATCAAGTCTGATGCTTTACATCCTTGTTAATTTCCATTCCTTACACCTTTGTCATTGATGACGAAACTTTAAGCCTTATTGTTAATAGATTTAATGAATGCTCTCATCCGAGCTTTCTAGTGTGGATAGTTGGTTCCATTGAGCAATGGAGAACATGTGACTAAAGCATGTTGTTAGCATCCATGGTCAAATCACTAATCCTAGGATCTCACCTGCCTCACAAACTGAGTCCAAAAAAGATGACATGGCTCTAATACGACTTGTAGGTATAATTGCACTAGATGTAAACCAAGCTTATTTTAGTGCAATGATGTTATCATTCCACAGAGTGATTTTTAGTCAAATGTTGGAACACCATGATGCACCTTGAATAGAAACCAAAAATAAGCACAGGTACATGCAATATGTTTGCATAGCTCGAATACCACCGCATTTGTTTGTGGGGCACTTCCCTAAATCTTTTAATCTACTAATCAAAGTGAATGAAGGTACATCAAACTAAGAACAACACCCTTGTTGCCCTAATAATTTATCTAAATTAAGTCCATACTTGATTTCAACTAGTTGGTACACTCTAGCACTCTACCCTTGTTAAGTGATAAGTATAACTTCCTTTTGACCCCAACATTACCTTTAGAATGAAGTTTTGAACTCTTCAGGTCTTGAAAACCTTGAATGAATCATGTGCATCTAAATGGGTGTTTTTTCTCTTAAGCTCACTAACCTTTTCTACAAGGCACACCCAAATCTTGTTATGTCTTTACATTATTTATGCTTGTTTTCCATCCATAAAATCTATGAATGTTAGCTCCAAAAAATCATCAAATATTTGTTTCAGATCATTGTACAAATTCTATCCCTGTTAGCAGCCTGTTGTTGCAATTTTAGGTTTCAGTTGTCTTTTTCGTATTAGAGTTATGTGCAATGAAGGTGTTCCATGTGCTGATTGTGAATGTGATTAGTTATCAATAGATGGTGATGGTCTTTCAGGTAATACACATAAGCCATCTACAGGTAATGACCCTTCATTTCGTGAAGGGCCAAAGGAGTCTGTGGTTGATAAATGCACAACAACTGGTTGGGACTATCAAAGAAGTCGCGATAGTGGAGAGAGGTGTGGCAATAAATGGAGTGCAATGACTAAAGATGTGGTTATAAAGGATGAAATGAAAATAGATAGAGGTGCAATGATGAATGGAGGCTAAAAAGTTTGACTAATAGGGTGTGGGTGGTTTAACATGCTAATGTAGTGTGGCCCCTCTAACCTAACCCCAACTCAAACTAAAAAGAATCTCATTTTTGCTTGGTATAACATAATCTTGTGATAGATAACATCTTAAGATAGTATAAATATAAATACAAGCAAGGGAAATCCATAAATTAATAAACAAGTATTATAAAATAAGAAACCAGTCAATTGACAAAAAAAACAATAAGGTGGCACTTGGTAAGAGGGTTTTGGACTTGAAAAATTGAATGTAACATATTATTGTTGTTTAGATTATTATCATTGAAAAAAAAATTTGGAAATCATATTTAAAAATTTTGAATTCACTGAATCTTTACTAAGACGGAGGGCTTTAGATGTATGGGATTAGGTGGTTTCTTTATACCTGGCCAATACTTGTGTATTCAAGGGTAAGATAAGAGGGACACCCTTTTCCACTCAAATTGCTACAAAAAATGCTATTTATATTGTAATTGATCAAGGCATGCAATGAGTAAAACCAAAGATAAAAGCTTTCGATCTCAAAAGACATATGGCAACATGTGCTATTTGTTAAAGTGTTATACTATTAAGTTCTATATAAGATGTAACCTTTATGCCCCATAATGGCTATAGACATATGGGGAGAAAAATGATGTGCATAGAAATTAATAATGAAAATCATAAAAAAATAAATAATTTATTCAAATTAATAAAAATGATGTGCATAGAAATTAATAATGAAAATCATAATACTACTATGGTTTGACAGAAAGTAATAGTATCTACTTGAATATTATAGTGGAGGTGTGTGTTCAATCAAGAACAATATTATAGCGGAAGTGTGTTGAATCAAGAACAAACGAGAAATGTATATATTATAGACATTTATTCTGTCTCCACTTGTGGACGGCCAAACCAACATTATAGGCATTTCGATGCAAAGAGCTTTACTTTGAGAAATTGAAGGAATATGTATCACACATGTAAAATCTAAGAACATCCCCCATGGATATTCTACTATAACATGTATAGAATAAGTACATAAAATGTTAATAAATACGAAAGAAATTGCATTGAGAAGGAACTATATGATACCTATGATGCATCTGGTTGTGTAAGAGGTCACAGATAGGTAACTACTTAAATATGTCATCTTATCACCCTATGTAGAAATTGTTGACAATACACAAAGTATAGCAAGCTTTACAGAAATAATTAACTTGTCATTGAATTAGAATTTGAGAGAAATTATGGCTATCTCACAAAAAAATACTGCATAACTTGCATGTGGGAAGTTATCATATAAATGTTGCATTCATACCTATTCAAAATGCCTATCATTATATTCATTAACAAGATATAATCTTTCTATATATATATACAAATGGGAGTTTAACTCCCATGGTACCTTTTTTGAATTCAACTGTTCAGTCACTATCACCGAAATAAAACCATGAATGTGAATAATACTATCGCCCACTGGAAGTGTGGTATTGGTATTGGTATTTGCACTCTTCACTTTTCTATTATATTATTCAATATGTTCATAGATAATATTACTAATTTTGTCAACTTAAAAGGTCACAATGATTTTTTCTTAATTCTTTTTTGAAAAACAGTGATGCCTATAGTAAAAACTAATCAATTATTTCTTTTATCACACCTAACATACAAATAATATAAATCATTGTTCTAAAAGCTATCCAAAATTTCTACAGCCCATTGTGAAGCTTGTTGAAATGAAATGAATCCAAAAAGGCTCTTTGAGATTCAAAGACAAGGAGGACACGAACATTGGCACCAACTATTCATATTAATAGTAAACAACAGTAGCTTGAGGAAAAACATGTAAATCATTCTTAAGTTTAGCATGCAAGAAAATACTACACTTAAGCAAATTGATAACACATGTTAAAAAAGGTAGCAGGGAAAAGTTTGATATTCTTCCTAAAATTGTAAACTCCTTTTGTGGTAAAAGATGTACATTAAGCCTTAAATATTTTATGACCTTAGTTTTCATGTTTAGATCCTTTCTAAAGGACAACAAGTTACCAACTTTCATGTAATGTTGATCATGTAACATTTGTTTGCTTAGGCCTGAATTTCATTAAGGTCAACCTTAGATTAACAACACACCACAAAATATATTGACATTACTTCAAGCCTTAAAACATGTTTCATAAAAGATGATTTTCTAGATTTTGACCATCTTCTATCAAACAAATTAAAATTTATGAATGGGTAACCTAAAACTAGAGAAGCAAATGACCAATAAAGTTTGGTTAAACAAGTAGTCGACAGACATGCAACTGTATCTTACTGGGAAATTTAGCTAAATCAAGTCATCATGTTGTGATTCCATTTGTGCTCCTTTTCCTACTCCATAAAGAACAACAAAGGCAATATTCAATGAGTTTTGTTGATATGTTTTGAGAGGCATATATTATATATGACAAAATAATTCTATATTGTCTTACCTTTTCTTGGAAGGAAATATATTGTTTATATTAGAAATAAATTCAATAGTTCTTACATAGAGTTAGAACGAAACTACCCTATATTAAAAGATCAGCTAAATTTTTAATATACAAATGTTTATGATTTATTCAATGTGTTTATACTTGAATATGTTGTGCGTGCATATGGGATACAACAAGGTGACAGTAAGGTTAAGGTATTTTAAAAGTAGCCAACACCAAAGATGGTAGTGGGTGTTTGGAGTTTCATGGCATGGAAAGTTCTTTTTGGATATTTGTTAGAGATTTCAACACTATTGCAACCCCATTGATAGTGACAAAGACAAAAACTTTAATATAACAAAGCACAACAAGACTCATTTGAGACTCTAAAATCAAATCTTATACAAGGTCCTGGAGTCAATATTGGAGTAGTGTTAACTAAGAGAAGAAGACATCTGCATAATTCAGCATGAAGCGAAGTAGTGTAGCCTTGAATTAAACAATGTGTGATAAGGAGTTGTATGCATCAATTTGAGCATTGAAAAAATGGCATCAATATTTGAGGCTCAAGGAATTTATTAGACACATTGATCATGAGTCTTCCAAACATTTAAAAGGCCACAACAAGTCATGCAAGTGACACATTCCATGGATAAGCTTTATTTACACCTTTTCTTTGTATGTTATTCAGGACAAGAAAGGTCAAGATAATGTGATTGTAGATGCGTTGTCTAGGGAGTATACAACATTCTTTTTCATGAAATGCAAAATTGTTGGGTTCTGAGCACATAAAGACAATATATTCTAATGATGTTTATTTTGGTGATGACTATCAAATGACTTTGAAAGTTGTCTATGAAAGTATTACCAGCATGATGGTTATTTATTTTATGTAGATAAAATTGTGTATATTAAGGTGTTCTTTGCGAGGATTTTTGGTTAGACAATCTAATTGTACAGGCTGATGGGACACTTTGATGTCACCAAAACTTTGGGTATTTTATAAAAGCATTTTCATTAGCCCCATATGAAGAGAGAGATATGGAGTGAGTTGGTAGCAAATATATAACTCAATGTCAAGAATCCAAGTCTCAAGTTCAATTGCATGGTATGTATGCACTCTTGCCTATTCCTAGCATTCTTTGGATTGATATTCCCATAAATTTTGTGTTAAGTTGCTTAGGTCTCAAATAGGTACAAATTTTGTTTCATGGTTGTTGATAACTTTTTCAAAATGGAATGTTTCATAGTTTGTTGTAAGATTGATAATCCATCTCATATCATAGATTTCTTTTTCAAGGAGATTGTTAAACTATACAATTTACCACAAACCATTATATCTCATAGGAATGTAAAATTTTTGAGATACTTCTAAAAGACTTTATGGGGTAAGTTAGGTACAAAGCTTTTATTTTGTAGTACTTGTCATCTGCAGACTGATGGGCAAATAGAGGTTTTGAATAGGATTATAACTATTGTGTGTAATGATTAGTAAAAATAATAAATCATGGGAAGATTACTTGTGACATGTTGAGCCTGTTTATAATTGTGTTGTACGTTTTACATCACACTATCACCATTTGAGATTGTTTCTGGGTTTAAACCTCTAATACGCTCAGTTTTGTTGTTATTACATAGTAATAAACCCTGCGGGGTGACACCCCTTGCTTGACTTGCTCGAAAGATAAGACAGGTGATCTCTTTCTTGATGTCCTTCAGTCCTGGTCATTTCTTTTTTCTTATAAATGCTGTCCACGATTAACCTTACTAATCAAGTGAACGGCTAATCGCCTAACCCTTGAATGAATCTATGTGAAGGGATCCGAACCGGCGACGAGGAGTGTGAATGAATGAAGATGGGAGCGGGAAAGGACTATGAGCCGCAGGCTAGATGTATGAGCGGGAATGTTGGAGAATCTTTTTATGATTTTATGGAGACCAGCCAGGTCAAGGGAACCTGTGAATCCCTGAACCACCAATATGAATACAAGATTGCCGTTAGGTTAGGTTCAATCCTACTACTTTTAGGGTCCTAAAAAATGATCTCGTTCTGGAACTGCACCTCAATCTCGATCTAGCTCCGTCGGAAGCGCTGCATTCAGTCCCCATGCGCAAGGCCCCTGCTTAGTTTTACATTATGAGTTCGATCCATTAGGTTCTTCGATTTGTTCAGAAAAGAAACGAGAGACAAGAAAACATCTTTGATTACGATTAAAAGAAACAATCTCAAATAGACCAAGATCCAATTTCGAGTCATTTCTTGGTGAACATGATCTGCCAAGTATGGATAGTAACTAAAAAACAAAGTATGCCAAGAGGTTGCATAAGAAGTTAAGGAAAAATATTTAGAACAAGATAGAACAATATATAAAACAAGCATATGTAAAGGGAGGAAAAAGGTCATCTTTGAGCTATGAGAATAGGTCTGGATGCACATGCAAGGGGAGAGGTTAATCATACAAAGGTCTAAACTTTCACCTCAAAGAGATAGACCATTTTGAGTGCTAGAAAGAATAAAAGAAAATAAAGACAAACTTGAATTTTTAGGTGAGCATAGTACTAGTGCTACTTTTTATGTCACTAACTTGAGTTGTTTATTGCAAAGGATGAGCTGAAATTGAAAATCGAGGGTAGTTCCTTTTCAAAATATAAGGAATGATGAGATCATCCTAGGAAGGAACTGGAACCTGTTGAAAATGCTCAATTGAGACATTACAAGGTCTTAAGCAAAGAAATGCAAGGAAGTGTTAGGTGCATTTGTGCAAAAGATGTAAGACAAGGAAAAGATTAGCTTGGTATTTGATAGACTAGAGTCAAAAGAAGTTAAGTTGGTCAATTTGTTATGATGGAGCTTAGAACAAGGTGAGAATAGGCTATTAAAATGAGATTGACTAGAATGTCCATCATGAAGCTACCAGATAAATCTTAATTGAGGCCAAATCAAAATTTTAGAGAGCTATGTAGGTTTCAAATTGATCACAAAGTCAAGATGATCATAGCATCACGATCAATTGCATTGATTGGCCAAGTTGTCATGCTAGTGCAACAAACCATAGAACTTAGGCTTTTGTTTTTTATTGGTCTAGGTGTTAGCTTTAACCCAATCTTTTAATACATGTATTTTTGAGTTAAATTAGGAGTGGTTGATGCTATAAATATAGCGTTTCTTATTCAAAACACATGGTGTTGTATATTATAAAATTCTTCTCATTCATAGAATTTGAAAGTGATTTATGTCTTCTTCTTGGTTTTTAAATTATATTATCCAAGTTGATCTTTAAATAGTTCGTGGTATATCTTGGTAATGGTGTACCAATTATGGCTGTCTTACTTGATTATTGGTTTTGGTCTAAAGTTTTGGGTTACAATTTTGACTATTCACATGGATTCTATGATTGGACCAGGATTTGCCAATTTATCTTTTGAATTCTTTCAATCCTTAATGCTTTCATGTTCACATCATTCGACAATGTTTCTATGTCCCCAAGACAACAATCATAAAATTTTCACTATGTTGAAAGGAATATCAACTTTCTTTTCTCACTACTAAAAACATTACAAAAACTCTTATATTTTTGTAAAAGTTGCAAATAACCCACTCTCTTATTTTATCTTCTCAAAACTCTATTCTGAATCGTCTCTCTGGTCTATACAATATTTCTATACCTCAATGGGAAATTCAAGATTTTGGGCACTCCTATTTACAGTGTTATGCAAATATTAAATTGCAAGACTATTCGTGTTGATTATAAAGCAAGAATATAGAAGGCAAAAACTTGAAAAATAAAATCTCGACATGTGTAAAAGAAGGCAAAAACTTCAAAAAAAAGTATGGAAAGTTTTTGTAAAATTGTACTTTCTTTTTTCATCATCTTTCTTCAATTTCTGATGTACTCAATTCCAAGTAACAATGTGTTTAAAATTTTATTCAAAATTGAAGCTTTTATTAGAAAAAAGAAAAATCCTTAATAAAAACGCATTACTGATTTCTTGCTAGTTAGCAGGTTTAGTTTTCAATAAAACGAAGCTTAGGTGATGCTAGCAATTCAATGTGATTTAATCGTTTTAGATGGAAATTATGTTGTGTTATTTTTAGAATTTTTTAAAGTGATAAAAAAAATTTCTAATCCGAACTTCATGCACTTTTAAAGTGATAAAAAAAATTTCTAATCCGAACTCATGCACTTATTACATTCACTTACACTTTTAGACGAATTTGAACTTAACACTACAAATATTAAAAAAAATGACTTACAAGTTATTTGGTATCTTCTAGAAGACAAAAAAAGCTACGAAATGCTTGTTTAAGAGCTCAATGAAAGGCCTTTTCTAGGAATTGACAGAGAAGCTTCGTGAACGAAGGTCCCAAACCCATCTAATTCTAACTTGATAGTTTATAATACAACAGCCAAAGCTTTGCTTTGGTTAACCTCAAGGATTTTAATAGTTCGAATTTGAATATTTTTGATAAATTTAAGTAATGCTTATATTAATGAAAATAGTTCAAAGTATTCAATAACTAATAAAAACAACAAATCACAAAATTATTCAAAATTAAGTACTCATTAAAAAGGCATTTTTGTATTAGCAGAAAAGGCAACAGAGAAAGGAAGGAAACACCATTACTGTTCCAATTATATTTGTTATAGTTGATTTGCTAGGTTCGTAATAATTAATCGAATACATAAAATTACTTTGATCATTAATGCAAGTGCTTGATATAAAAACAGCCTGCCATCAACTTAGACATCTTACCAACCAAACAAGAAGGTAAGGGAAAAAAAAAAAAGGAAAGAAAGAGATCCTAGATGCATATGGCTTGAGCTCGATGAAAATTTTTATGAAAATTATGTCAAAAACTCACATTATACAATTAAATTAAAGAAACCAACTTATCTTTATAATTTGATCAACAAGCCGTCATGCACCTATTACTTCGAAGTTGCTTCAAGATATTGAAAATATTTCCAAGTACAAAATCTTGGATTCTACACGATTTCTGAGTATGAAATTCGAAATTCAAATTTCACCCGAAATATGAATATGTTATCTCACTTTTCTCTGAAGAAAAAGGTTTCAGGACTTGAATGATAGCATGTGGTTGATGAGTTAGGAAATGTATGGGAAATAATAACTGCAGGAACGTATAAATTTATGCTATTTTGAAGTGGAATGTCTTGCATCTTAATACAGTCGCTTAATCTATTTCTCTTGTATCAGAATAAAATAATTTATGCATGTTACAATAAGCCATCACCACTCAACTCTCTTTGTGTGTGTGTGTGTGTGTGTGTGTGTGAAGTCTGCATACACATAATAGTAAAAGTCACATCTAATATACAAATAAAAATTTATTCATAAATTATAAAATTGTATAATTTTAAATAATATAATAAAATTATTTAAAACTAAAATAAAAAAAGCGTTTAAAAAAATAAAAATTAAAGAAAGGACAAAAGAATTTTAAAAAACAAAAAAAAAATTGAGAGAAAATGAAAATGCAAATCTAATAAGTTAAATGAAAAAGGAGAAAGTAAAAGATATAAAAATTAAACGAAAATTTTAAAAATAAGGACAGTTGTGTAATTTTACATTGTGCAATAGAATTTCCTAAAAAGTATAAACTAGCTATTGGAGCATGTCCATTGCATGTGCTTTAAAAATTAAAATATACATAAGTACATAAATATACATAATAAATAAAGTAATAAAAGATATATGAATCAAATATTATTAAAATCGAAGAGGAATTTAGTTAGTTGAAAAAAAGGTGTATAGGTTAACAAAGAATTGGAAAATGAAGTGTGCTACAGAAATGATTATATTAAGGGGCATTTTGAATATTTAACTAAAAAGGCCGATTACAGTTATTATGAAATCTGCCTCCATTTTATAATAGTACAGTAGTACATAAGAACATAAATATACATAATGAATATAATAATAAAAGATATATGAGTTAAATTCATATTAAAATTTAAGAAAAAATTAAGTTAGTAGAAGAAATTTATTTTATAAGATTATTTCGTTTTACCTATTGTTTTGGATTATTCATCCAATATTTTAATTTTCTTCTCCAAAACTTTTATCACATTTTGAATTTTTTTATATGTTAACCACAAATCACACTGCGTAAGAAGACTGGGCGGAGGGGGCATCCCATAACATTTGCTGCGTCTCATCGTAGTGTGAATTTCCAGGTGCTCAAGAACTCGTTATACGGGATGTTAAATCTGGTGCATGGAATGCAGTTTAGGCGTCCAAATGAGGAACGATTTGTACGACAGTTTGCTCATCTGAGAGATAAACAGCAAGCTTTAGAAGGATGTCGGGGTTCTTCGACTACAACCCTCTGATCCTGAATGAGGTTTGAGAGGGTCAAGATTTGGATGAGTTGAATTTGGATTGGTGCGCTTTTGATGGGTTTGTGCATGACTTACCTTATGGAAGATCAATTGAGATGAGTAATATGGGGAATTTTGTTAGTTGGAAAACAAGGATGTTGGTAGCATTCTAAACTCAAAGTGATGGAGATTACGATTAAGTTGAATATACATGAACACCTAAGGTTTGCTCTCAGGGTTCGAACTTTAGAGGGGGAGGAACATCTAGTGAGGTTTGCATATGGGTGACTGCCGAACTTCTATTACCTTTGTCGATGGATGGATCTCATTCAAAGGGCGTGTTCAATCTAGTACAAGGAAGATTTCATAGACCCCAGATCAAATACACCTTATGGACCATGGTCGAGAAAGAACGCAAATCGGCCAAGTAACTATACACTGGCTAACGCTGGGACCAAAACTTCAAATATAGAAAGGAAGCAATCAATTGCATCACGTCATGGAAGTGACCTTATTACAATACTAGTAAGGAGGGAGCTAAGGTGTTTGGATGGAAAACCAGCTCATCACCAATAGGCCAATCCGGACACAGGTAAGGTGTAGACTTTTCAAAGGGAGGAGAACCTATAGGCAGAAAGAGTGATGAAGGTTCGATAGAAATGGGTCACGGGGTCAAATCCCTATCATATCAATTGGGTACAAGTTCTCGGATAATGCTAAGGGGGGAGTGGCCGGAGAGATAAGGGAATTCAAGCAGGCTAGGGTATTGGATGGGGTCTGTGATAGTAATCTCTTGAGAGCAACCCAAACAAAGACAAATGGAGGACGAGACTTGCTTATTAATGTTGTTTCAAGCGAGCAATCCATTAATATTACAACAAAGTCTCTTCAATTAGGGACTAAACCTTGCAATCTCAGCCCATTAATTATGCTAACTGAACGACTATGAGGTCAACCAAGAAGAAGGTCGGGTGTGGCTCATACAAGAAACAAGCAGACAGTGGGTGAAAGTTTGTTAGTGGCTAGTGGCACAATCCTAAAAAGCCCTAGGCTTTTTGAAGCCAGTGATGGTGACTCTTTTGTTCCAGAGACCCCAACAATGGAGGCTGTGCAATAGCCCCCTTGACAACCACAAAGTGCCTAGTGTAGAATTGCCAGGGGTTGGGAGGCCCTTGGACAATTTGTCATCTCGAAAAAATTAATCCAAGAACATCTCCCATCCATTATCTTTCTTCCTAAAACCAAACAACCTTGTAGTCTTATCAATCACCTTAAATAGCTTTGGAATTTTCATGGTGTAGGTGTTGCAGTGATAGGACAAATAAGGGGATGAGCATTGCTTTGGGATGAATCTGTTCAGCTCAAGGTTGTTTGTTTATCATAGAATTTTATCAGTGCAATAGTAAAAGATAGTATCAAGGGAGGAAATGGAAATTTACTAGTTCTTATGGAAATCCGAATAGGGTCAAAAAGATATTTACATTGAGGACACTTGGGTGGCTAGCTCTTAGAGACAACTTTCATGGGTATGATGTAGGGATTTTAACACTATGGGTTGGCGAAAGTCAAATATTGGCAACTTAAGGGCTTCAGGGGGGCTTTATAGAAAGCAAGTTTGACAAAGAATGGAAGGCCATCATACGAAATTCCTAGATTGCGGATGCAATGGTTGCTCATGTGAAGGATTGATTAGGGGTGACGTGTCATGCCTCCAATTTGAGAACATAACATGGCATTATTCACAAGAAAAACATCTCAGTAGATACCCACGCCCATATATCTGAACATGCTAAACTATAAAGTTCATTTATTGTAAAATGCATATTCTAGTACCTCACAACAAAGTGTAAAGTAATGCTAGTCGGTTACATACTAATTTGCGAGGAAAGTAAAGTAAAACTATTGCAAGCTCAGGTCTTATTTACCAAAAGATTAAGTGAAATCACGAGAGCTTCTAATGCACCTGTCTCAACCATTCGCAGGTGTATTAGCTCTCGTTAGTGTCTTCCACAAAAGATATGAAGTAACACAAGTGATGAGTCACCCAATAAATGGAATCCTCTTGCCTTTTTCTTGTTATAGGATGTGAGTAATAAAACAAAATACATTTGCATGAAACACATTTTTAAACAAAAGGTGAAACATCATGTTACATTTTATGTCATAGTATTTTCCACATGTCATAGTTTCACATATCTAGTTGCATACTCATGTGTTATGGACTTCATGTCATTTTATCACTAATTAGAGCCTTAGTTTACACTTTCGACTAAGGAGAATTACATGAACCGTGGTTGTGCCCACTGTGGGCCTTAGTACTTTACCCTTATTGAAAGGTATCCCAATCTATACTCCTCGATTGGTAGGTTCACATATCAACTTCACTCATCGCCAGCTCTAATACTTCTACCCTAATTGGGCAGATCCCAATCTACTACTTAATTAGAAAGGTGGAACTTATTCTACAGTATAGCTAATTGCCAATTATGAAAAGCATACTTTCATTTCAAGAAGCAAAACATTTTATATTTTCATAGGGAATAATCAAGCTAAAAAGCCAATATTCACAATACAAAAATAGTGTAGTTTGAAAAAGTATTTATAAAAGCTAGAAAGGTATAATCCACTTACCCTTTGCTAGTCCTAGGGTTTTGGAAACTCACCAATTACTATCTCTTGAATTCATGTTCACCATACAGTCTCGTTCAGTTCTTACATTCTTATGCCTTGTAATGCAACCTACATGCCTTAAATTTAAATTTTGCCTCTATTTCCTATTACCTACAAATTGATTTTTCTATTCGAGTTTACTCGTGAAATTTTACCCATGTTATTTCAGGTTTTATTCTCTATTTTTCATGTTGTTTTAGCTTTAAAAGATCAAATTTTGAATTCTAAAAGATAGAAATTGAATTTCTCTTCTTTCTCTGGGTTCTTCAGTTGTGAAAACACACCTCACGTTGTGTAAAATGATCCAACATCGGCAAAACATATAGCAGCACATTTAGTTGATTCTCACATTTGGCAGTTGCAACTATGAACAGTCTAACGATGATTGCAAGGCGGCTAGTCGTAACCACGCTTTTAGCTACAGTACATCTTCTTTTTCCCACAGCCAAGTTCCGCATTCGCAAGCATACCCACTACAACCTTGAAATCAAGTTTTGTGACACGTCTCATGCTATAGTCTCACTCTACACTTGCAGGTTTATGTCTCGACAATGGAGCAATCATGAAATGGACCCTAAATGTGTGTTGAGGCATTGTTTGGTTCCAATTTAATCCCTACTCAATTGCAATCCTCCTTTTTGAGAAATAATAAAGTTCCAAGGATTTTAAGAACATTGATGGGTGTGCCAAGAGTTGTGGGGGAACTTGTGATTATTTTAACACTATTATATGTGTAAAAATAATATTATAGCTACTTGTTTTGTGCAATTTCTTGATAAGGGGGGTAGAACGACCTGATTGCAGCATCTCTTCAAGTGAGCTGTCTCGATGTAATCAATTTGATAACAATACTGGTTCATTGTGTCCATTCTTCTTTCCACATTTTCTCCTCCCAACCCCACCCCTGACCCACACAACATTTTCTGGCTGTGCACATCTTTTGAGTAGTTTAGATGATGACTAAACCTTTTCATATGATTCTTGCCTCAGTAAGCTGGTATCATCCACAGGGGGCATTATCTTGACTCCTAAAGGAATCAATGAAGCAAACGTGAAATTCTATGAAGGAAGTGTTCTTCATCCATGCCAATGACAAGTTAAAAGGGCCTAGGCATGTCGAGTCGCCAGTAAATCCAGAGGAAGCTACTCATCATGGACAAGTGAGCACTATTCTTGCTCCATTATTTAGCCCAAATCTCCTTAAATTTGGTTTCTCTTAGGTATGGTAAATATCCTCCTCCAAGGCACCAATTTTTAGTAAAGTCTTCCTTACACATTAATACACATATTGTCTTTCATCCTTGCCATAAATATTGTCATTTTATTCCACACGAAAATTTATTAAATAAATCATGAAATTCTAAATAAATCTCATTATTAATATTATTGTTAACACTTGCGTATATTATTACCAAGTCACCTATATTTTTAGTGTCTTACATCGCACCCACCCCCCACCCTCTTATAAGAAGTTTTGTCCTCAAAACTTGGTCTATCTTCTTCATCAGATAAATGGGATTATCTATTCCTTATTTCCTCTTCTAACTCCCAAGTCACTTCTCTTATGGTGTGATTGGTCCACTAGACCTTCACATAGGATATTGCTCTAGTTCTTAAGTTCTGCTACTTGCGATCCACAATCATTATTGGGCACTCCTCATATGTCAAGTTTTCTTTAATTGTTAAAGGTTTTGGCTTTAGCATAAGGTTTAGATCTGGCACATACTTCTTTAGTTGGGATACGTGAAACTCATTATGTACCCTAGCTAGCCTTGGGGGAAATGCTAATCGGTACGCTAGCTCTCCTACCCTTTTTACTATCTCAAAAAGTCCTATATATCATGGGCTCAACTTCTTAGCCTTCCCAAATCTCATTATTTCACACATAGGGGAAATCTTGAAGTAGACCTTCTCTCCCTATTGGAACCGTAAGGGCCTCCTCTTCAAGTTGGCTCAGCTCTTTTATCTGTCGTGAGCCTGCTTTAGCCTCTCTATACTAGAGCCACCTTCTCGGTCATTCGTCAGACTAACTCTTGCCCAATCACCTTTCTCTCACCTACCTCATCCCAACATATGTGCTAGTGACACTTCTACCCACACACAGCCTTTAGGGAGCAATCCCTGTACTGTTGTAGTAACTATTGCTATAAGCAAACTCCACTAAAGGTAGATATTCATTCTAAGTCCCCTTAAAATTAAGGACACAAGCTCTAATCATATCTTCTAATGTTCAGATGGCTCATTCAAATTGCTAATTGGATTAAGGGTGATACGCTATGCTAAAGTCCACTTTAGTCTTCATGGCCTTTTGAAAGCTATTCCAAAATCAAGAAATCAGGAGTCTTAGTCTGACACAATACTTGTTGGTACCCATGGACCTTTACAATATTATCCGCACACACCTTGGCTAGTTTATCTAGCGTATAAGTCATCTGAATCAGAAGGGAATGGGTTAACTTAGTTAACCGATCTACGACTATCCATATTGCATCAAATCCTTAAAGCATACAGGATAATCCTACTATAAAATCCATTATTATGCACTCCCAATTCTATTCAGGAATCTCTAAGGGTTCGAGGTAAGCTCTGGGTCTTTGGTGTTTAGCTTTGATCTTTTAGCAAGTTATTTATTTTTCCACAAAGTTGGCTTTGTCCTTTTTCATTCCATTCCACTAGAAATTCCTCTTCAAATCCATATACATCTTTGTACTACTTAGATGTATCTTGTGCTTAGCTTGATAGGCTTCTTGCATGATCCTTTCCCAAATCCTTACATCACTCATGATGTACAATCTCCTTTTCATATGCAAGATGCTACCCTCTCCTACCTGGAGATCTCACATTTGCCCCTGCTTAACCTTACTCTTGATCATTGTTAGTTCAAAGTCTGGGCTCTAACACTTCTTCACTTCTTCATAAATTGAGGGCTCCATGTTTAAGGCCATGAGTATAGCATCCATTAACTCCACCACTTCCAACTATTGTGAGTCAAGTTGCCTTGCGAGCATTACCACCAGCACATCGACGCCCTTGTGACTTAAGGCATCTATCACCCGGTTTGCCTTACCCAAGTAATAATTGATGGACAAGTCATAGTCTTTTATTAGTTCTAGCCATCATAATTACCTCATGTTCAATTTCTTTTAGGTGAAAAGATGCTCAAGGCTCTTATGGTTAGTGTACATTTCACGCCTCTCACTAAATAAGTAATATCTCCAAATTTTCTAGGAGAATACCACCGCCGCTAGCTCTAGGTCATGAGTAGCGCAATTCAACTCACATGGCTTCAGTTGTCTTGACACATAGGCGATCACCTTTTCATCTTGTATCAAGATGCAACCTAGTCTATTCTTGCTAGTGCCACTATTAATGGTGAATCCACCACCATCATGAAGCAAGGCCAAGATTGGAACTAAGGTTAACCTCTTCTTCAACTCCATGAAGCTCTCTTCACATTCCATGCTCTATTCAAACTTTCCTCACTTCTACAAGAGTTGCGTTAAGGTTGTCACTATCCTTGCAAACCCTTTGACAAATTTTTGATAATACCTCGCGAATCCCAAAAAACTCATCACTTGAACCATGTTAGTGGGTCTTGGTCATTGCATGATCGTCTTCACCTTCTTGGGATCCATTGAGACTCCTTGCTCAAAGATTATGTGTCCCAAGAAAGTCATATTACTTGACTAGAACTCACACTTGTTAAATTTCACATATAACTACTTTTCTCGAAATGTCTAAAGGATAAGTTTCTAGTGCCTAGCATCCTTAAAATCGAATGTCGTCTATGAATACCACTAAAAAATTAACTAGTTGAACACTTAATTCATCAAGACATGAAATCCATGAAGGCATTAGTTAGCCTAAAAGGTAATACAAGAAACTCATAATGTCCATATCGAGTCCTAAAGGTTGTATTGGGTATATCCTCAGCTTTTGATCTTTAATTAGTGGTATCCCGACCTTAAGTCAACCTTTGAAAACACCTTAGTCTCTTTAGATTGATCAAATAAGTCATCAATTCTCACCAAGGGGTACTTGTTTCTAATGGTAATCTTATTAAGCTCTTGGTAATCTATACATAACCTTAAGCTCCCATCCTTCTTCTTCACAAAGAGTGTGGGTGCTCCCTAAGACGACACACTCGGCCCAATCCGCTACTTGTTTAGGAGTTATTGCAGTTGTATCTTTAGTTCTTTCAATTTTACTAGGGCAATCCTATAAGGTGCTTTCGAGATGGGTGCAGCTCTCGAGACTAAGTTGATTTCAAATTCGAACTTCTTATTCAAAGGTAAGCCTGGTAGATTATCTGGGAACACATCGGGAAACTTCTTGACTATGGGAATATCCTCAATCCTTGATTGTTCTAAAGCATCTTTAATGTAAGCAAGGTAGGCCTCGTATCCCTCTTTGATAACTTTCTTAGATCTAGCTGCAGAGATTAGCAAGTTGAGATGACCTGATTGGTCTTTAGTGTTCCCATGGTAAGCTAAATTTGTGGCTTGAGGGTGGATAGAAATTGATGACCTTATTCCTATAGTCTACGTGGGTAAAGCTTCTTACTAAACTATGCCATCTCGAGGATGATGCCAATCCTCTCATCTTAAGTCTTATCAAGTTAACCCCCACTTCTCATTTTCACCCAAGTCATATTCTCTGTATATTAGGTTAGCTACCAATGCTTAATCTCCCGTTGCAACTACCCTATATGGTTGTTCTAGCTTTTCTAGCCTATGCTCTAAGTGTCTGGCAAAACTTTTGGAAACAAAAGAATGGGATGCCCCACAATCAAACAAGGTGTAGGTGTATAATTGGTCAAAAGAAATGTTACTTGCCACTACGTCCTCAGCATTAGCTACTTATTCATTGGTTAACGTGAACACCTTGGCATTCTCTCTTGGCCTTAGTTTTGTTGAGTTAGGCTTCAAGTTGCTGGTGTTGTTTTCAATGCCATTTCCATTAAAGTTGTTATTCTTAATGGGAGCTGGGGTCATAGTAATGGTTATGCATTTAGAAATTTGATGGCCTTATTACCTACATTTGAATCAAATGCCGATTATTCTACAATAGACTCCTACATGCCAACCGTGACATATGGCAAACTCTAGTAGTGGATTTGTGCCTTGTTCCTAAAAAGGTTAGGCTTCTTGCTAGTGAGCTATGCACTCGGTGGCACTTGTTTTGTTCCGACATTAGAGTTTAGCCTTGGACGTTGAGGTTGTTCTTTGCTTCTTCTCTGTTCCTGAGTGAACTTATGCATCTTAAGCACCAAATTTTCCATCTTCATTGGTGAATATTTTCTTAAAGTGTGAAATTTTGATGATTACACTACTACCAATATGTTAGGTGCTTAAACAAGGCTATCTAACTCCACCATCTTCTGCAAACGGATGGCATTCAGCCAAAAATGATTTAGGAAAGTTTCACGAAATCGAACCCAAGTGAATGGCCCTTCCTCCAATAGCGCAGGTGAGACACCTTCCTACTTTCATTCATCGCTTGTATCTTAGTCATATAAAACAATTCAAAATAATTGATAGGACTCACATTCTTGTTTTAAGAAGTCAAACATTTATACTTTTCATAGGAAATAATAATGCTAGAAAACCAGTATTCACAATACAGATATAGTTGTTGAATGTTTTACACCGAATCAAACCACATTTTGTATTGAAAAGCAGTTTTGAAACCATTAATAAAAACTAGCAAGGTGTAGAAACCTCACCTGTTTCTAGCCCTTAAATTCTTATTTACTAAAAAATTCTCATTCAATTCATACATTCTTATGCCCTTTAATATATCCTGCATGCCTTGAATTTAAATTTTATCTCCATTTCCAATTGCCTATGGATTGAGTTTCCTACCCAAGTTTACTCATGAAATTTTACTCATGTCCTATTACGTTTTATTCTCTATTTTTCATACTATTTTAACCTTAAAAGATGAAAAATTAGATTCTGAAAGCTAGAATCAAATTTATTTTCTTTTTCTGGGTTCTGTGGCTACAAAAACACGCCTCGTGACCATGAAACATGATCCCACACCTACAAAACAGATCGCAGCACGTTCTATTGATTCTCGCATTCAACAATCGTGATAGCCAATGGTCTTGTTGCAATTTTGAAGCTCTTGACTATGACTACAGCTTTGGTCATCGTGCATTCTATTATTCCTGCAATTAGGTTCCACAATTGTGAGCATGCTTTTCGCAATCGGGAAATCAAGTTTTGTGACTACACTAGCAGACACAACACGTATTGCCTTGCATTGTAGTCCCACTCTGCACTCACGGGTTTGCTTCTTTAAACCAGTAGACGGAGTCTCATGACCAAGGAGTGAAAGTAAAACGTGTTGTGCATGTACATTAAGGCGTAATTTGGTTCTAGTTTAATCCCTACTCAATTTTAATCCTTCATTTTGATACATAACTAAGCTTCATTGATTCGAAGGGCCTTTTAATCATATTTAAACATGAAAAATCCAATCTTGATATACTTCTAAGATTTTCCAACTAAAAATCAAGAGTTTGTTAAAGTTTCACTTGATAGTGATATGTCCTCTAACACCAAATGAAAATGAGGGATAATAGAAAAAAATTTAGTTGTATGTGTACCTTCTGAATTAAATTAATAAAAATGTTGATCTTTATATCAATATTGTGGCAACTCTTATCATGCATATGAATCTTAATTGGTGTGAAGTATTACATGTAGCCTTGTATTTGAGTTGACAACCCTTATTCATAAAGCATTATCAATATGAGCACAAGGCCTACTTGGCACTCAATCACTAAAATTAATTTTCAAGTCACAGACATTCTAAAAGAGTATTAGAGAGTTAATACAACTTGCATATCTAGTACTTATACAATAAGTGTCATACCATTCAATGTGAAATACTGAGATTACTTTTATGTAGATGTGTCATTAGCGAATAAGGCATTCGAGCATTGACTCACAGAACAAAGCAAATGCATGGAGTTCACTCTTAACTATCAATATCTTACTTCATGATCGTGCTAAATGTCTATAGACAATGTAATTGTCTTGTGCACATAACAGTCAAACAAGTCATTAAAGCATTAAGGACTAATACATATCCTAGTATGGGATAGAGCCACAAGCCCAATGTGCCATTACCTGGGTGCATACGGAGGCATGTGTGTATTCAACAGAGATTTGTCTCCTTAAATTTGAACAAGACATTTGTCCTTTGCAATTAGTAATCGATTAGACAAAAGCCCTTGGCCAAGGTAGTATATAATCAAAAAAGAATTTCCAATAGAAACATTTGTCTCATGAGGTCATATGACCAAGTTTGTGAGTTTGACTAAATCTATGATTATCGTTCGATAGAGATAAAGTAAAATACAAGATTTATACAACATGGTAATCACGATCGAAAGGGTTCATTGTGATTCAGTCACTTCATCTTAGTTGAATTACGATGTGGGTTGCAGGCTAGACGTTACCCACATCCTCCAGACTATATTCGTTGCCAATTAAAAATAAATTTAGAGAGTTATACACATAAGATTAGAAAGTGTTGTAAGGGTTAAATTGATTAGGTGCATAATTTACTTAGTTGTAGTTAAGTTAAACTAAGTAAATTACTATAGTACTTATTAATGATGAGATCATTGATTAGAAGCATAATGGAGAATTTGATTTAATTAATGAAATTTTTTAAATTAAATTAATTAGACACAAATGAGACTTTAAGTATTAATGAGATTAATAATTAAAGGTTGTGTGGGCTGATTTATTAATGAGATTAATAAATTAAAATTCATGGGCTATTTAATTAAAAAAAAATCCATGTAAGAGGGAATATGAAGCCCATATACTTAACCCTAGTGTCTATCACATAAATAGGAGTTTTGAAAAGTTCAAAACAAAATTTCTAACACAAAATTCGTGTGCCTCATCAAGCTAAAAGAAAACAAACACTCGGCGACCCTCTATCGTATTCTTTTGGTCACAAGTCTTCCTAACCCAAAGTGTTCACGTAAGAGCTTTACAAAAAGGGTTCTATGAAGTGTAGAAAGAGCCCATGAGCTTCTCAATCATATAGACAATCTAGAGGTCAGGGTTTAAAGGCCACAATTTCAAGGATCATACAAAAAGAGGGTTGAAGTGTTTCAAATGTACAATTTTTTTTCTTATGATTTAATTTCAATATCTTGTATCTTTTACAACAAAAAGAATGAGATTTGTCCTAATTGCTTCCACAGTATTGTTGATTATATTATATGTAAAAAAATTTATTCTTAGGGCCAAACCCCAATGAAAGTTAAAATCACTATGTTTTTCCTATGCAAGATTTCTACTGGGAATTCTCACACATGGTTCATCCTCAACATCACAACCCGAATTTAATTCATGTGTTGCCTATAATTCCTATAATTCACATACTTCAAGTGCCTAAATGTATAAGATAAAATTTTTATGAACATGCATGACTCCTACAAGTTTTGGACTGAAACTTACCTCAAGTCCTATGCGCTGTTGGTTGCAAATTCTTTCCTTTCTTCTTCTACCTCTTGTTGGCAACTGCTAAGAGTTTTGGGTTGGGAGAATAAATTTTTTTCCCTAGACTTGGAGCTATATTTATATCAAGGAATAATGTGTCCATACATGAAAGTTGAAACTCTAATTTTTTGAGCTGAAATTCACACGAGCTTTCAGCTATTTGCCAGCCATAATTTGGCCCAAAATCTCCCCAATTTTGGCTTCTCTTGGATATGGTAAATATCCTCATCCAAGACAACAATTTTTGATAAAATCTTCCTTGCACATTAATATATGTATTGCCTTCCATCTTTGTCATAAATATTTCCTTTCTATTCCACATAAAAATTTATTAAATAAATGATGGAATTATAAATAAGTGTCATTTCTAGTACTATTAACATTTGTATATATTGTTATCAATAGGGCTAGAATCGAGTCGAGTCGAGCTCGATTAGTAATCTACTCGAGCTCGACTCGAGCTAATTTTTTACAAGCTCGACTCAAGTTGTTGATTTCGAGCTCGAGCTCGAGTAAAATTTTGCAACTCGAGTTCGAGCTTATCGAGCCGAGTTCGAGCTGAATGCATTATAGAGTGTACGAATGTTTGGAAAAAATCAAAAAAAAAAAAAAACCAAGCTCGAGCTACTTGATCGAGCTCGAGTATTTCATCGAGCTCGAGTATCTCTATGAAACACTCGAGCTCGACTTGATGATTATATCGAGTCGAGCTTTGACCGAGTTGCTCGACCGAGTCGAATCAAGTCGAGTAAATCGGTTGGATTACAGCCTTAGTTACCAAGTCTCTTAATTTTTTAAGTATCACACGATGCACGACAATTGTCAGCGTGAGATGCAAAGAATTTTAGGGCAGTGGAACAGCGACTGAAAGAGCCTCGGAATAGGTTAGCCGTCATCTGGAGCGGTAGGATTACTTCAACAAGCAAAAGTGAGGAAGACTCTATATTGGAGGAAATGTCAAATTACAGTGCGCAGAGAATTTAAAACGGCAGCAACACTGTAAACAATTCTGGCTAAGCGAAGGAGATAGAAACACAAAGTTCTTTCATGCTTATGCTTCGTCGAGGCGACAAATAACCATGTGGATGTGCTGATAGACAAGAGGGGAATAGAAGTTTCAGAGGAAATACAGAAACAAGTGGTGCAGAATTATTTCAAAACTTTATTTCAATCTTTCCGGCCTAAACAAGAACAAATTTGGCGAGCCCTGATGCATCTGTAATCAGGAATTTCAGAGGAGATGAATAGATGGCCGGGAAGGTATGGAAGGATTAAAGGCTCCAGGTCCTGACCGAATGCCACCCATATTTTTTCAAAAATTTTAGCACATTGTGGGAAGGAAGTCTCCGAACAAGTACCAGCCTTCTTGAACGATGATGGGGATGACAATTACATGCGCGAAACGAATGTAGTGTCGATAACAAAAAAAGTCTAAGCCCCATGAAATGTCACATTTTAGGCTCATCAGTTCATGTAATGTTCTTTACAAATTGGCCTTGAAAGTTGATTTCTAATAACACTATTTTCGCTTTTGAATTAAACCATTACATTAAATGCTGAAAGATGGTGGCTATCAAGCTCGACATGTGCAAAGCACAGGATAAGATTGAGTGGCAATTTGTGAGGGTAGTCTTTTTCAAGTTAGGTTTCCATAGTTTGTGTGCCTTAATTATGAAATGCATTTCTAATCTTAAGTTATCTTTTATGCTGAATAATCAACTCTTTGGTTCGTTGTAGCCCCAGCGCAACATTCAACAAGGGGATCCTCTATCGCCATATCTGGTTATCATATATGTAGAGGCTTTGACATCATTACTGAATTTTTATGAAGCGCAAGGGAAGTTGCAAGGTGACGTTATCAACGATCGTGTCGGATACAACGGTGTAACCAGACCCCAATTCGATAACCCTAGGGACGCAAACCGAGCGAAGAATGCCGACCCAACGTGGTAGGATTGGATTGAACCCGATAAGAAACGACCACAATCAGCACACCGATTGCTGATTGATACGTTACGAATCACTCGGACCAATTCAGAATGACTCGATTTGGGATATAGAACTCACGAGAAATTGAAAGAATTAATTTCTGGGAATTGAGAAGAAACCTGAATTAATTGAAAACTCTCTGTTTGAAATCTGATGGTACATAATGAATTTATAGTGTCAAAACCCTAGTCTAGTTGGGCTGCGGGCTCCTACTGGGCTTATTTTGACTGGGCCCAGAATTAAAATAAATTAAAGGAGAAATAATTAACTGCTGAATTAATCATCCCGCTTTATTCCTTCGCCTCCAAGTCTTCCATCCATCTCAGGATATTTACTCTGCGCTCTTCCTCGGATTCCTCGAATTTGCATCCACGCGTGACATCTTCTTGAATTTCGCGTACCAAGACGTTAATGGCTTCTCTAAGTCTTTTTGCCCGTGCCCTGGTTATTAGTCCAGTTGGAATTGCCAGCGACTCCTCTTTATCATGCTGGACATCCGCGTCATTCCCCTTCTCTTGAGATGGAATTGCCCTCAATTCAGAATCCCGTTCATCACCTACATCAAATGAACTCAGGTCAGAAACATTAAAAGTTGCACTGACTCCGAACTCACCTGGTAACTCCAGCCTGTAGGCGTTGTCGTTGATTCTCTCCAAGACTCGAAATGGCCCATCTCCTCGAGGCATCAATTTAGACTTCTGCTGCTTAGGAAACCTCTCCTTTCGCATATGAACCCACACGCAATCTCCGGGTTCAAACACTACCTGCTTCCTACCTTTGTTTGCTTGCTAGGCGCATTGCTCGTTCCTTTTCTCGATGTTTTGTTTGACCTGTTCATGCATTCGCTTGACATACTCGGCTCGCTTTTTGCCTTCTAAACTCAAATGCTCATTGCCAGGCAATGGCAATAAATCTAAAGGTGTTAGAGGATTAAAGCCATATACAATTTCAAATAGAGACATATTAGTAGCGGAATGAACAGCTCTATTATAAGCAAATTCAACATGCGGCAAGCTCTCTTCCCAACTTTTAATATTTTTCCTAATAACAGCACGCAATAATGTAGTGAGTGTTCGATTAACAGCTTCAGTTTGTCCATCGGTTTGAGGGTGACAGGTTGTAGAAAATCGTAGTTTAGTCCCTAACTTAGCCTATAGTGTTTTCCAAAAATAACTCAAAATTTAATGTCGCGATCGGACACTATAGTTTTGGGTACACCATGTAAACAGACCACTTCCTTGAAAAACAAGTCAGCTACATGCGATGCGTCACTAGTTTTACGGCATGCAATAAAGTGAGCCATCCTAGAAAATCTATCGACAACCACAAAGACGACATCTCTACCATTTTTAGACCTAGGTAACCCCAAAACAAAGTCCATAGATATGTCAGTCCAAGGGGTACTCGGGACAGGTAAAGGGTGATACATACCGTGGGGCTGGTTGCGAGACTTCGCTTCCTTACACCGTATGCATCTTTCTACAACTCGCTCCACATCCCCATTTAGTCCTGGTCAGTAGAAGTGTTCCTGCAAAATTAGCACAGTCTTGGTGGTACCAAAGTGTCCCATCAGTCCTCTACAGTGAGCTTCTTGGATAAGCAATTCTCGTAGAGAACACCGTGGAATACACAATCTATTAATATAGAACAAATAACCCTCATGTCTAAAATACTTATCATAAGCACACTTTTCAGTGAGCACAAAAGCTTGACCGAAGTCAGGATCATTTTGTTAAAGTTCCTTAATATGCTTAAATCTTAGTAACCTTATGCCTAGCGTGTTCAGTAAATTATACCTACGGGATAATGCATCAGCAACTATGTTTTCCATACCTTTTTTGTACTTGATGACGTAAGGGAATGTGTCAATGAACGACACCCACTTGGCATGCCGTTTGCTGAGCTTACTCTGACCCTTCAGATGCTTTAGGGATTCGTGGTCAGTGTGGATCACAAACACCTTTGGCCTCAAGTAATGTTGTCATGTTTCCAGGGCCCGCACCAAAGAGTATAACTCCTTGTCATATGTGGGGTAATTCAGCGCGACTCCATTAAGTTTCTCACTGAAATATGCAATGGGCTTCTTGTCTTGCATTAGAACTGCTCCAATACCTACACCAGACGCATCACACTCAATTTCAAAGCCCTTATTAAAATATGGTAAGGAAAGTACAGGAGCATGTGTAAGTCTATTCTTCAAGGTGTCAAACGCTTGTTGTTGGGCTTCTCGCCACTTGAACTTCTCATTCTTCTTAATTATGGCGGTGAGTGGGGCAGCAATGGTGCTGAAATCCTGCACAAATCGTCTGTAAAAACCAACCAACCCATGGAAACTTCTCACTTCGGATACTGTCGTCGGAGTTGGCCATTCTTGTATAGCCTTTACTTTGCTTTTACCCACCTGTATTCCCTATACACTAACAACAAATCCTAAGAAGACACAGTGGTCAGTACAAAAAGTGCATTTCTCGATATTAGCATATAGCTTTTCTCGTCGTAGAACATCAAGTACGCTGCGTATGTGCTCAACATGCTCGGCCATTGTGCGGCTATAGACTAGTATGTCATCAAAATACACTACAACAAATTTGCCAATGAATGCATGCAAAACATGGTTCATTAGGCGCATAAATGTGCTAGGAGCATTAGTGAGTCCAAATGGCATTACAAGCCATTCATATAAGCCAAATTTGGTTTTAAATGCTGTTTTCCATTCATCCCCCTCACGCATCCTAATTTGATGGTACCCACTTTTAAGGTTTATTTTAGAGAATATAGTAGCACCATGCAACTCATCAAGCAAATCATCTAGTCGAGGTATGGGGTGACGATACTTTACCGTAATAACATTAACAGATCTACAATCTACGCACATGCGCCACTGTTCGTCTTTTTTTGGCATGAGCAGCGCGGGGACGGCACACGGACTCATACTTTCTCGAACCCAACCTTTACTCATCAGCTCCTCCACTTATCTCTGGATCTCTCGGGTTTCTTCGGGGTTGGTTCGGTATGCTGGCTTGTTGGGTATGGATGCCCCCGGGATAAAGTTTATGTGATGTTCTATCCCTCGAACCGGCGGCAACCCTTTAGGGACCTCCTCTGGGAACACGTCAGTGTATTCCTGCAAAACAGATACTATAACACAGGGGAGGGAAGATGTGCCATCATCATATATATAACATGCTTCCTTATACATCAACATCACAAGGAACCTCTCAGCACTCAATGCCAACCTTACATCTCTCATAGTCGCCATCATACACTCCTTTTTTTCCTTTCTCCTCTCATCTTTCCTTTGCTCTTTCTCTCTTAACCCCTCTTTTCTTTTCTTCCTCCTCTCGATTTCCACCTCAAACTGCCTCTGCATATACGACTGGTCTTCGTATACTTGGTTTGGAGTTAAGGGAACTAATGTGACCTTCTTTCCATGGAATAAGAACGAATACCTATTAGTCAATCCGTTGTATATCACCTATCGATCAAATTGCCACGGTCTGCCAAGCAGGACGTGACAAGCCTGCATAGGCACTACGTCACATGTCACTTGATCCTCATACGATCCTATTTTGAAGCTCACCATCACCTGCTTCGTCACTTAAACCTCACTACTGTTATTAAGCCACTGGAACTTATATGGCCTAGGGTGATCTTTCATTGGCAAGGCCAATCTCTCAAGCAGCGTCGTACTCGCCACATTTGTACAGCTTCCTCCGTCTACTATCAAACTGCAAGTCTTACCATTAATCATGCAGCGCGCATGGAATATATTCTCTCTTTGAGCCTCATCTATCTTCTCCTTCACTTGGGTGCTCAGCGCTCTCATTACCACTAAATTAATTCTCCCTTCTTCGCACAACCTTTCCTCGTCGGATGGCACTTCCTCTAATGGTGGCATTTCTTCACTGCTGTCACAGTCCTCATCAGTCACAATTTCTCCATTTTCTTACAGCAGCATAGCTCTTTTATTGGGACACTATGACGCAATATGCCCCCTGCCCTGACACTTAAAACATAAAATATCCCGGTTTCGTGTGCTAGTTGAACTAGAGGGAGTAGGAGTTGTTACCTTAGGTGCCTCCACTTTAGGTGCAGTTTTGGCCCAAGTGGCACTCGTCATTGATGCCTTATCCTCTCTTCTGGGAAAGGGTCTGCTAACGGTATTAGGTTGGGATGTGAACCTACCCTTCCTCTTCATCTGCCACTCTACCTTAACCGCCTTTTGCACCATTTCTTCTATCTCTACGTAATACTGCAACTCCACTACATCAGCTATGTCCCGATGCAATCCACTTAGAAAACGTGCCATAGTGGCCTCCCTATCTTCCACAACATCTGTTCAGATCATAGCTATCTCGAGCTCCTTATAATAGTTTTCCACACTCCGAGTTCCCTGCGTTAATGTCTGCAATCGTTGATACAGGTCTCGATGGTAGTGGCTCAGCACAAACCTCTTTCTCAAGACTGCCTTCAGCTCTGTCCAAGTACGCACTGGCCCCTCTCCAGCTCTCCTCCGGCTAGTGCACAACTGATCCCACCGTATGATCGCATAATCTGTGAACTCCACTACTGCCAACTTAACCTTTTGGCTTTTTGAATAGCGATGACAGTCAAAAATTAATTCTACCTTCCTTTCCCACTCGATGTAGGCGTCGGGATCAGATCGCCCTTGGAAGGGTGGCAGCTGTAACTTTAATCCCTTAGGTATCTCATCTTCCACACAGTCCCTCCGACGATGCCTCGTGGGATCATTGTCGTATGCGTACCAGTCCTCGTCCTCGTTCGACCCATACTCCTCCTCATAATCATGTCGATCGGGCCTCACAAGTCTGACATGATGCCCTTGTCTATCCCTAGTCCGAGCTCAGCCTGGCACGGGGCTACCTCTACGTCCAGCTTGTCTAAACAGCGAACCGTCTCTTTCTAGAGTTATAGCTTGGGACGCTTCTACTCGCTCTAAGCGATCGTGCACATCTGCCATTCGGTCCTGCATGCCCTCCATGCTCTTGGTGAGCTTTCTCAACTCATCACTGAGGGATTCAAATAAAAATTTAGTTTCGTCAAGACTGTTACCCTGTCCTGAATATTGGCTGGCCATCACAAAGTCTGCGGTACAACACAAAAACAATAATAGCAAGTAATTGTTAGTAATAAAAGTCCTCACCAATCTCGCTTCTCTCAGGTAAAGGCTCTTTGGCATTCGTTTCTTACCTCCAAGCGTGTATCACACACTCTTAATTTATTCCTCACCAATCTCAATTTCTCGTGCCCTTCTTGTGTGATTCCAAAATGGTCTCAAAATTCAAATGTAAGAATACAAGCACTCGGTATGATGGATATAGCCTAAAACTACGAGACAAGCAACTATCTCAATCTTCAATATTCCAAATACAATCTCACTAATATTAAAAATCAATGAACAACAGAAGTCACTTTTTCCTTTTTTTTTTCTTTTTTTTTGGCCTCTCTCTCTTTTTTTTTTTTTTTGCCTCTTCTTTTCTTTTCTTTCTTTTTTTTTTTAAATAAAATTCAGTAACCAAACAGGCCCTTAAGCAGAAATAAAAATTCTGCAGCCAAACAGGCCCTTAATCTGAAACGAAAACTGTAACCAAACATGGCCTTACCACGTCAGAAGGTCTAGCCTGGCAATAGCTTCTGGTCCAGCCCAATTCCTTCGGCCCAATGAATTTCTTTTTTTTTTTTCTTTTTTGCTCAAGCCTGGCCCAGTTGCAATCTGGCCTAGATTCTGCTTCCAGCCCACCCGATACTCGGCCCAACTTTTACCTCGGCCCAACAGGAATTTTTTGGCCCAAACAACCTCGGCCCAACAGATTTTTTTTTTGGCCCAAATAACCTCGGCCCAACAGAAACTTTCTTTTTTTTTTCTGCCCAAGTAACCTCGGCCCAACAGAAACTTTTTTTTTTTGCCTAAAAAAATATTCAGCCCAACAGAATATATATATATATATTTTTTTTTACGAAATCGGGCGGCAGCGGCGGAGAAAAAAAACTCTGATTTCACCAACGATTGTCCGCGGGATTGGCCGCATCGACTCCCCGAGCGTCGGCAAGCCCAAGGCGGTTCTCAACGACGGCGGTAGGCGGTGGAATCAGGCGGTGGTCGTGCGGCCCACGGCGGTTTGCGGTGGAATCAGGCGGATCCGCTCCCCCTCTGGCGACGATTTGGGGTGGGATGCAATGGGCTCGCGGTGGCGGTGCTTTTTGGTATAACTTTCGGGAGGAAATCGGCTGAAACGGCGGCGGAATCGCAGTTGCAGGCAGTGGCGGTGACGATTTCCTTTTTTTTTTTCTGATTTTTTCTTCTTTTTTTATTGATTTTTTTTTTTGAAACTTCGGATCGTGTATCGACTTAGAATTCGATACAAGATGGCTCTGATACCAAATTGACGTGATCAACGATCGCGTCGGATACAACAGTGCAACCGGACCCGAATCCGATAACCCCAGGGACGCGAACCGGGCGAAAAACGCCGACCCAACGTGGTAGGATTGGATTGAACCCGATAAGAAACGGCCACAATCAGCACACCGATTGCTAATTGATACGTTACGAATCACTCGGACCAATTCGGAATGACTCAATTTGGGATATAGAACTCACGAGAAATTGAAAGAATCAATTTCAGGGAATTGAGAAGAAACCTGAATTAATTGAAAACTCTCTGTCTGAAATCTAATGGTACATAATGAATTTATAGTGTCAAAACCCTAGTCTAGTTGGGCAGCGGGCTCCTGTTGGGCTTATTTTGACTGGGCCCAGAATTAAAATAAATTAAATGAGAAATAATTAACTGCTGAATTAATCATCCCGCTTTATTCCTTCGCCCCCAAGTCTTCCATCTATCTCAGGATGTTTACTCTCCGCTCTTCCTCGGGTTCCTCGAATTTGCATCCACGCGTGACATCTTCTTGAATTTCGCGTACCAAGACGTTAATGGCTTCTTTAAGTCTTTTTATCCGTGCTCTGGTTATTGGTCCAGTTGGAATTGCCAGCGACTCCTCTTTATCATGCTGGACGTCCGCGTCACAAGGGATTCAATTGGCTCGGCAAGCCCCTAGGATTTCTCACTTGCTATTTGCGGACGATACTCCTATATTTTGCCGGGCAAATTCTGAGAACTCGTCGTTGAAGGAAGTTCTACAGTTTCATTCAGATGCTTTTGGACAGCAAGTTAAATTAAGTAAATCGTCAATCCATTTTAGTCCTAACTTAGAGCGGATGGTTCAGGATCGTTTGGCGAGGCAACTCGGTGCTCAAATTTGGAACTGCTCTATGACTTACTTGGGTTTCCCAGCATTGGTTGGCCGTGCGAGAGTTGTAACGTCTAAGTGCATTAAGGATAGAATGTGGTATCGTGTCATCGGATGGAAGGAAATTCTTTCATATGTAGGCAGGGGTACGCTTATAAAGGCTACGCTTCAATCCATACGCCTTTACTTGATGTCATGTTTCCGACTGCCAGATAGTTTGCTTCGCGAGATGAACTCCATGTTGGCGAGGTTCTGGTGGTACCATACTAAGCAAAGTCCCATCCATTGGAAGAGCTGGGCTTTTCTCTGTAAGCCGATGTTAGAAGGGGTTCTGGGTTTTTGGGATTTCAGGTTATTTAATTTGGTGTTGTTGGCAAAACAAGGCTGGTGGGTTTTGAGATACCCTGATAGTCGTATGAGTTTCGTTTTAAAGGCTTGATATTTTCCTAAGGGCGATTTCTTTCCAGTTGGAGTTGGCACTCGGCCGTCCATTGTGTGGAGAAGTTTGTTAGGGGCAAGAGAATTGCTTAAGGCGGGTGTTGGAAGGTGGGTGCAGGAGATCACATCAGTTTGGGAGGATAGCTGGTTGCACCGTCCATGGACCTTCAAGCCTATCACGCCATCTCCTTATGATTTGAGAGATATGAGCATAAATGAGCTAATTAACCAAGACACAAGGACTTGGAGGTTCACAAAATTCAGTCTCCCACACTGATTTGAGCCCAAAAATCCACTGGGCAAATACGATTGGGAAGACAATAGTTTGGCACTTTACCGAAAGTGGCGAATTCACCGTGAGGTCTACATATCACTTGGCGAAAGGAGGTGTGCCTGGGCTGAAGGATGCCCGACAGGCGGAATGCAGTAGTGTTCAAAAAGAAACTTGGAAGTTCTTGTAGCAAGCCCGATTACCGCTAAAGATACTATTCTTCGGCTGGAGGTTTGGAAATGATATTCTTCCCACGTTGAAGAATTTGGAGCAGAAGGGTAATGTCTTAAATTGTGGGTGTTTGCTGTGTGAGGATCTGGAGGAGTCAACGCGGCATCTTTTCCCTGGATTGCCCCTTTGCAAGACGGCTTTGGGCCATGTCAAATTTGCCATGGAAGGTAATGAGGAATTGGTTGGACAATCCTTTCCAGTGGCTCGTCAAGGTCAAATCTGCTTTAGAAGAAGACCAATTTCGTGAGGTGCTGACCATCTTATGGGCAATCTGAAAGAGTCGAAACAAAAGACTGCATGCAGTTTCCCAAATTTCAATGGATGAGATATTGGATATGGCTAGGAGGCGGGTGATGGACATCAACAAAACTGTGTTGCTGAAGAGGTCTTGAGGGACGTAAACTTGCAGGATATCAGGATTTGGACTCATGCAAGGACGTCGTTCGGTTGTTTCTTGATGGTGCTGTCTTCCCAAATCGGGGTGGGGTGGAGATTGGAGTGATAGTGAAGAACCAGCAGGGTATCAAGGTGGAGGCCGTGTCGAAGCATTTCAGTCACATAGCAGTTCCTTTTACGGCGGAAAGAGTTAGCTACCAAGCGAGGCTGCAGGAAGATCACACTACTCGGCGACTGTTCGAATCTGATCATTCAATTGGAGGAGCTATCTTAGTGGACCTCTTGCACATTTGCCGATACATGGAGGAGGTGAATGCATGCTACATTTCGAGACATGACAATCAGGAGGTTCATGAACTTCCCAGAAGCGCCTGAGTTTTAGTTTCTTCAGTTGTCTTTTTATCGACTACGTTGCTATAATGCTTTTTCTATGCTTTTCCTCTCGTTGGAATAGAAATGCATGAAGGTTCTTTTCTTCAAAATAATAACAATAATAATAATCTCGTTGGTCTTGTTTGGCTAAAGGAACCAATTAATTACCTTATTACCCCGAAGGCATAAATATTGCTGTCATGTTTTTAGATATTAAAGTCAGACACAATACATAATAGAATGTTTTTTCAGGCATACTTTCGACTATATCTCTTGAGATTTGGGTCTAATTATATTTAGGTTAGTTTCTTAAAAACTTACAAACCTACTTCCTATCAGACCATTTCAAATATAAATTTTTTACCCATTTCTTTAACTCAAAGAATGATGACGTCCATAGAAAACAAGTCAAAATTTCAAATTTATCTCTCTAATTAGTTGTTTACTTTCAACCATACCTTTGGAACAAAGAATATTCATAAAAATTTTGCATGTGTCAGAGGTGTCCAAAAATTTTACCACTTAATTTTGGGCCCAAACATAAGTTGTCTCAACGTGAATGTCATATTTAGGGCCGAAATATTTTTATTCATCTAAATAGACATTTATAGTAAAATTTTCATAACAAAAAATATAATTCTCATAGATAAATAATTAATTAATATATCTACTTAAACACTCTCATAAATGTAACAACTTATGTTTGCTAATCTAATACAAAGTACCCAACTAATTTTAAATGTACTTATTTAATTAATCCATAAATATTATAATTTGGAATATTCTTAGTGCATTAAAATATCTAATTACATTAATTTGCATTCCAAGACAATAATTAATTATTGATCGACTTTAAATACATATACAAGTACAAAGTAAAAATTTATCTAACTTAATAATTATACTTTTGAAACTATTAAATTTTATTAGCACACTAAAACTATAATCACATTAACTACTATCATACAATAATAGTTAAATATTTAATAATTAATTTATTTTAATTGATCAAATAATCATAAAGTAATTATTTTAATGAAATAATTGTTTGAAACTTAAATTAAATTGTATAAACATTGTTTGATTGTTTAGATGGTTATTGTTGTAGGTATTGTAAAAATAATTAACACAACACAATCACGCAACAAAAAATCAAAATAAAGACACAAAGAATTGTTATGCATTTTGGTGGTAACTTTCCCACATTTGTAGGGCCATTTCCAAAAATGTCCACTACCACAATTATTACAATCATAGATAAGACAAGTTAGATCCACTAGCACAATTACATTCACATAAGTCAAGCTTCCTTTAGTTCTCAACCCATTAATGCATTTATAGCCTATCTTCTTTATGCATCAAGTCTCCACACCTCTACTTTGACTAAGATTCCCTTTTAACATCAACTCTAATGTTGATGCCCGAGCTTCCTCTCCTGAGTAATGTTGTTATTCAATTAATAGCTTAGATGGGTGTAAATAAATAAAAGTCTTCTTAATGTACTGGCCATGAGTTGTACTTCACCAAAGATGTTTTCTATTAAATGCTCTTTGAACTCTCTTAAAGTATTTCTCTCAATACATGAATTTCACTCTTAATCCATGAGTTCGAGTCTTGTTTGTGTCTCTCTAAAATTCATCCTATTTATCAATCATAAGATAGAAATAGGCTCCAAGTAAATCTTGCTGACTTGTTTTAAGGTATCCAAATCTGTTACTTATCATGTTGGGACAATTAGTGTAACAGATTTATGAATCCTTTCTTTCATAAAACTTGGCAAATTAGAATCTTTCATTAACTATAAGATTTGATATTTAACTCAAAATCATGCCACAATCTGCCAAATATGCTTTAGATAAGGTAAGTCCAACTTTAAATCTTCACCATATCTTTATGGATAATATAAGCAATCTTATCCAAAGTAACCACTTACGATCTTCATAAAATCAATAGAAATTCTAAAAATACCTTTAGTTATGAAAAGAAGAATCCTTTTAAAGCCGGTAATCCAAATAAGGAATATTCCATGTAGGACTTCAACAAATTACCTTATTTATAGATATTACCTAATACTAAAATTGTCATGTCACATGCCAAGTAATCCTCCACGTAAGCCATTGGAATTTATATCAAATAATGACAACTAAGCAAGCTATGACACTAACATACTTGAATTGTAATTAGTGGAATAATATTGAGGGAGAAAGCATGCCAAACAGTGCTTTCCATGCAACCCAATGTTCTGTCACGATCGTAAGACACGATGGAGAGTTGTAGGGAGGCACAATGCATGCTTGGAGTAAACCGTGGGAAAAACAGTACGCCTTATTGGGTGTGCCTTGTGGGCACGACACAGTGAAGTGCAAGTGAAATCCTCTCACATGCGATTGCAAGCTAGGGTGTAAAAATTACAAAATGCCCATGATAGCTCAACCTAGGTGTGCGCTTGGCTCTCACAATCACACAACCGATTGCAACCATTCGACAACATGTGGCTTTTATGTAATTTAAGCCAAGTCTTCTAATTTATGGACTAAATTAGGCTTGAAATTACTACCTAAGACAAAATAATGCGTAGAAAGTAATAATTGAAAGAATCTGAATAGGAATAACTACTCAAATAATAATCGGATCTTGAATGGATAATGAAGCAAGAGATATAAGATGCACAAAAGACATCTGAAAGATTAGGGTTCACATAAATTAAGCATTAAATGAAAAATTCTGTAATTGATTAGGAAAACAATAAACAATGGACAAGGAACCTATTAAGCTACGGAATTAAGGGACAGGTAAGTGGTTACATCTTGCTAGTTTTATGTAGTATTTTCTAAACTGATTCACATCACGATTGAATTTATATTACATGTTTAAAAATTATTCCGATATTTTCCTTGATAAATGAAACTATGATTTCGACATGCGACTTCTGTGGAATTTTGGATGTGAGTGACTTGCAAAATAAAATTATTTTAAATCAAATGTTTTAGAACCAAATACACATAATAAATGCATGTGCCTCCCATGTGTTGCTGACAGTGGTGTAAGCAGTTAGTTCCACCCACTCACCGGGTAATAGGTGAGATTTGACCAACTTAGTTGGAGTGATAGGAGAGATTCTGACCCAATTGGCTAAGGTTATAGGTTGAGATTCTGATCCAGTTAATCGAGGTTATAGATTGAGATTTTCTAACGTACTCAAATGGGCTGATAGAATGAGTGGGGTGACCCTCTTTAGTTAGGATTATAACGTAAGGCTCTGATCAGTGGAAATAAATACATAAAATATATATCATCATGAGCAAGCTAAAGAATGTGGACATGTGGACATTGGAATGATAAGATAATAGGGATGATTTTGAAATCCTATGTTTTGAACTAGAACTTACAATTTTATACATACTTTGAATTATGTGATCTATCATAAATGTATTTTATTTGTTTGTGTTATTTTTATTTTTGTTCACATCCTTTGAAAAAGAAAACGGCAAGCATTACCATTTACTAGGCAACTTGTTGCTTACCACTTTTAGTTAATGTTTTTGTAGAGGAAGCAAACGACAACAATCAAACATAGGGCCAATAGATTCAAGGATAAAGACCTAGCTTATGTTACTTTAGTTTCATTCCTATTATTATTCATCTAGACTTTTTTTGACATAATAGTTAAGGTATTTTTATTTCCGTTGTGTTTGGGGGTTTAGCTTCTATTATTAGTTTAGCTTGCTATGATACATGTTGAATTTAGCATTCATTGAGCTGCATCACAAATACTATTATGCCATAATCCCAAATTCAAGACATAATAGAAGTGTTATCAAAATATAGGTTTTGATTCTAGACATACAAGACATTTATCAGAGCCTAAGTTTTGATTTTAGATGAGTAAGATGCTTATCAAAACCTAGGCCTTGACACTAGGAACTTATAACACATGATTTAGATGGAACTATAGGAATCACATCACAAGAATTTAGAATTCACTAGCTCACTTCATGCATACATAAGTTATAGAATTGAATTTATTTCACCTTAAAACTCACATTGATATAGGAGCTGGATTAGACTAGAGGTTCAAGTGGACAGATGCCTTCAGGTTACAGCGCCTTAACCCAAGAGATTATACACCATCTCCTTATCATGATGACCTAGTTAAGGGATGCAGTTGGCGCACTAGGTGAGGGTCAATGATAGTGTGATAGACTCAAGGCTAAGAACAAAGCATTAAAGGAGCACCAGGACACCTTTAAAAAGAAGGTGGAGAACTCAGAGACATAGAAAAAGTTGGCAAAGATGAATGAGCACTTGCACAAGAGTTATTAGCATCACATGGATGTAGCACGAAAGGAATGAGAAGAGCTGGTTCAGCAGGTGCAACACCTCAATCATGAGAATGATGAGCTTCACACACTGACCCACCATCAAGTTAAGCCCTTCAAACCTGATGAGAAGCCCAAGGAAGACCCTTAAGAGATACTTGATGAGGTGAATGATAGTGGCATAGTTATAGATAAGTTATTTTATACTAGGGGCATAATATGAACAAACTATTTCAAATTAAGAGCTATAGAGTTATTAAAATATTGTGATGAGGATAGGACCAACACACCTATTGTGATTCTCAAATTTTGAGCAATAATAATAATATCTTTAATCTCTTATAACCATTTCATGCCCTATTACTCTACTCATTTCTAATTGCCCTATCTTACACACATATATATGTGCATCCCAACTCCCATAGTTCATCTGATTCACAAACAATTTCTCCTAATATAGAAAAATGATTAGGAGACCTTGTTTTACCACTCAAAACCCACCTTTTACTACTCTAATGGAGAACTTGATTGAACATGCATATAAACATCCCCCCACCTCTACCTCTTGTGCAACCTCAACCACAATTAACTGTGGAACAAATGAATTAAGGTAAGAAGACTTGATAACCGTAGCGACTGTGGTGGCCCAAGTGATAGGAACCCAACAACAGGCCCTAGCGACAACTCAAATTCAACCCAATGGGGATACCAAAGCTCATTACAAAGCATTAAGTAAAGCTCAAGTACCAACATTTGATAACTTGCACAACCCAAAAATTGTGTAAATGTGGTTAATGAAATGGAAGATAACTTTGAGCTAATAGAGATACCTATGTACGTATGCCCAAGAATGGTTCTTGATCAGAGAAGCTACCATATGGTAAGAAAGCATCTCACTGGCAATGCTCAAAGAGGAACTAGTTACCTAGGTCCAATTTAGATAGACTTTTCTAAATCACTTCTTTCCGAGCGCCCTCTACCTTCAAAAAATGGTAGAGTTGATAACTTGATACAGGGCCTCAATGTGTCAATGGTGGAGTACTAGGCAAAATTCCACACTTTGGGTAAGTACTCACTGATGGTGATAGTTAACCCAACCATCAAGATGCACAAGTTCACTAGATAGCTGAGGAGTACGCTGCAAATGACCCTCACATTATATGATGCATAGATTTTTGATGACTTGTTGGGAGCCACGATAAGAGCTGAAGCCAACATTAATCTTTAAGAGACTAAGAACAATTTAAAAAGGCCCAAACTGACTCCAAGTTCTGGGAACCAATAGCTAAGACTTTCATTTAGACTACTGACCAACAAGAGACCAAACAAGACTACAAATGGTTAGGTCCCAATGCAACTACCTAAGTGTAATATCTATCATAGCCAATACATGAGAGAATACCAACTAAAGATGGTAATGTACTTCTGATGCAACCAACAAGGCCACCGAGTGGCTAAGTGCCCACAAGATGTTATCAGAGTAAATACCAACACTAACACTAGTAGAAATGGACCCAACTAGCCAAACCCTAAGCCGAAGGCAAATGCACAGGTATTTGCAATGACCTAAGGAAAGGCTAATAACGCCAAGGATGCGGTCACAGATAACATAATTGTTAACTATTTTTGCACTTATACTTTATTCGCATTCCTTTGTTCCAAAAAATCTTGCTAGACAATTAAGATATAAACCAGGAAGCTAGAACAACCTTATAACAACCTTATAGAGTAGCCACACTAAAAAGCAAAATCAAGATAGCCAGCAATATATATATATATAGGAACTGTGACTTAGGATCCTAACAAAAGTCAAGAATTAGGAATTAATTCTATACCAAACTCAACTATACCGAGTACAAGATGACATGAGAACTAGGAGTGCAAAGGTAGAAAAATCAGAGTAGCACATGGAAGCATGGCAAGACCTTGCCTTATTCATGAAAAAGAAAAGTTAAAAGCTTGAGGTTGAGTGTGGAGGATGAGAAATTCAAATAGAACATGATTAAGAATGGATGTATTCTCTGTAGGATAAATGATCTAACGAACTATTAGTTCTTAGGCTCATCTGATTAGAGTATTTTATGGTTGCCTAGGGAATTGAGACATAAACCTAAAGCACTAAGGGCACCTTATGGTATAGACACATTAGAAAAAATGAAAAATTGAGGAAACAATACCCCCCATCAAATTTCGGAATAAATGAATGAAAGTTTCAAGGACGAAACTTATTATAAGGGCGATAATGTAATACTCTAGTATTTTGGGACTATTATAGCAACATTCACAATTCTTAGTGAAGGATTTAATCTATAAATTCTTGGTTTTATTAATTTTCGTGTGAGTTTGTGGTAGAAGTGTCAAAGTGAATATGGAAAACAATAAAAGCATAAAAGTGCAACGAAAAGCCTACTAAAAATATGAGGATTGGTGGAGACTTATTACCAAGTCCTAATGGAACCAAATTGGGCAATTGAGGCTGGTTATAGGTTGGAAAAATTATAGGCAAATTATTGTGGAATTATGGGGAAGGAAATAGGTATGTATGGAAGGCAATGTACACACCGATAAGCTAGTCAAACCTACGAAATTTTTGTGAACTAGTTAACCAAATTTTTATTGATATTTTTATTGGTGAATGCTTATGGAATTAATTTAAGTCTATAATTTATTATTTTATTTAAATTTCGTGTGCAATAAATTCAAGAATAATAGATGAGCATAGAAGGAGTATATGCACATATTATGGAAACTTAGACTTGCCAAATAAATTAGATGTGGAGGGAAGAATTTTTCTATGATTAGGAGACCTAAGAATAAGGAAAATTGACTAGAAATTCATGTGAAATAATCTGGTATTAAAGATAATTATGTTTGGCTAGTTCAAGAATTCAAAAATATAAGAATTTCATTCCTTCCCAAACTTAGAATATAAAAAGGCATTAGAGGAGTGAGAAAGCATATTTTGAAGCCCTAGAGTGTAGACGGCCATGCAAGGTGAGGGATAGAATTTTTTGTGCACCATATGTGACTATCTAAAGTAATTTCTATGCTGAGTTTTTCGTTTATCATACAGACACCTAGAATTAATGATATTGCCTATGTAGGCACATGAAAATAAGGATTTTAGGAGGGTTGCATGTGGATAATTGATAATGTTGATGTTTAAGTTGTGTGTTTATGCATAGAAATTGAGGAAAGTGCATATACGAATACTGCACCAAATTCCAAAACTTGTTCGAGATCCTTTTAAAATTTATGAATATGCTTAGGTTATGCTTTCGAATAATTTTAATGCATACAAAAGTGAGAAAACACACCAAACAACACTTCTATGTGCAACTCAACATTCTATTATGATCACGGTCACGACTACGAGACACGACAAAGCAAGTGCAAGGAGGCACAATGCACAGGCAGAGTGGATTATAGGAAAAATAGTACACCCCATGGGTGTAACTCACGGGCGTGACACCATGGAGCACGAGCGTTGTCCTCTTGCATGTGGTGGTGAGCTAGGGCGCGAAAATTACAGAACACCCATGGTAGCTCGATGCAGGTGTGAGGTTAGCTCTTGCAGTCACAGGAGCAAGGTGCACGACTGGACAGAATGCAGTTCTTATGTAATTTAAGCCAAATCTTATGATTTTGGTACTAAATTAGGCTTAAAAACACTGCGTAAGACATAATAATGTATGAAAATAGTAACTAAAAGACCACTGGACAGAATGCAGTTCTTATGTAATTTAAGTCAAATCTTATGATTTTGGTACTAAATTAGGCTTAAAAACACTACCTAAGACATAATAATGTATGAAAAATAGTAACTAAAAGAATTTGTATAGGAATAACTACTCAGATAGTAACTAACTACTGAATGGATCATGGAACAAGAAATATAGATGAGACATCTAAAAGCATGGGGTTCACATGAATTAAGCGTTAAATAAAAAACTGTGATTAATTAGAAAATCCAAAGTTGATAGTCAATGAACCTATTAAGCTATAGAATTAAGTGACAGGTACGTGGTTACATCCTCCTAATTTTATGAAGTGTTTTCTAAACTGATTCACATTACAATTGAATTTTTATTACATGTTTAAAACTTTTTCCAATATTTTCCCTCATAAACGAACATATAATTTCAACATGTGATTTCTTTGAAACTCAAAATGTTTATTATTTTTCAAAATTATGCATGAGGGTGACTTCCAAAATAAATTATTTGAAATTGAATGTTTTGGAACCAAATACACATGATAAATATATATACCTCCCATGTGATGCCGATGGTAGTGTAAGGAACTAGTTCCACCCTCTCATCAGATAATAGGTGAAATTATAACCCATTCAGCCAGGGTGATAGGTTATTCTAACCCACTCAACTAGAGTTATAGGTTGGGATTTTTGGCCCACTCAATTGGGGTGATAGATTGAGTGATATGACCCTCCTTAACTAGTGTTATATACTAAGATCTTGATTAGTGGAAATAAATACACGGAGTATATATCATCATGAGCGGACTAAAGAATGAGGACATTTGGACATCGAAATGATAAGACAATGGAATAATCTTGTAATACTGTGTTTTGTAAAATGCTGAAGTGGAACTTACTGTTATACACAGACCTTGAATTATGTTATTTGCCATAAATGTGTTTTATTTGTTTATGTTTTTTTTATTTTTTTTCTTACATTCTATGGAGAAAAAAATAACAGGCACTACCATTTATCGAGATAATCGTCACTCATGGGGTTGGTAGACTCAAGGACGAGGACCTAACTTACATTACTTTAGTTTCATTACTATTGCTAGTCATCAAGATATTTATGATGTAATAGTTAGGCTATTTTTATTTCCACTACATATTGGATTTCAAATGTTATAGTGGATGTTACATTTGTTTTCCTTTCGGATTATTATAAAATTTATTTGTTGATTTAGCTTGCTATGATACATGTTAGCTTTCGTATTCGTTGAGGTGCATCACGAATATTTCCATGTCATGGTTTCGGATTCGTGGCATGAAACCCATAGAAAGATATGAAATGGGTGTTTATGTATCTCGCTCTAGACTACGTTGTTCATGTGGAAGCATAGTTATAAAATAGGGATGTGAAAGATACCCAGTAGCCATTTTAGTCTTCGCTAGTTGCAACATTGTCGAAAATAAGCTACCCAATATTCACTTCTAGTTGCTTGCCAAGCAAAAAATCAGCACAATGATGTCCTTAGAAACAATAGGGCAATTTCTTGTAGACAACACGTTTTAGATAGCAAGCTTGAAAAACATATAGCGTTTCACTGTTAGATAGGCCACAAGAAATGCTCCCCTAGATTATTCCATAACCTAACCACCATAAATAGTGGTAGCAATTTCATCATAATTTAGAGTAAAATCTTAATGGTAGATTGTAGAGGAAGACATATTTCTTCCAAGAATGGCATAAATTCTTGTTGATGAAAAATCAACAATTCTTCTCCTAACATAAACCTAAAACTAAAAAATAGTTAGAATCAAAAACTAGTAGAGTCAAATTGAAGTAGAACTTGTAGATCAAATTCTAGGTGTAATTCTTGAAACCAATTGCAAATTTCCTAGCCCAAATTCATAAATCATTGAAGTAAACCCTATATTTGAGATGACCTACTTATCAATCTATCTTTCTATAGTGATAGCCTGCTTGGTGACATATTTTGACATCCGACGAGAACCAAGATCAAAGAACTTGTAAGATAGCATTCATTCTACTGTAATCCTCTTTGTTTTAAGGTCTGACTATTATGCAACAATCCCCTCAAGTTCTAATCATGTGCATTTGCGCTTAAGGCTAAATGGAGAAGAATGAGACAATAAAAGCACTAATCAATGTTTCAAACATCACCTACAAATTTTAGGTGGAGTCTTTCCCTATGTCTCTACTATACATATGGAGCATCAGTTGTCGTACAAATTTCAAAACCTTGTTTCGACAATTTCTTAAAATTTTGTTTCTTCTGTTTTAGCTTCTTATCCATTGCCTAGTTCATTAACTACAACTTGTTTTTGGTGGTATTAAACTAAGTGGTAGAGCATCAACTAGTGGCTTCTATCCAACCTTGGCCAATTGAGCGGTCTTCGGTGATAGAAGCTCATCAATAGCAGATATTTCACCATTATTTGAAGATGAAGAACTTCACATAATTTTTCTCAAGAATAATTCACTTGCACTCATATGATTAAGTGTGATATTTTTGCTTAAAATGCTTTAATTTTGAGAAAAAATGGCTTACAATTGTGCAAAGTGGTGAATTGTAGGTATAGAGTTGATTAGAACACAAAACAAGCAAAAATTGAAAAAACTAGGATTTAGATTGATTTTAAGTAGTTTGGCAATTGATCTTGGAAGTTGGGATCGCAAGAGATCAATCCAGGCTTCGATAACATCACTACGATCATCTTGGAGACTTACTAGAATTTTGATTAAGAGTATTTGCGACTGATCTAAAACAACTGCAGGAAGTTGGATCGCACAGGTGTGCATGTAGGATCAATTTTCCGGGGGTTGGGAATGCAATCACCACACAACAAATCACATGAGATTGATCCAAAGGCAACACAATCAATCTAAGATGTCAAATCAACCTAAATGACGGAACATTCGAAAAAAATTGGGTTTTCATGCACCAAACAACCCACACTCCCCAAGAACTATATAAAACCTTGGAAAAACACGTAAAGTAGTTGGAGAGCCACCAGAGAGAGAGAAGAAAATTCCCAAAAAAATTGTCCATACCATTGAAGATCAAGAAGGAGAATCTGGGGAACAAATTCAAGGAGTTTGTTGGCGTGGATCTACACTTGAGTTTTTCTTTCCCTTTTCCTTTTCTATTCCCAAAGTTTCAATTCTTGATTCAATTTGTGATAGGATTAGTTAAGAACATGTCAAGGTAAATTCTTTAGTGCCTAAGAATTTTTCAAACAAATCCAAAACTATGGTTTGATTATTTTATTCAATTTCAATGCAATATTACACATTCAATTATCTGTGTTACCTACACTTAATTCCAATTATGTCTAAGTGATTGGATTATATGTTAGGTGAAACCTTGAGTCAAGAGGCTAGTTAATCCTAATGAATCAATGGGGTGTGAGTAAATGCATGTGTTTAGAATGAGATGAGACTGAGAAGAGATTTCTAGTTAATTCACATAGGTTTCCAATTGACACTCGAAATAGGTAACGGTAATACAATTGAATATCTTGATTAATAATTAGATGGAGTGAGTATTAAAAACTGATTGAATAATTAAGTCTAGTGTGGAGCCGTGAAATTGATTTCCTAGATAGTTCTTGTATATTGGCTATCTCCTAATTATCTTGTATGCTTGGTGAAAAAATATTTGCTTGCTGATTTATTTTTATTTGCTTGTTATAATTCTTTGTGGCTTTATTGTGATTGTTTAACTTGACTATCTCCTATGGAATGATACTCGTACTCACTAAATACTATAATTTGACATCGTGCACTTGCGATTACTTGCGAATTCTATTTTTGCACGATTAAGTTTTTTGCATTGTTGTCAAAGATGAAGTTAGTTCTTTAGTGCCACAATTGTGAAATTTGTTGAACTCCAGATTGAGCCTAGTAGGTTAGTGGATCACTTGCGTGCTAGGTAGATATTATTTTAGGTTAGGTTAGTAGAACTCAAATTTTAGGATTTCATCGTTTATGCATTGAACTATAGGGTTAAAAGACTTCGAGTTTGATCCTGAGATTGAAAAAAGTTATCAAAGGTTAAGGAAATTGAATAAAGTTAGGAGAGTTCTCAACTATGAGATGGAAGAAGATAATAAAATCTAAGTATAAGTCTGAATCTCTTTGAAAATGCACCTCCTCCAACACAAAATGCACCAACAATGCTTTGGGACAACTATAAGCTCATTGTGCACCAAAATTTCTCAGGCATTCAACGACGACTTGTTCAAGCAAATAATTTTGTGTTGAAACCATCTGAAATGAGTATAATGTAGCAAAATTAATTCGGGGAACTTTCGCACAAGGAACCTAATCTCCATTTAGCCACTTTCCTCAAAATTTGTAACACAATAAAAATGAATGGCATATCTAAAGATGCCACCCACTAGAGGTTTTTTCCATTCTCACTTTGAGATAAAGCGAGAGAGTAATTGCGTTCCTTGCGGCCAAGTAGCATAAATTTTTACGAGGAACTTGCCCAAAAATTACAATAACACAATTCCAACAATTAGATTATGAACCCTAGTATGAGGCAAGGAGCATTTCAAAGTCTTACTTCTTAGATGCCCATAACATAGCTATCAAGACTGGTTCTAAGTCCGATTGTTCTATAATGGTCTTACTGAGCGAACTAGAAAGATAGTTAACACCACCGTAGCTGGTAGTATACTTAAAATGACGATGGATGAAGCTTATTGTCTACTTGAGGAAATGTTGCCAACAACTACCATTGGCCAATTGAAAGGAACCAACTTAGGAGGGTTGCTAGAGACATGTTTGTGGTCGATTAATTGACTACCTTAAGTGCTCAAGTTTTCACCCTAAGCAACCAAATCACTCAGGTGACTACTAAGGACTCTTCCAAGAAATTTATTGAAACCATGGCAAGCACCCCCTATGTCAGATGGTATGGGTAACATAGAGCAACCAATTATGTAAATAATCGTACTTTTGCTCCTCACAATAATTTTCAAAATCAGTACCGTCTTAGGTTACGTAACCATGAGAATTTCTCATATACAAATATGAGAAACATTCTCAATCCTCCACCTGAATATAATCAACTACCTCCTAAAAAGAAGCCATCTTAAGAGGATTTGGTGACTTGTTTTGCCATGAAATCCAAGAAGAGGCATGAAAAAATTGAATCTAAGCTAGATAGTTTAGAAACTCATATAGGGAACTTAGAAGCTTCAATGAAAACTCTAAAAATTCAAGTAGGATAGTTAGCTAATGCTTTAAAAGAAAAACCACCCACATCTTTTCCACTAGTTGACATCAAACCAAATCTACAAAATCAATGCCATTAGATAACTATAAGAAGTGCATTAGTGATTCAGCCACCAGAAAAAGTACCAAAAGAATTTGAAAATTTCTCAATGAATAAAGAGCCTACCAAATCTAAAAAGGAGAATGAGAAAGATAAAGAGAAACCAAGATGTAATGGTATAACTTTTGTCAGACCTTCTCCTCCCTATCCTCCTCCACTATCATCTTAGTGTGTTTGCAAGCAAAAATTGGATGAACAATTTCTCAAATTTCTAGAAATCTTCAAAATGATCCACATAAATATTCCCTTATCTGAGGCACTTGAACAAATGCCAAACTATGAGAAGTTTATGAAGAAAATAATGTATAAGAAAAGGAAATGGACTGAAGAGGGGACAATTAAATTATCTAAGAGATGTAGCACCGTGGCCCTTCCAACAATTCCAAAAAAAACAAGATTAAGGATTCGTGTAACTTCACCATTTCTTACACAATAGGCAAAACAACTTTTGAGAAGGCATTGACTTTTCCAAGGGGGATAGTGGAAGATATCTTGGTCAAAGTCAATAAATTTATTCTTCCCATTGACTTCGTGGTGCTAAACATGGGAGTGGACAAGGAAGTGCCACTTATTTTTGGTCGTCTACTCTTAGCCTCTAGTAGGGCTCTACAAGTCAATGATGATGAAGTTAAATTTAACATCTATCATGCTATGAAATTTCCTAGCGACACATCTAATTGCAAAAGATATTATTAAGTCTTGTGTGAAAGAATATGTAAGGGAAGTCCTCGCAAAAGATGAGCTAGAACATGAATTAACAAATTCTAATAGAGTAGTGAAGCACCTTTATACTCTAAAATTCCACGACATTAATCTTGTTGATTCTACCAAGTAAGGTGCTCTTATAGAAAATCCTTTTGAAAAATCTTATAAAAATTCTTCAAAAGTCTCCCCTGATTTCTTAAGAGAAACTCTTAAAACTCTCCCAGAAAATCTCCTTTATGTATTTTTGGGAGAGAATTCAACTCTTCAGTTATAATTTCCACCTCTCTTGAGAATGAGCAAATTGAAAAATTACTTGCTACTTTGAGGAGTTGCAAGAGCACAATAGTATGGTTTATTTCTAATTTAAAGGAAATTTCGACCATCCATTTACATGCACAAAATTCCCCTAGAGGATTCAACAAAGCCTATAGTTGAACACCAAAGAAGGCTAAATTTTGCCATGCAAGAGGTTGTGAAAAAAGAAGTAGAGAAATTACTCAAGGCTAGTATAATTTATCCAATTTCTGATAACTCTTAAGTAAGCCCCTATTCAATTGTTTCCTCAGTGGGTATTTCAAGTACAATCAAATTCTAATAGCTCCTAAGGATGAGGAAATGACCACCTTCACTTGTCCATCTGGCACATTCGCCAAATGGGGCATACGATTTGGCCTTTGTAATGCTCCAACCACTTTTCAAAGATGTATGATAGTTATGTTCCATGATTTTTTGGAGGATATTAGAGAGGTGTTTATGGATGATTTTTTTGTCTTTCAAATGTCCTTTGACCATTGTCTTGAAAATCTATCTCAGGTTCACCAAGGATTCAAAAAGAAAAATCTTGTGCTTAATAGGGAAAATGCCACTTCATGGTAAAGAAAGGCATAGTTCTTGGCCACTGTGTTTCTTTTAAAGGATTGGAAGGAATTGGATCATGCCAAAGTGGCTGCAATTGAAAAACTTCATCCTCCTACCTGTATGAAGGGTGTTTATAGCTTCATAAGGCATGCTAGTTTTTACCAGAGATTTATAAAAAGTTTCTCAAAAATTGCTAAGCCTTTATGCACCTTATTGGAAAAAGATCAACCCTTCAAATTTGATAACACTTGTGTCGAAGCATTTGAGCTAATCAAGCAAAAACCTATGCATCAACCATCATAGTTCTTAACTAAAGTTGGCCCTTTGAGATCGTGTATGATGCTAACGACTACATTGTAGGGGCTACTCTAGGTCAAAGAAGGCATCTAATATTCTATGTGATTTATTATGCTAGCAAAATCCTTAATGAAGCAAAAATTAATTATTCCACTATTGAAAAAGAAATGTTATTAGTTGTGTTCACATGTGACAAGTTTCGTCCAAACATTCTGGGATCTTAAGTTACAGTCTACACTGATCATGTGACTATTTGTTATCTCTTCAAGAAGAAAGATGTGAAGCGTAGATTGATTTGATGGATTCTTTTGCTCCAAGAATTTAACTTAGAATTCAAGATAAAAAAAAAAAAAGATCGATTACCTCTCAAGGATGTAACAAATAAAAGAGAAAAAACTTAATAGCGAAGAGATGTTCCCTGATGAATAACTTTTCACAATCACTGAATCACTCCCATGGCATGTGAATATAATAAATTACTTAGCAAGTAGCCTATTATCACTGGACCTTCCTGCAATCAAAAGAAAAAATTCCTACTTACCTGATGTGAAAAGTTACATGTGGGAGAATCCATTGCTTTTTAAGAGTTGTGCCGATCAAGTAGTTCATAGATGCATATCTAATTCTAAATTCCAATCCATCCTTGAAGCCTTCAATAATTCACCATATGGTGAATATTTTAGGCCTGCTCATACGGTTGCAAAGGTACAACGATTAGGTTTTTTATTGGCCTACATATTTTAAAGATTGCTATGTCTTTGTGAAAGCCTACAACAAATGCTAAAGAGTTGGCAACATTTCAAAGAAATATGAATTACCCTCAAACCCAATTTCTGAAGTAGAATTATTTGATGTTTGGAATATAGGTATTATGGGACCTTTCCCTAAATTTTTCAGAGAGCAATATATCTTACTTGCTATCGATTATGTTTCCAAAAGAGTGGAAGCTATTGCTGCCACCACGAATGATAGCAGAGTTGTCCTCCAATTCCTTCACAAATATATTTTCACAAGATTTGGCAAACCTAGAGCCATTATTAGCGATGGAGGCACACACTTTTTGCAATAAATTATTTGGAACAATGATTACTAGGTATGATGTCAAACATAAAAAAGCTTTGCCATATCATGCTCAAGTGAATGGTTTAGCAAAGGCGTCCAATCGAGAAATTAAATAAATTCTATAGAAAACCGTAGTCATAAAGGAAAGATTAGGCATGTAAGCTTGATAATATAGGACAGCTAGGGTGACTCCAATTGGAATGTTTCCATTTCAATTGGTGTACGGTAAGTCATGTTATTTGCCTGTAGAATTAGAAGACAAAGGTCATTAGGAAATAAAAAAAGCTGAACATGAATTTTAAAGAAGTTAGGGAGCATAGACAACTACAGTTGAATGAACTTGAGGAGTTTAGAAATGAAGCCTATGAAAATGCATTAATTTATAGAGATAAAATCAAAAAATGGCTTGATAGGCACATACTAAAGTTATTTATACTTTCTAGATCGATTTCACAAAGGGGATTCAAGATCAATTATACCTTCGTGTGATTGTAATTCCAAAAACCTACCTTCGTAAATCTAGAACCTTAAATTTAGGGTTGAACAATCAATCCTTACTTTGCAGAAAAACAAAATTGCCCATTCTCCTTCTTCTCCACCTCTAAAAAACTAATTTTTAGTCCAATTATAGCCCAAAATTTTGCTAAAAACACAATTCTCGCTGTCTCATTTTCTATTTCACTAATTAGATTCCCCAAAAATTCAGTTTTAGTTTCAAATTCTTAATTCTCGTGCTTTTGTTGCTTTAAACTTATGGGTTATGATTTAGGTGCCTTATTCTTGAAATATATGTGAAATGTGGTGCATTGTTTGGGCTTTATTCTGTATTTTTATGAATTTCATGCTAATGTAAATTGGTTGAGCATGAGTTTGACATTGCAATTTCTTTCCTAAATTCCAACATGAAATATGTGATGTTGATTTTAATTGCTTAAGCTTCGAAATACAAGTACTTTGGCAATTCTTGAGACTATATTACAAGACCATTTTGTGTGCTTTAACATAATGCCTATTGCACAAAGGGCAAATGTCTCCCTTAATAGGGTTTATATCCTTTATGCCATTAAATATGGCTATTATTTTTATTTTGAGGGCAATGATTCATAGAGGTATGTTGCATGTAGTCGACCACCCAAATGTAGGCTTGCCATAACCGTATTTAACCACTAACATGATATGCGATGCAAGAGTGAGAATAAGGGGAAAAGGGACACGTGAGCCATTTAGACCACTTTGTACCTCTATGATTACACATATTTGTGCAAGTAACTCTGGATGGCCTAACAAACAACAACAATAGCAACAGCAGGCACTGGTTAGAGATGATGAGGAGTTTGATGAGAATGGTGATGGTGAGAGTATCACTGAGCCTGCACTAATGGAACAAGACCCAATTGTAGTCAAAGTGGAGGCACAGGCACCACTGTAGGAGCCTGAGATGCCTTAGCCCGTGCACCCACCCAGCCCACAGTGATTGCAACAATAGATTCATAAGCCAGCTCAAGAGCAAAACCAGCTACGTTTAAAGATCATGGATAAGTTTGAGGCCATGCAATTGGATTAGTAGTAGCTTCTACAAGGCATGCACGTTGTGTAAGCCAATATACTAATACTAGGTCAAGTGATGCACTGCAAACTTAGGGCCTTTCATGATCTACCTTCTAGATCGAGTTATGCAACTTCATAGCTATTGTAGTATGTTCCACCACCACCACCACATCTAGTAGACTCCACAGACATTCCATCCACATCCCATGCACCTACACTGCATCATGCTTTCATTGAGAAGGAGTAGGAGACAAAACCAACTCTCATCTCTCTAGTAAGCCCTTAGTTTTTTTTTTTTTCATTTCCTTTATGGTTTGATTGTATAGTATATTGGGGACAATGTGTATTTTAAGTGAGGGGGAAAGGAAAGTTTTACTTTTTTTTCTATTGTATTGGGCTTGCTGAGAGAGGGAGTGTATTTTTTTTTTTCATTTCCTATTCTATATCTTAATTTTTGATACATTTGTGAGATGGGGAGGGGGGGAGATGATGGTTGTACTTGATACTTGGTTATCATGTGAGCGTATTTGTTGGAAAATTATGGAGATATTGTGATTGTTTTAGTGCAAAAGATTATGCATGATGTTGCTTATCATTATTGTGCTCACATGGTTGCAAATGATTTTTCCATGATAATAGATGAAAAATAGTGCATAATTGGCTAGCATTTTTATTTTTCATAATACCTTGTACTTTGGACTAGGCACATGGGATTAAAAGTACATTAAGTCCCTATATTTTTCAGCACAAAATGATGACAATTTTTCATAATGTTACCTTAGGAAGGTGCATACATAATTAATCTTAGATGCCTCGCCAACCCTAGAACTTAATGAAAATACCTTCTAAAGCGAATTTTTGTGTGCATTGGATGAGAAATGATATAGCCTACTGTTGACAATTTTTCCAATGGATCCTTCTTCGAGTTTATGCTGTTGAAGGGAAGACATCACCTTTCACTGTGATATTTTTTTCTTTGGAACCCATAGACTTCTTCATCTTTTTCCACCTCAATTTGATGCTAGACCTTAGTAACAGTGAGAAGTGAAAAAAAAAAACAAAAAATGAAATGAAAAAAAATGAAAAAATGAACATGATAAAAAAAAAAGGAGAAAGGAGATAGAAAAGAAGAGTTAAAAGGTTTAATCAATTCCACTAGTTGCGATGACCTACTAAACAAGATTGCACAAAGATCCTTATTCATTCTTATATAAAATAGTCACCTAATTATGGGTGTGCCTAGAATCTCAAGTTAGTTATGGGTTGAGCAACAGAGATGCACAGTGAACCTTGTTTACTTTCACATTAAAAGGCTCCTAACGACTTAGGAAGAGCTTTAAGAAAGCTCGCAAAAAAAAAGAGAAAAAGAAAGAAAAGGTGAGAGAATTTTGTATTATGTTGGCCATGTGCTATGTTATGACATTTGCTTCATTGATATAATATACATTGGCCTTATATTAATAGTTTTGTTGATCTTATTTCATCCATACATTTATATTGTAGAGGTTGGTATGATTATTAAATATATGGGGCTGGTTAGCTTCGAATTTCACATAATGTAGAGGTTGATGAGAGTTAATGTGTAAGTGCCTAAATTTGGTGATGTTGAGAAGGTAGGAGTAGTTATACACACACTTACACGTAGTGGGCTTATGTATGGTAGAACCATGGCTAAATTAAGAGTTGTACGTGTTATGAAGAAAAATACTGGTTAATTACATGTTTGTGATATTTGAGAAAAGTTATTTGCTCAATTGCATGCCTAGTTTATTTCACATACTTGCTTAAGGGGCAAGCAAGGATTAATTGTGGGGAGTTTGATGATTTACATTCACTCATATGATTAAATGTGATATTTGTGCTCAAAATGCTTCAATTATAAGAAAATATGACTTACATTTGAGTAAAGTGGTGAATTGTGGGTACAAAGTTGATTGAAGCACAAAAAAGAGCAAATAAAATGGAAAAATTGAGCTTTAGATCAATCTTAAGTAGTTTGGCAATCGATCTTGGAAGTTGGGATCGCAAGAGATCAATCCAGGCTTCAACAGCATCAACGCGATCGCCATGGAGACTTGCTAGAATTACAATCACAAGTACTTGCAATCAATCTGAAACAATTGTAGAAAGCTGCATCACGCAGGAGTGCACTTGGGAACAATCTACTAGGCATTAGGAATCGCGATCTCTGCTCGATAGATCACATGGGATTGATCTAGAGGCAACATGATTGATTCAAGATCTTGTTAGATCAATCCAAACTCAAAAAATCTGAAAAAAAAAATTAGGTTTTCATACACCCAATGACTAAACTCATTAAGAATTATATAAAGCCATGGGAAATACATAGAGAAGAAAAATTGTCCAAGCCATTGGAGATCAAGAAATATTTTGGGCAAGAAATTCAAGGCATTCATAAGCGGGGTGTGCAGATCAATGATCTGACAATCTACACCTGAGTTTTTCTTTTCCTTTTTCTTTTCTATTTCCAAATATTCAATTCTTAATTTGATTTGTGATGGGATTAGTTAAGAACAATCCAAGCTAAATTTTCTATGCCTAGAAATCTTTCAAATGAATCCGAAATTATGGTTTGATTATTCTATTCAGTTTTAATGCAATATTTTCTATTCAATTTGTGTCACCCAAGCTTAATTCTAATTACGTCAATGCATGAATTTGTAAACTTAAGAGAGTCAAATCCTAATGTATCAATGAGCTGTGAGTAAATGCATGTGTTTAAAATAGCATGAGACCAAGAGGATATTCCAAACTAATTCATATGAGTTTTCATTTGACATTTGAGAAAGGTAATGGTAATATAATTGAAAATCTTGATTAGTAATTTGATGAAATGAGTATTAAAAATTAATTAAATAATTAATTCTAGCAAGGAGGAGTGAGATTGATTTTCTAGATGGTTCTCATATGTTAACTATCTCCCGATTATCCTATGTGCTTGGCAAAAAAAATTTGCTTGCTAATTTATTTTTATTTTCATGTTATTATTCTTTCTACCTTCGTTGTGATTGCTTGACTTAACTTTAGAATTAAGTAGTAATAGCTGGTGTAGTTGATTTTTGATTCCTATGGGACGATACTCTTACTCACTAAGTACTATAACTTGATGTCATGCACTTGTAGTTAGTTGCAAATTCTATTTTTGCATGATCAAAACCTTTAAAGAGTTTTTAGAAAAAGAGGATTTCTGAATGTAAGATTTGAAACCAAATGCATACCCCTCTTTTATAGTCATCTAGTGCAAAGTTGTGATAAGGAGAGTTGTAACAACTTCTAATACAAAATCTCATAAAACAATTTTTAGAAGAAAAGTCTTGATTTTGATTTGATCTCCTATTAGCAAATAATTCAAACAATTACAGGTATTGTAGAATTTTAAACTAGCTATTTAATTTGAATCTCCCCCCACCACGTCAACCACATTTATTGTCAGAAGCCAAGCTGATGATCATCCAAACTGTTCAATATCCAATAAAATCCCACTATTCTTCCTTCTCCTTTCATTTATTTTGAGTTTTTCAAAAAGAAATAACTAGTTTTAGAAAAACAAAAATTATAAGAAAAATAAGTAAAGAGAGAAATGGTATAAGTTGGGTAGGCAAACACTTATAGGACTCCTCAACATCAAAAACTTCATTAAATCCAGGGTTTTAGTGAATAGATTAGCATGTTGATAGGCTATTAGAACTAATTCCACCACAACTAGTTCTTTCTTGAACGATTCTTGAACAAGTGGTGTTGAATGTCGATATACGTATTCCTCGAGTGCTACACAAGGTCTTTAGAAATACTGATAAAACTTGTATTATCACACAATAGCTTTATCACTTCTTGTTTCAACCCATAACCTAACATTATCTACCTCATCCATAGCAACTATGAACAATAGCTACCTATAGTGATGTATATAGCTTCAATTGTTGATAGAAAATGTAGTTCTACTTCTTCCTATACTAAGACATTAGATTGTTACCCGTGAAGATGCAACCACTAGTGGTACTCTTCCTATCATTAGCACTCTTTGCCCAACAACATTACTATACTTGAGTAGTTTCATGTTGTAACAAAGTCAATAATCAAATGTACCATTGACATAAAGTATGATTCACTTCACTAAATCACATGGGCATCCTCAAGTGTGGCCTTATATTTGGAAGTACTATGACAAATTTTAGGCTACTTGAAGTCAAATACAAGAGTCCACTTATCATACATCAGTGGAGACTAACTTTCCTCCATGATCTCTAGTCAACTTTATATTTATTTTATGGCATATTCTAACATGTTTTGTAGTCTCCTAGTTAAACATTTTTGCTAGATCTCTGGCATTGTTAGATTATGATATAAAGATGCCATCCTTTATTTGACTGACTTACAAGCCAAGAAAATAATTAAGTTCTTGCATCAAGCTTATCTGAAACTTATTATGTATATAAAACATAGATTCATTTAGTAAATTAGATAAAGTAACTCCAAAAATGATATCATCTACATGACTTAAGCCACAATAATTTTCTTCTAGTCCATCTGATGAACAAAGTCTTGTCTAGTATCCTCGTTAGTAGCCATGTCGCAACAAATACTCAGATAATCTCTCATACCAAGCCCAAGGTGCCTGCTTCAAACAATATTGTACTTTCTTCAATCTATTAACATGGTTTGCAAGATGTAAATCTTCAAAATCCTTCATCTACTCAACACGGACTTCTTCATTAAGAAAACCTTTCAAGATGACACTTTTAATATCCATTTGGTAATTTGCATTTGGTACATTTTGAAATCCAGGATACAAGCTCTAGCTAATAGTAATCTCACTAATTCTAGTTAGGCTACAAGTGTGAAAGTCTAAACAAAGTCAACTCTTTCCACCTGCGTGTAGCTTTGTGCTAGTAGTTGTGCCTTTTTCCTAGTAATGTTGCCACATTCATCACTCTTATTCTTGAACACTCATTTTGTTCCTATCATATTGACTCCTTCAAATTTTCAACTAATTTCCATACATCATTGCATTGAAATTGAGGCAACTCTTCCTACATAGTTACAACCTAAAATTGAGTCATATAAAACTTTTGTGATATTTTTTAGGTTAAATCGAAGAAGTAAAACACAAATATCCTGCTGAATCCCTAAAGTTAATTCTAGGAGTCCCAATTCCATCTATCAAATTCTCAATTATAGCTTTTGGTAGATAATTTCTTTTGCCCCTATTAGAACCTTCAAGAATATCTACTTCATCTATTGAATCTTCACTAGGTGTTCCATTGTTCTTTGGAACATCTAGTGTGGCACTAGTAGCTTACATTGCTAGCTCTTGTTCTATTGGTCTCTGCACTTCATTTTACTTGGGCTCTAAATCATCAACTGGTGTTAGACTAGCTTGAGAAAATGACTTCATCTGACTTTGGAGCAACTTCTCAAGGTGATCACTGTCATTCAATATGTTACACTTGTTGCCAAAGATGTGGAAATAGTACACATTTGGTTTCTCTTCATGGTTAGATAGAGGTTGACCTTATTAATGATGCAATGAGCACCACTAGCTACCTTCGCCCACCATTTTGCTATAGTCTCTTGGGGGAAGAGAACTCATGTAAGATTCTAAATGAGTCACAAAGTTTAGCAAGATTTTGATATTAAAACTCTTGTCATGATTGCTCCTTATCTAAATAGTTCATCACAAATGGTATTTCTCTAAAAAACTTCTAGTACATTACCTTTGAAAGGCTTCAAATGCATTAAATTTATTTTTAAGAAAATTGGTAGAAGCAAACCTTAAGTAATTATCAATGCATACAAAAATTTATTGTTTACCTCCATAACTTACAATGTCTATAGATCCCACTGGGTCCATGTGTAGAAGCTCCAAAATTCTTGATGTTCTTGTATATTGCAATATTTTGTGGGACACTCACTTCTATTTAACCATCTAGCATGCTTCCCAAGGATTTTTGGTTTTCTCTTAGCTCAAAACAAGTAAGCCATGAACAACACCAAGCTTTGAGATCTTCACCAGGTTACGTTGGTTTGTCGCAACTTTTAGTGCCATAGGTCGACTTCATCAATTTCCACCCTCATACAAAGAGTAAAATCTTCTAGCAAATAGTAATTATGCATCGATCTTTGGCCCTTTATTATGGAGTTGTCACCTTCATACACATGGCATTTCTCCCTCGAGAATCTAACATCCAAGTTGTGATCGCAAAGCTGACTGATACCCAAGAGATTTGGCTTCAAATTCTCTATGCGTCACACATTTTTTAACCTTAGCAATCGTTGCACATTTGGCACTTCTTTGCTATTCAACTTTCTCTTTTGGTCATCATCAAAGTCACAATACGATCAGAGGAGGTTTTGTAGTTACTTGAGAATTCCTTGCTCCCAATTATATAATGAGAAAACTTGCTTTAGATGTATAAATTGTCACAAACAGTGGCATGAAGTGATGTATGAGTCACAAAACACTTCTTTTGATGTGTGGGCCATAAAACACTTCTTCTCTAACTTTTTTACTTGTATTTGTCAAAAGGTCTCTTTGGAGTAAACTTACCTCCATTGCATCATATGTCTCAATAACCTATAACATGAAAAAACACAGTGACCACAAAAATGATAACAAGTACAAGCAGGACTTTTCTTATGCATTTTAGTAGATGATTTTTTATCCTTCATTCCATGCAATGTTGGAACAAAATGTGAAATAGTTTGGTCTCTATTATGAATTGCTCTATCTTGGCCCCTGACTTACTCAAACTACCATAGCTTATGTATCTATGCCCATAGTGATTTATAGAAAATCTACCCATGATAAGTATGTCTTCCAATTTTACCTTTCTAGTATTAAGCTTATCGAGTACTTTAGTAGATTGTTTGGCTTCTTTTTATAACTTCTAATTGGATTCATCTAGATTATGAAAATCCTCTAACAATTTTGCATGTGAAGCTCATGTGTCATCTCTTTCCTTCTGTAATGCCTCATCTTTCAACTTTAACTACTTGTTGCTATTATGAGTAATTGAGAGTTTTTGCACCAATCTAGTTTTTCTTCAAATGTTACAAGAGATGTCATAAAATCAAATATAATAATAAATTTACTTTTCTATGACATAGAGTTGAAAGCAATGTGATTGCTAATGTGCTCATCATCTTCTTCACAAACTTTCTTTGGATCCATCATCACTCCAACTAGTGGGGAGGGATATCCCTTACTTCTTCCGTGTGCATATTCTTATCAAATGTGATCCTATCCTTCACATTCTCAACATTTGATCCATTTTCCAATAGTTGGCATTCAAACTTTTGTGGCTTCCTATCATTCCTTGCTAGCACCTCATTTCTAAGTTTGTAGTTGTTCAGAATGTTAGAACTTTGCTTGTCTCTTCTTAAGACTTTTACTAATCTTTTGGTTAGGTATGCAATGTCATCCTTAGCATCCTCATGCTCCTCTTCATGGTTATCATGGTTATGGCTGACAATAGATGGTTGTAATGGCATCCCTTTCTCCTTTTTAGCCTGTACGAAGTTCATCTCATAAGCCTGTTGAGAACTCATCGGTTTGTCTAGTTACACTGTTATAACATTTCTTGCCTCTTCAACTACATTGACCTTTGGAGCAAAACATTCCGTCAACAATCTTAGTGTTTTTCTAGACTAGCTTGATCTCTAAATATTTTTCCCTTACTTATATACCTTATTGGTAATATTCCTTAATTTGGTATTGATATAGTCACAGTCTTATCATCACCCATTCAAAAATTTTCAAATTAAGATGTCAAAATATGAAGTTTTGAGATCTAAACTAAGCTTGTGCCTTTCCCTTCCTTCTTTTGCTATATCACATGTTACAATAAGTTTAAATTGTTCTTTGTTAATGCCTGTGAAAATTGTATTGAATGGATAAGAATTTTCGAGCATCCCTTTCTTCAGTCTTAGTCTAAGGTTTAACATTTTTTGGAGTAGTTTAGCCATCTACTTCATAAGTAGGTGGTGATCAACTTTCTCTATAGCTCTCCAAGCGTTTCCTCCAATAACTCGATGAAGGCTCTCGTTCTGATCTTCCAATAAGGGTACTTTTTTCCATCTAACAAGGGAAGGCATGACATAGATGTTCTTTCTTTGATGCTCATCATTCCATCAAACAATTGTCCTACATCTCATTGACTTCAAATACAAGTCTGTTTAGGTGACTAAACTCCAGTGCCACTTGTTAAGTTGGTTAAATGATTATTGTTATAGGTATAGTTGGTACAATTAACACAACATGCTAACATAATAGAAGAATAAAACAAAGGCATTAATAATTATTTAAGGGATTCAAAGATAACCCTTCTACATTTGCGGAGCCACACTTAGAAATTTTCACTATCATAATTGTTACAACAATAAATAGGACAAGCTATATCCCCTAACACAATTGCACTCACATAAACCAAAATCCTTTTAATCCTCAACTTGTTGACACATTTATAACCTAGTTCCCCTAGACAAAAAGTCCCCTTGCTTCTGCCTTAAGCAAAACTAGCCTCAACTCCAATGATGTGCGAGCTTTCTCTCTCGAGGAATTTTATTCTCCCATCAATAGCTTGGAAGGTTTTGAATAGATGAAAGTGCTCTCAATGTTTTAGTAATAAGCTATTCTTCACTCAAAGTTGTTTGCTATTAAATTCTCATTGAACTCTCTAGAAGTATTTTTCTCAACACATGACTCTCTCTCAACGCATGAGTTCAAGTCTTGTTCTTGTTTGTTTAAAATTCTTCAAGTTTATCAGCCATAAAAATAGAAATAAACTCTAAGTAAATCTAGCTGATTTGTTTTAAGATACTTGAATCTGTTAGTTACCATTATAGGACTTGTGTAACAAATTCATGAATCCCTTTTTTCTATAAAACTCAGTAAATCAAAATTTTTCCTTAACAATAAGATCTAATAATTAACTCCAAATTATGCCACAATGTGTCAAATATGCTTTGGATAATGTAATTTCAACTCCAAATCTTCACCATATCTTCATAGATTGGATAAGTAATCTTATTTAAAGTAACCACTTATAATCTTCATAAAATCAACTAAAAATTTAAAAATACCTTCAATTCTAGACAAAAGAACCCTTCTAAAATTGGTAATCCACATAAGGAATATTGTAATGTAGGACTTGTTGCAACACCCGTTGCAATAGATTACCTTATTTAATAAAATTCTATAATAATAAAATTGTCATGTTTGGTACCAACTCATCCTCTATATAAGCCATTGGAGTTTATATCAGATAATGATGACTAAGCAAATCAAAATGCTAAATATCACAAAATTCTCCTCTTGTTAAGATTTTAATATTCTCCACTTTCTCATTCCAATCTTTGTTTTATCTATTTCTGTCTCCTCCAAAAAACACACATACACATACACTTTCACTAAAACAAATAGATGCACTAGTCACCCACACACGCATCCACATACACTACACATAAACCTACATACATATTTTAACAAAATATCTCTTATGTATATACTCAAATGCATGTATGTATATATATGCATATATATATATAAATACCTGTATGTATATAGATAGGCAATGACAAATCTACTTGTACACACTCCTTATACATAAATTTATACACAAATCCATATATCGAAGTGTAACATGTGCTGGTGAATGGAGACAAAGCCACTTAATTCTATAGCAAAATTCACACTAACACACAAACACACATACACACACAAATCTACATATTTCATTTTAGTAAAAGCCTTGCAAACAACTATGCTTGATTTTTTTTCCACATTAGAAAAATTGGCTGAAAATTTGTAACTTCCCAATTTAATTATCAAATTTGAGAAGTACATGCTATTTTCTGACCAATTTTATGGTTTTTTGTCAAATTTATCCTACGTTGTCAAAAAAATCAAAAAATGTAGTTTGAAATGGTCAAATCAAATTCTGGGTGCATCAAAAAATTTTGGCCCCTTAATTATAGGCTAAAAATTACATTGTTAGCCTTATTTTGGTTTTTATTTTTTTGTCTCTAAATTTTTATGTTCCTTGTTTAATATGGTATGAATTCACTAATTTATGGAGGAATAATGAGAACGATGTTGTATATTTACCTCCAATTTCCAAGTTTTCCACTTGTTTTAGAGTTAAGTGCATGCACACGGCATTTTTCAACTGAATTTTTGAGGGATTGCATCTAATTTTTTATGGTCATGTTGTGAGGAACATAAATTGTATTGGACGGTGAGAGAAGCTTTGTAGGACCACGAATATTGGTAGAATAGGATTTAGAAATGTGAAAAATTTTAAGTTTGCCATGTTGACAAAACAAGCTTGGAAAATAGTTGCCTATCCACATTAATTGCCAGCCAAAATTTTGGAGGCTAAATATTTTTTGATTCTTCCTTCTTTAAACCAAAACTGGGAGGTAATCATCATTCTCATGCTGGAGTATAATGAAAGCAAGATACTTTGTTACTAATGGTTCTAGGTCATGAGTGGGCACAAGTTCTCACGTAAGAGTGTGACAAGATCACTAGATTCCAAGTATTGCATGAATATGCTACCATCAAGGAACTTATAATTCCAAAGTTTGAGAGTGGGAATGTCAATGTAAACATATAAAGTTTATGCCCAATCAAATAATATGTGGAATAATATATATTAAATATAATAAAATAATGTAGGAATTTAAATTAAAACTATGCCTAAAAGAAATAATCAATATCTTCGTATAAATAATCTTAGCTAATCAAATCATCCTGAGTGTGAAATCTCGTCAAGCTAGCTATCAAATCAAATCCTTTCAAAATATGAAAGGCAAATATTGGTATTTTAGTAGGCCAAATCACATCAAGTCAAACTTACAATTAAAGGATGCAAGGTCAAATCAAATTTTCTCAGCCAAAACATAGAATATGCTAAGGTTACATCTTCCACCACTAAAAATAGGGAAGAGCCCTACCTTCAAAACACAACCAAAGTCTTGAAGCAAGAAGTCTAAGAAATTCTCTCTACAACCTTTAAAGATATCTACAGTGTTCTTCGCGTTCTTCACAGAATTCCATATAAATTTAGCATTTAATTCTCATTTGTGGTGCTAAGTCAGTAGGTTAAAGTTATTTAAAGCTTCAAACAATTTTTAAGAGGATTGTCAAAATTCTAGAACTGCTTAAGTTTCAAAGTTTGTTCTTAAAGAAAGATTCAAATTATCTATGCAACATTCAAAACTTTCTTCATAAAGTTCACTAAATTCTAAGTTTGATCCAAAATCATAGTGTTCAACCATAAATCAACATTTCTCAAAGGTTTAGTGAACTTTAAAGAATATCGAACCACTAAACTTTGATAGAAACCACTAGAACATTCAAGTTCTTCAAGTTAAAGGAAGAATCATAGGATTATGTCAAAGCCTGTACGCACAAAAATTTGTTCGATTTAATTTCAAAGTTTTCGTATACAAGTTTCTTATTTATAAAAATTCAATTATAAGAATTTTGTCTACAATCAATTTATCTCAAAATGTAAGGAGATAAAATGATTACTACAATCATATCTCAAGTGAACATTACAACCACTGTAATCGATGGTAGACTCTAGGGTAACTCAGCACATGTGCAAATCAAGAAACATTTACGTCTTATATTTCAATAGAAGATAATAAAGAAGTGCTTTACCTTAAAGACTCACAAACTATTAAAGTTTTAGGTAAGGGTAAAGTCCTATTGAAACTAACTTCAAAAATTATTAAAAAAAGAAATAGCATCCCTTAATGATGTACTACATATTGCAAACATTTGATCTAGTTTCAATAGCTTTGTTGAGTAAAGTTGGAGTAAAAGTATCACTTGAATTTGAAAAGATTATAAAGACCAAAAATAATGCGGTTGTGTGCAAAGGTTATTACAACAAGAAATTATTTGTTCTTAATGTTTCCAATGTGATTAATAAAAAGAATTTTCTTCTACTTACATCATTTGTGGTGTGCTAGATTAATGCATGTTAATATGAGAGTATAAAGGAAATGCAATCAGGTTCCTAAAATTTTTTATATTAAAGATAATACAGATAAATGTGAAATTTGTGTAGAATCTAAATTAACACATGCATAACTATCCAAAGAGAAACCAAACTATTAAGTTTAATTTACACAAGCTTATGCGATTTAAAATAAACTATGACTAGAGGGGCAAAAGGTATTATTATGTTTATAAATGATTATTCAAAACATATAAAAATTTATTCGCTTAGAAATAAAGATAATACCCATACTGCTTCTTTTCTCATTTCAATATAAAGTAGAAGATTGAATTAATAAGAAGATGAAAAGAACTAGATCTAATAGAAAAGATGAAAATTTATCTTTAAATATATACCCACATGTATATAAGGCTATGATTAGTATGTATGAATGGAATAAGGTAGCATGGTATGAATTTAAGAATGGAATGAAACTAGAAAAGGAATGAAATGATTTACTATATGCCTTGCTTGATGTACACAAAAATGGCATTAAGAATAAGAATTGAATGAAATTGTTATTTTATAATTTTATTTTTTATTTAAGAATGATAATTATAAATAAATATAATGAATTAAAGATAAATATTTTTTAATTAAAAGGACCTTATTTGAATATTTAATTAATTATTATATTTTTATATGACTATATATATTTAGATATATAATAAACATTAATATTTATACAACTATACAATATTTATATTGCATACAAAAATTATATATCCATATACAAAGTAGGTACTTGAACGAACAAGTATAATTGATCTTTAATTTTTTTACTGTAAAATAAATATTTATATAGTTTTATTTTTAACTTTATATAGATATTCATTATATGGAAAGGGTAAATATTCTACTGATATTATTATATTAGCTACATTTACATGTACTAAAAATTTATGATATATACCCACATACACACAGATATTTCCACCATATTATGTTATTTAGTCCTCATGCTCCAAATAATCAGTTGAGTGAAGCTAAATTATTTGCATGTCACTTATGAAATAGAATTCCATATAAAAGAAATTGAAAAAATGACAAATAAATTGGGGAAAATTATAGACCTAATTGAAAATATTTAAAAGTGTGAGAGTGTCTTACTAAAGTATTGTTGCCTTAACCTACGAAAAGAAAATTAGGTTCTAAACTTCTAATTATATATTTATTAAATAAGCCAAACATAGTGCTACATATATGTTTCTTATCTTAAAAATATGAGTGCTTCATTATAATATAATTATTGAGACAGAGAATGTTGAATTCTTTGGGCACATTTTTTCACCATCTAATAGAAGTTTTTACAAATTGAAATTTTTCATGTACCTATCGAAAAGAGTAAACAAATAGCCTTAATGACGAGTAGCGAACATAGGGAAGACGAAGAAAAGAAATTGCTTTTGGAGATCATGTTCAAATATTTGGTGATCAAATAATTTATTCTTATTCTATTTCCTCTTTCGATGGCAAATCATGAAAAGAAGCAATTTAAATTGAAATTGATTTAATTATGAAAAATAAAACTTAGATATAGGTACTACTTGTTTTAAAACTCTCCTAAATAACTTGGGAAGTGCACGAGTCAAATGTGGAAAATCGCGTTGAACAACAAATTGTGGATTCATAATACGATTGATAAAATCAATCCAGAAGACCCCAAACTAATTGTATTGAGATGAAACAAGTCCAGTAGCAAATATTTCATGCTTTTGCCCAGAATCATTGGAAATGTGTGAGGGATTGTTGCAAAAAGTGTTGTATCTTAAAAGATTTCCTATCCCAAATAGAAAACTCTAAAAATTTAAACCACTTCATATTACTTTGCACTTTATAGGACTCACAGAAAAGCAAATATAGAATGGGCTCGAGCGCACGCGAAGGAATGCGTGTGGACTAAACTTGCCCCAACTTGTTTATAATTCTTTCAATAAGTTTAAATTTTTTAACTAAAAATTAAGAATTTGTACCATTTCTGTTTAGCAACAAGTAATAATGTCCAACATTCTAATTTTTTCAGTGACTCTTTACTTGCCCTCTACAATGTCTTTTTTTTATAGCCTATGATTGCATGCTTCTCTAGTTTAATATATTAAAAATAAAAAATTAAAAAAAACGAAAAACAAAGCAAACATTTTGCTTGTTCTCTAGGATACTTATCCTACGGGTTTATAATTTTGCTACTCCTTAGTCCTCTGAATATTGAGGAAGGCTTGTTTTACGCTAAGCATACTTTTCAACATGTTAAAATAGTTTCTTAAAATAGTGTTTTTTTCAGCACAACTCTAGCAACATATGCAACAATCTATTTCCCAACACAAGCAAGCAAGGCAATTTTGTTAGATTGGATGTTCCTTGGACCAGTGAAGGTACTGAATGAGGTGAAATTCACGGCAAGGCGATTTTGTCATGAAGCATTTCCTGTCTTGAATAACTTATAGAGAAGGTACTTGAGAACAAAGCCATGCTGCCCAATTTGTGGTAATCTGGCAGAGGACAGTAAACATTATTCCTTGACTATACTTTTGCGGGACAAATTTGGGTCCTTTCAAACTTGTCTTGGTTCAACATTTTAAATTGGCCTAACTCGGTCATTAAGTGGTCCTGTTTTGTTTATGTTAAGTTGACAAGGGACCAATTTGACATATTTATAATATTATGCTAGCTAGGCACTACGGGGGCAAAGAAATAAGCACTAGATGGAAAATATAGTTACATCCCCACTGGAAACATCTTTATTGGCTATAAGTCCTTTGTAGGTTTTTAAAGAAGTTCAAATGCATTATCAATAGGCACATAAAATGGATACTTGAAATCGTCCAGTGATATTAAGTTGAACTTTGATGGAGCCTCTTTAGGGGGACGTCGAGTTACAAGGATAGGTGTAGTGGCATGTAACCATTTAATTAGTCCAGTGTTTGGGATGGGTTACAAAACATTCAATACCATTTGAATTGATTGATTTGAATTTGAAGAGAGAATTTGATAAAAAAAAAACAAAAAGGGATTTCAAATGACCCCAAATAGAAGGGATTCGAACTGCACCACAATTGTAAAAAATATGGTTTAAAAAAAATTGAATTATTTGAAAAAACAAGTATGATGAATTTGTTATTATAGAGTTGAAATCTATTCATCCAAATCCTAAATGCACTCTTAGAGAATTCCAATTATCCTCAACCTGCAAAATCGTAAGCATTGCGATTTGCTTCAGATATTACATTCTGAAGAGGATGGGCAGGTGTGACTCTAGAGGGTGACTACTCAGCGACAATTTTTAAGTAGAATTTCACAGAAGAAATGTCAATTTACTGTCCAATTGTTGAGGATGCAAGGAACAGAAGTCAATAAGAGACTTCTTCTCCTTATATTGAATATTATTAGCTAAGAAAGTTAAGTATGTTTAATCTTTTATTCATTCTTAGGATATTTTTCAATTTCTACTATCGTTCGAAATTCTTACACTTGTTTTTTTATTACTTTATCATGTTTAAAATTTTTAGTTATTATTTCTCAATAAATATAGTTCAAACTAATGATCAATGCTTTTAAAACAGAACTGGTCATTGAACTAGAGAAACTAGCTGGGTTACTGGTCCGACTACTTCAACTGATTTTATAGAATCAATATATAAATTTATATATACATATATAATAATATTAAATAAATTCTATAAAACAAATTTAAGTTCATTCATTAATATGTTAAATGTTAAGTTTTAGATGCAACACATTAAAAATTTAATAATCCAAAAGTATGAAAATATTTTTGCAAAAACATAAAAGAAAGTAAATTAAATCAAAGCAAAATATATTATTGAAAAATTAGTTTTGTAAAAGAAAAATTAAAAATTAATATGAAAAAAATAATTTCAAGATGAAATACTTAATTTGTTTTAAAACTCAATTAGAATAATATAGATAAAATAATTAAACAAATAAAAGTTTAAATAAAAAAGGTAGTAAAAATTATATATTAATAAATTATTTAGGTAGTAAAAATGTTACAAATCATAAGAAAACCTAAAAAGTATTTTTATGTATTAATTTTTTAAAAAATATAAATTTTTCTATTTTTTAAAGTTTTTATCAATAGAATATTAAAATTCAATTTAGACCGGTTTAATTCGATTTGGACTGATTTTGACTTGTTCTCACCGGGTCAAATAATGGCCGAGTTATATAGAGAAATCAAACTGAAAAACTGGCTAGTTCCTAATCAAATCAATTGAATCGGTCGGCCTGATCCAAATTTAAAACCCTTGCTAATGATTCTTTAGCTGATCAAATTTTCAATATTGTGAATAGTCTTGCTTTCAAAAATATCGTACAAAACAAATGTATTGGCTATATTTGTTTCCAAGTTTTCAAACTGTACACAATTTATCAAATTTTATACTATCAAGCATATAATTCGACAAAAGTTTCATTTAAACTCAAATTTAAATTTTCTCTTTCTTATATGTATAACTCATTAATTCTTCTTCAATTGTTATATCTGTTCACAATTAAATCTATATACATACACACACACACATAAAATTAGTTTGATCGTGAATAAATGTAATGATCGAAAAAGAATTAATAAGTTATATATACAAGAAAGGAAATATTTAAATTTGAATTTAGATAAAACTTTTGAATCGTTCAATAATTGTTCTATATTTTATATACACATAAATATATAAATTCAAATAGATTATATTATTTATCTCGTCAAAACCTTCTTTGAAAACATCACCCGAACAAAACCTACCTTCAAAACGTAATCCTTGAGTTCTAGTTTATTAATACACGTGTGTATGAGTGGGTGGGTGATTTTTGCGCTAGATTATGTTTCGTTAGATGAAGAAAAAAATATACATGGAAATTGTAGCAATTATTGAGGTTGAGGATAACAATTAACCTTTTAAGAACTCTTAAATTGTTGTCCTTGCTTTCTCTTGGCCGCCCAATTTATAAAATTAAGTGATAAGGAATTGAAGAAAAATAATCATACAAACCAAAGTCCACTGTCTACCCACTCAATATTCTAGTCTCACAAACATCTCAACAAGGGGCTCTTTTTATCCTCTTGAATTAAAAATAACAATAAAAATAATACAGTAGAGAACAAACGCACCCAAGACTAATCAGCCTGGGCAATATGACCAAAGGCAGATATATATGATTTTTATTTATTTATATCACTAAGTGGCCAAATTAATTATAAATAGTGTCTTTTCCTTTGTTCCCTTTTGGTTCCAAAAGAAATTAATAAAATAAAATTGTGTGGCTATCGTTTGCCCATAGACTTTGTAGAAATAATATTTTGATGACGAGAGGAGACGACCAAAACCTACCCTAGTGTTGGTGTCACTGTCTCTGCTTGTGTATGGGCGGTGCTCCGAGAGAGACGCTTTTTGGGAGGGAAAAAAATGAGATTGATTAGTTATGTTTGTGGCTATCCTTTCTTTCCAGTTTTTTCCCTCTTTTTTAATGACGTTCTCTTTAATGTTTAATGACTCTTCTTGAATTCCAATCCGAAATTTTCCACACTCTATAATTTGCATTTACTATATACGTGTGTGCATGTGTATACATACACTTCATATGTATTTATACTTTCTTATATTTAAATTTCAAGTATCCGTAATTTACATAAATTATATATTTAAAAATATTTTATACGCTTCGTATATGTGTGGGTATGTACCCCCGAATGCAAGATATAAAGTTGACATTTAAATAAAGAAATTGGATTATGGGAGCAAAGCAACACAAAATTAATTAACCTCCACTGGAGCCATTCCTTTATTGTAATTCGTATGTGTAAATGAAAAATGAGGGCCTTGACTCCAGACTCTTGATAATCGCAGCCCACAATCTTATTATTCGTTATAAGCTGATGATGTATGATAAGTGTGATATTACAACCAATCCCCATCCACTACTCCATATGGTCGGCTTATACTTCATAAAAAAGTACCAAGCAGATTAGTTAAGGACAATCATTTGTGAACCCCTTTGAATGGTCGGCTATTAGAATCCTTATTTTACATACACACCACTTCAAAATAACAATAATAATAACAATAACAAATCATATTACTCAAATCCTTAGTGGTAATCATCACCCACAATGCCACGTGTCACAGATGGAAAGAATTGGAGGCGCCCTTCTTTGGCGGGCGGTGGCTTCAAACAATGCACTCTCGTTGTTGTCCCACTTTATAAGTAGAGCTTCTGTATTAGAGCAAGGCATAGAGTACAGAAAGTCAAGCGCGACCAGCAATTTTTAGCTCGTAGAAGTTCAAGAACCATTAAATCACACAACCACACAAGTTCGGAGAATGCCGATTTCCAGAGTTGCCATAGGATCTCCGGCCGAGGCCAGCCATCCCGACTCCATCAAGGCCGCGGTGGCTGAGTTCATTTGCATGCTCATCTTCGTGTTTGCTGGCGAAGGTTCCGGCATGGCTTTTGGTAAGCTATTGAAATTAAGCACCTAAACATTCGAGACCACTTCTGATGAGATCAAAATTGTTGCTATACAAATGACGACATATCGTTCTTTATCCCCTTCACAACAGCCAAGCTAACGAATGGTGGAGCGAGCACCCCCGCGGGGCTGATTGCTGCGTCCATAGCGCACGCTTTCGCCCTCTTTGTGGCCGTTTCGGTTGGCGCCAACATCTCCGGAGGACACGTGAACCCAGCCGTCACCTTCGGTGCCTTTGTAGGTGGTCATATATCATTGTTCAAGAGCATCCTCTATTGGATTGCACAGTTGCTAGGATCAGTCATTGCTTGCTTGCTACTCAAATTTGCAACTGGTGGATTGGTAAGAATAATACTCTTACTGTTGCAGAAGATTAGTGCATGCACGAATAAGCAAGATGTTATACGAACGCGAAAGATAGATACTGCAATACGTTTGGACATTCTTGAGTGTATCTGAGTATGCTATACGAACTACTAATGATTGCAGGAAACCTCAGCGTTCGCTCTTTCGTCAGGTGTCACAGTATGGAACGCGGTCATCTTTGAAGTAGTGATGACCTTTGGGCTGGTGTACACAGTTTACGCCACGGCGGTGGATCCCAAGAAGGGTGACATAGGGATCATTGCCCCCATTGCCATTGGCTTCATAGTGGGAGCCAACATCCTGGCGGGTGGAGCCTTCGACGGCGCTTCCATGAACCCCGCCGTGTCTTTCGGCCCAGCGGTGGTCAGCTGGACGTGGGACGACCACTGGGTATACTGGCTCGGGCCATTCGTAGGTGCAGGGATTGCTGCTCTTGTCTATGAAATCCTCTTCATCAACCAGAGTGGCCACGAACAACTCCCACCTGCAGAGCATTTCTGATTAATTAAGGAACATCCATGTATATGTATTTGTGTTTGTCTTTGGTCTCTGGTTGAACTTGAAGGCATTGTGCGCAGCGTTAGTTTTCCATTTTCTCAAGGTGGTTAATAGGGCCACCAGCCAGCGTCTGTGTTGTGATTAATAATTTATATCTGTTGTCTTTGTTTCTGTGGGTTCGATTCTGGGCTTCTGTCTCGGATTTCATCTTAGGTTGCAACGCATGGTAACCTACTGTGATTAGTTTAATTTAAACTTGGACAAGAGTTTCTTAATAGTAGGCATAATAATCGAATTATATGGAATCGTCACTTGATATATTTACGGTGCCTCGTGGATTAGGTATAGTGCAAGTCACATCACATACCTAATTCAACTATTTCTATCTGTTTCTATCTATGTCTCTAACGATGTCCATCTCTATCTATCTCCATATCAAATTTTATCTATCTATTCTATTATAAAAGTCAAGAATGATTTTTCACAATTATTGATTTGCTAAATTTAACCCTAAAAATAGTATAAGATAATAAAAATTAAGGGTAACGTAAGAATTTGACAATGTTATATATTAAGTAACAAAAATATAATAGTATCTTTTCATATTCAAAAATTTATTGTTCTTCTTTTTGACATATCTTTTTAAATATTTGAATTTTCAAATGAAATTATTTTTGCATAAAAATAAATTTTGAGATCTTTCCAACTGTATATGATATGATATATAAAAGATTTTATCTGAAAATTTTATAATTTTTAAAATTAATCACCATATAAAATAGAAAAGTTATAATAAAAAGTTAGTTACTAAATCTTTGAGTATAAAATCGATGATGTGAGATTTGGATTGGAATTAAATGTACATTATGTAAGTCTAGATATGCAAACTTATATGATAAATTAATTAAAATTTTGAAAAAACTTTCTAATATTGATCTAATTTCTTAAAAATCAAAATTAAAGTAATATTGTAGCATATTTCAACCTTAGCAAGTTTAATTAAAGTAATGCATTATTTATTAATGTAAATTATAAAATTTCTAACTTCATATCTAGAAAAAGGTTAAAAGAGTATGATGTTGTTCTACAAAATTCGTTGTGTGTACTAAAACTGTGGTACGTTATATACTAAACAAGTTTAAAGGAATACGCATTATTATAAAGTATATCGATAATCAAAGTAAATTCTATGTATACTAATATAATATATTATAAATTAAATTAAATGTCCTAAGATAAGATAAATGTGGAAAGTTATTAATTTTAATTATAGTTCAAAAGTTAGTTTTAATTGAAATAAAATTAATAATAAAACTGATGAATGAAAATTAATAAAATGATGTATGCTTATTAAACATTAGCATATTGTTGTAAAACATAAAAACAAAAATAAAAAAAAACTATGCATGTTCTATTGTGATACTATTTGTCACGCCGACAAATCCGAGAATACAACATAACAATATCCATGAGACAAATAACTTAACGAATACTAAAGTTCAAAATATCAACATATGCTAAACTATAAAGTTCATTTATTCAAAATTGAAATGGTAATTCTATTACTTGCTTGCAGTGGAAATAAAGTAAAAGTAAGCTATTACAGAGGTTCAATCTTATTTGCTAGAAAAGTAAGGAAAAACAAAAATTAGTCGATCACAATTCCATGTCTTATTTGCTCAAAGGTAACTCCAATCACTAAAGTTTCTATATTCTTTGATTTCTAGCATCCCCACGTGCAATCTCTATCGTAAGTGCCATGTGCAAAAGGAATGTGAAGGAAAAAAGTACAAGTTACCAAGTAAACAAATTCACCTATCTTTTGTTCTTTTCATAGGATGTGGTAGAAAAAAAAATACATTTTTAAAGCAAAACAAAAAATATCATGTCATATTTCATATTCGCAGTGCTTTTCACATGTCATATATTTTCTCATATTCAATGGCCTACTCATAGGTTACGGATTTCATGTGATTTTTTTCACTAATCCGGGCCTTAGACTACTCTTTAAACTAAAGAGAATCATATAAATTATTGGCTACACCTACTGTGAGCCCCGATACTTCAACCCTAATTGGACGATATTTCAATATATACTATTGATTAATAAGGTCACATATCAATTTCATCCATTGACAACTCCAATACTTTTACCTCAATTGAGCAGTCCAATCTATTACCTAATTAGTAGAGTCGAAACTTGCTCCTACACTATCGTCGATTACCAATCATTAGTGGCACATTTATCATTTACCACATGTATCTTATTTGGACAGAACTCAGTTCGAAAACAATTTGCATGTAGTTCACAAACAGACTCACATCCATTTTTAAGAAGTCAAAGCTTTTATAAGATTCATAGGAAATAATCATGTCAAAAACTTGGTACAAAATAGAAATATTTGCAATAAAAATCTCATTCATACCGAAAAGCAATTTCTGAAAACATTTTTAAAAATTAGCAGCGTGTATCCATTTAACTGTAATTAGTAATGTTGCTTGGAAACCTTACTAGCTAGCATTTCTAGAGTTCCCATTCAACCAAAAAAAATTTCATTCAATTCCCAACTCCATTGATAACTACATTTTCATGCTTTTGATGCTTCCTACGTATCTTATTTTAATTTTGCTTTCAAATCCCAAATTACCTCGAGACTGGGTTTCTTCTATCTAGGTTTACTTGTTTAGCTTACTCTATATCCTATCAAACTTTATTCTCAATTATTCATGCATTTTAAGTCTCAAAATGGTCAAAATTGAGTTCCAAAGATGCAAAATCAATTTTTCCTCTTGTTTTCTGTGACTATGACAACACAACTGGCGACTGCAAAAAACGATTCCGTGCCAGCAAGATGAGCTGCAATGCATTCTGGAGCATCTCGGGTTAGAGCTTTGTGACTACAGTGAAGGATCTCATGATTATGCCATCAACCACAGAATATTCAATTTTTCGCCACATTTCGACCTCATGCCTGCAAGCGTTGCCACCACAACCATGAAGTCAAGCCCCATGACTGTGAGGTCAACCATGATGCGCATTGTCTAGCACCGTGATCCCACTTCATGCTTGCAAGTCAGCTTCTCACATCCACAAGACGGCGTCTTGAGAGCACAAAGTGAGTCTACATGTGCGTTAAGGTTCTGTTTGGTTGCAAACTTATTCCTATTCAATTTTAATCCTTTTTCTTGATACATGAAGATATTCTAAGGGTTCTTATGATCTTTTTATCATATCCAAAGTGCAAAAATTCAATCCTTATAAGTTCTCCTCAGAATAGTTCAAGAAAATGTGAGAATTCACCAAAATTCAATATATTTTCCTACACACAATTCTACACCAAACTTCCTATTCATGATTCAACTAACATAATCCCAATACCACATCCTAATTTTGAACCTTGTGTTGCCTATAAATTTTCATGTTTTATGTGCCTAAAACGTGAAAACCAAAAGTCCCATGAGCATGCATGAATCCTACATGATTGGAACTGAAAACTCACCTTAAGTCCTTTGCATTTTTGAAGCCAAATGGTTTCTCATCTTTTCTTCCTTCCTCTGCCTGACTCCTAGAGCTTTTGGAGTGGAAAATATTTTCTTTGTCTATGTGTTAGGTGGATATATATACTAGGGTATAATATGCTTAAATTTAAAAAATTGGTCCCTTATAATTTTTGTTATAATTTTCACACGAATTTCTGCTGTTTCCCAGCCAAAATTCAGCCTCTAATCTCCCAAATTTAGTCTCCAACATGTATTAATATTTCATCCAATATTCAACATGAAATTAGTTAAACAAAATCAAGAATTTATCAATGAAGTCCTTCACCATAATTCCCAATAATATTTTTTTAGATATTGCTACATGGTCCAAAAATTTTGTGGTATTATACTATTTTTCTTTAAAAAAAATGAGTGGAGAGTAAAACATTATCAGATTATAAGAAGTTCAATTGCGATAGGTTAATCATTTCAACTTTTATATTGTTACTCATACAAAAGAGATAAAATTCTAAAATGTTCATCTTTAATAAAATAATTTAAAATAAATAGTTTTCTTGTAACATTCTAGATAATATATTTCATAACCTAAAATAATAGTAAATAGTATCACATATGTATATCTTTAGAGTAAATATTTTGTGGGGCGTATATATTTTTAGAAATTAAATTATGAAGTAATCAAAATTAGGATAAAATTGTATAATATCTCAATGTCTACAAGTTTAACTAAAATAATGCATTATTCATTTTATATAATTATGTAAATTAAAATAAATAAATAAATAAATATAAAATGATAGAAATAAAGGGTGTCATAGGAATTACATGTTATAAATTATATAATAAAATTATAATAGTTACATTTCGTATTCAAAAATTTCATTTTCTTCTTTTTGGCAAAACTTTTAAAATATTTTGAATTTTAATTAATTTCTTATAAAATTAAATTTCATATGAAAATTCTATAATTTTTAAAATAATCTCGACATAAAATAGAAAATTTATGGTAAAATTTTAGTTAATAAATCTATGAATATAAAATAGATGATACGAAATCCTGATAAAAAAATTTTAATCTTAAATCTTGTAAGTTTAGATATGTAAACTTATGTGATGAATTAATTAAAATTTGATAATAACTCTCCAATATTGATCTAATTTCATAAAAATCAAAATTAAGGTAAAATTGTACAATATTTCAACATTAGCAAGTTTAATTAAAATAATGCATTATTTATTAATGCAAATTACAAAATGTTAATTTCATATCTAAGAAATGGATAAATGTGTATGATGTTGTTCTATAAAATTTATTGTGTGTGCTACAATTATGTATATTTTATGTTGAACAAGTTTAAGGTGATGCATATTATTATAAGGTATATCAATAATTGAAGTACAATCTACGTATAAGAACATAATATATTATAAATAAAATTAAATTTTATAGATTAAGAAAATTGTAGAGAGTTTTTATTTTTTACTATACTTCAACATTTAGTTTTAAATGTAAATAAAATTAATAAGTAAAGTTGATGAATAAAATTCTATAAATTGAAGTGTGCTTATTAAACATTGACTTATTATTGAAAAATTATAAAATTAAAAGAAACAATGGATGTTTTGTTGTAATACCATTTTTTAGTTTTTAAAAATAGACTACAAAGTAAAAGATATAAGTTTATAAGGAATTTAATTTCGATAGGATTACTAATTCAACTTTTATACTTTTTACTTATACAAATAGATAAAATTTTAAAACTTTGATCATTAATAGAATAATTTAAAACTAGATATTTTTTTTCCTAACATTCAAAATAATATATTTTATAATCTAAAGGTATAGTATGTAATGTTGCATATGCATATTTTTGTGTAAATATTTTGTGGCTCGTAAACGATATTAAAATTATTCTCCTTTAATATATTTTAATTTTAAATTAAAAAGTAATCAAGATTAAGGTGAAACTATAGATTATCTCAACTTTAGCAAGTTTTATTAAAATAATGTATTATTCATTTTGTATATGTAATGTAAAATATGAAATTTTTCATTTTATATCTAGAAAAGTATAAATGTGTATAAAATTGTTCTTCAAAATCCATTGTGTGTTCTCAAATTATTATGTATTTTATATTTGAAAATTTTAAATTAATATGCATTATATATATATATATTTATATATATATATATAATATTAATAACCAAAGTACACTCTACGTAGAAGAACATAAAATATTATGAATAATTTTTTAGATAAGACAAATGTAGAAATTTATTAATTTTAACTATACCAGATTTTAAAATTTAATTTTAAATGTAAATAAAATTAATAAGTAAAAATTATTAATGAAATTTTAGAAATAAAGTATGCTTATTAAACATTAGTTTATTAGTTCAAAAATTAAAATAAAACAAAACTATGCATGTTCAGTTTTAATACATTTTTCTTTTATTTTTACAAATATAAGTGAAGAGTAGAAGATGTGAGTTCATAAAGAGTTTAATTTTAATAGATTTACTAATTTGACTGTTATAATTTCTACTCATACAAAGGGATTAAATTCCAAAATATTCATCTCCAGTAACATTGTATGTGCATACTTTTCAACTTAAATATTTTGTGGGATATAAATAATATTAAAATTATTATTCTTCAAAATCATTTTTAAAGTCAAATTAAAATTAATTTTATATTATATAATTTTACACAAATTATTTTGTGGCACTCAAAAAAAAAAAATCTGTACACACACACATATTGAAAGACAGAGATATGATTAACAAATATGCCACATTTTGGTTTCATGATATTCATTTTATATTTGATATATAAATGTTTATTTGTTTTATAAATGCTTTTTAGTTTAAAATCTGTTACTTCTTTTTAATATAAGAGAAATATTTTTGTAAAAATAGATAGCATGCCAAAACCTTATTTAGCCCCTTCTATAAAATAAAAATTATATCCTTTCATAATTTAAAACTTTATAATTAAACTCAAATCTCGATGAATTTATTCACTCTTATATATATAAATATATATATGAATAATAGATAAAAAAAGATTAAACTTTTTCAAATAATCAAATAAATTAATTGATGAATCTATATTATAAATTGATTATTCATTGAAAAACAATAAAAATTTTGTGATGTGTGTGTGTGTGTGTGAATAAATAATATATGTGGTTTGTGCAAGCATGCTTAATGCAATAAGTATGATTTATGTTAACTGAAGAATTAAAGTATTAAAAATTTAAATTATGTAATTTAAATGTAGAAGAAATAAAAAAAAAAAAAACAATACGTTGAATTTAAGTTTCTTTTAAAACTAACAATATTTTTTATTATTTTACTAAATTCAATTTTTGCCTAAGTTTTTTGCTATTAAGAAACTTTGTGGTATACATTCAATAAGTTATCAATTTAAATTTAATATCATAGAATTAAGTGAAATTTCAACAATCTTTCTAACATTGATTTTTTAAAAAAAAAATTGATGCAAAATTATAGTATATCTTAAAGTAGACGAGTTAAATTAGGACAAGATATTGTTTGTTGGCTAAAAATAATCTTATATGATATTGCAATATGTAACACAAATTATTCAAAATTTAACTATATATTTAAAAGGAAAGGATAAATAAGAATGAAATCCTATGTATATTATCAAATTATTTTATAATTTATACTTAATGAGTTTAAATAACTTATAATATATATTATATAAGTCAGAAATTGAAGCACATTCTATTTATATAAGAAAAACATATTTTAAATAAGTTTTTATTAGACAAGAAAAAAAGAACAAAATATTCTTTATAACTACATTATATATATATATATATAATTTGACTATAATTAAATTAATAAATAAATATGATTGATAAAAAGTTTAAAAAATAAATTAGGATTATGAAACACAAGTTAATTGGTGCCAATATATATATATATATACACATACATCTATATATATATATATATATATAATTAAAAGATATAGAGTTATTATGCATGCTTTGATGTTTTCTTAATTTTTAATAATATGAGTGAGAAGTTGAAATAAGAATTTATAAAGAGTTTTGTTTCTTAGACTTACTGATTCAGCTTTTTTACTTCTTACTTATGCTAACACAATAAACTCTAAATTCTCATATCATTTAAAATAATGTAAAATTGGTTGGGTTTTCAGTTAACATTCAAAATTAATATATTTTATAGGTTGAAATTTTATTTTTTTATTACTATATATGTATATCCTATGTATAAATCTAATGCAGAATAAATATTGTAAGTATCTTGCTTTGAGATTTTTTTCTAAATTAAATTATAGATTAATTATATTTTATATTGTTGTATATAATTCATATTCTGACATCCAAAAAAGGAAAATTACTTCTATACCAAAAGGGAAAAAACCGAAATGAAATTGACATGAATAATAAATATATCTTATTAAGGTTACAGGATTTTCATTTAATATAAAATTTATGAGTATAGATTTGTTATATATATTTTTTCATTTAATATTAAATTTATGAGTGTAGATTTGTTATATATATATATATATATGATATTTTTTCTAAATTAAAACCTTCTACTTCCTTTCAATTTATGAAAAATATTTTTGTAAAAATTGAAAGCATATCAAAATCTAATTTAGCGTCTTTTATAAAAAAAATATATGAATATTTCAAACTAAAAACATAATGATGTAAATTTAGAGTTTTCATCATTTATATGTTAACTTATAAATCATAATTATCTATACCAATGATATAAAATACCGAAATCACTCAAAGTTGCTTTGAGTTAATTTTGGTAAAATATTATTAACATGAAAACATTTTACCATAATAGTTTCTTTTTGAAATATCATATTTTAAGGAAGAATTTTGCTAGATTTTTAAATTTAGTGATAAGTATTAGGAGCATATTTGATATAAACACGGTGAAGCAAAGATTAAACATAGTTGGGAAAATAGAAATAAAAATAAAACTGGATAGCCAATAAAAATGTACAAAATAAAACCGAACAAAAATTAACCTCACTAGGATTAACCCTTGCAAAAGTTGGATTTTGGCAACCAAAAGACCAAACACCATGTCAAAAAATGTTTGCCACAAAGTATTGGAATCCAACCCAAGTGATCCAATTTATACTTGAGCTTGGTGCAATAAATTCACGCTCAAACAAGAAGGAAATGAAGGAATTTCTTGCATTCAATAGACCAAAAGTTGTTACATGAAGGGCAATTGAATTTATTTATAATTACAATGCTTTATCTTAGGATTAAATCATGGGAAATGACAAAAAATGCCCTAAAAAAGTGGCTCAAATAGCAAAAATTTGAAAAACAAGTTAGAATTCAGTTTCCTACCAACTCACAATTGATCTAACTATAACTTGAATTGATTGCACCTTCATGGCATTGATTTTGTGCAATCCAAACTCTATGGCATCGCTTTTCTAGAAACCTTTATGTGTTATCGTGGCCTTCAAGATCGATTGTGCATGTTCGCAATCGTTATTCCAGCATCTCACCTCTAGCTACCTAGGTTGATCATGTGTGTCCTGATCAATCAGGCTCCTGTCCAATTGTAAAATTAAAATGGCCTCTTGTCAATTTGGCTTGCGTAGATTAATCTAGATTGGTTTGAATCGCAATTTCAGAGCACACTTGGTGAATTTTGGATCTCCCAAGTTAGGATTTGAAGTTAAGTTCCATCTTTTAGCTCCCCAAACTCCTAATTAAGTATAAAACTTGTGGGGCCTCCTTTAAACTTGTGAGTTCATGATCTTGTGATGGGTCTGTGTGTAATTTAAGAGGGTCTTGGGTTTGGATGTCTACATCATTCCCCTCTTTTTGATAGTTCCATCAACCTTAAGCCCTTCTTGTCACCTGCATCAAAAGGGAATAAGTCAAAAATATTAAATGTAATACTAATACCATGCTGACTGGTAGTTCAATCTTACAAGTATTGTCTCCAATTTTTGCCAACACTTTTAATGGGTCGTCTCCCCTAAGATGTAGCTTGGTCTTCCGTTGTTGGGGAAATCTCCCCTTCTTAAAATGAATCCACACCTAATCATCGAGTTCAGATAGGACCTTCTTGCATCCTTCATTGGCTTGTTGCTCATATTATTGGGTCCTTTCCTCTAAATTTTGGCGTACTTTTTCATGTAAAGACTTCACAAATTCAGTCTTCTTCTTGTTATCTACATTAACTTGCTCACTATAAGGTAATGGCAACAAATCTATAGAAGTTAAGGGATTAAATCCATACACAATTACAAAGGGTGAAAATTGTGTGGCAAGTGTGTGCTCCTATTATATGCAAATTCAACGTATGGCAAGCATTCTTCCTAAAATTTTAAATTCTTTTTAAGAATGGCACACAATAATGTTCCCAAAGTTCAATTGACAACCTCAATTTGACCATCAATTTATGGATGACAAGCAATAGAGAAAAGTAACTTTGTGCCCAACTTACACCAAAGAGTTTTTCAAAAATAATTAAGAAATTTAACATCTTGATTCGAAACAATGGTCATAGGGACCTTGTGCAAGTGTAAAGTTTCTTTAAAGAACAAATTAGCTTGCATCATTGGTAATGTGACAAGAAATGAAATGAGCTATTTTGAAAAATCTATCAACAATTATGTATATAACATCATGTCTTATTCCTACTCCTAGGTAAGCCTAATATGAAATTCATTGAAACATGGGTCTAAGGGCCTTGGGGTATTAGTAGAGGAGTATACAAACGATATAGATGTGTGGGGAACTTGGCCTCTCAACATTTCAAACATCGATCAATGATTCGGGCCACATCTCACCTCAAGTGAGGCTAATGAAATTATTCTTACAAAATGTTCAAAGTTTTAGTGACACCAAAATGTCCTAGCTACCCTCCATTGTAAGCATTTCTCACCAATAATTCATGCAATGAACATTTTGGCACATATAACTTTCCATTAAAATTGTCATCTTGACAAAACTTTTTATGTGGGGTAATGTGTGTGAGAGCATACATAGCACCAAAATTATCATTATTTTCATACATCTCACAAATATGTTCCAATCCCAACATTTTAGTGCTCAAAGTGGAAATCAAAGTATACATACATGATAAAGTATTGGCAACGACATTGTCTTTTCCTTTCTAACATTTAATCATGTAAGGAAACATGTCAATAAAACAAACCACCTTGCATGTCTTTTGCTCAAATTTCCTTAGCTCTTAAGTTACTTCAAAGACTCATGGTCAGTGTGGATCATGAACTCTTTGGGCCTTAATTAGTGTTGCCAAGTTTGCAGTGCCCGAACTAAGGAATATATCTCCTTTGTCATATGTGGGATAGTCGAGGGTGCCTTCACTTAACTTCTCACTAAAGTAAGTAATAAGCCTTTCTTCTTACATTAGCACAATGCCTATCTCGACACCTAAAGCATCACATTCAATTTCAAGATTTTACTGAAATTGGGTAAACTAAGAATGAGTGTACATTTGAGCTTTTGTTTTCAAATGTCAAAGACATCCTATTATGCTTGGCCCCATTTGAATTTTTCACTCTTTTAGATCATAGCTATTAATAAGGCAACTATACTACTAAAGTCTTTCGCAGATAAGCAGTACAAACTAACCAAATCATGAAAGCTCCAAATATCTACACTAGATTGAGACATTGGCTACTCCTAAATGGCCATTTTGTTTTCTTCTTCAATGTGTATGTCCTGCGAACTAACAACAAAGCCTAAAAACATATAATAGTCTGCACAAATACACACTTCTTGATGTTAGCATACGATTTCTCTTGCTTCAAAGTAATTAACACAAGATGCACATGCTCTATATGCTCATCCTTGTTCTTACTATAAATCAACATATTATCAAAACACACAACAATAAATTTACCAATGTAAACACTTAAGACATAGTTTATCAACCTCATGAATGTACTAAGGGGCATTTGTAAGATCAAAGGGCATCACAGTCCACTCACATAATCCAAATTTGGTTTTTAATGCCATTTTCCATCTATACACTTTCCTCATTCGAATTTGATGGTACCCATTCTTTAGATCAATTTTTTAAAATATGATAACACTATGCCATTCATCTAATATGTCGTCTCAACAAGAAATGGGATAGTGATACTTTATTATGTGGCATTTATGGCTTTACAATCAACATGCATACGCCACTCACTATTCTTCTTTAGCACAAGGAGAATCGATACAACACATGGGCTCATATTCTTTTGAACCCATCCCTTTTGCAACAATTCTTCTACTTTATGCCATATTTCTTTGGCCTCTTCCAAGTTCACCTTGTATGCACGGTGGTATGGGATGGAAGTTTCAAGCATCAAATCAATTTGGTGTTCAATCCCACTAATAGGTGGCTACCCACTAGACTACTCCTTGAGGAACACATCTTCAAATTCCAACAAAAGTGAACAATAGATTTGGGGAGGGAATATATGACATCATCGGTGACTATCAAGTTTTCTTTGTACATCAATAACACCATATGATTGTCTTCCACACATCCCTCACCCTTGCTAGAATACACCATTTTGCTCTCTCTTAAACACTCTCCTTCTTTTTCTCACTAGTTCTTTTTTTTTTTTTCTCTATTCTCTCCTTTTTCAATTTTTCTCTATCTCCAACTTGTATTGCCTTTGTACGTATATTTAGTTTTCAGGAACTTGTTTAGAAGACAAAGATGTTAAGGAGACTTTCCTTCTATCAAAATGGAAGATGACCAGTTAGTGGCTCCATCAAGAGACACTAATTGATCAAAATTGCCATGGTCGCTACAAAAGGATGTGGCAAGTTTGCATAGGAACTATATCACACAAGACCTCATCCAAGTTATCCTCTAATCTTGAAAGGCATTGATACTTGTCTTGTGACCCAAACCTCACCACTATTGTTTAACTATTGAAAGCCGTAATGTTTAGAATGTGTAATAGTAGGCAAGCTTAACTTTTCAACCAATGTGTTGCTTGCAACAAGGTATAACGTCCGCCATCCACACTTTATTTTTACTTAAATTTTACTCTAAATTTATATTTTCACAATTTCTATATATATTTTTTATGTTTTATAAAATATAAATTATCATCGAAAGGAAATAATTTTTTATTAATTTATAAATTAAATTATTTTTAATATATTACATTAGATATTGTAAAAAAATTGTTAAATTAAAGTATAAGATATGCATAATATTAAAAGTACATGTATATATTATGATTAAAAAATATTAAAAATAAGCTTTGTTATTAATTCACATGCAAAACAAAAGGAACAAAGTTTAACATTTCTGAATCATTAATCAAATTGAAGAATGTTTATTTGATTAATTTACAGGCTATCTTTATAACATTTTATTACCAAATTTGAAGTAGCGTGTATTATATTCTCTATATTTTCATATTTTAGTTATAAATGTAAAATATAATTATTAAATAAAAATGATGAACAATCTTTTAAAAAATAAAGTCTGCTAATTGAACATTGGCTTATTTTTGTGAAAGTATAAAAGTTTTAAAAAATTAAAAATGTTTAGTTGGGATATCATTTTAAGAATGAGAGCGAGTAGTAGAAATAGGGATTTCTTAGAAGTTTAGTTTTAATAAGCTTTCTAATTCGCCTTTTGTACTTTCCATTTATGCTAAGAGATAAAAGTGTTCATCTTTAATAACTATCATTGTAAGTATTCTGCTATGATATAATTTTTAAAATTGAATGAGTTATTAAGATGGTTTTTAGCGAGATATTTTGCCAAAAGTAATACTAATTATAGTATAAAATAATAAAAACAAAAGACATTATTGGAATTTGATTGTAGTCATATTATATGTTAAAAACATAATAATGATTTTTATTCGAAATTTTGCTTTTTAATAATTTTTATTATCACTTTTTAAATATATTGAATTTTTAAACAAATGTAATCTTATATAATTGAAATTTATTACTTTAAAAATTACATTGGTGAACATAGAGTATAAATTAGTGGAGATGAAGATATGACAAAAATTACATGTAAATTATGTAAGTTTAGGTGCAATAACTTATATGTCAAATTAATTGAAATTTAGGCAAAAAATTTATATCATTAATCAAATTCTTAACAATCAAAATTAAGGCAAAATTGTACCACATCCCAAAGTTAGCAAGTTAGATCAAAATGATGTATCCTTTATTTTGTTTAAAAATGATAATATAAGTAACTAAATATGTAATACAAATTATAAAATTTTCAATTTTATATCTACAAAGGATAAATAATCATGATATTGTACCCCAAATTCCTTTTTATGTTCTCATATTATTATATATTTTATACTTAAAAAGTGGTAAAGTAGTATGCTTTAATTTATATATAAGATACACTAGAACTCAAAGTACAATCTATGTATATAAAAACAAAAATATTACAAATAACATTTTAGATATGAAGAAAAAGGAAAATATGAAATAACATTGATAATAATAAAATAAATATTATTTATATTAAAATTTAAAATTAAATTAAGATAATATTCCAATAGACAATTATATTTACCAACTAGCATCGCAAGATGACTTTAATAAGAAATGTAGTATAATTGATAGATAGACAAGATAATAAAATTTTTTTACACGTACTAATTAAGATACTGAAAATTAAAATAAATGAAAGAAATTCATAGCTATATCGGCATTCATAAAATAATTTTCATTTTTTAAAATTTTTACAGAGTCTATCTTTTAAGAAGTGTATTCTTTTAATATTAATTTTTTTAAAAAATTATTTTTAAAAATATGATAAAATAAATATTATTAATTCGTGCTCAATGCGCATGCACTTTACTAGAGGAACTTAAAAAAATCTAAGAAATAAAAGATGAGTTAATTTTGAAGAAACAACAAAATGACTTGGGCATATATGTTATTTTGTCCCATTCTGTCCTCGATCACCATGCACTGCCAGATTCTTGTGCTGCATCGTCAAATATTAAAATCATGTAAAACCTGTCTGAAATGCCTCTTATAGCCTTCGTGTTAATCCTGGTTAATTTGCTTTGGATTTGGTCCGATTAGAGACTGCATAAAATTCTCGATGCACACGAAGACAATGAGCTAGCAAACGAGGCAGTTGGACTGTCGGAGTTAATCAAGATGACCCATAGATTTGATGATCACATAAACTACTATTTTCTCTGGTTTAATCAAGAAGTAACTCGGGCAAGTGTTTACAGTAGTTGCATAATCAAAAGGGTATATGCGATCATCAGTTAATAAATATAAATTACCTCTTAGATTAGGTAGTGGAAGTCAAGTCACACACATAATCAATCTATCAATGAGGGACTAAAGAATTTGAAAAATACAAGGTAGTTCTTTCCGAGGGACTGCCTAACCTAAAATCAACCAGAATCTTGGGTTGCATCCTCGAATGTTAAAATCCATGGAGTACAATAAATTATGGCTTAGCCAATTACTTTGTCCGAATACCTAATACAGCCTTCTGTACAAGGCGTAGTTAATTTTCACTGAATATGGTACGATTGGAGACTCTCTAAATTTCTCATCACTGACCAAAAACGGAGGCTCTGCTTCAATGCAAATTATGGCGAAGAAGAGGATTGGCACGCAATTAATAATAAAAGGATTATTTGTTGAATACTATATGTGAAAGTGCAGATTTTGAAGAGAGGAGAATTGTCATAAATTTATATTCGAACATCGCCAGAGCAAAAGAAGGCAATTTTATTACAGTGTGCAAATATTGTATTTTTGTGTTATAATAATGGTCAAGGCTAATGCATATGATGATCAAATGAAAGGCGAATTTCCAGGTTTGGTGAAGAAGTAGCCAATAATCCATATTGTGTCACTAATCTTTTAACGTTGAATTTAGTGTTTTTTTTTTTTTTCAAATTTTTTTGACAACCCCTAACGAAGACATTCTGTAAAAAAGTGAGCCCACACACACCGGATATAATAAAGATAATCTATAGATGTGAATTTTGAGTATTCAAATTTTACCCTTAAATAATTGAAGTTAAAAAAATATTAATTCATATCGAATCATTCTTATTTTTATAATTTTAAGTTAGTCCTTATATGGAGTAAGTTTAGATAATATCCAAAATACTACCATATGACATGTATTTAACGGAAGGATCATAAATTTCGCAAGGATAATCATGTTTATAAATAATAATATGTGTTATATAATGCTATATTGATAATTATTTGAATTATTTGTACCTCTGCATACAAACGTATGGGCAGACGTGCTCTCTTTTTTATTTTTTATTTTTTTTAGCTTGTTTACTTGGCTTCTGCAATTATATTTATAGATCTTCCTAGAATGACTGCTAACAGCAACAGTAAAACCCTGTGAAGAGCCATGGAGGACCCCACCTCTTGCATTCATCTGACGGCATTACAAGGAGGAAGAACATATAAAAATAAGTGCAGATTTGACCCTTTGAACGTCCGATACAGAAGGACAAACATCCTGTGACTCGACTAAGTCAACCTACATTACACCATAGCAGAAGAACTTCAATGTTCAATTGGACTTCTTTTTTGGTTGTTTACCCAGTTTAGACCGCCGTTGCTTGAATAGATGAAGGTAGAGTTTCATCCACAAAAATGGATAGCAGAAAAGCAAACCCTGCACAATTAAGTTGAAGAATTAAATTATAGATTTTGTTTATTTTTAAATTTTGGTACGAATTTTTAAGTATTTTTAATTCGAAAATTAAGTAAAAATAAAATAATAATAATAATAATAAAATAGATAATAATTGAGTGTGCATTTTGAACAATAGATAATTGTAAAACAAACATAGCCATAAAGATTTGAGTGAAGGAAATATGGGCACCAAGTAAGTTGCCAAAGAGCTCATGCATGATGCAAATTCAACTATTCTCCTTACAACATTCACAATCACGGGGCGTAGAGTAATCAAGTAGGATAACTGGGAATGCATAAACATCAGAGCTTGGGTGGAAGAGTAGAATTTTATAATGAACCATCGCAAGTTAGTTTTAATACTATGGTAAACTACCTTCCACAAGATATGCTATTACATAAAATTCATACGATTCACCAAATAAAACAAGATAACGAAGTCTGGACTCAAAGGGGTAGTTTTAGCATACATCAGAAAGAAGTGGGAGAATTTGAAAAGGGATCTGCGGCAACAGCTTGTGCCAATAATATTGCTTTTCTCTTTCCATGTATGATCTTATCAAGCAAATTGTGCAAAGTCACATACTTGTAAAGCAAGAAAAATGATATAATTCTAGTAAGATATGAAGCTAGCATGTAAATGAGAGAACGATGCTCGGATTTATGTGTGTAGGAGTAATTGCTGCCCATTTTTCTCCAATAAAAGTTCACTCAGTCGTCACAAGAACAATAGAACCAAATAAACCTAAATCATGTGTCCCAAGACATAGTAGTTCACAGGTTAGAAGTTTGCATCTTTTAGGGAGGGATGTCATACATACCACGACAAATTTATAGTAGCTGAAAGGTAGGCTTTCTACATAGAGGTTTTCCTCCTTTATAAACGGAAGCGCTTGGTACATGATCCACACTGCATCAAGTATGGAAATCTGTATTACAACAGATGGGCAGTGTAGTGGTAGTGACGTTGAAAGAACAAACTAAATACAGGAAAAGGAAAATGTACATATTTGTCATAAAAGGCTTACTTTCACCAGGGAAAACTCCAATAGGATACAAGACAACAAATGCATTGTACCTAATAAAACAAAATGATGATTGCAACCATGGATAATCATATAACCGTAGCAACTTCTGTAACCACGTTCATGCAGTTGATAACAGTGTTGCAATTAATTAGAGATAGCACCTGATAAAAGTGATCCAATTTGGAGGATTGCCCATGCAATTCAGTGCATAATGCGAATACCTGATTACCTACATCAGTAGACATGAAATGAAAGTCCCATGCAGTGAAGGGGTACAAGAGGAAAGATAATGAAAACCCAACGTGGTGTTTTTGCAATTTTTTTTTCAGTAAAAAGATAATAACGGATAGATCAGGCAAAATTAAAATGAGAACAGAATAAGACAACATAACAGCTAATATAGAAGGTAAAACTAGAGAGAGAGTCTTCACCAATAAATACCACTTCAAGTTTACAAATATTAGACTCTGAGGTTTAGATTAATAAGTTCAATGCATTTACAATAACTGATAAGAGAAAAGCTCAGAATTTCCAAAGTCAGTGCAATCAGACGTAAAGCCTTGACTTCATTTGGTCATCCAAACTTGGAACAAAAATAATAATTGCTTTAGCATTTCTAAGTTTATAATTGTGCAGTCTGAGAATATAAATCATGTCAAGGGCTAATTAGAATGTTCAGAAAGTGCCAATTTCTAGATTGCAATTTATGGAGAGAGCATAACATGGTAGAATTTGTTGGAAGAGTAGATGGAATGGAAGGTCAGCACGTTAGGGAAAGGCCAAAACACGCATTGGAGTGTTCCCGGGAGAACGTTTAAGATATGCGGCAGTTTACAAGATGCATTAGCTTGTATTTCTAAAAGAACCACAATGGATGAGGAAAGGGAGACCAAATTGAAAGTGTGACTAATTTGCAATTACACTCAAATAGCAAATGTATCACCTTTCTCAGTTATTTACTATATCAAGACTCTTGATAAGGTTAATCCACAACTCTTTGCAGAGGACAGTCTCAGTATTATAAGCACATTTCTTACTCAATTCATGTCATGAGAAAGCTAAGAATTTGACTTCATCAGTGGTTCACATTCGGTAGAATTTCCAGCCCAATTTATCTTCAACAATATATACCTACCAAAAACATCAACAGAAGCAAATAAGATGGCAGACTGACCTCAGATAAGCTCCAAGCTACGAAAGTAATGAAGACTGATGGCAATTCCTGGACCTGAATCAAGAAAGAGAATGGATAAATCCCTATCACTTGAATGCATACAAAAACTCTCAATCCACAATCCAGATTGCGAAACGTCGCAGCAGATACCTTATCAATTCGTCGAACAATAGCAAGCAAGAAGTGAGTCCTTCCACCCCACTGCATCAGAGGGAGCAGAAAACCACTTGGAACGATCCCTTAAAAATTCAATGCCACAAATTAAATCAGGAATGTCATATCAACAACCCCAAAAACCGTTTTGTCTCCAACTTTACCTATAACCCCGTGAATGACTTCCAAGAATGCAATAGTTTGGAACAGGCCTTAACACCAATCAAGCAAAAACAAACATGTGAGTACTCATACAACACGTTATAAATGTTACCCCTTTTTGCTACACTACGTTTGGTTTAAGGATTTGAGAAAAGAAAAAAAAAAAAAAGAAATGATATAGAAAATAATTTGAATTATTTAATTGAGAAGAAAAAAAGAAAAAAAATGTAATTATAATAAAAAATATTTTTTCACAAAATAGCAAAAAAAAAATGAGTCTCTTCACCTTTTAAAACATTTATTATTTTCATTTTTTACATTTATTAATAAATTATTTTTCTTAAATAATAAAAAAAGAGAATTTCAAATTTTATAATTTTTTATTCTACCAAAAATTTTGAATTTCTTTAATTTTCTTTCTTTTTTTTTTTCCCTTACTAAAATCTCAAAGTACTCACAGATTAATTCTCCAGCAGAAGAATATGCGCCATTAACTGACTTGGCGGAGAAGAAGCCGCTCAAAACTCTGAACAGAGACAATGCCCTGGAAATTCCAATAAGATATTTGAAGTCAGTTTGATTCGATATCTTCTCAATGTTAATACAAAGACTTCATACCATCCCAGGGCTTGCAAGAGATTGTAGAAGAAGAGATAGAGATTCCGCAGTTGGGACATTTGGAGTGTGTGGACTGGAGTGTGGCAGTGTGGTTCGCTATGAACTAGCCTGCAGGGTAGTTGCAGTACCACCACAAAACATAAATATGGTCGTCGCAGTCCTTTTCTCTATGAAGAGGAATCTTGTGCGAAATCCCACATTGCAAATTGGAATTTATTCCTACTTATAATTATCGTTGCGGACGAGTTTTATTGGGATGATATTTTGTGGGAGTTTTATTGATTTACATTACAAGTATGTTAATAAATAAAAGGGAATTATTTTTTGAGGTTAAGGGTTGATCTCTTTTCAAATAAAAGAAATTATGGGGCTTTTCTTGAATTACGTTTCCGATAAATAATTTAGTTTATGTTATACTAATTTTACTCTTGATTACCTTTAAGATCGATTGATCAAATTTTTCTGAAAGCAGGTTATGTAAAGTCCAAATTTAAAGAAAAGTGTCGTAATTATCTCATTATAATTTCATAAATATATTTTTTATATTATTTTGATAACGTAGTTGAAAAATATTATGAAATCTGAATTTTATAACAAGATCTTCCTTGAACTGCACATTTTTGTTATATATATTATAGTTAAGATTTCTTTAATTTTTTTATGATTTATTGTCTTATTTCACATGTGTAAATCAAGATTTCAATATTAATTCATTTCATGAACTGTTCTAACTTATATTTCATTATCTATATTATTTGTGCATAAATATTTTAAATTCAACATAATATTAAAATTATTTAACAAATAATACTATTTGTAAAGTCTAAATATAAATTCTATGATTTGATAAAAAGACCAAAAAGTATTAAAAAGTAAATATAATTAACACAAAGGTAATTATATAAATTGAAAATCAAAAACTTTATATATTTTTTTAAAAAATTATGGTGTCTAGTATTTATTTTTTTAAAAAAATAAAACTTTATATATATATATATATTGATTTATTTTATTATTTATTTTTTAAGATAAATTATTTATATTTTTCTTTTACTTTTTTTTTGTGTTTTATATTTTTTAAATAGAGTCTAAGACTGAGATCAAGTCGAATCGAGCTCGAATAGTAGTATACTCAAACTCGACTTGACAACAAAAGTTGGAGCTCGAGCTCAAGTTGAGCAGATGAACTTAACTCAAGCTCAAGCTCAATGGTGAAAAAGAGAGCTCAAGTATCGAGCATTGAGGAAGATCTTCGTGCAAATAAATTAAGCTTTCTTTTGGATCTGACTTTCCTTTATTATTTCACATTTTCCTTGGTTACATGATCTAATTTTCCTTTATTATTTCACTTGTCCCTTGGTTACATGCTTTGCACAGTCCCACAAAGTTATTCTTTTGAAATATGTTTTATTATTGTTGTAGGTTCTTGAGAATTGTATTAAATGTTTGTCTAGATTTATGCTCCATCTCCATATGTTTGCATTGTTCCTCAAGTTCTTTGTTTCTTCGGATGACAAATGTCATTTCTGGCGTTCAAGAAAATTTCCCAAATCAAACTTGCTCAATCACAATGTCATAAGAATTCAAACCTCATGGAACAGTAGTTTTGCAAGTCCAAATAAAGAATGTTATTATTATTTTGCATGATCCGCAGTCCCAAACTAATTTGTGGGAAAAGGCATTAAACTATATTACTCTTGTGAAAAAGCAAGACTAACTATATATGTTCCTATTCATGTGAGTGCTATATATATCTAAATAATGAAGCAATCATGGAATAAAGCCAATTTGTGAATCATGAAATGTAAGTTTATAAATAGTGTTTGGATGATAAGCAGAATTCTGTCAAACCAAGCAGGAGGAAAGCTATGATATTTAGTTTGTCTAGAAGCTTTATTTCCATATTCTCAAGCTGAGCTATGATAGTTTTGACTAATATTCTGTACATAATGGCCAACAAGAGTTAACCTGTCAAGACATCTAAAATTTACATTTCAAAACTTAACATACCACTCAATCAATGGTATAGACAATAAAAGAGAAGAAATATTTGTCATACAATAATAATTAATCTAGCAAAGTACACAATGTCCAAATCAGTGCACACAAACAGCAAAACGGGTTTTTTGATCTTTCAATAGAATCTATACTAAACCCCATATAAATTATCCTCCACAATCTCCAACAGGACAAAGGAAGAAACAAGGGAAGAGCTATGAGCGTCTTAGCTTATAATGCAATTTCAAGCTCAAACAAATCATATAAGCCCAAAATATAAACCTCCATTTTAAGTTTGTGCAACAGTAGAAGATCAGACTTAGTAGCATAATCCACATTCCACAAACCAACAGTGTAATTCACGTTCAACAATGATGCCCTTCTAACTAGCTATAATGTACTAAACAATATACGAAGAAAACAATATTGTTACTAATTCAAACGAGATCCTGTAAGACCAATAAATCCCATATCCATAATTCATTACTTTAGCAGCTGTTCAACATGGGTGATGAAGTTTGATTCCTCATGGTTTAATGATAAACAACGGCTACAAAAGGAGGAACAAGAAGTCATTGACAGAACTAATATACAAAGAAATGATAGGTGAAGCCACCATTTAAACTACGTTATATTATCATTATTGCTTTTTGGGTTTTATCATAGCAAGGAAAGAAACCTAAAACATCAATACTAAGTACCTGCATAAACAAATTTCATGGATTTAGATTTAGAAGAGTATATTCATAGGGAGCTTTTTCTTTCTACAAATACAAACAAACAAATATGGTAACAATTAATACACAATATAACTTATAATCACAATGTATGGATTGTAGATTCATAATAAAATTAAAAGGATAAAACTTACTTTTATTTTTTTTTCACTCCATGTAAATGTCTACACCAATCACTTGCACATAAAAGCATCTGAATAATGTTAGGAGCTGGTGAAGCTCGATAAGAATCGATCACCCTTGTCCCAGCACTGAAAGAAAACTTAGATGCTACGGTGGTTATAGGAATAGCCAATATATTTGCAGCTAAACGAGACAACACCGGGTATGACGTTTGATTTTTCAACCACCAATCTAAACAATCAAATGCCTCTGGATTAGATGATGGTTACTCGCGAGATTTTTCAAGATATTCCATCAACTTAGACATCTAGGGCTCACTAGTGCTATCTCTAGGAAACTCCCACTCCTTCAGTTTATTCCATACATTTGGTGTTGAGCTCACACTACTATTTTCATTACTATAGCCATGAGATAGTCAAGAACTTGATGCTAAAGTCTCACCACTTGCAGGCATAGATAATTTCACATATTCTTCATAAAGGTCAAAGATGATCTTTCGCACTCCTGCTAAGTGCACCTATGCCTCAAATTCAGAATACATATTGGAAAATGCAAACTGTACCATTTTCATTTTTTTTGTCTTGGGTTTAAGATGGCTACAATGCACATCGACAAGTTGCACTTCTTCCAATACTTATCAAATTTAAGCTTCATTTTAGTCACCATTCTTCTAATAAACTCATGCTCACTATTAACTTGAGCATCCATGATTAATCTCACATTAAGAACCTCTAGGAGGAATAAATTGCTAGTCGGATAATCACTATCTGAAATAACATGTGTGGTATTCCAAAATGTAGCTAAAATAGCACAAACCTTTTCAACTTTATCCCAATCTTCTTCAGTTGGGCATATGTCCTAATTAGAATCTCGCTCTGCATACTATGCAAAGACTTCTTGAAACTTTAAGGCATAACTCAGCATCTCGTAAGTCGAATTCCACCTAGTTCAACAATCATGAATTAACTTTTTCCCTAGAACACCACATCGTTGAGGAATTTCAGCAAACACTAAGAAACTCCATCAGTGTGACAAATGTAATCCACACTATTTCTAATATTTTCACAAATATCTGCAATCTTAGTTAGCCCATCTTGAACCATGAGGTTTAGCACATGGGCACAGCAACGAACATGAAACAACTTGCCCTTAAGCAGCAGCTTTTTTGCTCTTCCAAAATTAATTTTCAAATGATTCATAACAACATCATTGTTTGAGGCATTATCAATAGAAATAGAGTAAATCTTTTGTTCAACACCCCATTCCTTTGCACACTTGAATATGGCAGAAGCTATGTCAACTCTGCGCCTAGGTGGTAACATCTGAACAAAGTTGAGAACTCTTTTTTGAAGTTTCCACTCTGCATCAATCCAATATCCAGTGACAACCATATATTCAATTTTTTGGTTTTTCGACTTCCACATGCCAGTTGTGAGACTCACCTTGTTGACTTTATTCATTAGGATCTTTACTTTCTTCTTTTCTACATAATAAACATGCTCACAATCAACTTTTGCTGTAAATCGGGAAATTCGCTTATACTCAGGTGCAACTTCTTTCATCATAAGGTTGAATCCCTATTCTTCCAACATAGAAAATGGATGCTCGTGCAGCAAAATCCAATGAACAACACATTGCCTCATTTTCACCATGTTCAGTTTTCTCTTATGTAGTGCTGGAACATTTGTTGAACTAGAACTTTAAAGTTGAAAGTTGATTATTGATTAACTCATTTCCCTCCTAAGTTGTGCCTTTCTCACCTTACAGGTCTTGAGATGCCTAGAATGCTTGATGTTTGCTTTGTTTTGGTTTGAGATAATTTAGCTCCACAATGTTTACATCTTGCAAACAAGTCTCCATTCTCTATGATCTCCTCGAAATGTTTCCAAACTCCAGATGTCTTGCTTCTTTTTGGCACATGGAATTCAAGTTCGGGATTAAGTTCTGTACCAACATCTTCTTCTTTTCACTGTTCATCCACATCCATATCCCCAAATTTAGTTGGTAATGTATCTTCATCTCCAAATTTATCTCTACTTTCAAAGGCATCAACATTTAACTTTGGCACACTACTGCTCATAAATGCAGGATTTGATGAATCTATAGTAAGTGCACATGACTCACCATGCAACTCTTGCATATTAGAACTAGAAGGCATGCTTGTAATGTAGAAAAACAACAATTTTGCTTAATTTTTTATCCTCACTTTAGAATGCAAACAATGTAATTAAAGTATGGGTAATTAAAATAAGAAAATCATATAAATGTGATCACTAAATCAACTATAAAAGCATGCCATTGTCCTTACATATGAAAACTTGAATATAAAAATTTGGAGAGATAGAAATTTAAAATGTATAGAGAATAGCAACAGGAGTTCTAACCTTGAATTCTTTGCGTGTCACGATTACCATCGCCTTCCATAACTTTAATCGATAGAAAGCTAAAGCAACAAATCAGCAACAACAAATCAACAAGAAAGCCAGACTTTCATCACCAATGAATCAGCAAAACAAACCTGCAAAAGACTCGAACTCAGCCCTATCACAAGTCTTCCTTCACCAACGAAATAGCTGATCTTTCATACTTCAGATACATCATAGCAAATGAAGTTGAAATGGATCTTGGTTTCACATTGTGATTTCAAAATTTAAGTTCTATTAAAAGAGCAAGTAAATGTTCAACAAGTACAACATTTGGAGGCACAACCAATCATCTTGTGTATTCACAGCTCATGTTTTCGTTGCCTGGATTTTTACATTTTAGTTGATTTGTATGCAATAATCTGAACAACCTAAGTTATGTTTGTCCATCAGATGCGTATATAAAATGTAAAATTTCTTTAATTTACTTTGTTACTCCAAACCTAAGAGGAGCTGCACCTCAAAAATGTAGCTTATTCTCCCTTCATTTCCCAACGATAATACATACCAGACACACACTCAATGGACGCGTGGAAACAAATGAAGATGACAATATCGACTTAGAATGTGCACTCGATGTAATTAGTAACTTACCCAATAAATAATTGCAAAAAAGTAGAAAGACGAAGCAAACGACTTGTATTTGCATCTAGTGATGTACTATTTCAAAAAAGAAAGAAGCTATAACGTTAAAGCATAGAACTTTTACCCACAGAGAGGAATCTGTCATCTCTATTTGTTTTTCCTTTTCTCGGCCAAGAAGATTTGTCAACAGTGTGCAATTCTCGGCTTTTTGTGGGGAATTGTCGGCCTAGGTACTAAAGTGATTCTGTGGGAACTTTTTCAAGGCTTGAAACCTAACAATTCTTTTGAAAATTGAATTGTAGAATTTTCTGTAAATTTCTATAATTGATCCTAATTTATTGGTGAAATTTCCTCAATTCAATTTATCTGTAAGTGCCTTTTCATCTCTTTGCTTACACTTGATTCCTTGCCCTTGTAGATATATTGAATCATCACGCAATGGATGGGAACAAAGATGAAGCCTTGAAGTGCTTGAAAATCGCCAATAATTCTATTGAATCAAGCGATTGAAGCCGTGCCTTAAAATTTCTCAACAAAGCCAAGAGGCTAGACCTATCTATTGAAATTGATGATTTGTTGTCAAATCTCAACGTGCTCGATGGGCACTGGGCAGATGCTATGTCATTGTTGGGTGAGGGAGAAGGTCGGCGCTCGGCGGGCACAGAAATGATGCTATGTCGTTGTTGGGTGAGGGAGAAGGTCAGCGCTCGGCGGGCACAGAAATGATGCTCTGTCGTTGTTAGGTGAGGGAGAAGGTCAGCGCTTAGCGGGCACAGAAATGATGCTCTGTCGTTGAGGGTGAGGGAGAAGGTCGGCACTCGGCGGGCACAGAAATGATGCTCTGTCGTTGAGGGTGAGGGAGAAGGTCGGCACTCGGCGGGCACAGAAATGATGCTCTATCGTTGCGAGTGAGGGGCTGACCGGCTGAGTAAGGGGAGGGTCGAGGGCTTCGATTTCATTACCTGAAGGAGGAGTTCAATCAGTGAAATGGAAATGTTCAAAATGCTACAACTAAAAAGTCATATTACAAAACTGCTATCGATCTCGAATTACTCGAAACTCGTCGAGTCGACACAGAGACAACTCGAGCGACACAGAGACAACTCGAACTCGACTTGTTATGCGTCTCGAATAGCTCGAGATCGGCTCGAGCTCGACAATGCTCGAGCTCAAACCGAGTTTTGAGTCAAACTACTTGACGAGTCGAGTCGAGTAGCTCGACTCAGGCCCACCACTAATAGAGCCAAAGCTCAGTTTCTGACTCAATTTAAAAAAATCATTTTTGGCCAAATGCTGGAAACCGCGTTTCCTTTTCTAGGTCTACGACAATGGCTTAAATATTTAAAACTTTTTTTTGGTTATTTTTTAATTTGGAATGTTTTTAATAAAAACACATTTTGATATGTAAATATATAAAAATACATTATATATATACATATTTTATTATATAATTTATCATTTAGTAAAATTATTTATTTTATGTGTATACATAATTTTTATCAATAATGATAAAGTATAAATTAATCATACTTTAAAAATTTTAACAATATAAATGAATTATTCAAATGAAAAATTATGATAACAAAACTTGAATCTAGTATAATTTAAAAAACTTTAGTAATAAAAATAAATTATCAAAAATAAAAATTATATTAAACAATTTCTATAAAAATTAGGGAGAAAAACGAAGAGATAATAAAATAATAAGTAAAAAACTAGAAGAAAAAGTATAAAAAAGAAAAGAAAAATAAGTTTTAAAAGGGCATTTTAATAAATTAATTTTGTGGACAAAAGTGTGTATTGTTCATCCTTTACATATTCTATAAAATAGTAGTAAATTTGAAGCATTGGATGAGTGTGTAAAATTCCTTGTAAATTATAAAATTATTACATTTTAAATAATAAAAAAAATAATATTGAATATTGAAAGAAAGTACAAATAAAGATAGTTAAATGAAAAGAGAGATATAAAGATTTAAAATAAGGGTAAACATGTGATTTTATATTATATAATTAAATAAATATATAGTTTTACTTTGTGCAATCAAAATAAGTCCAAACTCTTAAAAATATAGTATAGATATAAAATAATAATTAGGTAATGTAATAATATATAGTAATAAGATTAGTTTTTATGATATAAATATATACAAATATAAGTTATATCGATATTTATTTAATTGTAAATAGATATAAATATGTGTGTGTGTGTGTGTAACAAAGAAAATTTAAATCGATGAAAATTTTGTTGAGTAATATGTTTATTTGTATAATATTTAATGGGATGTTGAAGACAAAAATGGGTGAAACAAAATTTAAATTTGAATGAAAATTTTGTTACTTAATATATTTGTTTATATAAAATTTAATAAGATGTTGAGATTAAAATGGCTGAAACAAGTATAGCCACAATGTATTGTTCATAATATTAATATAAGAAGATATAATACGATTTACAACAGAAAATTTAAATTGAAAAAGAAATAAAAAAGTAAATTATGGGCACTGTGCAGTTCACTTTTTGGCTAATTTGATTTTTAAAAACCGACGAATAAAAAAAGGCAAATTTTGAGAAAAGATTATTCTATTAATTGGCTTCTTGAAATTTTGTAACAAGATATTAGATTACCTTTTAAAATATGAAAAATTCTTATTAAGATGTAGAAATTTGGAAAAAAAAAATAAAGAAATAACATATATTTTATAAAATTTTGAGGTATCACTCTAAAGTAAACTTTTAAGAAATAGCTTTTATTTCACAGTATTTTTCCTAAAACGTATTATTTATTATTTATTAATTATTTTTTTTATAGGACCAGAGGCTATGTTTATTTTATTTCACACGCCCCAAAAACATACATTATAATTATTACATCTTTTAAACTTTATCTTCTTCTCTCTCTCTTATTTTTATACATTTTTTAAAAATTATATGAAAAAACACATACTTAAAAACATAAACAAACATAACCCGACAGTTTTGAGGCTGCACAAGCTTTTGTGTTATGGTTTTAAATTTTTTTATTTTTTATAATTTATAAAAATTCTTCGTTTTAATTATTTATGTTACATAAAACTAAATATGTTTTATTATTTAATTTCTGTTATCAATATTTTAACATTTTTATGTGAATATGGAACTAATAGTAGACAACTCAAGCTTTCTAAAGCCATTCAATTACTTATTGCAAGGAGGCTTATTTTTAGATCTATCCGAACTCAAATTGGTCGATTTATTACTACATATATTAAGGACCATAAAAGAATGTCATCGCGTAAACAAAGTTTTAAAAAGAAAAAAAAAAAAAAACAAGAATAAAAACAATTAAGTTAATAGGAACGTCCTAGGGTAAACAAAGTATTAAAAACAAATAAAATAAAAACACAAAAAACCACAAAAACAAAAACAGAAAGAGTCTCCTCTTTACCTATATTTTCCTCCTATCCTTTCTTCTTTATACTTGCTATCACTTTCCCTTATTATCAATTAAAATTTGATTTATATTACTTTTTCTTATTTTCTCTTTCAAATTTTTCTTTCCTTTCTCTTTCTTATCTTTCATAGAACTTTAATACATTTTTTAATTTTTAATAATTTATTTTATTATTCAAGATAAAATAATTTTATCATCGCCCCAACATTCCCCACTTGTCCGACTGTTGCTGAGCAGTTTTTGGATATCAAACGGACCTCCCCAAAAGGTCATTTTATTTTACGAAATCATATATTTTTAAACAATTATACATACTTATAGAGAGGGCAACTATTGTTAAACAATAAATATGTGATTTAATTTAATTCTAAAACAAGTAATGCAAAACTTATAATATTTCTATAATTAAAAATTAAAAGTTGATAAATTATATTTTGAATAAACTGTCAATTATGTGATAGTTTACACTCACAGGGCTTGCTCACTTTTAAAAATTACACTTTATCATGTTCACTTCAAATGATTAGATTGAATGTATTATTTTATCAAATATAATCACATATTTTTTATGATAAATTAAAACACTTAATAAAAAATAAGTTCGGTATGAAATAACTAAAACAATGAATTATTAATTCTATATAAAACATGTGATAAATTAATCTAACAATAATTTTAATAGCCCTTAATCCTAATCTTGAAAGTAAACATCAACCAAAGCTAGGCCTAGTTCACTTAGTGTGATTGGGTTTGATTAATAGATTAATTCATGTTAACCATATGTTCACTTAGAGGGGTAAAACCTATGATAAGTTTGAAGTAAGGGTATTTTAGAAAATTAAAAGTAATCCCATCAAACAATTCAACTTTGTGAACACATTATTAACTCATTTTTCCAAATAATTTTTAAGATTTTAATTCTATTGAATAAAGTGAACATACCCTTATTATAAATTATCCTAAAATTTAACTTAAATATAATATTAAATAATCTAATAATTAATTTAACTTTCAAAGTAATTTTTAGAAGTTTAATCCTATCAAAGTGAACAAGTACGCAATAAATCAATAGGCCTAGTAAAAATTATTAATGTATAAAGATCTGCCTATAGTGGCCCAGCTCAGAATCAAGATTGAGTTCCAATGAGCCCAAAAGATGTCCCAAATCTCTTTGTGGACCCAACGCCTACATGATAAAGAAGATAAAGTAGAGGAAACATGTAAAATCCTGGCAAAATTTCGTCTCCTGCTCCATCTCCGACTGTGCAAAGGGATTTCATCTTCAACGACCACAGCGCTTAGGTGAGAATCAGTAGCTGAAAGCGTGAAACTCCTGCAGTGAAGCCTGAGTCGTCTTTAACTCAATTTGTCATCCTACCGTCCTGGTAATGGAGCGTTACCCACTGCAGATATATAAAAGTTTTTGCCAACGTTGGAAGATGGTGGTGTGGTCTTAAGAGTTTTTCTGAGATAATTCTTAAGTTAATAGTCTGAATTGTCTGAAAAATTCTTAGGAAATTGCTTATCTTAACCTCGAATGCAAGTTGATGCATTGTCATTTTAGTGGATTGAGTTTACAGTGTGAGACCCTATTGCATTGTGCCCAGTTTTAGAATTTTGAAATCATGCAATGGAATGTTTCATGATACCTGTGCGTGATTTATATGAGCATGTGTTTGAAGTGTTCGGTAACATAAATCTGTAGAATAACATTATACGAGCATGATTATTTCAGTTCATCTGTTTTGTTTATTTATTCATTCATCATTATTATTATTATTTTTATTGGGGTAATGGGTTGACAGCTTGTAATGGTGGTGTCTGAACACCTAGTCTGGAACTATGATTCAAACTCGGAAAAATGGTTTTCTTTTCTTTTTAGTCTTCAAGGAGGATATGAAGGAAAGTCTTGTATATGCAATAATTGTGAGAAGTTTTGTCTGTTCTTGTTTCATTTTTATATAAAAATTTCAGCAACTGGTGTGAAGTCTTTTTGGCTGGTGCTTTTGTTAGAAAGGAAAATATGAGCGTTGAGGAGAATTAAGTTTATTGAATTTGATGTCCATTTTTGTTATCTCAATAAAAAATCCTTGATTCAAACAGGGTCTCAGCACTTATACACTTAACTAGATTTTCTGTAATTTTGTTCACGACACTCCATTAGTGTTCAAAATTGAGGTTTTTATAGTTAGAGATTGAATTCAGCACTTATCTGACAAGTCTAGAAGACTAAATCCCATGGTGGGAGTTGTTTGCAGTCATTGTAGCAATTGAAATCTAAGATCTTAAATTAGAAAGTAGATGAACCGAATGTCCAGAATATATTTGGTTATGTTGCACCAACGAGGAGATCTTGTCAAGGAGGTTAATTATGCAACTGTCTTTAATATTAACCAGTTCCAGACTTATCGGTCACATCTTAGAGGCTTAGAAGTTAATAAGGATATTTTTCTAGTTATGAAATGAAGAATGTGTAAACCACCCATTGATATGTTTTCAACTTTTATGAATAGTCTTTGTGAAATTCTTGCTCTAAAAGCGGACCAGTAGAAAAGTAACAAATTATTGTTTTTCTGGAGAAAGGACCCCTAGAACCAAAGGGCAAGGGCACGGCAGCCTGCTTTTCACTACACCTGAGTGCTTCTGTGCATATGTTTTTATACTCAATTATCCACTTAATTCTTACATGCAGGGATGGTTATCTCCCTTCTGCATGGCCCCTCCTGCATCTTCACCTATCACCACCAGCAGCAGGTCAGTTCCACTGCCGCCCTTTAATTTTTTCCTCCACTGTGGAATAAATGAAAACTGATAATCAATCAAAAACTTATCCTATGTTAGTTTTGATTTTTAGGTGTGTGTATTTTAGTGTGTCTTTCTTGAAAATAGTGTAAAAATAAGAGAAAGAGGGATAATCTAAAAGTGTGATGATTGTAATATGTATTTTGTAATGGCAAAAACAAAAATAAATGTAGCCTATATGTTTGCAGCCACAAGGGAATGCTTCTCTGCTACCTCCCATAAGGTTGTGGAGGCACATAATAAGAAGTACAAGAGGTGCTTCTGCTGCTTTGGTTGCCAATGGAGAGATATCTTCTATTAATTCATCTTCATATCCCAATTCTACCTTCCCGCTCTTTCAGCCCCCATCCCCTCCGCAGCCTACTCCTGCTTCTGAGGTACCTACTCTGTTTGTCCTTTTTGAAATCTTGGATGGTCTTTTATACATTGGGACTTGTGTACAAAAATCATACTATGGATATAACGTTTCTGTACCTGATAACAGTTGGAGCCAGTAGATCCAGATTTCTATAAGATAGGATATGTTAGGAGCATGCGAGCTTATGGAATTGAATTTAGAGAAGGTCCTGATGGTTTTGGAGTTTATGCTTCTAAAGACATTGAGCCTCTACGTCGTGCCAGGGTAAGTTCTTTTACAGGGTCATACTCATGTAGCTATTTTTTTTAATAAGAATTTACATATATAATGTATTTCTGATTTTCGTGTTCACACAATATCAATTCTAAATGGCTTCTGTAATTTCCATCTGATTGATACAATCTTCTGTTGGCTGTGCAGGTGATTATGGAGATTCCATTGGAATTGATGTTAACTATAAGTCAAAAGCTTCCTTGGATGTTTTTCCCTGATATCATACCTGTGGGTCATCCTATCTTTGATATTATCCACTCAACAAATCCTGAGGTAAATGTGTGAGGATTTCATTTGCTATTTGAGGATATGGTCATTATATCAACATAAGCTTCAGCATGTTAACATACAGTCACTTCTTTTTCTTCTTCTTTGTGAGTAATTTTAGCCTTCTTAACATGTGTTTATTTTTAATCTTGCCCATTTTGCACCTACTTAATAATTTTTTGTCTGTTCTTTTTTTTATTCTACTTTTTTATGTCAGACAGATTGGGACCTGAGATTGGCATGCCTTCTTTTATATGCATTTGATTGCAAGGATAATTTCTGGCAGCTCTATGGTGACTTTTTACCTAGTGCCGATGAGTGCACTAGCTTTCTTCTGGCTACAGAGGTTTGAATCTGTGTAGGTTATTAGTTTTATGGATACAAAATGGACTTTAAGATTGGTTTGGCTACTCTAGAAATAAAATCCTAACCAAAAGTCTTCCAAACAACATTCAAGGATGAAAATTGTTTTGCTATCACCTTGTTTTGTGGCCTGAGATTTTCCGCTATCCCACTCTCCTTAATTGCAGGATGACCTTCTGGAGTTGCAGGATCAGGAACTTGCTTCATCCATGAGAGAACAACAAAAAAGAGGTTTAGAATTTTGGGAAAAAAATTGGGTATTAAGCTATTTTTATGCTCCCAGTTTCTTTTGCCCTTTGTTTTTGGCATCCTTTGCTAATTTTAACTTTTTAAATTTTTAGCACTCGGCCGTACCCCTTAAAGTAAAACGCCTTGCAAGAGAACCTGAGAGATTCATATGGGCATTGAGTATGGCGCAATCTCGATGTATCAACAAACAGATAAGAATTGGTGCCCTAATTCAGGATGCGAATATGCTCATCCCTTATGCTGGTAAGCCTCTCTCAAAATAAATCTTTAGTGGCCATTTCTTGACACTTGTTTTCCATTCAAGTGGTTTGCTTGGGTGCTTTTTTCCGCCATTAGAATAAATATAATTGCATTTGGGCCAAACTATGGTAATTCAATGTTTGATATGGCTTCCCATGTTTCTTTTGGAAAACAGCCACCTTAACTTCAACACATGTCAATACTTTTTAAGATAATAGAAGTGAAATGCATAGTCAATAGAAACCTGAATGATCAATTGCTGATTTTTGGTTAAAATTGATTCCACATCAAGCTGACAAAATTCAAAACCTGCTAGTTACGTAAACTTGAGTTCTTCAGAGTGTTACAGCCAATGAAAGATCTTAAGCTTATTAATGAACTATGCTTTCCTGTGTTTGCAGATATGTTGAACCATTCTTTTCAGCCAAATTGTTTCTTTCACTGGCGTTTCAAGGACCGAATGCTTGAGGTGATGATAAATGCTGGGCAGCGAATCAAAAAAGGAGATGAGGTATAAACTGCTACGTGTTTATGGTGATATAAGTATATTGAGAACCATACATCTTCTACAGTTGTTAAATTGAAGGTAGAAGCTCTGATGAGAGAATGGCTATATTTTTTTTGTACTTTTATTGGAGATTGGAAGAATTAAATTGTGTATGATTAATAAAAGCTCATCTCAATTTGTAGTATGAGATCGAGATTAGGAATTGCAAAGATACCCAATATAATTATGATGCTGATGTAATTCTGTTCCTATAAAATAGGAGATAGAAGATATCGAGCCCTAAGAGATAAGAAACCAAATATATGACATGATCCTAATACAATCAATCATAATCCAATATACTTGTAACACTCCCCCCCATATTGAACCTTAGATTTTATAGGAATGTTAATTTGAATCACACCAAAATGATACAAGAACAAAGACAGCCAGCCAAAAGGCAACAAGTAGACAACCAGAAAGAAATTTAACTGTAAATAGCCATAGACCACTAGACAGCAAAATGTAGCTAGTATAGACAGCCAAAAGTCATGATTACCCATGACAGTAGATAGTAGATAGAAATTACATCACATATATGTGATAAGTCGCTGGCCAGCTAGGCATATAATTCTTTTAATGAAATGAAAGTAATAAAAAGAAATCAGAGATGGGAAAGTGGTTTTGGCAGATTGGTTTTGAGTAGTGAGTTTGGGTCTGGCACCATGTAGAAGATTTGAAGAATTAAATCATATATTTTTAATGAAAAATCCATCTCAATTTATAGTATGAGATTAGGGTTATGAAATACTAAATACCATATATAACCATAGTATTGACATAGTCCTATATAATAGGAAACAAAATATGTCCAGTCCAGTAAGAAAAAATATATATGATGAAATCATAATAGAATCATAATCTAATAGTACTTCTAATGAGTTCGAAACAGCATTTGATGTGCTACTACATCTTTTAAATGGAAGATTATCCCTGGACAGCTGTTTGAATGATCTATACTATTAATTTGTTTGTTCTAAACATTTCAAACCAGACTTTTAGTTGAAGATTTCTGAGATAGATGGAGAAATCAGTTGCCATCAAAATACTGGTTTGACTGATAAGATACATAGATAAAGGACAGAATCTTCAATGAATGGTACATGATGTGACCCATAACCAGTAAGAGTTGGCATTTAAAGCAGAAGAATGATGCATCTTTGTTCTCTTAAATGCTTTTGGCAAGTAACGAGCAATTGTTGGAAATTGTATTGTAATTGCTATGATCCTAAGCTATTATGATTGATCTCTATACAGATGACAGTTGATTACATGAATGGGCAGATGAATAACTTTTTGATGCGAAGATATGGATTTTCATCACCAGTGGTAATGTGTCTACTGATTTGTATTGTTCATATTTTCCTTGTTTTCTCTTAGTCTGTCCTTTTCATTATTAATAATATAACTAGTAAAAGCCATGCACTCATAGAGTGTGAAAAATAACGAAAAATTATATATTTTTTAGTTATAATAAATTACAGAGGTTTTGCATTTTTAATAATAAAAATAAAATAATTTAAATTAAAAGTAAAAAATTATTAAAATAAAGCATAATGTAAAAGATTAAAAGAAATTGGAAAGAAATAGCATAAACAAAAAATAAGTTAAAATAATGGGGGAAGAAAATATGAAAAATTTAAAAAATTAAACGAGGGTACAAACGTAATTTAACGTCGTGCAAGTAAATCAAGTGCATAACCACCTTGGTGTAGATAATAAACACATCACTCTTGTACTAGAAAAGATGAGATCCAGTTTATGTTGGACAAGAGAAGTACTAAGAAACAGTATAAGAAAATACATAGATAACTCATGTTGATATATTAATTCTCATTGAACAATAAATGTGATTGCTTAATTATCGGAAAATTCATGAAGCCTGAAAGCTTTTGGAACTCTTCAAATGGAGACAACATTATTTTTTCCTCAAATTAGAAATTGTTACTTTCATATAGAGCCTGCATAACATATATTGATCACATAATCTTTGTATTTATTTACTATTATATAAAACTAACTCTTTTTATTAAAAAACTTGAGTTTATTTTTAGATCTGCCAAAAAATATGTAATCATAGCAATTACAATACAATTATTTAATTCAAATTATATTATATTTTTTCTTTGCTTTCTTGTCTTAACAATCTTTTTAACATAGGTTTTTTAATATTGGGTTTCATCTTTACTTTATTGTATTTATCATATGGCCAATAATATTAATATCTAACTTTTAGGAATAGAGTTTGAGTTAAATAAACCCAATAAAATTAAAATTTTAAGTTATAGCTCAGATCTGAGTCATATTACAATACTTTTAGTAATAAATTAATTTCAATTATTGAGTAATGATTAAGTAAAAGGAAATTTAAATTATTTGACCATATATTTCATCTCAAATCTATTTAATAATGTTAAAAATTAATAAAGAAGATGTTATTAATATTATTATTCATAAAAATAAATGAGAAAAGTAAATATATATATATATTATGAAAATAACCATTTAAAATTAAGGAAGTTAAGATATTCTTAGAATTTAATATTTCTTGTAATTGGAAGCATATTGGTGATTACAAAATTTAAAGTTTAAATATATTAACTAAAATTGAAAATATTTGGTTAAATTTGATTTATATCCATCTAATCATGTTTTATTGCAAACTTTTCGCCTTTGCATACAAACTTTACTATATTTATTCATAAAAACTCATAATCTTTGCACTAAGAACTTGTAGAAATTTTAAATAACCTTGTAAAATATTGAATCAAATTAAAGTTGTTTTCTTCTGATTACTCGGTATATGTACAATTACAATATGCAATTCTAAGTTACATTATTAATTGTTTTACATCTATTATAGTAATAAAGAAGCAATTTATGCAAAATTAAAACTAAAATATTTTATATTAAAATAAAATCATTTAGTTAGAGATTTGCTCCATGAGTTTCATAAGCAATTTAATACAAAACTTGAAATTTTTTTATTGACATTATTATAAATTTGATTATTATTATTATTATTATTATTATATTTTCTATTTTTATACCAAGATATTTTATTTTTAACTTGATTGACTGTAAACTAAAATGTTCATTAATTGCTTCAATAAAAAGTTAATTTAAATGAAAATTTTCTTACCATTAAAATAATTTAAATATCAAATCTCTATTGTTTATATGGAGTTAAACTTAATTATTTATGTCAATATTGTGTATATTGTTTTTTAAACTCTCCTTTTATCATCTTCTTGTGTATAGATATTGAATTTTTTAGTACAATATTTTTAGTCAATGCATTAGTAATTTTTTTTACATTTTTTATATTTGTATCCTTAATTTCTTCCAAAATATCAATTGCCAATATGGTTTTAGTTATTATTTTCTATTCAGTATTTATTATTTTTATGATCAAATTTTTGTATTGCATTCATTATTTATTGTAATTTATGATATTTGTATTAAAAATTATTAATATAATTGCATTTATTTTTGTTTTTTGTACGTAATTTTGATGTAGCAAAGATTATAGTTCTGTATTTGCAATGTTGTACTATTTAATATTCTTTTTTTTTAACTTCAGTTTATTTCTCTTAGAACTATATTTTTATGCATTTATTTATAATTATTTTTTTGACTTTTTATCACATTAATTATTATTTTTAATTCAGTACTCATTTTACTCCCTAAGTTTGTGGGCAATTATCTTTCATGGATTCTTAACAATCTACCTATACATCCCCATATTTACTATCAAATATCATTTTGGATATTTATATATTATTTTTAACTTTTACTTTATTTTGTAACAATATTTGTATTTTGTTAAACTTTATATTTTTTACATTTTGTTTAGTAGTTTCTATCTATAATATATTGAAATTAATGTAATACTAAGTTTTCGTTTGTGATATTTGCACCTGGGTTTCTGATCAAATCTTCATTCTATCTTCCTTGAAGTTTTAATCTAATATAACCTGCAAAATTAACTCAATTATGTACAATCTCGAAATACTTGACATAAATTTTCAGTAACTAGCTAAATTCAACGAAACTTGACCATGGTCAAACCACCTGAAATGAGTAGCCCCAAATAAATTCAACCTGTAACTTGGTCAAATACTTAAGTATCAATTACATGTACATTTTCTGAATAATCTATTGACTTATCCAGTTGTTTTGGAGATGCCATATTTATTAGTTTTAATTCATGTTATCTTCATTAGCAATGTTGCTGTAAGAGAATGCCTTATCTTTATTTGACTTAAATTTTGCAGAATCCGTGGGATGGTATCCAGTTTTCTGGCAGGGCACGGGTTCACTTGGATTCATTCTTATCTGTCTTCAATATTTCTGGTCTGCCTGAAGAGTATTATCACAACAGTAATATTGCATTCTCCTGGTTGTATTTCACATGTTACTGAATAACTTATGATTCATTATATAAATTCCCTTGTCAGGTAAACTGTCTTACAGTGAAGATGGTTTTGTTGATGGAGCAGTCATTGCTGCTGCAAGAACATTGCCCACTTGGTCAGATGGGGACATCCCTCCCAAGCCAAGTGTGGAAAGGAAAGCTGTGAAGGAGTTACAAGAAGAATGCCAGCAAAAGCTTGCAGAATATCCCACTACTGCGGGGCAAGATCAGAAAATTCTAGGTAGGTTTAATTGATAATAATTGTCACAAAGAGACCTCAAATAAAGTTCTCTCTTTGCATTTTGGCAATCCTTGATTGACTTTGTTAATTTTTCCGATAGGAACCTAAGTGTCTTTATCTCAACTTAGTAAACTTATGTTTCTGGTGATCAGCCTGATCAGTAACTAAATCTTGAGGTCACTTTAACAGTGCTTCTTGTATGGAAAATGGAGCATGACTAGAAAAGACATATTCTTGAGAGCTGCTATAATTATGTACATGCAATCATCATGGGATTTTTCTCCATCCTCCCTTTGCCACCCACAGAGTTTAAAGAACCTAATGGTCTGTTATGGAAGCATAAATGATTTAAAGATATGGAAGGAGAAGTATTCTAGTTGTGTTAAATCTTATGCTCGTGTTTATTATCTTGGTTTACCATTGCAGAGTCCATGCCTGAAGCAAGGACGCTCGAAGCTGCAATTAAGTATGCAGTTATCATTAAAACTTCACTGCAAGTGGTAGTTGATGTATTTAATAGGAGAGGGATCCGACTTATTTTGTGTAATTTTCATGCTCATTTACAGGTATAGATTGCATCGTAAACAGTTCATAGAGAAGGTTATCCAGGCACTGCATAATTACCAAGAAAGGATATTGTTCTAATCATGAATGTTGATAGAAGGTTGTAAGAGCAGATGGAGACACAACTGAAAGATGATCTGATGAGTCTGTTGCCAATGTTGGGCGCTCATCTTGTTGCTTGCATCAGCTGCAGAGTTGGTAGGAAAACAGTGTTAAACTCAGGCTACCAAACTAGGGACTTCACCTACAATATGGGAGAGGTGATGCCAGTTCATCCTCGACCGGTGGCGTTTAGGAGGGAATGATATGGCTGAGGTTTCCCAAAAACAAAAAAATTTCCTTTATGTACACTAAAGGTGAAGGGCGTTGCTCATTGAGCATTGTCGAGTAGACTAATGACAAATGCACCACATTTTCTATTTGTCACAGATGCAAAACATTAATTTCTGTCCCTACAGCCAAAGGTTTGATTTTGCCCTGTTATTGTTATTTGCCCTAAGTTCCATTGTTTGCAGTATTTTTCATTGGTGGAGAAAAAAAGTTATTTTTTAACTCCATTTTTTAGGTTGTTGCAAATGAGCTCACTAAATTACAAACCAATTGTTGGGAGCATTGGTCTAGAATAGGGGTGTGACTCAATCGAGTTGCTCGACTCGACTCGGTCGAGCAACTCGATCAAAACTCGACTCGAGCTCGTTTGACTCGATATACTTATCAAGTCGAGCTCGAGTATTTTAAAAAAATACTCGAGTTCGATCGAGTAGCTCGAGTTCGAATTTTTTTTTTTTAAATTTTTTTCAAACATAATCTAACATTTAACTCGAGCTTGAACTCGAGCTCGACTCGGGCTCGACTCGATAAGCTCGAGCTCTAAGCATAGCGAGCTCGAGTTCGTGTTTTAAAATTTTACTCGAGCTCGACAACTCGATTCAAGCTCGAGCTCGAGTTCGTAAAAAATCGACTCAAGTCGAGTTCGATTCGACTCGATTCCAGGCTCGACTCGATTCCAACCCTAGTCTAGAATGTCAATTTTTCAGTCTTGAACACATTGATGAAAATTTCAAAATTGAAAAATGTTACTTGATACTAAACATACAATGGGATGTTAGTCCCAAAACATAGGTAGTGTTGGATAAGAAGTAAATAAACAAAAAATTAAATATGTGCGACAGTAGAATAACAATATCAATTATATGTGATTCACTCTTCGAAGGGATATGTACACATGGCTAGTTTTGGAATTAGTTTTTTGTTACTAAGCAAGTACAAGTATAAAAGAGATTTTCTTAAAGACAATTCCACAATTGAGCTAAAATAAAAAAGTAGTGATACTTAAGAATTTTTTAGAAAAACTTAAAAAGTTTTTGCTATTTTGTTACAAAGAAAAAAAAAAAGAAAACCTATCAACTCTCTCTCACTATAACAATTTCATGCCATAAATTTGTTGTGATCCATTTTCTTGCCTAACTTGCTCCTCGCTTTAGCGCTTGCCAACTTCCACCATCTATTTCCACAAAACGTTCAAAAAGGATGCTTCTTACTTTTTTAAATCCATTAATCTTGTGGGCTTTCCATGGAATAATTGAGCATTACCTTTCGTACTTACCCTAAGTCAAACCATAAGCTTTCTTACCCTTGTTGCAAATGGATAAGTCCAACCACATTTAAAATCTTTGACACCACTTATTAGGATAAAATGCAAGTTTTGTCCTTTAACTAAGCAGATTTAGTATTTTTAACCTATAACTTTTATGCTCGGTAAAAGTTTCTTGAAATTAGAAAATTTTGATAATTTAAAGATACAAAACTCTAATTTCATAGGAATCATGTGCTGACGAAATTTAGGACTCTTCAGCTAAAATTACACCTTAATAGTCATTAAAGTGCCAGATAGCTGCATGTTGAAGTTTGAGATGAAAGCTGATGTGTGAAAAATTGCCACATCGGCATGTTTTGGAGGGAACAAAACAATGCCTCCTATTAGACGTTTTCTTCCCTAATTTGAAGCTGTAGTGAGATGCTTGTCCTCTCCACCACCAATTTAACTAGTGGGCATAACCACTTCATTCTACACCCATTTTTTTTTTTTTTCAATTGACCACAAACCTTCTTGAAATGACAAGAAGCAAAGCACTCCAAAGCTTTTAAACAGTGAAGACTTGGCTAGTGGAAGAAAGATCAGCAAGTAGAAGAATAGAAAATGTCATACATAAGCAAAAATATGTATTGCTACTGTGGAAGGAGAGACACCATGTGCACTTTGTGGACTAACAATAACCTAGGGCAATGTTTCAATGTCTTCCCGCAATATAATGTAAGAGCAATAGGTCTCCTAGGTCGATAAATCCATGTTTTTTTTTTGCACATGTCTAGTATTTTATGAACTATTACTGTAGAGAGGAGGTTGTAGGTTCTTTTTTTTTTTTTTTTTGAGAGAATCCTCCATTTTATTCCAGGGCAAAGGCTTGTATTCTTGATTTTCTAAGGAGGATGAATGAGCTTAAAAGGAAGAATGCAAAGCTGAAGGTAAAAAAAACTAGAAAGCTTTTTTGAATTTTGAAATTTGGTGATTATGACATTACCAGTGAGGGATCTAAAATGTGAGAGGGTGAGGTTAATTACAATATGTGCAACTGACAACCTAAAATGTAAGTTGTTGAAGATGAACTCAATATATGCATTTTGACATTATGTAGCAGGATTGCAGCCAAGCTTCTTAGATTTGTTAGTTGTAGCTATGATGGTGGTATTGTAGCTTGTGTAAGTTTGAATGCAATGGCCATCGTTTGCCAAGTAATGTGTGTATGTGTGCATTAATGTAATTTTGAAATATAATGCAATGTATTCTTTGATGTTATTTTTTTATGTTTGTCAATGCACACGTTTAGTGATTGTTAACTACATACATAAAGTCAAATGATATCCACTAGCACATGGTTTATATGGTGTTGTTTAAACTTTAATGTGAATGTGTATTGCAAAAGGATATTGAATTTGATACATATAAGATTCACTGCCACTAAAATAAGAGCAAAAGTGACATTTTAATCTCAATAACCTACATACCATTAAACAAGTTAAAGAAAAGTACTAAAATACACAAAACGTGAGCCCTATCTTCTTAGTTTCATCCATGTGCTAATCCTTATTTCTCTTAAGGGGCGACTTAGATGGCTGGGACACATCTATATTTAAGGTTGATAACTGAACAAATTTTTTACCCTCTAAAATGGTGGCTCTTGGTTCACTTCGTCTAATCATAAATTTAGGTGCTTGAGTTGAGGTTGAAAATATGGTGTAAAATCTGATCCTTTCATTGGTGGAGGTGATCTGATTTAAACCTTTTAATTTAAGATAGCTTGTCGGGGGTGTGATTGTAGATTTGTCTTGGATATTTGTAGTTACTAGGATATTAAAGTGCCTGCTATGTTAAGCACAATTTCTCGAGTACATGTTACTAGCATATGTGTTAGATGCTAAGGTTTACATAACCATCACCTTTTCATTTTGTGCACTTTGCCTATGATGGGATAGCGATATAGGTGGGACCAGTGTAAGATACAAAAGATAGTATTGTTATTAAATGGGAGCATGTTATTGAAGATTTAACATTACAAGACAAACTTAGAATGGTTTGGCTTGCCACATCGAATGAAGTTGAAGAAACTTTTTTTCCTTTGCCTTTGTTTCCAAACTATGGAATATAAAATTGTTAGTAGCACTTGATCCGCTACTTAAAATTAACAAATGCATAATGAAACTTACACTTGTGTTTGTAGTAGAGTCACCTTCCTAGTGTCGCCTTATTTGTTTTTTTCTCCTTGACTAAAAAATGAACCATTTTTACAATATTACTTACTATTTAAGAACTAGTAGGTGTAAGGAAGCTCAAGAACCTACACCCTCTTTGCAAAATCACTAGCATCTATTTTGATAAATGCTGAGACAGAGCCTAATCCATTAGTAGGTGATATATTCTTTCGCCATTTTGTCGTGAGCCTTGACTAGAAAGAATAAGGAAGATCAATGCTAGCCCTTAAAAAACATGAGCCTTATAAGTTTCCTATGCTGGCACTCACACTCTATTTTATGGGAGAGTTTATTGTCCTAAAACCTAGCTCTGGTACCTTTCCCTTCTTTCTTAATTGTAAGTGGAAATAACAAATATACTTTAATGAATGAGTTACACTTAGATAAAAGCAGTGTTAAATGAACTAAACTATATGTTAATACTTACATTTCTAGTAGTCATATCACTTCCCCAAAGAGATGTAAGTCCTTCATTTGTATAATGACCAATCTCCTAGACTTTTGATTGTGTTGTTGTCCATGTTGGGAAAGGATTTCTTAAGAGGAAGTTCTTTAGGGTGAACCTTGTAGTGCAGCACTTCAAGATCCAAAGGGATCCCTTCTTGGTACTTGCTTTGTATTTCTTTCTCATTCGAAACCATTAGCATATCTTTTAGTTTGTTGAAATCATTAGCAAAGATGAATGATGCCACTACATGAAAGATTGATGCTTTCATTTCTCCTTGGAAATTCCATTAAGGTTATTGTGTTAGTGTTAGTTACTGTCCTCTCTACTTGTAAAAAGTCAAAAGCAATTTAAGCATAGCTTCACTGTTGAATACATATGAAATCATGACTTTCTAAACTTTTATAATCAGGACTTGCTAAACATTTATACTTACATATAGTTTCTTCCTGGACTTGCTTGGTCTAGCTGCCACATCTCTAGCATTGTCTAAAAATGAAGAATTTAGTTGCATTATGCCTAATCCCTATGGCTCAATGCTCAATTTCTTCAAGCATCTAGCTGCACTGTACTAGGTTCACCACAAACCAAACCTTACATGACAGTTTTTGTTGCCTTTTCAATGTCTATGTTGTGCCTTTCTTCCTCTTTATTATGAGCTTATTAGATTCTCTCCTTTTTTACCCTTGAAGGTATCCTCGCACTTCTTCAAAAATTTAGAGGCGAAGGAGGAATGAAACAAATATGATCCCAAAGTAAATCACTGTTCACTCCTATTATGGTAGAAGTATGCACTTGACTAGATGTATCCACTGTATAGCATTCATTAACAATTTTCTAGGTCTAGCTTTTAGTTCAAGATTACTGTAGCTACATGCTTATAAGAAAGACCTCTTAATTACTATTTCCTACATGTGCAACTCATCATTTCCTGATCAACACAAAATGGGCATCCATTAAAGCATGAAATCTAATAATTCTTGTTATTACATTTGATACACATACAATGGACACACTTTTTTGGATTATCTTAATGATCTCAGGGCAATATTTACCCGTCAACTAAGCTTATACCTTGTCCCTATTTTCTTAAAATCTTTTAATCAAGTACTACCTTACTCACTCAAGCATGGTAAGGATAGCCTTCACTATAGCCTCTAGTATAAAACCATTAAAAGTCTTACGCACATGGTTAAGAAGCATGTCACACTTAGGAAGTTCAATGAAATGTGATTCACTCCATGGTGTTGGTGGTTTGCCATCGATCCATTTAAAAGTTGATGCATCAAGCTTTTTAATTTATTCCATCCTTATTCTAAATGCATCAAGTGTGTTAGCATTCGATAACCTCTACAATTAATTCTTGAATGTTAATACTCTAAAGCCAGTATTTTTAAAGTTGTTGTGTAAATATCTTAAATAAAATTTGTGATCACATCCAAGGAACACATCTCCACAAAGCTTAGTTTAGTCTTTTTTTTACTTGCCAAACATGTAAGTCACTTGATTCTCTCTAACAATGTTTACATACTATTTGAGCACAATGAAAAACCACTCCCAAGTTATCCTTTTTACATACCACTATATAAGCAATTAGAAATATATTATTTTAAGTATCAATGCCCACAACTATCAGCAACCCTCATATGGGCCCTGTACATGGAATCCTTCTATATCAATAATAGGTCTACACTTTATCTTGAACCTTGCGTTTAATGCTTGAAAATAGACATAGAACTTGTTGAATCATTGATGCCCATCTTTATCTTGATCAGTCTTTAAAATGATTGTTAAGCCAATGTTTGTTTTCCTAAGCTCTTTAGCATAATCTCATAGCCTGTTTTATTGGTATGAAAGGTTTCCCTCAAGTAACTTTAAGGCTCTCCTCTTTGCTCTGTATACTTGATCTTTAGATATATTACACCTTAACTCATTAATGATATCAACTTTAAAGCCTTTCACATTTTTATTAGGATCGCTCTAGAACTTTTACAAATAATTTTCACTCAACCACTTAGTTTTTACATTTTTTACATTAAAGGTTTGTGCATGGGTGTGATGAGGATTGCAAAGATTGATTTTGAATGTGCACTCATACATCACTTTTATATATTAAATTTTCCAATTGCTTGCCTCATCTACAAATTCAACATATACTTTAATTTTGTCATTTTTTTTAATTTGACACTTCTCTTCTATTAGATAGCTTGGGATTGAACAACATTTTTAAATTCATCCCTAATGCTAAATATCATTCCCTACTCAAAAGAAGGATCATATAGTTGTGTTGGATTAAATGTAAACTGATTATGCCCTTTCTTACCTTATTTATCAGACAAGGTGCACTCATCCCATGTTACATCATTGTTTACAATAGCATCTTCTCTAGAGTCATTATTAGAATGCTAGTTGGAGTGATGGTTAATTGGCTGCTTCTCTTGATCATCTTCCATTTCATTAACTTAGTCCACATGCTCCAAAAAAATCACACCATCATCCTCACTACTCTTATTAAAGTCACTCGTAGGAACTCTTCATTACTAGTTTCCACTTCAATCTATTGAACATTATATCCCAAATCTAGTTTAGCAACTCCTATAGTTCCCACATCAACATTTACCATAGGTATACCATTAGTTTGATTCTATTGCTGATCATATTCCAATTCAGCATCCGGATCTACACACTTATCAAACATAAATAATTCTCTCTACTATCCTCACTACGATTAGTCTCCACAAACTCTTGATAACTACTTTCAACAACTTTAGTTTCTTAAGCATTATGCTCCATTGTTTTTATTCCCATAGTGCCCACATCAACATCAACATGGTCCATAGTAGTGACATCAACATTTACTCTAGTTGCATGGTCAATTTGATCCTTCTAGAGATCATTTTCCAACTCAGCATTAGCATCCACATGCTCATCAAATAATTTAGCATTCTCTACACTAAGCTTGTTAAGGTCACTCCGCTACTTTTGTCTTCAATCTCTTCATTTCCCTTATTTGCAACATCATCATTAACCCCTAATTCATTATAAGTTTCTCTTGAATTACCATCATATATCTCAACCTCATCCTTAACCTTTATAAAAACATCAGTTTCCCTACTATTGAGATGTTTCAGAGCCTATATCCTCACATCTTGGTCATCCATTAATAGTTTAACGATATTATTTACTAGTGTGTAGAATCTTTTCTCCCACCTATGCCAACTTGATCACAAAGCCCACCTATCTCATTAATTCACAGTCTATGTGCATCTATGTAATTTATCTCTTTGAAAGACTTACCTACATACTTAGCCGTGAAATGTCATGCCCCTAAAGTGAAAGGACATCTTAAAGGAGGTTGAATCAAGATCAGCATGCAATAAACATTAAAAAAAAAAAGGAGAAATGGGAAGCAACATTTTAGAATTGAACAAACAGGCCCATACTTTAGACCAAAAAGAAAACTACAAAAGGACAACACAAGGGGGACAATAATAGAAACCATTGCAACACTTTCACATAAAAACTCATGTAGATTTTCTAAAAAGCAACCTTTAAAATCTTGAAACTCATTATTGAATGAACAACTCACGGTGAAGAGGAGGTGCCAATCCTAGATGCCTGTTGTGATGCTTAAAGACCATTTCTTGTCTTTATATTCTTAATACCTTTGAAATTTCCTTAAAAGTGGATGGAATCTTCACAAAATCAAGATTCCAAGTGAGAAACTAAGATTTTAGGTAAGAAATCAAGGGATTGTGTCAATGGGGGTTATAGATGATGGTGGTTTTATTTTAATATATCGGCCATTCCCTCCAATAAATGACCATGTGGCAATTTTTTATAAGTTAGCTTCCATATTTTTTATAAGTTAGCTTCCATCGTAAGCTTCAATATGTGCTACATGGCAACTTTTAAACTTGTTAGCGGCCATGTCACTTTATTGATTGCCAGCATATAATTTTGGCAGAAGAACCCTAAATTTCATTAACACAAGCTTCTCATGAGCAACATTTTGATGAAATTAGGGTTTTGTGTCTTTAAATTATCAAAAATTTTCAATTTTAGGACTTTTTTTTCTAGCATGAAACTTAAAGGATAAAAATGCTAAATTGTCGTAGTTAAAGGATAAAAATTGTATTTAATCCCCACTTATTAGGATCACTAGTGTAAAATATCATTTTTTCGGTTCCTGAACACCACAATGAAAACTTAAAAACTAACAAAATTTAAATTTCAATTGACAACAGTAGCACATTGGAAAGTTAGCCACAAAATATTAGGTAAAGAAACCACAGTTTGTCGAGCAAGTTAGCTGCAAGTCATTAGGCCAAAGATCCACAGATTGTGCAATAATTGAAAAAGATCCACAAATTGTGCAATAATTGAATAAATAGGAAATTTAATACGAGCACAATAAATAACAACACCAAATTTTACGTGCTTCATCCTTCCATGAATAATGTTTTGCAAATTTACAGATGTTTTATTTATTTTTCTTTTTTCTTTTATTCATTTTCTTTTGTGGAGCTGACTGCTTGTAATTTGATCTTGACTCTTTTACACTGCTTTTAAAAAATATGACGGAGAAAAATGTTTTTGATTTTTTGTCTTCGAGGAAATAATTAATGATGAAGGAAATGCTTTTACGTAAGATGATTATTTGAATTGTGTTAAATCCATATACTGGTGTGAGTTCTTGCTAAATTGCTGCCTTTTCTATAGAAAGTTAGGGTTTAAGTTTCATTGATTTTGTTTTTCCTTACCATTGTACTTTATAACAAAATCCTTGTTTAGAGCCAAGTCTCAGAGGTTCACACCACTGCATTTTATGGAATATCATCAATGGATAATCTTGTCCAATCAGGGTCCAAAGCAGGATGTTTTTGAAATTTAGTAAATTCAAAAGTGGGAATCGCCTGAAGCTGTCCACCGTGCAGGTGATGTCAAACATCTCTACTCTTTGTTATGTAATTATTTCAATTGGAATTGTTGCATGAAGTGAATTTATGTAACTATTTTCATGTTAAATATTTTTTATTATTTATATTATATTCTTCTTTCTTTTCATTCATTTTATAATTCATATTTATATATTTTTTCAAATTTTATCGTTGTTAAATTTTTTTGATCTTTCGTCAATTTTTTATTTTAAATATTTTTATACAATATAAAATCATATAAATTTCTTATTTTAGTTTTTTTAAAATTTTTATTTGTGTTTTTCTCTCAAATTTTCTCTCTCTCTCTCTCTCTCTACTTTCTCTTGATATTTCCTTATATTATTGTCTTAAATATTCTTTAGACTTTTTAATATTAAATAATTCTATTTTTATTAATTAAAATACAATAATTTTATAATTTATAAATAAAACCACATACGCAAATATAGAGTCTGCAAATTTTACTAGTTACAAATTATTTTAGCCAATTTCCAGAATATATTTTGCTATTATATGCCATTGCTAGTTGGGATAGCTTGTCGTTGTTAATGATTTTATTCACCCAACCTTGTTTGAATCGTTAAGTATGCTTGTCATGTTATAATCCATATACTTATCCAAAAATTATTGTAATGATACTACATGATATATGCCATACGCTGCATTAATAGTGACTTGTTGGATATAACCTAAAGCCGCATCGATGCAGCATTTATAGTCTCCTTAGGCATCTTGTATATTTTGTTGTGTAATAGGGGAAAAGTGTAGAGTTTTAGTCTTTGTATGCTAATGTTTGCTTCCAATCAGATTGCTTCGGAAGATGGTGAGAGTAAGTGTTCCTCAATGATGCTCTGAAGAGCATGTATAATGCTGAAAAGAGGGGGAAACGTCAGCTCATGGTTAGGCCTTCTTCAAAGTTATTAACATAGTACCACTTTATCTTTTGCATTCAAATTTGGGTAACATCTCTCTCTCTCTCTCTCTCTCTCTCTCTCTCTCTCTCTCTCTCATGACCCTACAGGATACATTAGAGAATTTGAGTATGTTGATGACCACAGGTCTGGAAAAATTGTTGTTGAATTGAATGGAAGGCTAAACAAATGCGGTGTTATTAGCCCTCGGTTTGATATGGGTGTGAAGGAGATTGAGCCTTGGACTGCGAGACTGCTCCCATCAAGACAAGTGAGAAAATAATATCATAACCCAGTGAAATCAATTTTAATCAAACCTGACACAGTCTCGGGTCCATGGGTCAGGCATTATCAGATCACTATCGAAATGTGTAATCATTCCTTTTTAATTTGTTGAACATAAAAATAGTCAACATAATTTTTTCATCCAAAATGATTCTATAGAACTAACCACGATATAGCTTTTTGTGGACTCAATTCCTTTTAATCTACCTCTTTTAATATTTTGGGAAATCTGCTGTTTAGATACTACGACTAAAAGCCTTAAGAAATTCTTTTGTCCTTCCTCTATATGGCTTCCTCTATTTTCTTTTCTCTATTTATTTTCATCTACACTCTTTCTGCTTTTCACCTCCCTTCATCTATAAACGTTGACTACCAAGTTTTTCACCTTTTCGCCCATCTTTCTCAAATCTTGTATTGATTTTGAAGTGCCAGAGAATTCCATGAAGTTGTGCAAGACTGGTATAAATCACTTCTGTCGGAAGAAACCTTGAAGTATTTTGGGTGGCTGAACCAACCCCAAATATTTTGCAGATGTATAGTCCAACTCGCTTTCTAACAGCAGTCTTAAGATCGTAGTTTCTGCATTATTGATGACTGATTTTGGAGTAGCATTAGGAAGTTGGTCATTTGACTTCTGTTCACCCTTTTATTGCAGTTTGGCTATAAAGTGTTGACCACATCTGCTGAAAAAATGTTGGAGGTGACGTACTTGGGTTCTTCTATTAGGCTGGTCATTGAGATGACCATTAATATTATACAGTCATGTAACTGGGGCTTTATTTTTTTCTCTCTGTCAGTTCTGGATTGATTGTTGAAGTTGTATCAGAGACATTTGATGCAACATTTTTTGATTTGTTGAACTGCTGTGAAGCATTTGAGGATGGTAGCTTTTGAAAAGCTTGTGATCCTCTATATCACTGGTTCAAATTTTGTTAAAGAATATTTTTGTTTTTGAAGAAAATTGTCTTTCCTTGTAGTTTTTGGTCGTCCTTTCTCATCGACGTGTCAATTTCCTGCTGATTGATTGAAGCCTGTGGGTTGAGTGATTTGATTATTCTATAAAACCACACGAAGTCCCCTGTTGGTGGATAGCGCTGTCAGGTGTAAAAACCCTACCTCCATACTCCTGTGCACAAATATCCACGTATAAAAACTCATAATATAATACTTATATATTACCTATTTCAATATAATATTGGATAATGTCCAAGTTTTACGCATAATTTTAAGGTCTAATTCAATAAATATTGATACTATTTAAAATTTTATTTTTTTTATATTTTTCATATTCATTATAATTATATGAATATTATAATTAGTTGATATAGTAATTAGTTTGAATTGTGAAATATCATTTCAATAATGTCAACTTCACTATAAAATTTTATTATATTTTTAAATATTCTCACTAATGCTTAATTTTACAAACTCAATTTCAACACAAAATTTTTAAAATCTAGTTTCAAAATTAAATTTTGAAAATTCAATTCAAATAATTTTTTATTAATTTTTGGTTATTTTTTCAATTTAATGAAAAAATATTTTTTTGAATAGAATTTCAAAAAATGGGAAACATAAAAAATAAATTTAAAACTATATTTTTAGATTTTTTGCAAAAACTTTGTAATGTATACATATAATTAAAATACTAAATGGAATGAAATATTTTATTTATGTCTAATTCTATATTTTTGAGAAATATTTTGTTCAATTTAATTTTTGATCAAAAAATCATACTAAGTATTGTAAATATTGAATTTTTGTATCAAAGGGTAAATATATTGCGTTACCCCTGCCCACAACCTCAAAAAATACATAAAAATTTAAATAGATTCCGTGGCTGCCAATGCTTGTTTCTGGTTTGTATTAATCGCTATACAAGGTCAAGTTCAAACTCTGAAGGGTTGAATTAATTGCATATGCAGTCGACAAAAATTTGGAATGAGTTGCGTTTGTTGGACAACATGAAAGTCCAGTCTTTTTTAACATTGGAGAGAGTCCTTTTTCTTACCCAAAATAAATAAATAAACAATCCACATCATCACAATACTGAAATTTATTTTTTTTGACGAGATAAAATTAAAAAAGAAATTTACTGCTAAAAATTTAATCTAATTAAATGGAACGCGATTTACTTTCTTGAAAAATTAAATAAAAATACAAAACTCAGATGAGATAAAATACAACAAAACATTATAAAATACATAAAAAATGGAAAATTGACCAAACCCAAATAATTTGTCGTAAATATTGAATATTAAAAAAAGTTTTAATATCACATAACAAAAAATATTCGTGGATATCAATGAGTAAATATAAGGTACAAGCATTCATGAGTACCAATAAGTTAAAGGTAAGACGCATACGAATAATTTTAATTTTAAAAGGTGTGGGTATGGGTCGAAGTATTATATATGATATTAGATATGGGTTTGAATTTGGATATTGCCTTGCTCATTGGCACCCCAGTCAAGTCATTCATTCATCCTTTTCTTTCCTTCACACTAGAAATTGTTTTATTTTCTCTTAGTCACACGCTAGCAATTGTTTTGGTTGCTCGTAGTATACTGCAGACAGATCACTCTTATGGCAGCGAGGCGTTGTCACTCTCGAGCAACTAGCGAAATACTTATCTACCCCATTTGGCTTCATAGGCTTTGAGAAACAGAATGATGGCTCAAGCTGACAACTCAAATTCGAATTACTACACAAATATTGATTATTGATTTTAATGAATTTGTCTCCTATTGTGAATTGAGTAAATTGGCGGGTGTCTGTGTTCAGCATCAGAGCATGGGGCTGGGCCATTGGAAACCTCGATCTCCTCTCATGGGAAAGCATCTATAGTCCTTTTGTTTTTGGGAAATTTATTCAGAAGAAAGCCCTTTGAGAGGAAGGAAGAAGATCGAATGCCACGTTTAAATAGACATGTATACTAGCCGCGCATGCATTTGATGTATGTGAATCTTTTTAATTAAATTATTATGTTTTATTTAATATAAAGGTGTGATAAACTTAAAATTAAAAGTATACGGAAGAGCTGAAGAAATGAGAAAAGATAAAAATAATGAATTGAGAACAGCAAAAACAATATAAAATACTAGAGAAGATTGTAGAATAGTGCGAATAAAAGAAATAAAAGAATTAAGAAGATAACAAAACAAACTAAAATTAGGAAGTGAATGACATAAATGAAAAGTAAAATGACAACAATATATAAAGAATTAAGGGTGTTCAAGTAACTAAATATTGTGTAATTAAATTTATTTCTTAATATATATTATAGGCATATATTTAGAAGATATTTATATTCGTATGTCAATCATTGAATCAATTGAAAATATGAATATTTCCATCTCTCAACCATGAAGAGATTGAATATGACTTCACTAATCAACAATCCAATATCAATTAGACATATCTCCGGTCTCTATTGGGGTGGTGGAGCAAAGCTATCTAGTGCATTAAAATGTCACTATCAATGTCATACAACAGGTACTCATGCGGCAAGCCCACATCAAATTACAGGAAATTCATCATAAAAATTAGTTGGATAAACACAATTTTAGTTGAATGACCATACAAATAATACTAATGAAATCAATTGTTCAAATAACTATATGGTGCGCAGCGAATAATTAAACCAATTTTCTTTTTTTCTGGTTGGGTACACGGACCACTTGCACCAATCCATTACGTCTCCTAATTAATACTTATCATCACGCCAGAACTATATAATAATAATTGTCACATCATTCTTCATTGTTTTTATCAAAATTATCATTATGAAATAGCTGTCAGTGCACCAAACTTTGGTTTTATTGTGATTAAGAAAGCTAGGCTGCTAAAAGATAGAATTTGCTATATTTTATCTCTGTGGTGAGCAACGTGGTTCCAGCTTCCAAGCAAATAAACCAAACGTTTCTGTCATTGGATAAGTTTTTCAAACATGTATGTGCTCTTTATAGACCAATTTTTAAAATAGAAAACAAGGAAGATATTTTATTGGAAGGAATATGGAGGCTTTGTAGTGTCCTTGACCTGATGAGAAAGTTGATTAATGATCACACCACTCACTTTATGCTCTATTCATTATATCATAAACAACTTTAATAGTATAGAACCCATCCAAGTCTCCATTGCGTTGTCAATCCCAGAACCTCTTCCTCCTCATCTCCAACAGGAATTTGAAATTTAATGCCAGCAAATAATAAATATCCCCAAAGGGTTGGCTTTGCACTGAATATATGGACCCACAACACTTGTTGATTCACCAACGCTCTACGTTGTGCAGTAGATTCCTCCGAAGGGAGATTATTTGAAGCTCACTCCACCATTAAAAATAGTTCAAATCCAACAATACTAGGGAAGCAAACTATTCCACACTAAGATGATTGATTTCAGCTACGCATGCGTAAGAAGTGCAGTAACCATAATTCTATACAAGAAGTTTGAAACTTCGACCAGCCTTGATAATTAAAAGAGACTTAACTTCAACGGGCTAATTCTTTTAAATGAATGAACTTTGTTGTTAGACAGTAGTCACATGGCTGTTAAAAGGGAAAGAATGGACGTGGACTCCAATCTGCTGCATCAACATCTTGCTTTCTTCTTCATCCATTGACCACAGTGAGCCGGTTGGCCAAAAATCCCAGAGGGGAGAGGTCGTCGCTTGACTTGTGAAATTGCTGCTCTCTTCAGACAACTCGATATCTTTCCAAATTTCCTCCCAGGAACAAACTTTGGTGCTTTCTCCTATCTCCCTAACGGTCCTGTTTTCTCTGGGGACGGTCGCCAAATCCTTACCCCCCGCGTCGTAAAAGCTGCGCTCCTTATTCCCTTTGACATGGGTGACTGCCACGGTAGGACTCTTGAAGTTCACTGACGAGCCTGAAGAGTTGGTAGAAGAAGAAGATGATGATGGAGAAACACAATTCTTCCTCTCTTGTGCCCTTTTTCTCACGTGAGTCCTCCAGTAGTTCTTGATCTCGTTGTCCGTGCGCCCGGGCAGCTTCCGAGCAATTCTTGACCATCTACAAGTATGGACAAACATATATATAGTATAACCATATATTACAAATTAAAGGGATCAAGAGTTATATATATGTCAAGCCACTAAATGAATCAAATTGAGACGAAAAGACAAGAAAATGAGAGAAGCTGAACAATCCAACTGTATGATTAAAGTAATACTAAAAGACCTGTTTCCCCATTTGCTGTGGAGTTCAAGAACAAGGCGCTCTTCATGAGGGGTCATCTTGCCCCCTTTGAGGCCAGGGCGAAGGTAGTTAACCCAACGCAACCTGCAACTCTTGCCTGTTCTTTTCAAACCTACAACAAAATTCAGGTAGTTAAACTTTTTGGGCCCTTGGGAATTACCATTCCATGCCCACAACAAGCCTACCTAAAGTCTGTCTCCCGCCACCGTCAAACCTGAAACTTTTGCTATGAAATCCCATCGGCGGTCGCCAAACAAGTTCACATAGAACACCAGCTGATCATCCTCTTGTTCGGTCCATGGACCTTTTCTCACTTCTTCCTTCTCCATACCTTTTCTCCTTCTTCTTTCTTCTTTTCTCTCTTCTTTTTTTGGCCCTTGCCGTCTGGCAACTCTCCCTTTATGTTCTCTATCTCTGACTCACCTACACGGCAATTATGAGGCGTTGGTTCGTGATATATGTATATATATATAGTGGTGATTCCCCCATGTAGGGTATTGCCTCCACATGTGGTGTGGGGTCTGTGGGACTAATTAATCTGATCGGTATATGATCGAGGCATCCTCACCCTATGATAGTGTTGTGCGTGTGATTGTTATGATAATTGATAGGGCAATATGGCTATGGCTATATGATGCAAGCCATTATAAAGTGGCTTCTTGTGCTTTGGATAAGTGGTTGATATGTTGATGTAATTAACTTTCACAAATGGCCGACCACTGGTTTCAATTCAAAAGTAAACGGTGAAAGCGAGCCACCGAAATGCCTAGTTACATGTGTTCCAGTCCATCTTTTATAGATCATAGATGGCCTGTACTTAGTGACTTTTTTGGATAAATTGTAAACTTAATGCTTAGCCAAAATGCTGAAGGGGTTGAAACTTTAAAGAAAATTATTTCTCACGGTGTGGATCATTCATTCAAAATCTCATGTCTAATCCAAGAACTTCGATATGATTTTCACTGATTTATTTTCGAGAAGAAAAAAGGAAACTATCAGGGTTGAAGATCCTATTAAGTAGTACACGTACATGCACAGTCATACACAGCGCTAGAAGAGGAGACAACATTGAACTTTCATTCTTCCCTCTCTTCCGCTTTTGAGCATAACTTGTATTCGTGACACATAATTTCCATTTAAGTGAAAGATAACGACCAGTTTAGATGCTTTTCTCTAACAGATATCGGTTCATCTATAGTTTTGTCATACTCTTTTGCATAAACAAAAAGTAAATAAGTAAATGAATATATATATATATATATATATATAAATAGAAATAATAAACAAATAAATAACTATTCCAATTGGGAAACAGAAGCACATTTCATTTGTGTGCGCGTCCGTGTGTAAATCTGTATGTTTATGTGGTGAAATGGATTCGTTCCATAGTTCAGTCGCTAACAGTGGACATATAAAATACTCAAATCTTTGCTTGATGTTAGACACAAAGGCAAGGAAAGGGTCGCTTACGGCCTTGGATTTTTTGCCTGGAAAGTCAGCTACACATCTCACGCCTCTTCCAATCTCCAGCCACTAATCAGAGAAAGATTTCTGACCTCTAGCCATTCATTTCCGAAAAGGCCATCATCTTCTACACATGCACACATTTTCTACACAGCAAATAGTATGAGAAACAAAGGTAAAAAACAAAGAAACAAGAAACACTGCAACGGCATCATGTGAAGGCTCTGCCTTTCAAATTTTATGCATCAATGTTTGGCATGATGACCTCGTGTTGTTATACTAAGTTTTTTCTTATGTATGGTGAATGATATAGCATTAGTTTTTGCAATTGCATTTCTATGTGCAATATATGCAATGACGTATAAAATTAGTTTTCTCAAAAAATTAGTCATTTACAATTGAATTATCACAAATTATAGTAGGATCCTGATGCAGCAATAATTTGCAAGGCCTTTCTTTTTTTCTAAATAAAGGATTAAATCAACTTCCCTAAAATTTGGCATAATTAAAAAATGAATTTTCTTTCCATAAATAGGATTTTGATACAGTAATATGTAATGCGTCAATTTTTTTTTGGGGGGGGGGGGGTTGATTGAAATATCATCTATTTTTCATATATGAGAATATCCTTAAGCTCCATTTAGATCATCGTCCATTTAAATCCATCATAATGAATACATTATATTTGTTTGGATTACAATGTATTTCAAATTATTAATTTCTAATTTTAAACATAATTTTAATAATGATGGTAGATTTGAAATTCCTTTCATTTTAAAATTATTTCAAATCTTCTCTTGAAATCATTTTTTTTTCAAATTCAAATCTTTCAATCCAACCAAATGAGGCTTGGAGGTTAAATGTAAGCTCTCCATCCACCCTGAAACTATTTGTAAAGAAAAAAGGAAAAATGGAAAAAAATCGTAAATTGTAAAATCCAAAAACATTGCAACTGGGGCAAAAGGGCCATGAATTTCATTACAATCTCCACTTGCAATTAAACAATGAAAAAGTGTAAGTTCCCCCACCAACCATGAAGAACGCCATAACCCAGTCTGAAAAACTTCAACATGCAAAAGAGGTATCTGAAGATAACAAGCAATTTAGGACAAAAAGAAAGAATTACAAACTAGTTGCCTAAAATAACGATCGAAGAAAATAAATATAGGTTATTCCAAAGATAAACTAAGCTGTTTCAAGATTGTCCCAACTTTTATGATTAAGCAAGAAGGAAAAGATAACGGACACTTGTGCTAGAAACGTATTGCAACTGACTAGTTGTAGTGGCCTTGGAAAAAGATCGTCCAACATGAAAGTGAAAAAAAAAAAAAACGAAAGTGCAACAACAGAAATATGGGGTGAGCAGGTGGCAATTGGAGGAGGATCACAGGACTTGTGAAGGATTGCAGGGAAGGTATTAAATCAGTGGTCACTAGCCAATCAAATTTGTGGACAAAAATTAGGGCAAACTAAGCAATGCATACGGAAAGTTGAGCAATTACAAAGGAAGAGCAGTCCAGGGAAGTCAACCCAGGGCTCCTTGGATAGCTTGGTGACAGAGAAGGGAAGTTTATTGAAGGTTAAAGGACAGTAATGAACATTTGGCTAGTAGAAACGGACGAGGAGAACAAAAAAAAAAAAAAAAAAAGGAAAAAAAATGGAGAAAGAGAAGTGGGGAGAAGGGTTCTCGTGATCACAACCTTGTTGTTCATGACCATGGGACGCGTGCTCGCGTACACGAGCTTAAATTGCGAATTTTCTAGTAAGTGTCGCGGTAGAGCCCTGGCCGCATAACCTCAATGCCCGACCTCAGACTCGCAGCAGCGAGACCTGATTGTAGAAAACATCCTGTGCATCCCACAGTCGTGTCTGCGCTTCCTGCCATGGTTGTGGGCACCTAAGTTCGGAACAAATTGCTCTTTTAAAATTAGAAATAATTTGTTTACTCTTTTGAACCAGACCAAGGATGGGAATAACCCGAGAATACATGGAAACTGAATTGAACACAAAGCCATTATCGCGCGTCCTAGGTTAAATAATTATTTCACAAGTGTGTGGGATGCCAGTTACCGTGAGAATTGAAGTAGAAATCATACAAGGCCAAGGTAATGAAAACTAGGAACTAAGGTATATTTTGGAAAGAGTTAAGAATTAAATTCTTATGATCCAATGAATAGGAAACCAAAGAATTGAACTAGGGAAACCTCGAAACAAGTGACGTAATTCTAAGTAAGTGGGTTACTTGAATTTTTATAAAATGTTTGTAAAATTATGGTCTCTTGAATTATATATATTTTTAGAAAATGTCTTAGATATTTCCTTAAATTTTATTGTTCATAGAAAAATTCTATTTCTGCCAAATTCAATTGACTTTACTGAAAATATTTGGATGTGAACAAATATTCTAAAGATGTTTCATAATGAATTTTGTGACGTTGCTATATTTGACTAGTTTTGAGTAAGATGCCCAATGCAACGTTCACAAGTGTTGTAGAACTAGTTTTAACCCAGTCAAATGGGCAAGAAGTTTTGGGCCCTTTACTTGGGAAGCACGTTGACCTTCTCAATCGGAAATATAGAGTGAGACAGCCAATTTGGTTGGAAGATCATTTTGGCAGCATGTGACTATCTTAATTGAGGTTAAAGATTGACCACGTGATGCTCTCAATTGGGCTTAAAGATTGAGATTTCAAGTAACCCTTTTTATCAGGGTTATAGATTGAGACAATCAGTTAGTTGGATGGCCATTTCCGTTGTACATAACCCTCCGTAGTTAGGTTCAAACACTAAGATTCTAATCAATGAATTTAATATATGAATGTCCGAACCTATGAGCAATCAATGTGATGAAATGATATTGAAAGGAATTTTTCACTTACATACGATGTTCATGAAATGCTACTGAAAATGTATTATGTGCGAAAATTTATTGAAAATGATTTTATAAATATTTTAAACTGTTCACATACTATAAATAGGTAATTCCCCTATTGAGCACTTTTGCTCACAAACCTTGTTTGTAAATCCTTTAGTAGTTGAGGATCTTGAAGACGAGTCGATCTGGGGGTTGTGAAGGAGTGGCTTGGGATTTAGTTTAAGTTATTATCTGATATTTCAATAAGTTGTAATCTTCATGTTTTAAGTTACAAGCTATGCATTAATGAATTGTAAATTTTTATCCCATTGCTATTATCATTTGACAATTTTGAAAAAGTCTTATGTAAGTTTGAAGACTTTTGGGAACATGGTGTCTTAATATCTTGCAATAAATGATTTTAGCTTTTCTGATGTGTTGGGCTTTGCTATTCTCAAGACAAATGTCTCGAGGGTATTGCTATGTTACATGCCTAGGTTTTGAGTGTGATGAAAGTGGTATCAAAGCCTAAGGTTGATCTTAGTTAATAAGATTTATGAAGTTAGACTCTCAACCTAAGATATGACTATGGAAGTATGTAAAATAAGATCGTTGTAAGTATTCATAGGTATTTTTTTTGGAAAAGATTCTTACTTAGTTGTTTGGTGTCATAGGTAATGGATGGGGCAAGTGGTTCAAGAAAGCACGCACCCTCAGATAGCAGTAGCAACAACTAACTTAAGGGTGATAAGGAGTGGCTGATAGCAACCTTAGAGTGATTGGCAGAGTTTGCTTTAACTATGTTCAAAGAATAAAGACATTAAGAGTACGTGAAAAGTGAAATTAAGGCCTTTAAACAGGACTTATTCCACCTTAATGAGGATAATAATAAGCTTAAGAGGAAACTAGGGGAGGAACATGTTGAGTACCAAGAAACAAAGAGAAAGTACAAGTTGAGGAATGAACAGAATACTGTGATAGTTGAATAGAATGCATTAGCAGAGCAAGTGCAAACTTTGGACATGGAAATGACAAACTATGAAAGATGATCTACGAATTGATACCGCCACCCTTGGACAAGGTGAAGGTCAAAGAGAACCTAGAGGTAGGTGAACCAAAGGTGGGAAATCCTATAGGGAGGACATTGAAGAAGATTTGAAAAAAGAGCTAGAGGTAGAAGACCCCAACAAAAAGACTAGAATTAGGGCCTTATGTTGAATTAATGCTTGAAATAAACAATTAAGAAAGTGAATGATGTGCATTTGATTTGATAATAAGCTTTAATGTAATGATTTGAATATGGGAATAAGATAATTGTTGCCTTATGAGATTTTAGTTTAATTTTCATTATGTATGCTTGTCTTTTTGTTTTCCCAGTCATGTAAACATGGAATAAATAATGTGAATATGCACATGTTCATATAATTCTAAATGTGAAATGCATACGCAAATATAGGAAATGGTAGGGAGACTAAGGTGCTTAAACTAGAACCCCCATTACACAACACTAATGGACAGCAATGTCATCTATGCTTACGATTATCCAACACCAGCTCTACCTCCTGTTTAAACACAAGCATTACCGCAAACGTGACCTCAATAGCAAGCCCCACAAGGATACATTTGGTTAAGGCAAGAAGACCTTATAGCTACAGCTATAGTAGTGGTGCAAGTTATGGGGGCTCAACAGTAACAGAATCCGACACCAGCTCTAGCTTAGAACAACAGAGGTATTAAGGTTCACTATGAGGCTCTTAGGAAAGCTCATTTGCCTACATTCGACAAGTCCCATAACCCAAAGGTTGTGCGGAAATGGTTAAAGGAAATTGAAGACAACTTTGAATTGATGGAAGTTCTGATTGCAATGCAGCCCCAAGTGGTAGTACCATTTCTAGTTGGTGAAGTAGCCCTTTGATGGGAAGGCATGTCCTCCATGCTACTGTAAGAGGGGCCCATGACTTGGGAAAGATTCAAAGAGGTGTTCATCAACCATTTCTTCCCTAACACTATAAGATTGTAGAAAATGGTCGAATTTGACAACTTAGTTTAGGGGCCCAACATGGCAATGGTAGAGTATTAGTTCGGTTCTAACTTTTACGAAGTATTCACCTACTACAACGGTGAACCAAACCTTAAGATACATAAGTTCACGTGAGGTTTCAAGAGTTAACTACAAACGACGCTGGCTATATATGAAGCCCAGACTTTTGACGATTTGCTGGGTGCCACTATAAAGATGGAGTTAGAGAAAACAACCTAAGGAGGCCTAAATCTACTCCCAGTTCAGGTGGTAAGCTGCATAGATGACAGGTTGAACCCTCGGTTAACAAGAGACCCAATGCAATCACAACAATAACAGCAACAACAACTATAATGGAGTTCCATCACAACCCCTGCCAGAGTGTAATATCTGCCATTAGAGCCTTAATGAGGTGTGCTATTCATTATCTAGAGTGTGCTTCAAGTGTGGTCAACAAGGTCACAAGGCAGCTAAATGTACTAACAATGTCATTAGGCTTGTAGCTGCCACCAACAAAAGCAATAACACTAATACTAAAAACAAGGGGGAAAGAGGCAATGACAACAGACCTAGAACAAACTAGTAAAATGGAAATTAGAGAGGAAACACTAGGGTGTTCTCTTTGACCCAAATAGAGGTAAGGTGGTGGCAAGTAATATACCTATCAAAAACTCCTTGGCATATGAACTATTTGATTGTGGGGCTTCCTATTCGTTTGTGTTAAAAAGATTTGCCAAGAATTTAGAAAGTGTGCTAGTAATATTAGATCAACCTTACAGAATAGCCACCCTCGGTGGAGAGATTATGAGTTCTAACTTAGTGTACAGAGACTGCGTGGTACATTTAGGTGATGATTATAAATTAAGGGCTATTTGATAAGGTTAAACATGGCTAATTTTGACATCATATTTGGGATGGACTGCTTGGCAAAGAGCTTTGCCCATGTCAATTGTCAAAGTAAGGCAGTTAACTTTCACTCACCTACAGGCAAAGGATTTAACTATTTGAAAAATGTAAGGAATTTAACCGTTAAAACCTACTTCATCATCTCTATAGCTAGTAGAGAAAGCTATTAGAAAGGGGTGCATGGCATATTAGGCATGCGTGATGGACACCTGAAGGAAGGAGAGGAGGTTAGAGGACATTCCATTATTCTACAAGTTTCTTAATTTATTCCCAGAAGATTTACCTAGACCTCGTCCTGACTTAAAGATTGAATTTGAAATAAACTTAGTACTAGGAGCCGTACCCACATCAAAGGTATCTTATAAGATAGCGCTGGTCAAATTAAAGGATCCGAAGGTCTAGCTTCAAGAACTATTAGACAAAAAGCAAATTAGGCCTAATGTTTTACCCTGGGAGTTCTATGCCATTTGTGAAGAAGAAAGATGGAAGTATGTGGTTATACATCAACTACCAAGGGCTAAATAAGATTATGGTCAAGAATAAATACTCCCTGCCAAGAATATATCAATTAAAAAGAGCTAGGGTATTTCAAAAATTGATCTGAGGTCTTGGTATCATCAACTAAAGATTAGAAAAGAGGGCATACCTAAAACAACATTTAGGATGAGATATAGCTACTATGAGTTTCCAATAGTGTTGTTCGGGCTAACTAAAGCTTTGGCAGCTTTTATGGACCTCATGAATAGGGTGTTCTGATCATATCTTGATCAATTTATAGTGGTTTGCATAAGTGATATATTGGTGTACTCTTCAAGTGAAGAGAAACATTCGAAGCATTTGCAAGTAGTCTTTCATACGCTGAGAAAAAGGTAGTTGCATGCTAAACTCAATAAATGTGAATTTTGGTTGAAGTGCATCATGTTCTTAGGGCATATAATTTCTGAAGAAGGGATGTTGGTAGAGTCGAACTAGATTGGTTGAGACCTACTAATGTGACAGAAATTCGAAGCTTTCTAGGGCTCGCTAGTTACTACAAGAAGTTTGTCAAGGGCTTTGCTAGGATAGCAAGACCCTTAACCAACCTTACTCAAAATAATCAGAAGTTTAAGTAGATCCCACAATGTGAAAGAAGCTTCGTAGAACTTAAGGAAAAGGTAACCTCAACATTGGTGGTGCTAGCACTACCCAACAGAGATAACAAATTTACCATTTATAGTGATCCTGATAAGAATGGTTAAGGTTGTGTTTTGATGTAAAATAGAAGGGTGATACTATATGCTTTTCGCCAATTGAAGTTATATAAGCTTAACTACCCTACACAAGACCTAGAACTAGTCACCATGGTATTTACTTTGAAAATATAGAGGCATTATTTGTATAGGGTGAGGTGTAAGATATATCCAGATCATAAAAGCTTCAAATATCTTTTCACTCAAAAAGAGTTGAATATAAGGCAAAGGAGGTGGTTGCAATTAATCAAAGACTATAATCTAGTAACCAACTACTACCCAAGCAAAGCTAATTAGGTAATAGATGCCTTGAGGACAACTTGAAGTGGTAGAATCAACCAAAGTGGTAATGGTTACTTTAAGTGTTGAGCCTCAAATTTAGGAGGAGATTAGGTGGTCATAGAATTTGGAACTTGAGCTTAAAGCCTCTAAGGAAAAGATTAAGGAAGGGTAGTTGCAGGAATTTCAAATTGGAATGGATGGAGTTCTGTACATAAAGGGTAGATTGTGTTGGCCAAAAGTGGAGGGAGTCAAAAATAAAGTAATGTAGAAGGCACACTAGTTTAAATACTTGATTCACCAAGGAAGCACTAACATGTACAAGGATTGGAGAAGAATTTCTAGTGGTTAGGAATGAAGAGAGATGTGGTAAAATTCATGGCTATGTGTCAAAAGATCAAGGTTGAGAATAAAAGGCCAAGAGGTTTTCTCTAACCTTTAGAAATCCCTAAATAGAAATGGGAAGGCACCACAATGGACTTCGTTAAGGGACTGCCTCAAACCCCACCAGGTTATGATGCATTATGGGTGATAGTGGATTAACTCACTAAATAAGCTATGTCTTACCAATTAGAACCACGCATACCTTGGATAATTTGGCCAAAGTGTATATTGACAACATAGTGAGGCTGCATGGAGTTTTAACTAGCATTATGTTGCATAGGGACTTGAGGTTCGTGTCATAGTTTTGGAAAAGTTTTCAAGAGGCCATGGGAATGAGAATAGACTTAAGCACCAATCATCTCCAAATAGATGGGTAGTTAGAAAGGACAATTTAGACACTTAAGGATATGTTGAGTGCTTGTGTCTTGGATTTTAAGGGGTCATGGAGTGAGTGCTTGTCCCTGGATGAATTCTCTTATAAAAATAGTCACCACAGTAGTATAGGGACGGCTTCTTATGATGCCTTGTATCGGTAAAAGTGTTGATTGCCTATATGCTGGGATGAAGTTGGAGAGAAATAGGTGATTGAACCATAATTAGTCTAAATAACTATCAAAAAAGTGGCTATAATTTGCTAAAGACTTAAGAAAGCTCAAGTAGGTAGAAAAATTGGGTGGATTCAAAGTGAAAGGCCCTTGCAATTCTTACCAAGTAAGAAAGTACACTTTAAAGTGTCCTTGACATGTGGGGTAGTACATTTTGGAAAAAGGCAAAAAACTGAGTTCCCTTTATATAGAACCTTTTGAGGTATTGGAGAATGTTGGGGAAGTAGCACATTGCGTAGCCCCACCACCTAAACTGTATAGAATCTATAATGTTTTCCATGTTTCATAACTTAGACGGTATGTACCAGATCTAATCCATGTGCTAGAAATGAAATTGTTACCCATTAGAGAGCATTTAAGGTATGAAGAAACTCTAATAAAGATAGCAGACACTAAAGAGTCACTGCTGTGAAATAGAATCATCCTATGTGTTAAAGTTCGGTGGTCCAACCACACCTAGCACAAAGCCACATGGGAATTGGACTTGAACTATTTCAAGATTAAAGGACACCAAGTTTTGAGGATGAAACTTCTAGTAAGGGGGGAGGATGTAGTAGCCTTGGAAAAAGTTTGCCCAATAATGCATGCATGGAAGGAAAAAAAAAATGGAAAGTGTAGCAGTAGAAATATGGGGTAAGTTAGCGGCAATTAGAAGAGGATTACATGAATTGTGAAGAGCAATCCAGGGAAGTCAACCTAAGGCTCCTTAGTTAGCTTGGTGATAGAAAAGGGAGGATTACTGAGGGTTAAGAGGGAAATAAATGACCATAATGAACATTTAACTGGTAGAATGAGAAGAACAAAAAAAAAAAGAGAGAAATAAAAGTGGGGAGAAAGGCAACCTTCTAGAAGACAGACAGAGGTAAAACTTCTTGACTAAACTTTTGATTTTCCATAATGTTAGGTGTTAATAAGACTAGTTCAAAACAAATGGTGTCGTGTTTATGGAAACTCTTACATCCGACTCCATCCAAACCTCCAACCATCAGCAAATTCAAGGCAGAGGAGGACATCAATTAGCAAAACTTGGGATTGAGGTAAACCAATTTGTCATTCTTTCCTCTCAAGTTAGAAAAGTTTTATGTAAAACCTTGAATAAACAGATTAAAAAGTGGTTCATGCAACAATATTAGAATAATATCATAGCCTCACATATTAGATAGAAACTAGAGACTACAAATAGAAGTAAGAAGATTGTGATGTAGGAAGCACCCATTGTTTAGTTGAAAACTTATTACGAAACCTTGTAAAACATAAAAAAAGTGAGGAAGAAGAATTTTGATCATAACCATAGATTGATCCAAAGAAACCTTAGAATTAAGACAAGGATTTGTTAGAGCTAGTAGGAACTAGAGGAAAGGAAAGGAATGGATGAAAGCCACCAAATGAATAGAATAGCGTACCCTATAGTAGTAGTCACATTGCATGGCCATAGCTGCAGAAGATAGCCTCGCCCCATGACATGCCACGATGTACACATGAAGTGAGTGTGAGGCCTTTTAGTAGTCGTCATTACCACCCCCCTTACTACATTGAAAGATGGCATAAATTGCAATGGCACTTGGTGCAACCACAAATCAAGTTGTGGTAGTTCACAGAACTACTTGCGGCTATTCTTGTGGTCACAATGATGGCCCTTGTGATTGTAGTAAACCAGCTTGCTTTTGCAAGCAAAGGAACACGAAAAATCCAATAGGGCTCATGGTCTTTCTCGTGACTATAACCTTATCATTTGCGAATGCAGGGTGCGAGCTCGCATACGTAAGCTTAAACTGTGGGCTTTCTATAAGTGTCATGATAAAGCCTGTGGCTGCATATCTTCAATGCGTGACCACAGCCCTTGGACTCATGATAGTGAGACTTGGTTGCAGAAAATGTCTTCTACATCTCACAGTCATGTCGTACGCCCCCTCTTGAGGTTCCAGGCACTAAAGTTTGGACCAAATTGCATTTTTACAATTAGTGATACCTGGATTTTTATAAAATGTTGGCAAAATTATGGTTACTTGAATTACATTTTTTTAGAAGAATGTCTCAGATATTTACATGAATTTTACTATTCATGTAAAAATTCTATTTATGCCAAATTCAAATGACTTTATTGAAAATGTTTGGATGTGAAAAAATATTCTTAAAATGTTTCATAATGAATTTTATGATGACTGGTATTATTTAAAAGTTGAGTATGATTCTTATTGGAATGTTCACTAGTGTAGTAGAATTAGTTCTAACCCACCTAAACATGGAGGAAGTTTTGGGCTTTTTAGCTAGGAAACACGCTAGCTCTCTCAATTTGAGATATAGATTGAGATGAACAAATTAGTTCGAAGATCATTTTAATTGTATGTAACCCTTTCAATTGGGGATAAAGATTGAGATTTCAAGTGACCTCTCAATTTGGATTGTAGATTGTGATTGACGTTTGGTTGAATGGCTATTTCAGTTGTACATGACCTTTCTTAGATGGGTTTAAAGATTAAGGCTTTTATTAGTGAATTTAGTACATGAACGTTTGAACCTATGAGTAATCTATATGACGAAATGATGTTGAAAGGAATTTTTCACTTACATACGATACTCACTAAATCTTATGGAAAATGTTTTATGTATGAAGATTTATTGAAAATAATTTTGTAAATATTTTGAACTATTCACATCCTATAAAATAGGTAATTCCCTCATTGAGCACTTTCACTCACAAACCTTCTTTGTAAACCCTTTTACAGTTGAGGATCTTGAAGACAAGTCTACTTGGGGCTCGTGAAGAAGTGGCTTGGGATTTAGTTTAAGTTATTCTCTAATATTTCAATAAGTGGTGATCTTCATGTTTTAAGATACAAGCTGTGCATTGATGAATTGTAATTTTAGTATTCCATTGCTATTATCGTTTGAGGATTTTGAGAAATTTATATGTAAGTTTGAAAATTTTTGGGAACATGGTGTCTTAATATTTTGCAATAAATGATTTTATCTTCTTTGATATATTGGGCTTTGGTATTCTCAAAAAGAAAGTCTCAAGGGTACTGCCATTTTTCATGCCTAGATTCTAGGTGTGACACTAGCCGCCATTAGCGAATAAGATCTTATTATATATATACTACTATATCATCAAGAAAGAAGATATAAAGCAAAATGAGTTAGATGTTTCATTCCATTCAAACCTTATATTTAACAATATTAATTAAATTATATGCATCATTTGGTTGCAATAGGAAAAATTCTTCAAACTCCATAACCATCTCATTAAGGTATTATTGCACTATCTTTTAGAATTGTTTGGATAATCGAGCTCGATAATTACTCAAGTATTACTCGTCTCAATTTTATAAATTTGTAATTCAATTTAGAGCTTTAGCAAAGTAGCAAGATTGAGTTTAAAAATTTTTTAATGTTTGAGCTTGAACTTGAATATTTTTATAAAAATTTTCAAGCATAATTGAGTTTAAATTGAGTAGTTTGGTTCACCTCCAACAAGAGTCAACTTGAATGTAAAAACCTAACGCAATTAGTATTGCCAAGCTTTCAACCAAGTGCTTTTGAGCTGGATGAAGTTTAATGAATAGCTTAAAGCCCAACTAGAGCTTAGTCAATGCCAAGCTCGAGTCAAAGGGTGCATTACTCAACTTTGAGTTGAGTAATTTGGTCTACCATCTTTGCTGAAGTACACAACTTTAATGGTATATAGGGGCTTTTTGGAAACAAGTGGACACCTTGCCGTTAGGAAATATTATAGTGTAACTATTAAAAATAATTTTATATTTTGAAGGGATGGCGTGGAGGCCTTTTATCATAATGAAATCAAACATTAATAAGTAGACAACTATCATAATGTTTTGCACATGAGGACTGCTATTTACTTTTATTTAAAGCAACCTAAAATTGATTTGTGAATAACTCACAAAAAATATTCACTTTTCAACTTATAAGGTCTTTACCGATGATCTCTCTTTTAATTAAAACTTGCATGATTGTATCTATAAAAACTCAACGTTGATGTTGAAATTACAGTTGCAATAATTAATCATAGAATGCTAAGAACACTTAGATATGAACTCTCACACACTAATAAAAATTAAAAAGTGAGCTCCAGTATGTTAATGTAGTTCAGAGATATACTCCTACGTCTTTTGGCACTTTGTTAGTTAAAAAATTCCACTATCTTGAGCAAAGGTATTGAAGGTAGGTCATTTAACTCTCACACTCTCACAAGCCAAATACCACTCCAAGGTACCTGAATTGTTGGATGCACCAAAACACTTTCCATGTTTTGTGCTTAACCTAAAACTATCCTTTTAGGCCCAACTCACACCTCTCATAAAGTTTATACAACTTAAGACTTGATTTTTAATCAACTAGTCTCAACTAGTCACATAGACAAAAACTGACTATCTCTCAAAACTGTTAGCACTTATATGGCTGATTCTTAAAGAAGTTCATGCTTTATCTTACATAACTAATAATATTTAATGTCGTGGAAACACTAGTTCCTCCACCCAAAGGTTCCTTTAGATTAACTTCAACTTCCTTAAAACTCAATCACTAGGTAACTTCATACTCGCTTATAAGTGATGTTGCAACAATTTGAGATAAATTCAAACTCTTTAATACTTATCCACTAGGTGTCTTGCCTTGATCTAAATTTCACTAAGCCTTTTTCTGGGGTTCTTTAAACTTTTCAAGCTTATCAGTGTCTGAGGCTTTCTCATTCAGAAGTCCAATCCAATTTCAACTTTCTACTAAAAGTTTGAACACAACAAAAATTCATAATAGTTATATGTACACCTAACCTCATCATAGTCATACATACTCTTAACTAACTAAAGACTCTATCATAATGTCTACCACAACATCCACCGGGTTTCACTAGGACTGGGATGCAAAATTTTCAATTTAAAACATATAATATTAGAGAAAAATGTAGTAGAATGCAAAATTCCAAATTGGTCTGCTTTTCTTCTCATAAATCATATAAATTAAATAATAAGTTTGGTTGTATAAATGATTATCTGTAATCAAATTTCTATGGTTTTTGTCTATGATTCACAAACCATGATAACGCTTCAATTTCTAATTTGTCCACACAAACAATGTGATGGCAAGGCCTCTCCAATGAATTTTTACGAACTCCTTCATGAAATCTTGCACCTCTTCGTGCTTGGAAAATTATTCCAAGTGAAAATATGTGAGGGGGCTGGTGAATATTTTCTCTCTTGTGCAAAGTGGTGGATGAACAATAATTGTAGGCGAATAGTGTCGCATGTATAGTACTTGCCTAATCCTATATGTTTTAGAACTCTTTCAATTAATTTATTTCCAAATGACAATCCTATATATGTGGTTGAATCCCTAATCCATCTAGGGCACATGGAATGGACTTTGTGGGATTTTACATGGATTTTAAAATCATTTCAAACCCATTTTATCTTTAATTATTAGTCCAATTAATAATTAAAACCAATTAGAATTATATCCTTTAGTTAATCTCATTAATTAAATTAAAGGCCCATTATACTTCTTGTTAATAATCTCTATTATTAACAAACATAATAGGTACTAAACAATTCCTTTTGTGTCTTGTTGATATGATCATTAACAAATATAATGAAAAATATATCATTTTATTTTGGTATAATCTAATTACAACCAAACGAATTCCACCATAAGGCTTCTCATGCCTCATTTATTGCCACCACATTGTAAATGCATTCACGGTATTGCTTTGTTTTTATGTATGTGACTCAATAGGCTTATTCTTAATTGACAATAAGTATAGCTCAAAGAATATGGTTAATACCTAATCCATGGTTTATATTGTAGTCCATTCAAGATGAAGTGAATGGATCACGTGAACCCTTCCAATCATGAATACTATATGGTATAGGCCTTTTATCTTACTTTATTTTAATCAAGTAAGAGTTATAGATTTTTTTAAACTCATTGGCTCGATCATATGGCTAGATCAAGGTTACTTCATGAGACTAATGCTTCTATTTGAAAATCCTTTCCAATCATACATTATTTTAGCTGAGAATTTTAATCTCATAGAACATCGATTGCACAGGACAAAGGCCATGCTCACTTATAAAAGAACGAATCCCTTATTGATCATGGGCATGCCACTATACACACCTGGGCAATGACACATTAAGCTATCTCATACCAAGATAGATGTTGATCTTTAATGCCTTAAAGACACGTTGACCGTCATGCGTATAAGATTATCATATTGTGTCAGGTCTAAGGCCTACATGCACTTAACACAATCATGAAGTAAGACATTAGCACTAAAGAGTTAACTCTATGTGTCTATTTCATTCTCCAATTCAGTGTTTGAATACTCATTATCTGATGATGTATCTACACATATGTTTCTTAATATCTCACATTAAATGACATGAAACTGACTATACAGACACAAGATGTGCAAATTATACCAATTCTCTAATACCTATTTAAAGAATTTGTAACTCATAAACTAGTTTTAATAATTGTGTATTAAGCAGTCTTGTATCTATATTGATAATTCCTTATGAATAAGATGCCTTAACATAATCATAAGGGCATATGCACAACTTTACACCATATCAAGAATTACGTGCATGAAAATACTACCGTAATACTGTTAAAGTGAACATCAATATTTTATTAATCAATGCAAAGTAACACTTTTGGACCAATATTCCTCCTGTATTCCTTATTAATAATTTAGCATAAAAGACATACCACTAATAGTCTCTCACTTATACTCTAACACCAATGACCGTAATGCCAATTGGTATGGTATGTGATACCCATCTTCTGAAGATAGTGATCCAGCTATACTTATGTCATCAGCTTAGCGAGCAGGTTAGCAACATTATCTGCTGAAGCTATCTTTTTCATGGTAATATCTTACTTGCAATGATCACTTGAATGTTGTAATAATGCCTCTCAATATGTTTGGATATTTGATGAGACTGAGGTTTCTTCGCTTGTGTGATTGTGCCATTATTGTCAAAATGAAGTGGCAAAGGCTGATCCATTCCTAGAACCACTTGAAGCTCTATGATGAACTTTTTAATCCAAACAACTTTCATCATAGCACCACAAGCCATGATATACTTAGATTTGATGGAAGAGTTTGATATGGTACTTTATTTGGAACTTTTCTAACTAACTGTTCCTCCATTGAGAGTGAAAATGTATTCGAAGTAGAATTTCTATCATTGACATCCTACTTGAAGTTAGAGTTAGTATAGCTATCTATCTTCAATTCTCTATCCCCATACACAAGTACCATATCCTCAATCATTCTCAAATACTTAAGGATACACTTGACAAAATTTCCATGCTCTTAGCCAATATTCACCTGAAACTTGCTTGTAACTCTTATGGCATGGGAATATGTAGCCTTGTACATAGCATCATATACATTAGGCTTCTAATTGTATAATCATATGGAATGGCCTCCATGGATCTTCTCTCATCATTCGTCCGTGGGCACTTGGTCTTTGAGAGATGAATGTCATGTTGAATGGTTGCAATGCTCTCTTAGAAGCTTCCATTCTAAACTTCTTTAGAATCTTATCGATATATAAGGCTTGGGAGAGATCCATCAATCTCTTTACTTGATCTTTATAGATGCGAATATCTAAGATATATGTCTATTTTCCTAAATCTTTCATGGAAAGCATACTAAATAACCATGTTTTAATTGAGGTCATCATCCTAACATCATTACTAATGAGAAGTATGTCATCCACATACAAAATTAGAAATGTCATGTCACTCCTACTAACCTTCTTATAGACACAGGACTTATCCTCGTTCTTGATGAAGCCAAATAATTTGACTACATCATTAAAACAAAGATTCCAACTCGTTGATACTTGCTTAAGGTCATAAATGGACCTCTTAAGCTTGCAAATCTTATGAGATTCAACTTGAACTTCAAAATCATGTGGTAGTACCATATAGATATCTTTTTCAAGAAACTAGTTGAGGGAAGTAGTTTTAACATCCTTCTATTAAATCTCATAATCCAAGTGGGTGACTATTGCAAGGAGTATTTGAATAGATTTGGTCACGATCAATTCTCTCCTTTTGATTATAGCCTTTCACCACAAGCTTGGCTTTGTAGGTCTCTACCTCATTAGTCTAAATAACTTTTTTTTTGTAAATCCACTTGCATCTAATAGGAACTATTCCCTTAAGTGGATCCACTAAGGTTTAAACTTGATTTGAATGTATCAAATCCATTTTGGATTGCATAGCCTCTGCCCCTTGGTAAAGTTTTTATCTACCATTGCTTGATCATAAGTGGAAAGATCATCTCCATAATCATTATCTCCCATAACGACCAACTCTTATATCTTCTCTAGGACATAACCATATCTCTTTAGTGCACGAGAAACTTTACTCGATTGTCACAATGACATTGTTGTAGAAGGTATTTCTTGAATAGGTAACTACCATATGGATTCTTTGATTGTTCTCTTATGTTTAACTTTCTGGAGCACAATGGTCTTATTAGCACTACATTCCTAAATGAACTCTTGCTTGAGGAAGCATACTTGATAACCAACGAAAATCCTTTTATCATCAAAAAGCTAGAATTCGTATCCCATGGAATCCTTATCATACCTTATAAAGCGACCTATCACGACCTTTTTCTCCAACTTGTCTGTTCTACTGTTCTGAAGGTAAGCTAAACATCCACGAATCCTAATATGTTTCAAGCTTGGCTTCCTCCCACTCCACATCACATTTGGAGTTGAAGGAAAGGACTTCAAGGAAATCCTATTTTTTTATGGACTTCAAAGGTATGTTTCAACCAGTTTGCTTTTATTCGCATAACTAGTATAAATTAAATAATGAGTTGGTTTTATGGATGATTACATTGATTCAAATTCCTATAGTTTCTATCTATAATTCACAAGTAGCAATAATGTCCTAACCTCTAGTTTGTCTACACAAACAATGCAATGGCAAAGCCTTTCAAATGAATCTTTACGAATTCCTTTATAAAATTCCATAACTCTTTGTACTTGGAAAACTTTTTCAAGAGGAAATATGTGAGGGGCTTGTGAATACTCTCTCTCTCTCTCTTGCAAAGTAGTGGATGAATGATAATTGAGGTTGAATAGTGCCATGTGAACACTGCTCATGAATAGTGCCCACTATGTTTATTCTCAATCATATATCTGTGGTTGGATCCCTAATTCACCTAAGGTACATGGAATGGATTTTGTAGGATTTTACATGAAACTTAAAATTAATTCAAGCCTATTCCATCTATAATGATTAATTCAATTAATAATTAAGGCCATTAGAGTTATATCCTTTAATTTAATTAATCTCTTAAATTAAATTAAAGACCAATTATGTTTCTAGCTTATAATCTAAATTATTAAGAAATATAATAGGTACTAAATAATTCCTTTTGTATCTTGTCCCTTGAATTTAATTAATCTACATTAATTAAATTAAAGGATTTGTCATGTTTCTAGTTAATAATCTTACCACTAACAAACAAATGAGAAATAAATCATTCAATTTTGGTCCAACTCAAGTATAACCAAATTAATTTCACCAAGAGACTTTTTAAGCCTCATTCATTGCCACCACTTTACAAATGCCTTCAAGCCATTGCTTTATTCTTATGTCTGTGACTTTATAAGTTAATCTTTAGTTGGTGACAAGCATAGCATGAAAGATATGAGTATTACTTAACTAGTGGCCTATATTATAGCCTATCGAAGGTGAAGTAAATGTATTACATGTACTCTCCCGATCGTGAATATCATATGGTATATGTCTTTTTTCTTGCATTATCTTGATTAAGCCAAAGCTATGAATTTAGTCAAACTTACTAAGTTGATCATATAACTAGATCAATATTACCTCATGAGATTATTGGTTCTATCAGAAACTCCTCGTTGATCACATACTACCATATCTAAGGATTTTCGTCTTATTAAACATTAATCTCATAGGACAAATACCTCACTCATTTGTAAGGAAACAAATCCCTTATTAATCGGACACATGCCTCTATACATAGGCGGGCAATGGCACCTTAGGCTCATGGCCCTATTTCATTGCAAGATAAATGTTGGTCCTTAATACTCTAATAACACATAGATTATTATGCACATAAGATAATCATGTTGTCTCAGGTCTAAGACCTACGCACATTTAACATGATCACGAAGGAAAACATTTATAGTAAAGACTGAACTCCATATGCTTACTTTGTTCCTTAAGCAATAATACTCATTTTTTAATGACATATCCACACACATGTGCTTTTAATATCTCATACTGAATGGCATGACACTTACCATATAAGTACAAAGTGTGAAAGTTGTACCAATTCTCTGATACGTCACTTGCGAACAAGTTTTATTGATTGTGTACTAAAGAATCTTATATCCATATTCATAATATTTATAAATAACATACCTTGGCATAATCATATGGTATAGGTGCAACTTTATATCATAGTAAGAATTACATGTATGAAAATATTACCGTAATATTAAGAAATTCATCAATACTATATTAATCACTAAAAGTAACATTTACAATTAATATCCCTCTAGGGTCCCATATTAATAATTTGGTGTTAGAGGGCATATCACTAGCAATAACAATTATGATATTGCTAAAAAATGTGACAACAGTAATAAGGTTAACTTTGGCACCTTTCAGGCACTAACAAACTAAGTACCCAAAGACCAATGCTAATACTTAAAACATATTCATTTGACTTTTTTTAGCATAAATTGTTTAGGATTTCATCTATAGCTACTAATCCTAACGATGATAAGTACAACGAAAAAAATCAAAACAAAAATAGTGACCTTACGTCAACGCATAGTTCTTGGCCATTGTTTCAACAATAGTCACAATTGTCATAATAACATAGAGTAATAGACTTGAAAAGTTGCAAGAATGCTTCCCTTAAACAAAAACCTTCTTACTACCACAAGGCCCTTTGAATAAAAATTTGGGAACTTTCCCCTCCCTGTGTGTCGCACATTAAGCAAAGGGATGACAAAGCAAGAGGGCTCTCTTGTCTTGAAATTTGTGAAGGCCCAGACCCTTAGTTTGAGAGGCTGGCAAAGTAGTTGATTTAATAAGGGCAGTGGTTGGCTCAGCTAGAGTTCCCTCACCATTCATATCTGTATCTAGTGCATCATACCAATCTGGTTCTCCAACTTCGTCATCTCCATGTTGACTAGCATCCTCAGCTTCTCTTTTAGCAATGACAATTAGATCAACAATTAGTTCATCTTGTGGCTCAACAGCAGGCTCATCATGAATTTGGACTTCATGTTGAGGATTAGTAGGCTCAAACTCTGTTTGCTCTACATTTGTAGGCATTAGCTCTCTTGGAAATTCTAATGTTATATGTAGTATTGCAACATTAGTATGAATATTTTGTATTTCTATTTGCAATTGATTTAATTAATTGACAATGATTCTCTTCACTACCAACAATGAACTTAGAGCATCTTAAATGTGATATATTGAAGTTATAGGAGTTCGAGTAGCAAAAATTGATGTATATTTTACTAAGTCACCAATTTTTCCAATTCACCCAAGTCTTGGTCTCCATCTCAACATTTCCAAATCTTGTTTAACATCACCATTCTCCAATTTCACTTTATGCTTAGGGATAGTCACAATTTTGGTAATCAACTTAGGACAAGGAAGATAAGTGAGCATGTTTTCTCTACCCACAAAGTGAATGATAGACTAAAAGATTAAATGACCAAATCACTAAAGTAACATTTGCTATTAGCAACTAGTTTGAAGTGTCAACCTTATTCAACATGAAATACTTCAACGTAAGAAAAGATAATTGGAGGTTATTTGAGGCTGGACATTTGGTCAATTTCGCACCAATAAGCACACTTATAATTCTATCAAAATTAGTGCAATGATAAAGGAAATAAGTGGTTTCAAGTGCTAAAAGCAGATGGCCAATTGCTAAGTTAATCACATTCAAGGAAAACCTTATCATCCTACCCTTCGCACACACTTGATGATATTAGACAGACTCTAGCTCACCTACTTTCCTAATGATATTGGCATAAAACTCATGTAGTATATGAGTGACGTAATGATCATAGCATGTAATAGCACCAAATATAACAATATGCCTAAAAAATACATTGAACTCCATCTTGGAAAATTTGCCTCCTTGAATGTACTTCTCAAGTATAAAATTGTAAGAAGAGACAGACCACGATGCTTTATAGTTTTTTTGGAGTGAAACTTGTATCCGATTGGCTTTGGTAACCAAAAAATTTTCATCTTTTAAACTCAGTTATGTTGGGCAGATGCCTCTTCACTAATCTTTCTTTGCTTTTTACTTCATCTACTTTCAACTTCACTTTATCAAGTTTTTTAGATTTCTTGGTTGATCCATGTGCAAAAGGTGCTTTAGATGCCTTCTGTTTCCCTTTCAAAATTTTATAAAATGGGGCATGTTCTTACTTCTCTAGAAACCTTGTTCTATTGGAGGTGATGTTGGAGCATCTCTCCTTGCTGGTTTCTTTGAGGATTTCTTCTTTTTTTTCTTTCCTGAAGAACTTGCACAAGCCTTAAGAGGACCATGGCTCCTTGTGCATCAATGTATTGGTTCATATGAATGTGGTGGTTTTGGTTTTTCTCCTACACCTTTAGGTTTCGATTATCCCCTTAAATGTATAGGATAAACCACCATTAAAGGCTCTAGCTGTGACACCTCTACTGGAACAAGACCTAATGCCCACTGTTTTTATATGGATTCTCAGGGGATGGCATTTGTTCAAAGAGGCGCATATTTCTGCAATAGTGAAGGAAGTTTCTGCCACGTTCTCCATTGAATTCTTGACTAGATTTAGGCTTTGATTAGATGAGACACCTTCAATTGTTGATTTCTTGTTGTGCTTTTGGTGTTGTTGCAACATAGCTAGGGTTTTAGGTGAACAAGAAACTGCAGCAAAAAAAAAGAGAGGAATAAAAGGGGCACTACCGTTTTCTAGTCTTTAATACATAATTAGTGCCTACAACTTCCATTAATAATTTCTAAAAAACTATCATTAGGGAAATGATTGACATCAAAAATTTAAAGAAACCCACTAGGGTAAGAAAAGCTTTTATTTATTGATTTTTAAGCACTTCAAAAAGTTTAAGTTTCGCACAAAAGTCCTTTGATCTTTCTTATTAATGCTGCCATGAAAATCAAACTAGGCATAAGTTTAGTGATTTTCTAAGAAAATTAAACCCGTTTCTATCAAAGGCTTTTGTAAATAGGTTTGCCACTTGATATTCTATTGCAACATGATTAACAACAATAGTTTTATTTTCAACAAGCTCATAGATGAAGTGATGTCTTATATCAATATGCTTCGTTTTTTAGTGTTGAACAAGGTTCCTTGTGTTGTCAGTAGCACTTTTACTATCACATAAAGCTGTCAACCTTTCTATGGAAACTCCATAATCTTTTAACATTAGCTTTATCTAGAATAATAGAGTGCAACAACTCAAAGTAGCAGTATATTCATCTTTGGCTGTAAAAAGTAAAATACAAATTTGTTTATTACTATACCATGATACCAATGTTGTTTCCTATAAAGAAACAACCTCCTAAGATACTTTTTCAATTATCGCAATTTCTAGCCTAATTAGCATTGATATAGCTAATCAAACTCACTTTTGAATCCTTAGTATACCATATATAAAGGTTTGTTGTAGAGGTCTAATACTTTATAATCCTTTGTACTAGTGACTTTCTTTCGGTGCAGCTTGAAACTTAGTATAAACACCTATACTAAAACACAAATTTGGTCTGCAAGCTATAAGGTATAACAAGCTTCTATATAGGCTTTCATCAAACTTAGATTGTGAGATAAACATACTTTCATTTGTTTGACTTGTAAACCTAGGAAGTATGTTAATTTACCAACCATGCTCATCTTAAATTTTTGCTGCATGCTTTCCAAAAATTTATCTAACATCATTTGTGAGGTTGAGCTAAAAATAATATCATCCATGTATACTTGAGTAATTATAATATCTTGTAATATTTCACAAATAAAGTCTTATCAACTCCCTCTCGCTTATAGCCTTCTTTCAAAAAAAAATATGTAAGGTGTTCATACAAAGCTTTCTTTAATTTGTACATGATTAGGATGATGTGTGTTCACAAATCCCTTTGGTTACTCAACATATACTTCCTTATTTAAAATTTCATTTAAGAATATGCTCTTTATAATCATTTGAATTAATTAGATATTTAATGAGCAACCTATAGCAATAAGTAATTTAATGGCCTCAAGTTGAGCTACTGAGGCAAAAGTTTCATCAAAATCTACTCTTTCAACTTGAGTATGTCCTCATGCAACTAGTTTAGTTTTATTTCTTATTTTCACACCATCCTCATTTGTCTTGTCTTTAAAGATCAATTTTGTTTCAATTATGTTGATGTCCTTAGATCTTTCAACAAGTGTCCACACAAACCATTCTTTTCAAACTAATTTAGTTCATCTTGCATAGCCAGAATCCAAATTTCATCTTTTAAAGCTTCATCTACTTTCTTTGGTTCGATATTAGAAACAAAATATGAATATTAAACTAGATCTTAATAGTTTGCCTTGGAGGTTGATCTCTAGTCCTTCTTTGATAATCCAGATCACCTATTATAATCTCACCTGGATGACTTTTTTGGATTTTGAAGGAAGGTTTAGGAGCTATACTTAAACTTGAATCACCAATGGGCAATGTTAGTTCTGGTATTGCAACAATCTATTGTATATTTTAGACCCTATCTACTGTTAGTGGATTTCCAACTTTGTCTAATAATGGATCTTTATCTTCCACTCTTTTTGGAGGAATTTTAGGCACCTTTTTTGGAAGGTACATCATTATCAATTACAACATTGGTGGTCTCCATCACCAACATTGTTCTATAGTTGTACACCATGTATGCTTTTCTGTTAAGTGGAATAACCAAGAAATAAACCTTCATTACACTTTCTTGAAAGTTCTCCAGTTTTTTCTTAATCTTTCATGACAACTTTTATTCCGAAAAGTGTGAAAATAAGCTACAGTTACTTTATTCCCTTTCCAAATTTCATAAGGTGTTCTTCAACAAGGTAGGTTTTAAGTACACTCTATTGATCATATAGCAAGCTATATAAACTTCTTCTACCCACCATTTGGTATCGATGTCTTTTGTAATAAGCATGACTTTAGCTGTTTTTTGCAAAGTTCTATTTTGCATTCCACAACACCATTTTGTTGAGGGGTCTTTGGTGACGAGTACTTTTGTTGTATCCCATGTTGGCAATAGTACTATATGAATTATTGGTTTTCAAATTCTTTACTATGATCACAATGGATCCTTATGATTTTCCTAAGTTGTTTCTCCTTTTTCAGTTTCAAGTTAGTTGCATGGCTACTCAAATACTTAAATTTGTTTGATTTTTCCTTCAAAAAGTCAACTTAAGTGAATTTAGAATAATTATCAATGCAAGATATACCTTTTACTTAGTGCTTGCAACATCCGTTGGCCCTATCAAGTCCATATGTAACAATTCTAGCACCTTTGTCATGTTTAGATATTGCACCTTCTTGTGTGATTTTTTCATTTGTTTGCCGAGTTAACATAGTCCATAAATTTGGATTGAAATTTTGGATAACATAGGCAGCCTACGCACAACACTTGTTTTAGATAATTTTACCAAATCATGGTGACTAATGTGACCAAGTCATCGATGCCATCTCATGTAATCATCACTTAGAGACGTTTGCAAGATGGCATGCTATTAATAGCGTATTAGTTGTCATCATCGATGCTGTCTCTTGTAATCATCACTTAGAGACATTTGCAAGATGGCATGCTATTAATGGCGTACTAGTTGTCATTTGACTTGTTACCAACAAGTATGCAGATGTTTTTGGTCATTATACACATGGTATTGATCTTTAGTAAATTTCATAAACAAATTGTGGTCACATAGCTTATTTATACTCAGCAAATTTGCCTTCAAACCATTTGTACATAGAACTTCTTGAAGTTTTGGCATGCTATCTGATAGAAAAGTCTCTTTACTGATTACATGACATCTTTGTCCATCACCAAAAGTCACATGGCCACTATCAAAGGTTTTGTAATCAGTAAGGTTGCTTTAATCATTTGCCACGTGCTTAGAACGATTACTATCAAAGTATTCTGTTCCTTTTGAACAAGCTTGTAACGAGGTATGAAAAACAAGACACTTAAGTTCATATTTTTTAATCTAAACTTATCTTATACAATTTCTCTTACCTTTGTTGTTGCTAACACCACTTTCAACATTACCATTATGCAACATACGATTCAATAGTGTAAATTGTCAACCATTTGGATGTCCCAACTTCTTGGAATAGGTGCTGAATTCTTTCAATTTTTACTTCTTCTTTCTTCTAGACTTCTTTGAAATGGACACTAGATTAGGATTTTGTGGTGCAATGTCATTGACAAACTTGATCTTCTTTGAATGCTAACTGCTACTTTTAGCTTTCTTGACAAAACCTAACCTGTTTGATCTTTCGCCTTTTTTTCCATGGACAAAATATCATCTACTTTTGTTTTTCTAGAATTCAATTTCTTCAAGGTAGCTTCAGCTTCATTTTCCCTAATTTTAATTTCATGGCACACAACCTCAAGTCTTTTATTTTTAACATCAAACTTATGATTTGTTTCAATCAAATTTTAGTTTCTATCTTTTAATCTTCGTAGTTGTTTTTTGAGATCATCATTCTCAAACTGGGGCAATAGCAACTCGACACATGCTAGGTCATATATATCAAAATTTCTTCTTTCGAATCACTACTTTTGTACTCTTATTGATCTTCTTCTGTTGTGATTGATGTTGCAATATGATAGATCACATTCTTTGTTTTCTTATTCACAAAGTCACATGTTGCATGGTTGCTTGTTTGAAAGACTGATCTAATTTGTCTTCACTCCAAGTCATGTTCATGAATTTTTCTTGCTTATTTGTTGTTCAGCCTTCTCCTTTTTCTTGAAATTGAAGGATGGCCTTTGAATTCTTTTTGGAGAAGTTTCTAGGTTTATTTGGTCCATTAAACTTCTTATTATGCAAAAACTTTCTCAACTTCTTTGAAATAATATCCTTTTCTTTGTCCTTCTTGGTGTGATTCTAATTCATCTCATAGATTTGTAAGGATCCCATAAGCTTATCAAAATGTAAATAATCCACATCTCATGCTTCTTCTATGGCAACAACTTTTGGGACAATCCTTTCAAGCAAAGAACGTTAGGTTTTTCTCCCCAGTTTAGCTTTGGAATGCCTCTTGCATAATTGAAAGGCTTAATTTTCTATGTGATAAAGTTCGCTATTGAACACAACAATTGTGTCATCTTCTCCATCCTTAAGTTCTTAGATTTGGATGCCAGCATTTGGAGCTTGGAGTTTCTTACAACACTAGTCCCTTCATTTATATTTTGTAAAATAACCTAAGCATCCTTTATGGGGTCACACATGGAAATCAACTTAAACAGCTCTTCATCCTCGCCTGTGAAGTTTGCATTAATTTCTTTTGAGTTTGCTAATGTATCACGTTTTTCATTAGAGGTCCATAGTTTTACGTCCTTGAGAATTTCCATAACTTCGCCATTTTCTTAGTTGGTGGTATCTATCCAATCTCAATTACATTCTAGACTTCTTCATCTTGTGATTTAGTGAATGCTCACATTCATGCCTTCTAATATGGATAATTGCAACCATCGAGAAATAGAGGATGAGTTATGAACGCTCTTTCTTTAACACTCATATTGCTAAATCACAAAAATCACAAGTATCATACCTACTTAAAACTAAGCACTACAAGCAACTTGAATCTAATGCCACGTGTAAAAATGAAGCATTGATTTGTTAATTACTGCTACAACAATGAATTATAGAATGCTAAGAACACTTAGATACGAATTCAAACATACCAACAAAAATCAAAAAGTAAACACCAATATGGTAACACAGTTCAAAGATATGCACCTGTGTTTGTTAGCACTTTGCTAGTCAAAAACTTCCACTATTTTGAACAAAAATAATGAAGATAAGTTAATCAACTCTCATACTTTCACAAACCAAATACCTCTCTAAGGTATTTGAACTTTTGGATGCATCGAAAGCTTTCTCATATTTTATGCTTAACCTAAAACTACACCTTTAGGCATAACTTATACCTCTCACAAGGTTTGTACAACTCAAAAGTTGATTTTCACTTAACTAGCCTCATAGAAAAAATCTCTCTCTCAAAACCCTCAAAACACAAATAGCTAATTCTCAAGAAAGTTCACACTCTACCTTCTATAGGTAATTTATCTGACATTTATAGTTCTAAAAACACAAGTTGCGCCATCAAAGGACTCCTTTGAATCAACTTCAACTTGCTTAGAACTTGATCCCTAGGCAACTTTTGACTCTATTGTAAGTGCTACCACAAACATGTGAATCCACCAAGCATTTCGCCTTGATCCAAATTTCACCAAGCCATTGGCCAGAGTTCTTCAAACTCTTCAAGTTTATTGACGCCCAATGCTTTCTCTTGCAGAAGTCTCATTTGAATTCAATTTTCTATCAAAAATTTGGACACTACAAAAAATTATCACAATTTTTATCACAATAACAAGCATGATGTAGCCAATAGATGTGCTAACAACAATAAAGTTACTAGTATCAATTCGATTAGCCACATTTTCTTTATCAAGAAATAAAGTGGAGGGATGATACCCGTGCACTTTTGAGATTGAGACTCCTAAGAGCCACTCATCTTTTACCGTGTGGGATCTCACATTGATCATGCAATCAATTGTGAATGGCTTCGAAAGTCTACTTGTCAAGAGCCATCAAATAGTACTCTCCTAGTGCAGTGTTGATAATTAAACATTAAAATGTGTGGCAAAATAAATTATTTGCAAAAGAACGTAAATTTTGTTGGGGATAAAAATTGGTATAAAAATTTTAAACTAATATTAAAAATAAGAGAGCGAAAGGAATAGAAAAAGACTTATATTAATAAATAATATATTTGAAATGGCATATTTGATGAACTAAAAGTTGTACAAAATTAACATACAAATCCAAGCAGTTACGCAGTGTGGTCTCCCTAGAGTGGCATTTTTTTTTTTTGTCTGCGTGGATTGAGAATAACTATAGCACAACTACGACATAAGTCTAGCGGGTATTTCGATTAGTGATGGGAATAAGTTACGATATGAAATGACAACCATGAGTATGTACGTATAACTCTATTGGATACAACAATCGCACGCCTTTAAACCCATCAAATGAGTTATGATATTGGATTGCATACAACGGGCTCTCTCTCTCTCTCTCTCTCTCTCTATACATATAAACACACACACACACACACACACATATATATAGATATATTTCATACATAGATACGCATGTACATTAATGAAAGTCCTAATCTTTGTATATGTGGACATTCGCTTGAGGAGCTAGTTTTAAATATTTAAAATAAATTCATTCAAAATTAAAATTACAAAAATATGTAAAACAAAAAAATAATGAAAGACCTAAAGAATTTTGAAAAAGGTAAAAGTTGAAAGAAAATACAAATAAAAAAAATAACTTAAAAAGAAAGGAAAAAAGAAAAGAATAGAAAAATAAACGAATTTAAAATTGTGCAAGAAAAACCTGTTTCTTTAATACATATGTTCGTACACGCGCGCGCGCACACTCACATATTACAATGAACTCGTAATTAATACTTATTGGTTGTTCAATTAGATGTATCATATTTAAAAAGTCGTAAAATGTCTTTAAATGATCGATAAAATAATTTTGAATGAATTTTATAAAATTTTAAAATAAAATACTATCTCTTAAAAGATTCTCGTTCAAAACAAATAAAGACATTGCAGCATTTAATATGCTTTGAAAACTCTTTTATCATTTAATTAGTTTCTTTAATATTAATTTCAACAGTAGTAGTTACAACTACTAACATTGCGTCAACTTTGTGTATTTTATTTTATTTCATGAATTTTCTTTTGAAGTTAGATTAGTATCCTATATGTTTCAAAAATTTATTATTGTTTTTATATTAATTTCAACATTATAAAACTACTAATGTTGCGTGAACTTTGTGTATTTGATTTTATTTTATGAATTTGTTCTTAATCAGATTAGTATCCTATATGATAAAAAGAAAAAAAAAATTATACAACATTACAATTTACATTAATTATCACTTAATTTTATGGAGAATACTACTAAAAGAAATTAGATAAAAGATTAATGAGCACACATTCATGCTAGTAATATTTGCACACTTCATGTGTGTGTAAAATTATTTATAAATGGAAAGTTATTATATTTTAAATAACAAAATTAATTAATATTATTTAAAATTAAATATAAAATTATATTTATAATAAGAAATAAAAAAGGAGAAAAAATTGAAAGTGAAAATTTTAGAATGAAAACACAAATAATGATATATGGAATGAAAAGGGAGATATAAAGGATAGGAACAACAAAATAATTTGAAATAAAAGTAAATGTATGATTTTACATTGTGTAACCAAAAGTATTAAATGTGTAATTTTACTTTGTGATACCAAAAATATACTCAAACATTTAACACACACACACTATATTATTAAAAGTTTAGGTCTAATTTGGAGTCACATTATAAATTTACAACATTACCCTTAATTAATAAATTTACACACTGACACATCATTACTTCTTTTCTATATTACGTATTTATACACATAGTATTATAAAATTGAAACTTTTTAATTTCACCTTGTAAAATTGTACTATTAATTTTAATTATATTTATTTTTTATCACATTTTCTTTCTTTTAACATATTATTCGTATTATTTTTTTATCTCAAATTTTCTCTCTATTCAAATTCTTTTACCTTTAATTTTTTCTTATTTGAAATATTATTTAAGTTTCAAACTTTAATAAATTTTATTATTTAGAATATAATAATTTCATAATTTATAAATAATTTCATGCATGCATAGAGTGTGCCATGTTCACTTGTATATAGATCCAGTTAAAAATTGTACTTAGGTGCTCAACAAGACAAAATTCATTAGATCTTCGCATTCTCATCTAAAATTCTCAAACCCGAGCTTTGTGAATAAAATATGCTTTCAAACGAACCCAACTGCAGCCTAATATAATATATGCGGGACTAAAAATAGACAAGGAAGCTTAGCACATTTGTTGCTTGAGCAATTTGTTTGAACTTTTGATTTTCTTGTTTGAAGAGAAGGGATAATAAAGAAATAAATTATTCTCTATATACTTACTTTGGTCAGATGCCAAATGTTTACAAGCCACTGAATTTCTTAATTGGGAAGAAAATTTGAAGGATAAGATCCTTTTGTATTGTGAGGAACAATAATTTGAAGGAGAAGAGAACTTATTTTTCCTCATTCATGCATTATATGAATTTGCAAGCACTTGTCTTTTTAGCATTTGTTCCTTGACTTGGTCACTAGACCCTTTTTGGAAAGGAGACACCCATTTTGCATATTATTTTGTCGACTTCTTAAAGGTTGTCTTTCACCTTTAGTTATCCTCCAAGCCATGCGTAATATCACTGTTCAATTCAAATTAATTATATAATTCTAATTGTTCATAATATGCAGGTTGTGTTTGAGTTGAACCATTTATATCAATAACAGAAATTTAGTACTTATAGGGTGTTCAACTGATCTTGTAATCTCCTCAAAATTTGTTAATAGATTTTTTGAATTTTATGAGCTTTGTAAAAACATTTGATAATTTTTTTTAGTAAATAAGATTGTAAATTTAACAATAATATGTTTAGAGGTTATAAGATTGTTTGAGAAAAAAGGAAAAAAAATGAGGGAGGGAGGGAGACAGTCCTCTCAATTTGGAGGATGTTTGACTAAGTTTAATTTTAAGAGCATACATATAAACTCTTATAGTTTACAAGATGTTTTAAATCTAATATGTTTATATACCTTATTTTTCAATTAGTTTTGAAACTTATAAACTAGAGTATCTTATTTTAAAAATAAGCTATCGATGCATTTGACTAAGATAATATATGAAAACTTAGAACGTATTATTGAATTTCCAAAATATAATTAATAAATTTTTATAGGGTAACATTGACAAAAAAAAATGATTCAAAGTTGTCAATACAATATAATCATATATATATATATATATAGGGATTTTAAAATGTATAATGTGACAATTATAGGGTGTTACAAAATAAGAGGGTGTTTGGTTGAGGCTACAAGCTCTTCAACACAACTTATAAAATTTTTGAGAATTTATAAATTCTACAAAAGAGCTTGATAATTTATTATTATTATTATTATTATTATTATTTTTGTAAAAGAAGGATGTTTGCAACTTATGAGCTCCTTAATGAACAAAGGTCCTCCTAATTTTAACATTTTATAAACTATCTTATTATATATCTGAAATATTATAAGTATCATTAATTATATTATTATAAAATCATTTTTACTTGTCACAATAAAATGTATAATTAATTATATTTGTGAAATTTAATAATTTTTTATTAGAAGGTATTGATGAGTAAAAGAAAAATTTTGTTTTTCTTATGTTTTAAGGAACTACCGAATAGTTTTATTTGTTTTATAGGAGTACATGCTTTTGTGCAAAAAAAATAATTTAAGAATTATAGTACATATTATTAGGCAAGGAGCAAATCTTTCCGAAAAATAATCTTGTAATTAATAAGTAAAAATTTCATAATGAAATGAATAAAAATCCGGATAGACCCAAAGCCCGAAAGCGAGTAAGCCATTATAGTTACGTGTGAAAAATGTAAGAATGAATTGAATACTAAGACAAAAACGTCAGAAAGGAAAAACGTGGACGGAATTCATATCACAGGGTTAGATAATTCGACTATTTAAATTTCAACTCGACTATAAAATAAGCGTAAATATCAATAATACAAATTCATCAATCTAGTAAGTACGTGGTGTTACTGTAATGAGAAAAGAAAAACAAAATCAGATGGACAAAAGAGAGATAAACACAACAATGATTGGTTCTGCTTAGCTGAGTGGTCACAGTTGTAAAATGTCGATACATATGCCTTCCGGGCATCAATATGATGGGCAACATGGCTTGTCTTTTATCATGAAGACACGATGTCTCATGGATGACGTACTGATCAAGACCTGTGCATCAATGAAGCTTTATTGCGAGGGCAACGAGGCCCACGAGCTCCTGTTATAGTTTTGTCTAATCTATGCAGTAATCTATATATAAAGTTAAATTATATATTTATTCTTTTTAGTTGCATAATGTGAAATCACGCATTTACTTTTACTTTTATTTCTTTGTCCTATTTTATCCTTTGCGGTTCCTTTCTTCTTTTAGTTTATCGTCATTTATGTTTTCTTTCAAACTTTTCATCTTTATTTATATTGTTATTTTAAAATAATATTATTTCTATTATTTTGAAATCTCTTTGGACACCCATTGTGTTTGCCAATTTGACTAGTAAATTTTAGTATGGGTATGGAGGCCTTTGTGTGTGAGTCCTTATGAGATTATGATTGTGATTATGATTACCACAATTATTATTAGCAGCCCATGTAGTGCTGTAAGAAGTGGAATCTATATCGTTTTCAAACGGGTCAACCTTTCATCAAATAATCAGCCGTTAAACCGCACATATTGCATCACGTCTCAACTTTACATGTATGGGCAGTAGCTATGCACGAATACAAAGGGCAGCCTCTGGAATGTATGCACTAGTATCATTTCAATATGATAGCACTAGCCCACATCATGATTTTATATATATATATATGTATTTAAAAGTGGGATATTGAATCATACGGCCCGTTTTTGCTATAGTTTGTCACCATTCGATTTTGTATGTTTCTGACGTGACTATACAGCAGGTATTCTTCTTCAATCATGCCCTAATCTGTGTCTTATGAATATGTATAAAACGTATCTGTTTTGTTTATATAAAACAAGTTATCCTTATGCCAAATTTGTTATGTATAATATATAGTAGCTCTCTGTCGATCCTAGCATTGTGTGCGTGGTCTCTAAATATTCAAAGATAGACATTTCAGTCCCAAATTCTCAATATCAATATTGCTACTTTGGGATTTTTATTTAATAAAACTTTGTGGCTAATGTATAATTCCATCTTTTCTGGGATTAGCCATTGTCTTACAAACACACCCGCATGTATCAGTTATGCCTTGATTTTCATAAGAAGATTGGTGGGGCTAATATTAATAACTGGCGCTTTAGACGCACTCATTGCACGCATAATTAGAAAATAACTTAGACTTAAAATTATATGAATAATATTGGTTGGTATAATTTAATTACATTAATTAATAAACAATACACGTGACTTTATTAATAGATAAAAATAATTTAAATAGATGAATAAAGTTGAAAGGGAAAAAGATAAAAAGAAATATGGTAGACAGAGAAAAAATGAATTGAAAAGAATAATATTATATTAAAATATAATGAAGACATAAATAAAGTGCAGAAAATAGTGAATAAGGACGGTTCAATAATTCTATTTTGACACTAAAAACAATTGCTATCTATGCCTTAATAAATAAGTACTAGTAAAATTCATACATTGTATGAGCATGTACAATTATTTATAAATAATGGAGTTATTATATTTTTAAATGCTAGAAATGATTATGTTAAATTTAAACATATAGAACACATTTCAAATAAAAACAAAAAAGACTGAAAGTGAGAAAATTAGCAGGAAAACACAAATAAAGATACAGTAAAAGAAAATAGAGAAATAAAGGATAGCAAAGAACAAAAATAATTTAAATTAATAGTAAATGTGTAATTTCATATTATATAACTAAAATGGGGTAAATGTGTGTTTCTTTGTGCAACTAAAATGAGTTCAAATATTTAATAATATGGCATAGATAATATAAATAGGAGAGTCTTACAAGTTATTTGCAATTTAAGAAGAACAAGGAAAAATATAAAGTTGAGAGAGTTGTAAAAGAGTGAATTTATACAAGTTGATTGAGTTAAGAAATATGAAGATTCTTGAGTATTCTCTTCTCCACTTTTATCTTCTTCTAATTTATTAATTTTTTAAGTTGTTTTGTAAGCCCATCATGCAACTAAGTGGTATTAGAATTGATGGTTCAACTTGAAACGAGTATGAAGAGGATGCTTGATGATCGCATTGGAAGTTCATATTCCATAAAAGGCCAATGGAGGTGATGGGCGTGCAAGTGTGCTCAGTGATCATATAGGAGGCCCATATCCTATGGAAGGAAGGCCCACCAAATTGACAAGCATGGGTAAGCAACTTTGTGAGATCGTGAAATATTCAGAAAGTTTCTGATTAAAGAGGAGCAAGTGGAAGAAACTAATATTTGAGGGGGAGATTGTTGGGAAAACAAAAATGAGTTAAAGAAAGTAGGATCCCACATTGATAGAAGAAGAGAAAAATGACTTATATATAAGTGGATATTTAACTCGTAACTCATAGCCTTAAGGTTTTGAGTTAATATATAGTGTCAAATCCACTTATATACATGTGCACATATAGGCCTGTAGATGGTTTTCTCCAATTTCATTGAGCTCTACTCCAGGCCCAATAGAAGTTGTTCATAGGTGATACTCTTGATTTCATTGGACTTCTTCTCTTGACCCTACAAGGTCCAATCAAAATTAATAGTTAGATTTGCCATATACCAACTTACGCATGCAAATTACATATGTATTTGTTTATAGGCAGGGCAGGTGGGAAGCTCAACAGAACTTATTAACTTGCCCAATTTCAAAATACAACTAAAATTTTGTTTGATTTTCTTGATTATATCATTTGGATTCTAATACAGTGCCTAAACGTAACAAACGAAGTGAAAGTAAAATATATTATACTGTCTTCGACAATTTGATATGAGTTTTCGTTTATAGGATCAAAAGAATATTGAACATTTGTTGAAATTTTTGCTATTATACAACTCACTTGGTTTCACAAAGGAGCATTTTTTGTAATGATAGAAATGGATTAAATGTAGAGAGACTAAGAGGTTGTTTGAATAAACTTACTTTTAATAGTTTATTAGATCATATAACTTATAATATATTTTCAAACTTATAAATTCATAAATTTTACTTTAAAAATAAGTTCATAAAGTATTTGGATAAGCATAATCATCTTGTATGAGTTTGTTTAAATTTGTAAATATAATTGATTCAGTTGATAAGTTGAACAAGTCAACTTATTTCCTTCTGATTCGAAACTTACATGTTAGCTGAGCTAGTCAAGGCATACATTGACAACATTGTTAGATTACATGGCTCTCCAGTAAGCATAGTGTTAGATAGAGAACTCTAGTTCATATTGTGATTCTGGGATAGCTTTCAAAAGGCCATGGGGACAAGGGCAAGCTTGAGCATGGCCTGTCACTCCTAGTTAGATAGACAATGAAAAAAAAAAATACAAATTCTTGAAGACATGCTCAGAGCATGTGTTTTAGACTTTAAGATATCCTGAAGTGAGTACCTAATGTTAGTTGAATTCTTCTATAACAATAGTTGTCATAGTGGCATAGGGATGGCTTCTTATGAGGTGTTATATAGATGTAAGTATCGCTTAACCATATGTTGAGTTGAGGTAGCAGAAAGAAAGGTGATGGGAATGGAGTTGGTCTAATTGAAGATCAAGAAAGTGTCCATAATAAGAAAGATATTTAAAGATTCCAAAAATAGATAAAAGAGTTTGATAGACTTGAAGAGGAGACCACTATAATTTCAGCAAGGCCAAGAAGGTGTATCTTAGAATATCCCCAACTCAAGAAGTGATGTGATTTGAAAGACACCAAAGCTAAGCCCACATCTTGCCAAACCCTTCAAAATATTAAAAAAGATGGGCAAGGTGGCATATCGATTGGTACTATCTCCAAAGCTATTAAGGGTACACAATATCTTTCATGTGTCACAATGGAGGAAGTATGTGCTGGACTAGAATCATATATTAGAACCCAAACCTTTGACTATTAAGGGGGATTTGAGTTACAAGGAGTCTTTGATGTGAATAATGGATTGAAAGGGGTAGGTACTACGAATCAGGATCATACCCTATGTAAAAGTCCAACAGTTCAACCATACCAAGTGTGAAGCTACGTCAAAGTTGGAACAAGACATGAGAAGTTGCTAACCGATTTATTTTTTGAATAGGGTACTCCAAGTTTTGAAGACAAAACTTCTTGTAGGGGGAGCATGTAATGGCTAAATTTTGTAGAGAAAAAAATTGGAAATTATTTATTTATTTATACAATGATTATTTTATTATTTATGTGGTACCAATTAGTTATGCAAGAGAATATACTAATATATGCACAAGCCAAACACTACCAAAATTAGGGGATTTAAGTGTGAATAAGTACCATGCACATGAGGAGGCCAAGTTGGAACGTTTGGGGCTGGTTTGGCATGTAAGATTGTTGGAAATATGTTGCCAAAAAGTGAGGGTCAAACTTACCTTAAGTGATAAGATGAACCTTAAGTATAAATATACTATTAAGTCCAGGGTTGTAGAAGAAAATAAAAATCTTCCCACCCCAAAATAGTGAGCAGGTGGCGATTTAGGTGAAGGAGAAAAGGAATCTTATTCTACCACTTAGAGGTAAGATCACATGCCAAACTTTGTACTTCCATTACACATTCATACAAAATGAATGTTCTTTGTAGGCATGTGAAACAGGAATTTAATAGGCTTGTACGTTAGTTAAATTGATAAACATATAGGCGGAATTGTGTCAGCATGTGTGACACAAGAATTACAGTGTATGACACAGTATAGGTGAAATAAACTTACAACGTGATGCTTCTCTTGAATCTTTTTCACTTGAGAAAAATAGGAATTTCTATGTGTGAGATTAGTTAAAAAACTCCCTGAGACTCATAAAGAACATTTAATAATAGGATGGGATGATTAACATTGTGCAGAGCAAAAGAAACAAACCAAACACGTTTGAATGTGTAGGTTGCCTACGTTTCATGATTGCAACTCATAGTTGCACCGACATGCCTTGCGGTCACGGTGTGTTCCATCATGGGCATTGACTAGACTGCAGGCAAGTTGCACTACACATTGAGTTGAACTCACGATTGCAAGACCCAGCCTTGCACTCATAGCCTGTAACCTGTGGTTCGTAGCTCCAATTGTGGCTATCAATAGAACGTACGATGGTTGTTTTTGCAAATGCAAAGTTTCAATGTGCAATCGCGACGTGACTACTTGTGGTCACAAGCCCTAACTCCAGTACTGTCCAGAATGCACTGCAGTTTATCTCACGAGTGTAGATCTCTTTTTCATGTCACAAATGGCTTTTCTATGATTGGTAGACTTGGGAAGGAGATAGAAACACTTTCCAATGTAATTAGTGTCCCATTTCATCTCTTTTAATGCCAAAACATACTAAATTATTTAGGTTCTAGCCTTATTAGATGTGAGAGACATCAAATACATAACTTAAGAATAGAAAACTCCTCAAGTAGGTAGAATTTAATTTGAAACAACTAAGGATTGGTACGAATGCATGGTCCAAAGGCTTAGACTGCATTGGAAAGCATATAGGAGGTGAAGTTATTGTTAAATTTGGATTAAGTTAGAATTTATTTTGATTAAAAAGGGAATTAAGAAACTGGAATTGATGAACCATAGGAATAGGTGAACTAATAGCAAGTTTGTTATTTGTGGATTTTTCAACTGCCTTTTTAAAATTACTTTTACCATATATGTGAAATTTTTATTATGTAAATAGGTCTATCGTCCACAACTTTTACATCTATCTTTTTAATAAATTGATTTTCTGCAAATTACATTTTCTAGCTAAACTTTCTAAACTATGTTTTCCAATGAATTTTTTCTTGCTAATTGCTATTTTCATTGTTGTTATAAAAGAACTTGGCATGCTTTAAATTCTAAATTTTTTACCATAAAATAAATTTTGAATGTGAACTAATTACCATATTATTTATTCTAAACTTCAAAGTGAATGGTTTACTTATGAAAAAGTCTTGTGATACAATGCATAATGGGACGAAGAGTAGTGTATAGGGACTAGTTTCAATCTTTCCAATTGAAGAAAAAGTTTTAAGACCTTCACTGAGATTAAGCTAGCTCTCTCAATTTGAGTCATAAATTGACACAGCCAACAAAGTACACATGATTTTTTCAATTTGGCTTATAAATTGAGCCTACATGAATTTCTCAATCGAGGTTACAGATAGAGACACATGACTCTCTCAATTGACTTTAAAAATTGAGACAATTGATAAGGTTGCAGGTAATACTCTTTTGTCATAGTTATAAATTAAGACTTTAATCAATGAATTGATACATTAACTGTCCAGATCCCTAAGCAGACCAATAGAATATACCAGCAGAAATAGATTTTGAATAACAGTGTACATGCTTAATTTCCTCTTACTCTCACATGGATCTTCAAATGGATATATGAAATTTTGTTAAATGCTTTACTGTATTCACATTCTAAAAAAGTAGGTAGACCCTCTTATTGAGTAATTAGTTGCTCAACCACTTTGAAAAACCCTTTTTCAGATGATGATATCGAAGACGACGAGTTTGCTTCGGGTTGAAAAAGTGTTGGGATAAAAGATAGAGAGCTTAGTTGTTGTTTTGATATTTAAGAATAACCAATGTAACTGACGTAGTAGTGTTTCTTATTTTTCCGATGCATTAATGTGATGACTTATAATTTGGATTGAATATCATTTATAAATTAAATGTTTTGATATGTGATTTTGGTATTTATTAAGATAATTGTCTCATTAGCACTGTCATATTGCAATCCTGAGTTAGAGGCTTAAAGGTAAAATGTTCCTGTAGTGCCGTAGTTATAGTATAAGAATCCCAAATAATGGAGAATTTGTATTCTAATTAAAACCTGCTCTACAACAACTTAAATATAACATATTAAGTAGTAGAGCCCTATCTAGACGGTAGATATAGATTCAAACTTCAAGAAATAATATCCAGTTAAATAATAATTATATCTAAATTAGGTAGAAAATATTATAAAGAATTCCAGAAGTATCCTTGTTGGAGAAGGAACAAATTGTGTTCCACATCAAGTTCACTTAATTTTTTGTACACATAGGAAATAGCAAGCAACAAAAGCCAACAAGCTAATAAACAGAGGTAACACAACAATTATGAGACAACTTCTAACTTTAGTTATTTTTCTTCAATTCTTGCAATAAAAAGTAGAGGCTTGCACACAAGAATACTCACTAATTAGGTACTTCCCAAAATTAAGGATGGCAACGGGGGTGATTCCTCCACCCCTACCCCACTTTAAATGGGGTATGGGATGGGAGAACCTCCCCTTACCCTCATATATATATGTATGTATACATTATTCTAATCTATACTTATATTTTTGAGAAAACAAATTGTACAATTTAAAGTTATATAAGTATTTTATTTTACATTCTTTTACCTTTTTTAATATTTTCCTTTTCCTTTCCTTTTAATTCATTTTTAGTTTTATTTTATCTCAAATTTTACAACCCTTTTAATATTTCTTTATCATTATATTTTCAATATTAAATGATGTTATTTTTATTATTTAAAATATAATAATTTTATAATTTGCAAACAACTTTGCACAAACAAAAATAGTGTAAAATTTATTAGTTAGAATAAATAGCAGGTAGTATTTATTTATGTACAATATTCAGTAATGAATCTTATATATTATTTTATATGTGATTAATTTGAAAAATTAGTTAATTTAAAATATTATTTGATCATACTAATATAAAACAATGTTGCTCTAATATTTTGATGGTTTTTATATTAATCATGAAAGGCGCTTTTCATGTTTATTATTTTTGTTGAATTAGTTGGTACCTTTTAAGTATGATAATAAAAACAAATAGTATTAAATTTTTATATTATTAAAATAAATTGAAATATTTTTCTTTTTCTAATGGGACACTAGTGGGAGATTGAAGTTGAGAATGCCGCGGGAACAAGAGGAAATATTTGGTTTCGGGGTGGGGATGGGGGAGCGATCCCCCACGCCACCCCACCCCACTCTCATCCCTGTCCACAATGGTTAAAAAGGCTTATCAAAATTGCTGTAGTTGACAACTGCAACCGCCTTGCACCCTGAATTTCCTGGAGCAATTGCTAGACATATATCATCGTCATTTCGTGCGATAGTCATATTTTAGAACAATAATTGACAAATTATTAAATTTTATAAAAATTAATAGATACAAAGAAAAAAATGAATGTACTTCACGCCCATGAATTATGACAAATCAATTACTCCTAAACAAAAAACTCCACATGTAACCCCTACGCAATTAGAAATCAAAAATAATTAAACATCAATTGACAATAATACCCTTTAACCTTAGAAAAATAACGGCATTTGAAATTAGAAAAATAATGTAAAAACCAATTTTAAATTTTGAATTCTGTTCAATAAAATATTTAAATATATTGCGTATATTCTATTTAAACAAATAAACTAAGAACCGTTTCAAATGTATAAACACTAAAAGTATAAATAAATTCTAATTCAATTATAAAGGAACATGGGCATTCAATATGTTTTATTAAGACATTTTAATAAGCTTATGGTTGTTGCTAAGTGCATCACACAAGCTACAAATTGAATTACCAAACGTTTTTCATATTCTTCAATTAAGTCTTCTAGGTTTTTAAAAAAATAAATCCTTTGGACTATCTACAATTTTCATTCGGTCATCTAATAGAGCCGCCAGTGGGAATAGGTTTATCATCAGGTTTCAATGTCATCGAAGACTAGGAGTATTAAAAGTTATATCAGTACAGAGTATTAAGTCTGTGATTAGATGGGTTGTTCTCTAAAAAATGATTTTTGGAAGACATTGTCCCAAAAAAATATCCAAAATGGGGTTTCCGGAAAACTTCTCTCAAAATCAACTATGGTCTCATTTGTCCCATCTTCTCATTTCATCACTTTCACTTTTTCTTTCATCACTTGTCTGTGTCATTCTTTCGTCTCTCTCCCTCTCTCTTCCTCAGATATCCAAATTTTTATTTCTATTTTTTATGCTTGATTCAAAATATGTGTATAAAAAGTTATTCCATGAATCTCATGCTCTAAACAGAGCTCCATTTTGATACCTTTTTGATTTACAGAGTTTGGTTGAAACTGAGGTCCTTGCATTTAGTGTTGGTTGGTCCCAAATCTAATTGCCTAATTAAAGTGGGCTACCGAAATAACAGAGAGGCATAGGGTTTTCACCGCTATTTGTATGCGTATTCCACGGTGGGGTGGCCAGATATTTATGGCATAGTAAGGCCTTTGATCTGCGTCTTTAGGGAAATGTTATGATGGTCAAGTTTTAGATTCTCCACAACACTGAGTGTAATTGATTGTCATGCTGCCTAATGATCGTTGATGTAATGAGAGGTACCTAGTAGAAGTAAGAAAATGAATCGAACCTAATCTCAGATGCTAGGGACCTAAACCGTGCATCAAGTGTTTGACCCAATATAGAAGAATCGAAATAGAATTCATTGAATTGGATAAACTATCATGCCCTAAATTTGAGACTATGACATGCTAATACTCATGGATCACCTTAATAAATACCAAAACCAACCAATATTAAACAATTTAAACCAATAATATCATTTGCAATAAACTGAAGGAAACAACTTAACATTCAATGTATCATCAGAAATCCAATACACAATGAAAATAAATAACATAATTATTATATCAGATTTGTTTCAATGAATTACAATGAAAATAGAACTAAAGTAAATAAACTAGGTCTTCATCCTCAGCTCTACCATCTCTAAATTTGACTTTCGTCAACTGCTTCCTTTGCAAATGTTAATTAGGAGTGGTGAGCGATAAGTTGCCTAATAAATAATACTACCTACCTTTTTCTACTCAGTAGATGTGAACCAGAAAACAATAGTTTGTATAATGGCATTTTTGAAAAGTAAAATAAATAATTGACAATTAATAATAATAGCAAAGAGATGTTTCAAAGGTATTCCATCCGCTTGTCATCGATATAATCCACATATACAGCTCATGCAGATGTGTACTTCATGTACCTTTTTCACTGATTTAGACCTTAGTCTACACCCCAATTAAATAAGGTCATGTGTAATTGGCTTTGCTGTTGCAGCTTTAGGGTTTCAACCTTACTTAAAAGGTATCTTAATTTATTGTATCCCGATTGGTAGAGCTGTGTATCAATTTCTTCCGTAGCTGGTCTCAATTCTTCTACCTATATTGGCGAGTCCCAATTTATTATTTGATTAATAGGGCAAAACTCGTTTCACACTATCATCGGCATCCCATGAGTAGCTATTATATATTATCATATGTATTCCAATTTAAAAATTCAACTTAAAATAATTTCTCTTTGCAAATACTCATATCTACATTTTTGGAAAATAACTCTACGTGTTGTAGAAATCCACATAGAAAATCATGCTTTTAATAGAACAAGAAACTATTCAAGGCAATTTTATTTACATAGTCAAAAATTTAGTTATATAGCAAAACATTTTTTGAAAGCAGTTTTAGAAGTCTGATTGAGTGTAACTATTTACCTATCACTTAATCTTGTTGATTATTAAGTTCCTCGTTCATTGTTTCTTGTTTCCCTATTTAATTACACATAATCCTCATTTTGATATTTATTTCAATTGATACCTTATGCCTTTCAGTACTACTTGTGCCTACTACATGATTATTCCCACTCAATTTTTTCAATTATTATTTCCCAGATTTCATTACCTCTTGGGTAGTGCATTTAAACCTATTCTAGTCTCAAAATAAAAAAAAATTAACTCAATTTATGCTAGGTCCAGGTTTTGTCTAGCGTTCACAATTAGACTTGTGATTGCAAACTACATGCTTGTGACCATGGAGTCTCATTCCACGCCCCCAGCTATTAATCGTGGTGCATCCTATTTTACTCGTGCCTGAGCTTTGTTACCACAAGGTGCTATTGTGCAACCACAAGGACTGGACTCACAACCGACGGAGGTAATCATGGGTGCATTCTAGAATTTTGTGCTCAAGTACCACGGTTGTGAGCAAGAGAGCTGTGATTACCTGGCCAACGAGACAGTTTGTTTGTATTGCAGTCTTGCTCCGCATGCATGAGGCCTTCCCTCATGCCTAAGTCGCTCAGGTTTCATCTTGGCCAAGTTTTCTAAACAAGGCATAAGGAATTAAATTAATACTAGCACCTAAATCACATAAAGCTTCACTAAATTGAACATTGCAAAGGATTATAATACTCCCTGAATCCATTAATTTTTAAGGCAACTTGTTTTGGATGATGACATTGCATTCCTTAATGAGCCGGTTTGTCTTGTTATCCTTTGGCTTTCTCTTCTTTGAAAGAAATTCCTTCAAGAACTTGGTGTAACATGGCATTTGAGCAATACCTCTACAAAAGGAAGGTTAACATGTAATGTCTTAAATACATCAAGGAATTTTAAAATATTCTTATCTTCTTGGGAAGATTTCAATTGCATTAGATAAGGAATGGGTGATCGGTATAGCTTGATTGGTGGCATGACCCTTTCTTCTTCCTTGTCCTTTTCTTGTTCTTCTTGCTGTGCTTGTCCTTTTCCTCTTTCAACCCCTTCCTTGATGTTTCCACTTGATGACACTTCTTCAAGCTACTTTCCACTCCTCAAGGTGACTGCCTTGCATTGTTCTTTTGGATTAGACTCTGTATTACTTAGCAAGATGCCTTAAAGTCTACTTCCAATATCCTTAGTTAGCTATCCAATTTGTTGCTTCAAATTTCTTATTATGGCTTGTTGATTTTGGAGCACCGCATCAATCCTATTTGTGTAGTCTTTGGTTGTTTTGGCTAAATTTCCTATTATTTTCTACGTAGATTTAACCAAATTACCTATAATATCCTCCAATCACTACTTTTTCTCTTGTATTTAATACGGGAGAATTTGTGTTGCTAGCCTTTGTGCTTGAAAACCGTAAGATTTTGCTACAACTAATTGATTTTTCCATTAAAAAATTGGGATGGTTCCACGATCTTGGGTTTTATATATTGGATTACAAATTACTTTGAAATCTTGCATGGTTGTTCACATTGCTCAACTACTTCACATCCATTTTACCACTACTAGTACTTCTTACTTAGCATTCATGTGTGGGGTGTGGATCTGTACACATTTCACACACTTGCATAACCCAAGATGAAGTGGCATTAAAGTTCACATTCAATCCATCAATTATTGTAGAAAGGATTTCAACTTTAGCAGATAAGGCTATAAAATCATCAAAATCATGAACTACCATCACTCATTGAGTGATAACTCTCTCTATTGTTCATTGATAGGCATTTGATGCCATTTCTTTGCTAAGGTCCCATGAAACCTCTTGAAACTTATTCATGAGGGTGCTGCTAGCTATAACATCTAAAATTGTCTTCAAATTCTGATTTATACCACTATAGAAAGTCTGGATTTGAAGCCAAAAAGGGTATCCTTGTTCTAGGCACTTTCTAAGTTGTTCCTTATATTGCTCCAACACTCTAAGAGTGCGTCTAAATCTAAGTACTTGGATGTACCAATTTCCCAATATTGCTAAGTGGTCTTTGTAGGTTAGAAGAATTTACCAAGTAATTATTCACCATGCAACATTATTTCTCGGTGGCAATCCTTGAAGGGAATGTCTTGTGTGATCACACAAAAAGAAGGGGAATAGCCTCAGTTTCCCTACATTCTCAGATACCCTATTACATTTTATTGTGTTACATATCTCCAAGAAATTTGCTTAGTGAGTGTTTGCATCCTCATGTGTGGGCTTATCTAAACTAATTTGATTGCATAATATTGATTAGTGTCGGCTTCAGTTCAAAAACTTTTGAGCCCATCATTAGTCTCATGAATCTTGTCATAGTTTGGTTCATCACTACCTAGATGTAGTCACATATAGCCCACTAATTGGGTGTTGGGAGTTGCTACGGTGGTGGTGGTGGTATCACCTACTTGGAGCTCATCTCCAATAGAGTGTTCTCTCAATTTCTGAATCAAACTCCACCAAAAAGCGTGATGCATATCCTGGTGCATATGCAATATGGAATGGTGTCTAGAGGTAAGTAGAGTGTCATCCCCAAAAAGAGAGTGCAAATGTGTATCTATTGATGTAACTAATTGTTTATTATTTAAGCTTTCCAACAGCAATGAGTGAAACAACAATAGAAAATTAATTAATATAATACCTTGAAAACAAAGCAACAACAATTATGAAACAAGTATCAATAGTGAAGAACTTCAATCCCTTGTGACATGATGATTCTTAAAGAATGATGATTTACTTCAAAAATTAATTTAATTGTCATTTGAAGGATTGCTAATCCTGGTGTCTTTGAGATATCTTCCTAGAGTCTCTTAATGCTTTAACTTCAAATTAGGCGTGTTCCCATAACTGATCAAATTGAGACTAAGTTACTTGATTAATAATGGAATCCCACCATAATTCTATGTTTTTGCCCCCCTTATTCCCACAAAATTAATGTTTGAAATTGATTGTCTAGCTTACGAGTTTCACTTTTGTTAATCTTTATACAATCACAAATCAATTAAAGGTTAGCTAGGCTTTTAAATGCATTAAACACATCAATGAAAAATAACAAGAACAATGATAATTGAACCTGAAATTGTTCACTGATCAATCCTCAAACACATCCATAAGGTCCTAAAAGAGAAATTCAGCAATCTATAAAGTTCACAATCAAAATCATGCATAGATATATCATCCAACAATATCAAAAACTAAAGAAAAAGATAAAAAAAATCTTAATCTCAGGTCTTGAATTCCGAAGGGTGATGAAGCCTTAATGTCGATAGAAATCCCCTCTCCTTGCTTCTTGAATTGATGTCTCTTGTTTCTGAAGCTCAATGAAAGTCAAATGCTCTTTCTCTATACTCTTCTTCCCCCTTTTTATTGTAGGTGGTGACAAGGCAAATAAAACTATTAAAAATTCAAACAAAACTACCCCTAGTTTCATTCCTTAATTGTGTGTTGCTTTTCTCCTCATGGTCACAATCTTTCATGTCACGCCCGTAGGATCGTCATTCACCTGAGCACTACTAGCAATGAAGTTTACATTCCCACTTTGCAAATTTAATGTGTGTGCCTTCATCTCCCATAGCCATGCCTCTTATATTTGAGGTTGTGCCATCAATCATGATAGAATGCCACACTTAGTGTTTTTGATTTGTTTTAACAAGAAATTTCTTCGCAGTCATGACCTTTTCTTCTATAGCCGTAGCAAAATGTCCCATTTGTTTGTTGCTTGTCTTCTCACGAGGGAAGACCCTCTTTTCAAGGTGGCGCATTCTCCTTTTTATGGTTGTGACATCTAAAAGTGAATAGCAATTATTATTATTTTTTAGTGTAGAACTTGTCAAAATTTAATCATTTTTTGTTCATAATCCATCTAAAAGCATATCAAACTCAAGTTACCAAACAAAAGCTCAAGGACACATAATTGTGACATTTAAAATTACTAACAAAATCACCAAGACAAAGACAAAAATTACTGTAAAATGGTGAGTTATCCATTCGACTAAATTCATGGCACTTCTTTGGTTAGGATAAAATAAGACAAAAGTTTTATAACACATAGTATTCATGATTGGGAGTATTATATGATCGATTCATTATGTCTTAATTTAGCTATGATTTGCATCGTAGGCTATGTGTTACTCATATTTGTCAAACTATGCTTATTATCAAACAATGATAACCCTAGAGTGTCACATCCAAAAGATTGGAATAAGGACAAATTCGTAATTTGGTTTGGAGGCATAAACTAGATTTGAGAAGTCTTGTGAAGAATTTAATTTGGTTGCAATTAAATTTGACCAAATTGAATTTCCTTTGTGCATGTTAATAACAAAATTAGTAAGCATAATTGAATTTTAATTAATTTAAGGTATTAATTAAATCAATGTAGAAGACACTCATGGACTTTAATAATTAATTGGATTAACATTTAAATAATCATTGGGCTTATATTAGTTAAAAGTCCATGTAGGAAGACTATAAAGCTCATGTGACGCGTGTACAGAAGCGTTCAAGTGATTTTTTGGCATATGCTAAAACCTAATGGCAACCAGCTTGTATAAACTATGTAGAAATGATCCAAATGCAATGATTATCAAAGAATTTAGATGAAAAATGGCCACAACTAACATTTTGGGTTAGTAGATAAATCACGAATTAACTAAGAGCAGTATCGAATGATTCAATTTGGAATTTCATAAGAAATTAAGTTACTTAAATTTCTAGGAAAAGAAAAAATTATGTATTTCAAAAGCCAAGATTCATATAAGATTCTTCAAAAAATAACAAAGGCCCTATTTACGGTTTTTAGAGGGCCTCTAAACCTTAAAAATCAAGTACATGATTGTCAAAATAAAGAAACATGAAAAAGGTAAAAATCCTAGCTATATTTGGCTTCTTTTGCAAGTTAGATCAATTAGGCTACTGGGTGATTAATCTACTGAACGTCAGATTGATTTGATCATGCCATCCAGATCGTAAAAATAGAACATTACTAGGTGGCACAATTTGTGATCGCATCATGAGCAATTGATCGCATTTGGCATGATCATAACCTTTTTGATTTAGCACACTAGTGATCACTGGAATGCTAGCTTGATCAGGACTACTTGGGATTGATCTGATCAAAGCTAGGATTGATCTAAAATTGCATCTAAGCTATTTCGCTCCAAATGAGCCCACAAATGTTAGTCTTCATCCCAAAGGCCTTCTAAATGTCCAAAAGCATTCTTAAACTCCCTCATGAGCATTGATATGGCGTCTTTGAGTTTTAGCTCTAGCTCGTATCATTAGACCTTCAGAAATCCTTTTCATCCTCTACATCAAGAAGACTCAAATTAGTAACATTAAATGTAGCCTTAATGCCAAACTCACCTAGCATTTGCACCTTATAGGAATTTTCGTTTATGCCTTCCACAACTTGAAATGGACCATTGTCTCTTGGCATCAATTTGGACTTTCTTTGGCCTAAAAACCTCTCTTTACAGATGTTAACCAAACCCAATCCCTAGGTTCAAAACAAATTTCTTACAACACATGTTTTCTTGCTATGCATACTATTAATTCCTCTTTTTGATACCTTGACAGACATGCTTATGCAGTTGCTTTACAAGCTTTGCCCTATACTATCCATCTACGCTAACTTACTCATTATGCAGTAATAGCAATAAATCCAATGGGGTTAGTGGATTAAAAATGTAAACAACCTCAAATGGCAATGTGCGTGGTTAGGTGCATATTTCTATTATAAGCAAACTGAACATGTTGCAAACACTCTTCTGATATTTTTATGTTCTTTCTAATCAATGCACGTAGTAAGGCAATAAATGTCCTATTTAATACTTCCATCTGACCACTTGCAGAAAATAATAATTTTGTACCTAGCATAGACCACAATGTCTTTAAAAAATATCTCAAAAATTTTACATCCAATCAAACACTATTATATTTGACATTTCATGCAATCTAACTACTTCTATAAAGAACAAATTAGCTATATACATAACATCATCAGTTTTATTGCGTACAATGAAGTGTGCCATCTTAGAAGACCTATCAACAACTACAAATATGCTATCCTTACTTGTTCAAGTTCGTGGTAATCTTAGTAGAAAGTCTATTAAAATATTTGCCTGTGGCATATCTGGAACTTGTAACAACATGTACAATCTATGTGGTTGAACTCTCGCTTAGCCTTCTTACAGTTAATACATCTATTGATGATCCTCTTTACATCCCTCATAATTGTGGCTAATAAAAATGCTCTTGCAATATGGCAAATGTCTTAGTGACACCGTTGTGTCTCATTAAACCTTTATTATAAGCTTGTCAGATTAGTAATTCTTGTAAGGAACAACTTAGAATACACAACCTATCTACGTAAAACAAATATCCATCATACTAATAATACTTATCATGTTCCCCATTTCTAATCAGTTAGTATACATGCCCAAATCCTCATCACTTTCATACAATCCCTTATTATGTTCAAATTCTAACATTCTAGCATTCAATGTAGTGAGCCATGAATATCTCCTAAACAATGCATTAGCTACTACCTTTTATATGCCTTTTTTATATTTGATCATATAAGGAAAAGTATCAATATAGAATACCCATTTTATATGCCTATGACTTAACTTACCTTGGCTTTTAAGATATTTGAAGTATTCATGATCTGTATGAATAATGAATTCCATAAGTTGCAAATAATGTTGTCAAGTCTCCAAAGTACTCACCCATGCATACATCTCCTCGTCATATGTTAAATAGTTCAACTTCGCACCATTTAATTTCTCACTGAAGTACGCAATCAGCCTTGTCTCCTACATAAGTATTGCTCCTACACCTACACCTGATGAATCACATTCAAACTCAAAAGTCTTAAAACCTCTTTCTTAATGACTGCAATTAATGGTGTGGTGACTATACTGAAATCTTGCACAAAGCTTGTAAAAACTCGCAAGTCCATGAAAACTTCTTACCTTAGATACATGTGTGGGGCTTAACCATTCTCTTGTCAGCTTCACCTTATTCTTATCCACTTGGATACCTTGTGCACTAACAATAAAGCTAAGAAATATGCAATGATCTACAAAAAAACATGCATTTCTTGGGATTTGCGTACAACCATTCCTTACTTACAACCTCTAACATATTCCTAAGGCATATAGAAAGCTCTTCCATTGATTTACTATAGATGCTTCTATAATTGGAAGCCTAATGTATGCAATGCTACATACAAGGCCAGATATCACCTATGTAGTAAGTGTTATGAGTAGGCTCGAGGTGAATCTTAGCAAACAGCATTAGGATGTTGTGAAGTCTATCTTTAAGTACTTGAGAAGAATTAAGATATAGCACTTGTGCATAGAGATGGAAAACTGAAAGTGGAGGGCTATGCTAACTCTAACTTCTAGTTGGACATTGATGATAGAACATTTACTTCTAGATGCATTTTCACCCTCTATGGAGGAGTAGTAAGTTGGAAGAGTTTTGAATAGAGCACCACTGTAAATTCTACTGCTAAGGCTGAGTATATTATGGCATGTGATATTGCAAAAGAGGCTATTTAAATTAAGAAGTTCATGACAAAACTTCAAGTGGTTCTGAGGATGGATCAACCATTACCACTTCATTTTCATAATAATGGTGTGATTATGCAAGCAAAGGAACTAAGTTCTAAGTCTAAACATATTGAGATGTGATATTATATCATTTAAGAAATTTGTGATATTGCCATGCAAAAAATAGCTTTAACAAATAATGTTGCTAATCCACTCACCTACTTGATGATATAAGAATAGTTAGATGGCCATATTGAGAATATGAATATTAGATATCATAGCGATTAGTATCATAAAGTATTGCATGGGCTCATGTGATTGTGTTAAGAGATCTTATTCACAAGATGTTATAAATACGGACACAAGGATATCTTAGTACACAAACTAAAACCAGTTAGTAAGACAAGAACCCTCTAAAGGCTATTAAAGAGTTGATATAATTTGCATACCATGTATGTTCACAGTAAGTGCCATGCTATTCAGTATGAGATACTAAGAATATATATGCTTCATTGGAGAATGAGCATTCGGACATTAACTCATAAAATAAAGTAGACACATGGAGTTCACTCTTTGCTACCAATCTTTTGCTTCATGATTATGTTAAGTGTGTATAAAACTTAGATTTGAGATGATGTAGTTGTCTTGTGTGCATGACAGTCAATATGTTATTGGGACATTAAGGACCAATATCTATCCTAATATAAGATAGGGTCATGAGCCCAAAGTGGCATTATTCGGGTGTGCATAATGGTATGTGTGCATTCAATAAGGGATTTATCTCTTTGCAAGTGAGCAATGTATTTGTTCTATCCAATTGATGTTTTATGAGAAGAAAATCATTGGCCAAGGTAGTATGCGATCATAAAAGAGTTTCCAATAGAAACACTAGTCTCATGAGAAAACGTCAATTAGTTATATAGCTAAGTTTGTGAATTTGACTAAATCCATGGCTGTTGCTCAATTGGAATAAAGCAAGACAAAAGTTCTATACCGCATGATGTTTACAATTAGAAGGGTTCATTGTGATCTATTCACTTCATATTGGATGGGCTACATATGGGCTACAGGCCAAATGTTACTCATATCCTTCTAACTATGTTCGTTGCTAGCTAAAGATGAACTTAAAGAGTCACACATAAGAATGAAACAATGGCTTAAGGCATCTACATGGTGATAATCACGAGGCTAAAGAAGTTTTGTAGGTAAAGTTTGGAAAGTCTCATAGTAGATTTAATTTGATTGCAATTGAATTGAATCAAATTGGAATGATTTATTCCTTATTATGTTTGTTAGTGATGAGACCATTAATTAAAAATATGAGGAACCTTTAATTTAATTCATGGGATTAATTAAATTAAAGAGACAAGTCATAATAGAATTATTTTGTACCTATTATATTTGTTAATAATGAAGATCAGTAATTGAAAATATAATAGGCCTTTAATTTAATTAATAGGATTAACTAAATCAAATGAAATAGTTCAAATTGGTTTTAATTATTAATTAGATTAATAATTAAAGGTGGAAAGGCATGGGTTAGTTTAAGATCCATGTGAAAACCCATGAAACCCATTCCATAAGTTCTAGATGTCTTATTATATAAATAGGATTTTGTCTTGAAAATAAATTATAAGAGAAAAGTTCTAAAGAAAGCAGTATTCATGCATGAATAGTAGCAACAAGCACTATGCATCCGCATTATTGTTCATAGTCACCACTTGCACATGAGAGAGAATTATTTACTAGTTTCCCTTAGTTTTTTCTTAGGAAATTCTCTTAAGTGCAAATGTTGTGAGATTTCTTAAAGAAGTTTGTGGAGTTTTATCGGAAAGCCATAGTCAACGGCTAATTCATGTGGACAAACTAGAAACTGAGACTTTATTATAGTTTGTGAATCAAAGACAAAATCTATGTGATTTATTTCCAGGTAATCATTTATACAACTGTTTTGAAATTTATGTTTATGCGTTTTATGCAATGAAAGCAGATTGGGTTGGAATTTTATTTATTCCACTATGTTCTTAGGCTAATTTTTATTAGAATTTAAAAAATTTTGCACTCCACACATAATGAAACCCAACAGATCTAGTGCAAAAAAGCACAAGTTGCTGTAATATGTCAGAAAAGTGGGTGTGAGGACAAATGTTGATGAGGACCATGTTACATGTTGATACCAGGAAGGAAGGAGGATCTATTTTTCGAACTGAACATTTCTTAAAATTTTAAAAATTTAATGTCCTTAGTTGAGAAGAATCTTTATGGGAAAAAATCCCTCTTTCCTTATTTAATTAGTGTTTTACCTTGAACTTTCTTACCATTTAGTGTGTTAAAAATTTCTATATGTCCTTTTATTGTATTATTTGCTACCTATTGTACCTCAACATATCTACATTCTCAAAAAAAAAAAAAAAAATTAATTAATTAAAAAAATAGAACATGACAGTCCTTTGTCCTAAGTGTATTATTGCATCATATTTTCATTAAATAATTCCAACCCACTAGTTAGTGATGAAGATTTTAAGCAACCTATTTAAATATCTGCTACTTCTATTTCATCTTTTGTTAAATTTGAGGCGCTAATTAAGAGAGAGCTTGTCACCACAACAAACTTGGTTGCAGAAGAATCTGTTGCCATTGAGAACATAGTGGAGGTGGAACTTACCAATATTGAACATTTGATGGATGAGAAAACTGTTAGAACGAAGTTTCAGCTTGAGAAAAATTTTGTCGAATTTGAAGTTCCTACCATGGTGCCCATTAAGAAGGGTTTGTTGGAATAGAAAGCCCAACAATGTTAGCTGCTTTGGATACCTGAGGGAGTATACCAACATGATTTGATGATTTATTGAATTGAACTTTTGTTACTACTGCTTGGTCATTTGAAGTTGATCTTTGCTATAGGCAGTTATTGTTTTAGGTGTTACTTGCTTCTATATTGCGACTGATATGAGTTGTGTTGTTCTGACTTATCACAGAGTTTGGGGGTCAACAATTTTGTCTGTTATTTGAGCTTGTTGCTCTACTGTTCAGGAGAGTATTTTGTGTTCAGACAATTATTAAAACAGTCCATTTCTTAATTCATCTCATTTATGGGGTTGACACTTTGGCATAATTGTGTCATAAAGGGAGAGAGAAATTTGGTGTGAATTATCTATCATATTGATTAAAGACTCGTGCCCCACAATGCCATAGGGAGATATTGCAATCCTTGTGGAATGAAATGATTTAGATATATTGGCATTGTATGGCACAAGGTGAAGTTGCAACAGCTATGATAACAGATAAACTGCATGTTGCATCAAAACTAAAAAGGTTGAATATGGAAAAAGTTGACTGTAATACCCTGAAATTTAGAACCATGTAGCAATATTTATAAGGTTGTTTTTTGAAATTTTTGTAAAATATTTAATGATAAATTCCTTGATTTTCTTATTGAATTTTCTTTTGAAATGGGGTGACAATATTTAAGGCAAGTATATAAGTCAATTTGTGCATCAATGTGCGATAAGGACTTTACCAAAAATTAGTACATTAAAGGAGGATCCTTACCATGCCCACGAGAGCCAAATTTGGGAGATTTAGACTAAATTTTGGTTGGGAAAGTAACAGAAAATTCGTTTGAAACATTGCCCAAATTATGAAGTCACCTCGTACCTTGCAATGCCAACATATTTAAGTCGTACCCTACCACAAAGATTCCAATTATTATTATATTGCATTTGCCGAATTCATCCTTATGTTATATTTTTATTTTATTTTAAATTTGATACAGGTATCCTTTCTTTTGGTTTTTAGCTCTTAAGATATGTTCTGCAGCTTAGAATTAATTTTCCCGAATTACAAATGTTAATTATTTTTAACTTCTATCAGAGCATTTAACTTCATCTTAAATTATATCTTGCTAGGCTTTTATTCTTGTTTCTCAAATATTGTTTTTTTTATGTAGTTTTTTCCTGTTTTAATTTTTTAAAAAATAAAGGAATGCAGTTTGTTTCCTAGGCAATGTATGTGAAGACTTAAGTGCGTCATGGCCCGAGCACAACTCTTTCACCCGACTTATGTTGTCCCATGAAAATTGGTTGGTTGGACACACACAGGTGCAGAGTTTGGTGAGAGACATATAAGGCGTCAAGATGGCAGCTTGCCCACCTTGTTGATTGAAGCCACGTGGAGCTCTCCCTGTTAATATAAATGCCGGGTCCAATGAAGCTATTAGCCCCCGAAACCTAAATTGTTGAGATAGAGTATTGGGGAATCTGCTGTCTTCCAACGTAGAGCTTTTGCTCTATTTGTTAAACAGTAACTGATAATACAAACCAACAACGAAATATCTTTTGATGCGTAACATGATATATTATAAGTTAGGGATAATTATAGCCTCCGCACTCAAAGTTTAGACTAATTAGACAAAAATCCTTTCAGGTTTGAGAAATCACAAAAACTTCCCCCGCGCGGAGTAGGTTGACCGAATTCTGGCCATTTTGCCCATAGCTAGAAATATTAAGAAATAACAAGGCCAGCCAAAAATATTCTGTTTTTAAAATGGCATTTTCAGCTTTCTTGTCTACAAAAACAAAATATAAATTTACATTTTCTCATAAAATAAGAATATAAAATGAATGTTTATAATATATTTCATTTTCTAAATACACTCTCTAAAATTAAAAAAAATTATAAAATTTGAGTTTTAGAATATTTAAATTTTGTTCAAAAGTATTTTATAATAACTTTCACGAAAGATATTTTGATTTACTCTTTCTCAAATTTAATTTATTACATTTATATTTACATTTTGTAAATTATAGTTCATAAAATATATTTTAAATATTTTATGATAACATAGATAGAAAATATTACATTATATATTTTTTTATAAAATAGAAGTTTTTATCTTTAATTTTTAGAAAATTTGATAATTTTAAATTTATATTTTTAATTTAAAAATTATAATGTAGAAGTTGAATTTCTATGTTCTTTAGAGAATAAGCTTAAAAATAAATATTTATATATTTATGATTTATATTTTATTAATTGGTGTTTTTTTAATTTTTTGTACATTTTATGCTTTTTATTATATGGGCATATCTATAACTTTGATTTTCATTAAAATTACTTTTCCTCATGTACGGTTGACATATAAGGGTCTTTGTGTCTAAAAATGTTAGTCAAGTCAACTAATAAAATTAGATTTTTGTTTAAATTTTTGAAATCTCAATATAGGCACAACATGTTATTAGCAACTTTTCAACTATCATATTTCTTAACATTAATGCACATCACAAACATTGAATTCTCTCGAGAATCTTCAACATTCAATGGACACGTCATTTGAGAAGTCATTTGTTATTGGAAACTGTCTTTATTAACGTTGTGGGCTTTGCTCAACACATTATTTGAGCGTTCAGTGAGCTCTTATTATGACGTGGGGGCCGGTCCACTCGGCGGTAATGTGCAGTTGAGCAACGGAAGTGCCGGTTCAATGAGAATTTGCTCAATCCGACGATAAGCCTCCTGTGTAAGGTGTATGCCATCCCAAAAGATGTACTTTTCTGGATTGGGGCAAACATGAGCTCCTCGACTTCCGCAAAACCTTTCGTTGTCATAGTTATACTTCCCTCCAATTCCACAGCAAGCCTTCAGCGCTGTTGCAGCATTAGGGCCTAATACAATTTACAAGCTATAGCATAAGGATTAGGAATTCCTCAACAATTTTATTGGTTATCCAAAACTGCAATCTATGAACCCAACAGAAGAGTAGAACGCCTGCCTGAAATGGTTTGGTTGATATATGTTTGCACGCCCTCGTAAATATTAGAGTAAGTTATGCTCGCACTAGGGAATTCCATGCTAAGATTTCTGACAGCTTGTTCAGTTTCATTATTCTTTGCCAAGATAAGATCATTCACACCCTTTAGACATCCGAGATCGTCATAGTCAGCGGTGTTATTGCTGGGTAAAGCTGTCAGAATATATGGGTAACATCCAAGGGGAACATTTCCTGGAACTATTACTCGTGTGGCGCCCATGTTGATCAACTCCTATGGTTAATCAATCAAGGACAAATTCTTCCAGGATTAATCCTATCTCGTGCCAAATAAAGACTCAAAAAAATTGATATAAAATATAATATCAAGCAAAATATAGAATCAAAAAGACATAGATAGTTACTGCACGAGAAACTGGTTGAAGAAAGAAATCTTAAATTTAAAACGATAATTATTGAAAATTACTCTTGCAGCTTTGATGCTCTCCTGTGTTATGAATGGGATGTAAGTCTTCACTTCCTGAATGGACTTGCCTTGGGTCAATGGATACCCTATGTCGTTGCCTTCGATGTCCCCGAACAAAACAAGAGAGTTTTGAAGAAGATTGGAACAAGCTGTTGGCATGGAGATTGAATTGCAATAAGAACGAAGTCTGTTAAAATCATCATTCAAGGGTATAAATACTTAACGACTGCTGATGTCATAACAAACCTGTTGGTGTCGAGCAAATAGTTTTAAGGTAAGTTTTAAACCATCTTAATTGAACTCTAAGAGGGACAACATAAGGGGGAACGTCGACACCCCTAGACATGAAAAATGAAGGGTCGAGCACTGGACTTCTTGCTACTGAAAAGATGACTCCATCATAGCTGCTGGATTTATTCATTGATAAATAAGCTGTGATATTCGGCAGGCCCAAATCATTGGCTGCACATCATAGAAATGCATTTCATCAAATGTTTAGAACGTTTCAGAAACGGATTAATGCGCTACTGTTATTGTGAATGTATTGTATATGTCATACCAGCAAAGTCGATGTCAATAAGGCCATCGGACCAACGACCAGTGGGCCTACCAGGAAAGGTTACTCCATAAGGCAATCTTGCCGCGGGAAGGAAAGGTCCCCAAGGGAAAACACAAATTGAATTGCCGATGTCTGTGTATCCATCTCCAAAGTGGTATAGATGCTGAAATGGGCACTTAACACTCTGGGAAGAAGTTGCAGTGCTGCCAAGAATTAACAGAAGGAACAGGAAATTGAGTGTGTTGGGACATTGTTTTATCCACTTTGGACTGTCACCTTGAACCTTCATGCTTGCAACTGTGAAGTTGATTGAATCACAATCAGATTATGAAATATGAGGGAAACAAATTGTTAGCAATCACATTTGAGAATGGTATATTGAAGCTCTTATGCATTTGAAATATTTATAATCATATTGTTGTTGAAATGATACCTTGAAATAACATTCAAAAGATTACAACTGTGCTGAATGGAAGCTTGAGGAGCTGGTTTATATAGGAATTGTGGCCATAAGTCAAACAAAATTAAAATATAAAGTTACAGGGATTTATTCGTGGTTGTTAGCTAAGTAATTAAGTCAACTCGTCCAGGGAGAGTTGTAGTCATTTCAATTTTCTTTTCACAGTTAATGTGTCACAATATCTATATTCTTTCTTAGTTTAAAAACACTCAACCTTAGTTTATCAATAATTTTGATCTGTCACATTCAAACCAACCCCCCCCCCCCCCCCAAAAAAAAAAAAAAAGAGTGCACAGGTATTCAATTATTTCTTTTTCTTCAATCTTTCTCTGGTTTTCTTTAGGGGATGTGTGATCAATATTCTCACGTCAATCGAAACCTAAATGTTATATTGTTATGCACGTAATCGAAATTTTTCAAAATGATTACTTCTCCCAATTTGCAAGCTAACCTGCGATTTTAAATATATAAATAAGTAAATATTTACGTTATTTCTTTGTTAACTTCTATATTTTATAAAATATTTGGTAGATATTTGCCTATAAAGGGCTTCTCATTATTTCTTTTTCTTTTTGCACGTTTCGTATGTTCCACGTTGCATTTTTATAAGTATTTAATAAAAAATTCTTCAATTTCTTGCCTATATTAGCATACTGAGAAATCCTACTTACACCGTTTTGCCGTGCCTATTGCTAACCCAAATTTCTTTCAGTTCATTAATTTATTAAATTTAATTTGGTTGGTCCGATTTGACTTATGGATTGACAATTTTAAAAAATCAAAATTTCATTCCTATATTCAATTGAGAGGAAAATGTAAAGTTATCCAATTAATGCACAATATATTAAAACATAAAATTTTCACAAATATTTTACCTATTTTTAATTCACCTCTTGGACTTCCCAACCTTTTAACCAAATTTACCTGTATAAAATTACTAGCATGAACGTTGTGATTATAATTAAGTACGTGCCACTTAATAACTAGTGAATGAATCAATGAAATTTGATTTTATTTCGTTTTCTGTCAAGCCCATGTTATTTAATATACAGCGGATCTTGTAAATTTCCGACAACCTATAAATCGATTGCGGCAGATAATTAAGCAAATCACATTATAATATAAAAAAAGTATAAATGCTTGAATAAACTACGTGTACAGGGACTTTGGCCAATGTTATACGACTCTTAAAATGTCAAAATGTTTGATAAAATATCGTAATAAGTACTTGCAAGATCTAAATTAAAATATTTCGAGCTTAAATTTTTTAAGAAATTATGACTTTCTTAGATTTTTTTTAGTATTTAGTCAATTACATTAGTTTTCAACAAATTAATTTCATAAAAAAAGTTATTGCCAATACATTATAAATTTGATAATCATACTTTAGCCAAACAAATTATAACTTCTGTAAAATAAAACTTAATTTATAAAAATTCATCAAAATAAAATCTTATAAAATATTTAATCTATAAAATACTTTAAATAAAATTAGTCAAACACCCTCTTAATTTCGAGCTCCTATAATATAGAAAAAAGGCATCGTATGCTAGTTTGGCAGCAAAAATTTCAACTGTTAATATTAACTCGTTAAAGAAATATTGGACTCCTCATGGTTGAATACGAATTCATTTAACGAAAATTGTTATTTAATTGATAGAAGTCTTCTAGACTCGGGAAATGCACAGATAGGAAATCTAAGTGCTATTAGGTATACTATTTTACAATAACTTTATTATTTAATTCAATTTTAATTTTTAAGTTCAGAATACTCTATGGGTACAGAGTAATTTTAACTACTTACTCTAAATTAAAATATTTGGAGCTTAAATTATTTTAAGAAATTAAGACATTTTTATATTTTTTAGTATTCTAGTCAATTACTTTAGTTTTTATTAAATTAATTTTTACAAAAAAAAGTTATTACCGATATATTATAAATTTGACAATCTTACTTTAACCAAACAAATTCTAACTTCTTTTCTAATAAACAATAATTGATAAAAATTCATCAAAATGAAATCAAATAAAACATTTAATCTATGAAACTCTTTAAATAAAATTAGTCAAACACCCTCTTAATTTCGAGCCCCTATAATATAGAGCAAAGGCATCGTACACTAGCTTGGCAGCAAAAATTTCAACTGTAATTGTGAACTCGTGAAAAACAAATTGGACTCCTCCTAATGGTTGATACGAATTCATTTAACAAAAATCGTTATTTAATTGATACTAGTCTTCTAGACTAGGGAAATGCACAGATTGGAAATCTAAGTGCTATTAGGTATACTGCTTTACAATAAGTTTATTATTAGATTAAATTTTAATTTTTGGGTTTAGAATACTCTATGGGATAAAATATTGAAATTATTCTCCTATACAAATTTTACGCCTTTTATATTTTCAAATTGAATATATGTATTTATGACTTAAATCATGCAAAAATTGAGACTCCACAGTTATATACAACACTTCAATCATGTCAAAGTAACAATGAGAAAATACTTATAAAAATTTATAATTTTATTTTGTGCATCATTTGAACAAAATTTCACCTTTATTATAACGTTCAATATTATGCATTTGAAATATTTAAAACCATAATGTAGTTAAAATAATACCTTGAAAATAAAATTCAAAAGATTACAACTATGTTGAATGGAAGCTTGAGGAGTTGATTTGTATAGGTGTTGTGGCCTTAAGTCACGCAAAATTAAAATATAAAGTTATAGTGGTTTATTTATGTTTGTTAGCATGTTAGTTAAGTGTTTGCACATTATTCATAATATGGTCACATTTGAAAATTTTTGACTTATCACGAATTCTATTTTAATCCAAATGAGTTTCTAGGGCTTCCAAGGTATTTAAACTATCAAGTCGTTGTTGCTGAAAAGTCTCTCAAACTCGGAAGATTAAGTGGATAAGGTTTGAGTAGAGTTTAAGTTTAGCTAAACTTATTCAATCTAAATATCTTGGACAGTTGACAATAGTTTCACAGAAATAGAGAGAAAGTCACCTATGCAGATAAAGTACAACAAAGAGTTGATATTATTGAAAGACTGCAATTGAATAGTCCTAGTAAACATGGAGAAGGCGTGGATAACAATGGATAAGAGTCCTGCCATGCCACGACTGCTTGTTGGCAACTGACTTCGGCCAGTAGATAAGATTTAGCCTAAATATTAGGAAGTTAGTTTCATGCCATGCTTGGAGAACAATATAGAAAGACTAGTATGAGAAGTCCATAGTTCTCCTTTGTGAGTGTTATGATCTTTGTATTGATTTGTTAAGTGAGAAAAGAGTGTAGAAAAGACCAAATCTTGAGAAAGCTTACCATGATGGAAAGTTGACCTTATGAGGTGTTTAGATATAAACTATTGGAAAAGTGTGTTGCTAACCTATCGAGAACCCTGGGATTGGATAGTAGAGTGAGGGAAAGAATTTTATTTTTGATCTCTTTACCATAACTGCCTAATGGAGCATTTTTACAAGACAAGGCCCTACAGACATAAGAATGGAAACTTTGAATTGCGTTAACAATTTCGTATCTTATTTATTTTTTGCTATGGTGTGTGCATGCGTGTTTCTAATACACTTAAACAACTTATATTGTTTCAACCCCATATTAACAAGTGGCATCAAAACTTGGTTTACCTGGTCTACTTGGCTATGCAAGAGATCTTAAAGGGTTGAAAATGAGTACCGAGGAAGGAGCATTCGTTATAAGGCCTCTACTTTTTGATGAATCCAATTACCCATATTGGAAGGCACGAATGAATGCATTCATCAAATCTTAAGATGAAAAGACATAGTATGCAATTGAACATCGTTGGAAACTACCTACTATCATAATTGATGAAGGACTTGAAATTTCAAAGGATATAAAGACTTGGACAACTAAAGAAGACACGGCAGTATTAGGTAATTCTAATGTTATTAATGGTATATTCACAGGTGCAAACGAAGAGTAATGCAAGCTCATATCTACATGTGAAACGACCAAAGAAACATAAGACATCCTATAAAATGTCTGTGAAGGAATAAGTGTTGTCAAGTCCTCCAAGCTCCAGTTATTGGCAACTTAGTTTGAAACACTGAGGATGAGTGAGAATAAAACCATAACATAATTCAATGGCAAGTTAAGGTACAAGCAAATCTTGTAAGAATAACCTTGAGATTCCTACCTGAACGTTTCACTCCAAAAGTTGCTGTAATAAAAGAAGTTGAGAATGTGGAGTTTTGTGTTGGGATGAACTTATGAGTTCACTTCAGACCTATGAAATGAACCTTAATGTCATAAGGAAACAAACTTGTATTTTGTAGAAAAAAATAAAGTGATGATGATTGTTGTAACAACAAAGATGACATAGCTTATCTAACAAAGAAGTTGAAGAAATTGTTAAGCAAAAAGAAGCTAAACTCCAATAAGAAATCAGGTGATTCTTTTAAAAATCCCCCTATAGATGAGAAGAAGAAATCCAAAAAGTAAGAGAAAAGTTAACCTGAGAAGAAAGTTGTACAGTGTCATGAATGCAAGGGATTTGGGCACATTTAGGTAGGATGGGCTAATACCTTTAAGAAGCATGGCAAGTTTATGAACTCAATGTGGAGTGATGAAGGATCCAATGAGTTCAATGATGAAGCGAAACACACTAGCAATCAGGTAAGCTTTAATTTGATAAGTTCAAAAGAGAAGGATGTTGTAACCCATGTTTCACCATCAAATGAAGACAACAGTGATGTTGATGATAAACTTTACTTCACTTTCCAATTGGCATGTGACAAATGAATAACATTACAAATGGAAAATCTTATACTAAAAGAAGGGGTGAGATATGTTAAGGAACTAAATGTATATTTAAATGATAAATGTTCAACACTGAGTGTAAAAAGCTCAATGAACAACACTATGAGGCTAACTCTTCCCCAAAGAAATTGAATATGGGCAAAGCAGAATTGGGGGATGTACTATCGATAAGGAAATTAGATTCAAATTGAACAAGAACATGACAGCTAGAACCTCGCAAAAGAAAGAAATTAAGTTTGTCAAGACTACTGTTCCAGTTGTTGAACACACTGTTCCCACCAATAAAACTAATTTGATAATTAACATAATTAGCATACATAAGAAACCAACACATCAAAAGTGGCTAGACGCTTCAACTACTGGTATTTCACCCCTTTCATCTTGTGTGCTCTAGTCTAAGTTATTGCTTTTATTTAGTTATTTTTACCTTTTGCTGTGTTCTTGGGGCCTAACTAATAAAAAATTAGTTAAAGTAATACATTCTAAAGGCTTTGGGAATTGAACATCTAGAACCGCCCTTATTACATTGTGACAACCAAGCTGCTATACAAATAGTTGCTAAGCCAGACTTTCATGAACGTAGCAAACATATAGAGATAGATTGTCACATTATGAGGACCAACTGCAGGAAGAGAAGATTGTCACATGTCATGTTCATACTAAGAGTCAAATTACAAACATTCTGATTAAGCCTCTAGCATTTGATCTTTTCAAAAACCACTTGAGCAAGATGATAATGGTAAAGTATCATTCCTCATCTTGAGAGGGCCTATTGAAGTCTAGTCAGCTGGCTACATCAGCATTAAACTCCCACTCATCCACTTTTAGCTTTTGTTTGGTGTAGCGCATCATTTTCCCTTTGTATTGTTTTGTTTGAGTGGAATATTTATTGCAATTAGTTAGGCTATTGTACCTAATTGTTAGTGTGTGTGTGTGTGTGTGTAGTTTGTTTTAGTGGTAGAGTCATTCATAAAAGCCAATAAGGCTCCTCATGAGGTAATGTAAAAATAACACTGGCCCTATAAAAACAAGTTGATCCTTCATATTCCACGCTTGCTTCTTTCTTCTTTGATTGAAAGATGCATTCAATTTAAACCATCTTCTTAGACTATGGCTCCACCATACCTTCTCCCAACAAAATATCTGAAGCTTGTGCTCTCCTATGTTCCTAAACCAAAGATCATGGGCATGGGACATGTTACTTTATTAGATGACTAGGCAAATTTCTCAAACAAACAACCAAATAAGGGGCACAGGGGTTTTCGGTGCTTTTGGTAGGAGATTTTAGGAACTAAATTGTTAGGGTAGCTAGGCAAACTGTGAACAAGTTTCATCCAAGAATCTATTAGAGAATGTATGGCTCAAAATACCAAAAATACAATAGGCCTGGTAGAAGGAAAAGAGAATCAAGATAAAGCTCAAAACCAATCAAGTGGCTTGATGATGTTCTGGAAAAAGGAACTTCATGTCTCTCTTTTAAGCAACTCTAGGAAATACATTGATGTTATCGTTCCAGATGATGAAAATAAATTTGAGTGGCAACTAACTGGCATTTATGGATTTGTTGATGCCTAAAAAGGAAAAGAATATAGGAAATTCTCCATGAATTAAGTAATAAATCAAATCTAGCATGGATATGTGGGGGTGATTTCAATTCTATTATTTCTGAAGATGAAAAGGAAGGAAGAACTGTAACTCCCATTGGGCAACTAAATGACTTCAAGCAAGCGTCGTAGGAAGCAAATCTGAAGGGCATAAGATTCAGAGGATATCCTTCCACGTGGTGCAAGTTAGAGAAGTTCCTAAACATTCAGAAAGGCTTGACAAAATATGTGCAAACCCAAGGTGGATTAACGTCTTCCATTCTGTCAAAGTGGATCACCTTACACCAACCTTTTTCTAACAAGACAAATCTTAACCAAACAAATATTAGAGTTCATAGGTCTTTCAGATTTGAGAAAGCTTGTCTTCGTTCAAAAAATCTAGAGAAGGCTATTCTAGAAAATGGAACATGGAATGCACCGCTGGATCAATACACCTCACGTAAAGTAAGCTTGAGTAAATGCTAAAATTCACTTTGAAAATGGCATAAACAAAATTGCGCATGTGATAAAAGGAGGATCAAAGCATTTGAAAAGGAAATAAGCTTGATTCACCAAAATTCTATTATAGCTAACACTAAGGTTAGAGAAAATGTGCTAAGGACTAAATTAAAGAAGTTGATGATAAGGGAAGAATGATATTGGAAACAACATAGCAAGGTTCTTTAGGTTGAAGCAAGGGGACTGCAATACCATCTTTTCCACTTGTATGCCTCATCTAGGGCCAAAGCAAAGAAGACTGATCATAACAAGATCGAAAAAGGAGAACTGTGCAATGAAAAATTTGATATTGAAAGAGCCATCATCACTTTGAACATCTTTTTACCCTTTCCAAGCCATCAAATGCTGTCTTAAAAGAAATCGAACTTAATATCCATCCAAAAGTGAATGATGGAATGGACAAGACACTTCTTCAATATACACAAAAGAAGACGTAGAGAAAGCACTATCCTAAATAGCCCCTCTTAAAGCAACTGGTCTAGACAGCTTCCCACCCAATTTCTTCCAAAAATTCTAGCATTAAGTTGGCCCAAAGGTTTGTAATTACATGTTTCATCTTTTAAATAATGGTGCTTCTTGCTGAGTCACAGTCTTACTTTCATTGTTCCCATTCCAAAATGTCAATACCCTCAAACCTTGGATCAACTTTGATCTATCAACTTATGCAATGTTGTCTATAAATTGCTATCAAAATGCATAGCCAATTGCTTGAAGCCTTTGCTAGACAACATCATATCTCCCTACTAATTAGTTTTCATACTGGGATAGCTTATAACTGATAATGTTATGATTGATTAGTAATAATGCATTGCCTTAAAATACAAGGCAAAGGAGCTGAAAATTTCATAGCAATGAAAATGGATTTGAGTAAATCTTGTGATCTAGTGGAATGAAAATTCTTAGAATACATGCTACTCTAGATGGGATTTCATGCAAAATTTTCTCAACTCATCATAAAATGCATTTCTTTTGCCATATTCTAATTCATACTAAATGATAAATCATTTAGATTTGTGAAGCTAGAACAAGGCCTTCGCTAAGGGGATCCATTATCACCTTACCTTTTTCTCTTTTGCTCTGAAGCTTTATGTATATGTTACTAAAATGATAAAGTTAAAGGACTGATCCATGGTGTCAAAATTGCTTGAAATGCTCTTAGAATTTCCCACCTACTGTTTGTAGATGGCACAATAATCTTTTCCCAAGCTACTACTAGAGTTGTCCACTGCTTAACCAACATTATATCTCTTTTTAGACAGGGGTTAGGCCACTGAATTAATTACAACAAATCATTTTGACTAGCTCTAGAATTCTATTGCTAGGCAACTGAACATCACTTCCACTGGCATGTGGAACAAATATCTTGGTCTTCCCTCTTACATGGGCCATTCTCACGTGGAGTACTTGAATTATATTCAAGAAACAATCCATTGGGTATCATGGGAACAATTACATCACAGGAAAAAAGGAGGAATTAAGTTTAGGCACTTGGAGTTATTCAATAAATCCTTCCAAAACAAGCATGGCACATTATAACAGAGCTTGATGCACTTCCATTTCATTTATTTAAGGCTCGCTATTTTTCAAGGACCAGTTTCTTTGAACCTAAAGCTGGCCCTGTCCATCATGCATTTGGAGAAGTATCATTTGTGGCAAGGAAATGCTTAAGAAAGGTTTAAGATGGAGAATTAAGGATAGATCATCAATCTGCATGTGGCAAGATAGATGGTTACCACTCTTGCACACTTTCCAACCTTTTAGTCCTTGCAACGTATTAAATAGTGAGGCAAAAGTCAAAGATTTGATTAACCCAAGAGGTTATTAGTGGAATTACAAACTAATTAACCAGATTTTTCCCAATAAAAAGTTCATTTCATGTGGCTTATGACTCCATGGGATTCCAAGTGTTGAATTTGAAACGATAGATGAGTAACGCATCAGAATCAAATTGGAATTTCATTTGGAACACAAGACTTCCAAACAAGATAAAGATCTTTACATGGAGATTATGCCATGATATTCTCCCAAACAATAAAAATCTAAATACAGACTAACTAGCTGCTACGCCAATTGCATTCTCTATGAAGTTGAGATAGAAGACACGAAGCATGTCTTCCTTAATTGCCTTTTTGCCAGGCTAGCTTTGGCATTGTCAAATGTACAATGGAGAGTTACATCTAGCTAATCTGGAGGACTAATTCAATGGTGTAAACACACTTTCCAGCACTAGGATATGGACTAATTTCACCTTTTCCTTGTTATCTTGTGGGCAGTGTTGGGCTTGCAAAATTGAAGACTTCATAAACAAAAGTACTGCTCACTAGGTTACATTATCCTCTTTACAATCAATGTTTGACCCACTCTAATCTTCTTCATTTAAATCGCAAGACTAGAAACAAATCATTTAAGAACCCACTTCAAGATGGAAAGCACCAAGACGAAGACTATTTTAAATTAATTTTGATGGTGCAATTTTTCTGGATCCAATTGTAGTAGGGACAAGTGCATTGGTTCGCAATTGCAATGGATCATGTATAGCTTTGCGAATGCACTTCACCCCTTTTGTTAAAGAAGCTATTCATGATGAAACTTCGGTGACTTGAATGCCTATTAATATTGCACAAAAGCATGGAAGTGGAAAATACATCATAGGGGGAGATTGTCAAGCCTTATTAAACTTGCTAGAATCACCTAAACAAGACCATGTGGCCATTGCGACAATTTTACATGGTATTCATGCTTATTGAATTCAACTTTGCAAGAAGAGAAGTTAACCAATCTACTCACACCCTTACAAAGAATGCTACCATGTGCCATAAAGGATTTAGAGACCAACCTCCCTCTTTTTTAGATCATATTTTATTGATGGACCAATGTTATCATAAATCTAATTGTTTAGATGAATAAAACTTCAAACTGAGGTATGTTTGTTTCAAAGAGCGAGAGAGAGAGAGAGAGAGATTGAGTCAAATAAGATACTTTAATTATGATTTGCCATTCACTCTTAACTCTTAATATGGATCGTATAGTATAGAACAATTACACAATCTACTCATACTTTGGCAAAAAAATTTTCAACGGAATTTATGAATTTATGGAAGATAATCAATTAAACTCCTCCTAATGATCAATGGTTGGATCAATATCCATTTAATTTAAATGGTTATTTCATTGATATTAGATTTCGAAGCTAGATAGGGATAATCACCATTTAAAAATATTGTACCATTCATTATTACTTTTAATCATGTCAAGGGGAAAAAGTGCAAAAATAGTTGTACAATTTTATATTTTGTGTGTCATTTGAATAAATTATATTTTCTTCATTAAGATCAATAAAAAATCATAAAAAACTCACCATTTTTTTCAAACAAAAAAGGTTCGGTTACTTGGGACAAATAAACCAAATTAAATTTATTAAATTAAATTCAATATAGTATTTTGTATGTGATTGTTTTTCTTTTGTAAATATAAAATTTTATTTTGTTAGTGTATTTATGAGTTGTTATTATTCTTGGAACATTTTCAATTGCTATATGTGGATGTTTACATGCTGGACAAAATTGATGACATGGAAATTATGTAATATATGGTAATCTATTGTACCAAATGTGGCAACAAATCATATCGAGGTAACTTACCGTATTTAACTAACCAATAAAGGAATGATTACAATTCCAATCTATAGAGATTTTTTGGACTTGATGTTGATTTGCTAAAGATTTTTATGATTAACTTAATTAATGAGTTTTTATAATATATGCAAAGTAAATTCAAAATGAGTATTGTGGCTAAACACAATTACCTGTTAGGCTTATATGTCAAATAGTACAAGGATGTAATTTTCATATCATAGTTTGAGTATGCTAGAGACATGGTGAAAAACCTATAGATCTAAGCTTTTACAAGAGTATTAATGGAGGACTCTTATATTTAACTGCAAGTAGGTCCAACATATGTCATAGTATGAAAATTTATACCAAGAATCAAGCCACACCAAAGAACTCCTATCAAGTTGTAGTTAAGAAGATTATTAAGATATGTTTATGGAACAACTGATTATTGTTTTATTATATAAAATGTCACAACATGGAGTTGTTTGGGTACAATAATGATAACTTGGTAGGCTGTGTAGATGATAGGAATAACAATATAGGTGGTTGTTTTCTATGAGACCCAATTTAGTGTCTTGATACGACAAGAAGTAGAATTACATTTCTTTGTCAGCCGTTGAATTGAAGTATTATTCTATAAAGAGTTGTTGTTCGCAATCACTATAAATGAGGCAAATGAAGTAGGATTATGGGATACGACAAGAAGTGCTTAAGGTACCCTGTGAGAAATTCCCTTATTATGTCTACAAAGCCTACGCTGCACTTGAGAGCAAAATATATATATTTGACACCACTTTATTTGAGAAATGGTGAAGAAAAAGATTATTATGGTAGAGTATGTTCCAATATATAAACAATATCTTCACATATTTACTAGGACAGACACAACAAGGATTGAGAAACTAAGGGTGAGATAGGTGTTGGCCTACTCTACTAAAATTTCACCTTTTCTTTATCTCTATAAATTTTTTAAAATATAAAATTCAGAAAAGGAAGAAATAATAGGAGTCATTGGATGTAGAACAAAAAAGGTGAAAGAATATATTAACATGTCATAGGAGAGTATTTTAAGTTCACGAGGCAAGTTTAAAAGTTTAACATTCCATTATTGTTACATACCATCCAAGAGTGCACAGTGGGTAATAGTTTTTCACCAATTGGAAAAGCCCCTTTTAATGTTGTTCCCTTAGAGTCAAAAAAGGTTTCTAAAGAAACAACAGGCAGTGGAGAAAAGGAAAAAGGAGTTTACGGAGCCCATGTTGAAATGCCACTTATAGATAATGGGTCACCTGTTCCAACAATCACTGTATTTGTTGAAGTAGATGCTCGAACACCTATAAAATTTCAAGGGGAGACTCTATTTATTGTTTGCCAAAGAATACTACAATGAAGGTTAGTTCTAAGTCTATCACCCTCACCATCTTTCTATCCAATATGAAAAAGAACAAAATCAAAAATTGAAAGAACAAGATGAACATCTAGATCAAGAACCTCAATATGTTACTAATAATCTAAGATTACCAGACAAATATTTTAGTGTTAAGAGTTCATTATGTTACATATGATTGTAGTGGTTGAGTGCATAATTGATAGACAATTTTACACTAAAATTAGGTTCATTGCTATGTTACAAGAGTTGGGCTTGACAAATGTAGAAATAGGATTTAAGAATTATAATCTTGAGTTAGTCATGAGTTTTATCGTAATCTCTCATGTTCCATTAATGACGGCACCGCTCCATAGAACTTTCAGGTGTATGTTTGAAAGGTAATTTTTAAGTTTTGATAAGTAAAAGTCAATAACATCTTGAGAAAAAGAAACTCTCCTTTTTCTTTAGTTTATCTTTATGACTTCAAACCCCATCATGTTGAGGTTGCCATCATGATTTCTAGAGAAAAGGTATTAGATTGGTCATCTTCTACATCCATGTCTAATTGCTTCACTTCCATAAAATGACAATGTTTCTAAAAAGACAATCATGCGGTTTGTTTCTTCAATATCCATGGGATACACTTCGAAGGTTTTCAAGGCTAATAAAGTGATTTGATGAGATGAGAGCCCAATCTACTGCAAATGTGCCATTTTCTAAACCATTAGATGTGTAGAAAGAACTTGACAATTTTGGTTTTCCCTTCTTAAGACTTAGAGCATCAAATTAAACCATTATTGAAGAAAATGAAAATATAACTATTTGTGTGATCTATCTAGCCTATTGTTCCACCAATACAATAGACATTTTAGTCTCTCTAGAACTAAATATGATGACCTTGGTGATCTTGTGCCATTAAATACTAACCTTTATCGTTTTGCAACATAAAGAGTGAGTGTTTCGTATTTTGGGGGGGCGGGGGGCGGGGGGTGGAGAAGTACAAGTGCTAGTGAAAGTAAAGCAGAATCTTTTTTAAGATACCTTTCAACTTTGGCTTTGATTCTAAAAATGGTTTTTTTTATTGTTGCTTATATTGAATATTTTTGTTTATGGTTTATGGATTCTTTTTGTTTTCCTAGTTTTATTATGTTCTAATATCATATTCTTTAGTATGATAGCTTCCTAACTACCTATTAGTCTAACTTTACCTTTCCCAAGCACTTATACATAATGTTGTAAGATATTTATCCTTCAATAAATTTTGGAATTCAGCACCTCTTAGTAAACTCACATTGCCTTATATTCTTCTGCACTTATTAAAAGATGATGTATTTGCATGATAACTCATAATGACAAAGAAAAATGATGTTAGTAAAAAGAATGCTAGTAGCATGTATTTGTCAATTATCATTATTTTTGGTACAACTTACTTGACTTGCATGGATGCTTACGTAGCGAAGGACTTGGCAGAATTGATGGTATGAAATTTCTGTGATATACAGCAATATGTTGCTCCAGATGTGGCAGCTTGCAATATTTAAGTGGCCAATTAAGAAAGAATTTTGATTTTAAATTTGTAGAGATTTGTCGGACTTGATGTTGATTTGTTGGAGGTTTTTTAAGGTCAATTTTGATAAGGATATTAATTGTAATGAATACAATTGACTTACCATATCTATTAAAATCCTAGAAGATTTAAATTGTTTTGAATAAAACAATGTCCAAATTTCCACTAATGTGGAGACAAACATCCCAACATGGAAGGTAACAAAACCAAATTTCTTGGAGATATTCCACAAGATTTTCATGGAGATTTTTTTTTCAACTGCTAAAGCGGATGACATGGATGACTTGAATTCATGGATAACACCTAGAGTGATCAACAAAAAAACATTGAAAAATATTTTTGAAAGAAGAACGACTTTCTTGGTAAATGTATTGTACGGGTTTATCCATAAACACCATCTAACACCATCTTGATTATTCATACCCTAGGGAGGAGGAGACTTGTGTCAACATTTAAAGCCAAGAGCAGGTCTTGATCAAGGAGGAGATAGAGATCTTATTACCTAGGAAAGTTGTGCTAGAAATGGTTCAACTAAGTTGAGGTCAAAAGGATTTAGATAAGGTGAGAGCAATTTAGCTAAGGGATTTAACCTCGTGTGATCTGTAAACCCTTTTACCAGTAGAAAATTTCTTAGTGTGGGTCCACATACAAAGGAGGTTTATTTGCGAACTACGTAAACAACTTTCAATATCTTCTTCTTTACTTTTCTATAATGTGTTGCATTGCATATCCCACACATGAATGTTCCACCATTTCTTGCAACATATACTTGCTAATCCGCCAAAAATTTAATATCAATACAACATTTGACTTAACAAATGTTGAACATACCAAAAAATGAATTTAAATTCAGATAATTAAATTGAATGCATATCTATAGACTTAACTTTCAATCACCATTATGAACATAATATACCCTAATTCATTCTGAGTCTCTGTACAATCTCTGCAATATAGTTTTATTATTCTTTGTGATATTGTGTGCGTATATATGTCTAATGCTTATTGGCTTGGTGCATGCCAAATTGCATTATTTGTTTCTCAAGATAGGAAATCTCTGAATTTGTTCCTTTCATCCTAATAAATTAATTTAAAGGGCAAAGTGCAGCTCACGTGATCGTTTAAGAATTAAGGAAAACCACGTGCATACACATGCATGGCATTTTAGCAGGACAACCGCACTCAACATAAGTCCAAAAAAAGAACTATAAAAGTCCAAAATTTTAAAACCAAGAAATAGACACAAAAGAAAATTTCAATACGAAGCACCAAATGATATAATTGAAAAGAAAAATCGAAAATATGATAAATTATAAAAAAAATTGAGAAAGGAAATTGTAAAAAATTAAGAAACCAGAGAAAAAATTGAATAAAAAATTAAATTAAAAATAAGTATAAAATACATTAATGAAAATTAAAGCACGATAAAATATAAAATTAAAGAGACAAAAAAAGAAAAATAAAGTATCCTATTGTACTTATATTTTTTATCATTATGGTTTTTATTTTATTTTTCATTCTCAATTATTTGATCAAAGATTTTCGTTTGACATTTTTTTTTAAATTTTTGACTTGTGTGCGAATTGTATCTTTTGTTTTTCTTCTTGTGTTCTAGTTTTTTATTTCCTTTCAGATATCTTGGGTTTTTTTTTTTTGTGTTTTTTTTTTAGGTCCTAAGATGTTTTTTGTAGTTTCATATTAATTTTCTTTAATTTTATATTTTACTGCATTTTTAAATTTTGTCGTCATTTTTTATGTTTTGTTAGGTTTTTCTCTTGTTTTCTTAATATTGTATATTATATAGTTTTTATATTTTAATTTATATTTTCGATTATTTTAATTCAATTGAACAAACCTATGTATCTTGCACTAAAAAACTGATTGAATTAGGACACTGATACTGAAGAAGTTTTCGTTAATTATGATGATTTTATAATTGAGTAAATTGAGGAACAAAACATGTAGGGCCCCTTATATTATGCCAGGGGGAAAAAAAGAACTTCCAATGTGTGCTCAGCATGTGCAGTTTTTTCTTCCAGAACCAAGGCTTAATAAATAGAAAATGCATCCACTCATTAAAATTTTCTAAGTAAATTAAAATAATATACTATATGAGAATTAAAAAATAAAAAGAAATCATAGTTAAAGATAATAAAAATATATAATAATATAAAGTCACAGCGCTAAATTACGATAATATTTTGGAGAACAATTGATAGATAATTGTTTAAGTCACTAACAAGATAATCAAACATAAAAATAATAATAATAATAATATAGCAAATTAAATAATAGATTACTAGCATATATTTAATACTCTTCATTTATTTATACTTTAATGTTTATAAACTTTATAATTAAATATCTTATAAAATTGTGTTGTAAAAAAATATAAAAAATGCTTTTTATTCCAACACCCGACTCCAGTTCTTTACCACGGTATATCAAGTAAAAATGATGCAGATATGACCGCAGAAAAGGGAGGCTAACTTGAAATGGACCTGTCTTGCTTGGCCTAAAATATACATGTAAGTTATTTTAAGACAATTCAAACAATTTTATATTTATTTGTTGAAAGGACGTTAAGGAATGTTATTTAATATCACAAAATGATACGAAGAGGAAGATGAATTATAGACAGCAATTGTACTCCTGAAATAATATAACATTTTTCTCTCCAAAACTCCATTTGAATTACCACTTCTTATACGAATCTCATGAAAAGTCACACCGACTAAGCATCTTACCATTTTCACAAATGAAAACAGAAGGTTGAAATGGGAAGTAAATTATCGTTAAAAGGCATGATGCAAAGTTTATTAGGTAGCATTAGAGACCTAAGGTATGCTTGGATGACTGGATAAGTTCATAAACTCTCAGAAACATTTTATAAAATATTTTAAAACTTATAAATTTTTAAAAATATTTGATAAATTTCTCTATAAAAAAAACTTATAAACTTCTAAAATAAAATTTTTAAAGCTTATAAATTTTTTAAAACTAAATTGAACTTTTATCAACTTATTTACAAATATATAATAAATTACTTCTTTACATATACTTGAAAAGCATAAATATCATGAGTTAGATTATATTAACAAAATTTAATTATATTTTTATCATGATTACACAAACAAAATTATAATCATATAATTTTAAAAAATCTTATAAGATATTTCTATTCAAAAATTTTATTTAACTTATTTTAAAAATAAAATATATAGACTTATAAACCTTCAAAATATGTTATAAGTTAAATAATCTTATTGAAGATGAGTGCAAATTTAAATAAATAAATAAAATACATTTGCATTACTAATAATTTCTATGGAAATGAATCACAAAACATATTCTATATAATAAACAACAAATAATAATACTTTTAAATTCTATTTTTATAAAATAATACAACTAAAATATTAGTCTATATTTATACAGTTTAAAAATTAATAAATAAAAAAACGGGCTTTCAAAACATCTTTTAAAAGGCTAAAACTAAAAAAGTCAAATATTTGGATAGCCCTAATGTAAAAATAAAAAATAAAAAATAAAAAAATTGCTGCTGCAACAGTCAGGAAAAAGCTATCATTAGCAGATTTTTTTTACGTTAAAAATTCATGCTTTTTGATTGTAGATACAAACAATGAAGAAAAAAGAAAATTATGAGAAACCAGGAAATTTAGTAGAAGGGGGAAGGGGGTGGTGGGAAGCAACTCTAAAGAATCTCATCTAAAATTGGAAACAATACAAAAAGAAAATTACTGAAAAAGAGAAACATGAAAGAAACATAGAGAAATTTTACCAAGAACTAGAATTAGAGAAAAGAATAGAGAATAAAAAAGAAAAAACTGACCAAACAAAGAAAGAAAGAAGTAAATCCAAGAACTGAAAAAGAACAACAAAAAGAAAATATGACATCAAAGTGGAAATTTTGTGTTTTTTGTTTCCTTAGAAAGATAATTACAGCACAGAGACTGCTAGGCGCACATGGGTCATCCCTTGTGCTTGGGCTCAAAGCACCCAAGGTGCACACCTTAGAGAAGACAAATGCCATTGTGTAAGACTGGCGTTGAGCAGCGTCATGAGCTATGGCGCACAATGGTGCATTGCCATAAACAAGTATGATCAAATAATAGCCTGCAAATAAACTTCTTAAAGACAAAATATGCTTCAGTAAAACAGGCAATTATCATGAAGACAAGAAAAGATACTAGCTCTCAGAATTCCTAAGGATAATACAAGAAAACTACTAAGTACTTTTGCCGAGTCACAGTAACAATCAAGCATGTAGCCCTCCATCAATACATCAATTTTACATTTCAAATTTCTGGCCACTTAAATTAGAACAAAACTGATATCAATTAGAAAGTAAAAGCATAACAATAGCATCAAATAAATTCAGCAAGTTCTTCTCACTGCCACAACCCAAATATGCTGAACACACAATTCAATCAATTTATACCAGTAAGGTAATTGATAGTCACTAGCATCTCTAACTGCTACCAGCCATAAATGTTCCATTGCACCAGGGTTACTCAACATTAGCTTCCACAAAAAGGAGCCATTTCGTATTTTGAACAGAAAACATTCTTCAGCTTCAACTACTGGTGATGCTTAGTAAAAGAACCCAAGTACTTTACCGCCAACATTTTTCCTTCGAGCTTCTTCGTGATCCATGATTCCAGCAGATGTTGTCAGCACAATATAACCAAACTGCAGAAAAAAAGTGAGAAATGACATTGAAAATTTTCCCATCTCCAACCTTACTTCCAAAATAATTGCAAATTTTTATTTCAGAACATCTATCACATAATTGGCAGCTCAAAGGAGGATTTGGTTTTCCAAAGTTGGCATCAAGAAAAAATGTAACCCATTTTCAGAAGAATAAAAATGATGTTCTCATTTTAATTCTACCTGTCTGGATGGAAGCAGCCTTGCAGTCCAAGGCTCAATCTCCTTGACCCCAATGTCAAATCGAGGACTAATGACACCACACTTGTTTAGTCTTCCATTCAATTCAACCACAATTTTTCCAGCTCTGTGGTCATCAACATACTCAAACTCCCCAATGTATCCTGCAAATCCAATTCAAGGAGGAATGTGTTACACTAAAGTTCTGGAACTATTACAAAGTTGAAGTGCGTAAGAGAAGGGGCACACCATGCTTCTGCATGACCAAAAGAAACTTGATAATCACTTTTGAAGAAGGCCGGATCATGACCTGACGTTTCCCCCTTTTTTCAGCATTATACATGCTCTTCAGAGCATCATTCAAGACACTGACTCTCACCATCTTCCAAAGCAAACTGATGCACAATAATAAAAATATCAGAGTAGGCAAAATTATCCAGCACTCTACACTTCCCTAGCTCCATTTTTTGATTAAAATATCACTTCCAAACTCAAAGGTTGCCCAAACAATAAAATATAAAGGTCGAAGCATAACACGGCCATTAGAAACAGCACATATCCACTACTGTCACAATATAACAGCTGCTGAACTGATGTTCTACTAAATCTGATGATACATAAAATCTTGTTAAACAGTGTGGACATGAATTTTCAGACAAATGCTACACGGCCGCAGCCAAGATGCTACGAGATCTATATTAACTAAACTAATTACTTAAATGTCAACTTTTCAACCTTAAAGTGATAGTCCAAAACCATTCGGGAGCATGTGTTAGCGGGAGCGTGGGTGGGTTAAAAAAGGAAAAAAATCAAAAAGATCTCCTAGGCATATTCACAGTTAGATTACTCATACTAATCATATTACCAATAGAAACGCACTATAATTGCTACCGTTATTTCTGATTAAGTCAAGTTGTCTCTCCAATTAGAAAGTGAATATACAGAATAAAGTAAGATCCCATTTATTTAAAAGCCGGAAAATGCTTCCATTTCATGGTCGTAAGGGTGACTTATGGTCGGGAAAAAAAATTCCCACCAGAAAATCAAGCACCCAACACTCGAAAACAAAGACAACAAAGCAACAAAATATCAGCATAAATTAACAAGACTAACATTACGGAAAAGGAATAAGCAAAAACAAGTGTAGAAGAAACATTCAAACAAGTGTAACCGAATCATGGATCGTTTAGTTACCTGAAAAAATAGGGGGGCCGCCGCTTGGTTCTACGGTTGATTTCGGTTTCTGGGCAATCCAAAGCTTAGGAGGTGGAAGTGTCGTTTGAGTTAGGGTTTTGAACATTATAAATGCGTTTTCATTTGTTTGTTATATTACACTTTGCACCACAATTATCAGAATAATTATAGCCACCTCCCTAGAGTTTAAATTAATTATTCAAAATTCCTTTGATTTAATAAATTATAAATACCTCTTTTCAAATATATATTCCACTAATAATTGACTTCAAAAATTAATCATGTCAGCTAAAATTTTAAACAGAAATTCAATTTTAGCTTTAATCGACGTCTAGAACAATTAATTAAGAGCAAATATAATTGTAATGAAAATAAAAATTAGAGGTATTAGTATTATAGAAAAACTATAAAATACATAAAATTTTAAAAGTACCAAAATGGTCAATAAAATATAAATTATAAATCTAGAAATATTATTTTTAAATTTATTCTCTAACGGGCTTGAAAACTATATTTTCTACCTTATGTACATTGAATTAAAAATATCAATTTCAAAATTTTAAATTCTGTAAAAACTTAAAGACAAAAACTTTTATTTTCTAAAAATATAAAATTCAAAATTTATAAAATTTTCAAGCTATATCATTAGAAAAATATAAAAAATATTTGATGAATTATAATTTATAAAATAAAAAATATATTTAATAAAATACTAAAAAGATTAATTCAAAATATCCTTCAAGAAAGATATTATAATATACTTTTGCAATATTTTGAAATATTTTAAATCTTAAATTTAATAACAAATAGTAAAACAAATATTTTTATTTCCTAACATATAAACTGAAAAATAAACATATGTCTAAACATTTCAACAAAAATACAGATAAAATAAAACTCAAAAATAATATATTTCTAATAAGTAGAAAATAGAAAATTTTAAACTATACTATAAAATATTTTCTAAAAGAGCACAGAAAATTTATCTTCTAACCCATAAAAATAAATTTCAAACTTCAAATTTCCTAAAAATGATAAAATAAAGATTTCTATCTTGTAAAAATTATAAAATATTTCCTAAAAAATATAAGAAATTTGATAATAAGAAATTCAAATACAAAATTTAAATTTCACATGTAAAATAAAAAAATTTATTATTATATAAAACTTAAAATTTTTAAACTATGTACTTTTTAGATAATGTAAAATATTTTATATTTTTTAAAATAATTTATTTTTTAAATTCTATTTCATATCATTTTCTATTATTTCGGAAAGTGTATTTAGAAAATATTTTGTAAGTCCTCTAATAGATAAAGTTTTGTGTAATTAGGCTAGACTTTAAGGTAAGACGCTTTAATATCCCTTGTTTTCAGATTTTGTCATTGGCAAATTGGTCTTTCCACTCAAAATTGCTGAAATTCTGTGAATTAGGTCAGCATTAGGGAGATTTCTATAATATTTTGAACTTGCGAGGAATTCAGTAATTAATTCAAACTTCAATAAAGAACTCTATAACTATACTCAATTATGATAAAGTAAATGTCTAACTAATCCCCAATCTAGCCTGTGGTCAAAAGTCAAATGTTTTAAAAAGGTCAATTCTATATGGTATCATATTATATATATATATATATATATATCCTTTTTCTTTTCTTTTCTTTTTATTGATTTTTTTTGTAAAATGTAAACTTTTGTATCTTTGTATTAGAATCCGTTGTTGCCAAAAGCCTCGATTTCTCCAATATTACTCGAGTTATTCGGGTTTACAGGCAAAACTTCCTTATGAACTGAGGGATTAGAAGTTCCTTCTTTAGGCTATTGGAATTTTGCGATGATTTGGTAGACTTCTTATAGGGATTTGACTGTTGCTAATATTACTGTAATTTATGACTTTTGTGTTTAGAACCTTGTTTGTCGAGGAGTTTATACTGTTGGGATCTGTTTTTCTTTGGAGTCGTTGTTAATCTATTCCTCCATATTTGTTGGGTAAAGGGCTTTGATAATCTTGCATTCGTCACACTATTTCATCTTAAATCTTTGCCGGAGTACTGGAGTTTTGTATTTGGACAGATCAAAAACCCATGCAAATACCTAAGGAAGGTAGAACTTTGTACAGAAGTTTGCAAAGAGATTGAATTTTCATTTTCATCCGTTAGATTGTATTTAGTTTTAAAGATTTCAAAAGATTTGAGAACAATTAGATTTTGAATATTAAGAGTTGAACTAAAGTTTTCTCATCAGTGTGACCACCATATTAGGAATTTTGAAATATCAATCATTTGTGTATCAAAAAGGAAAAGCCAAGAGCGCTTGTCTTCTTAGTTTTATATCAAGAATGAATTGTGCTAAGCTTGTTGGAATTCTCAATAATTAAAATATGTTTGAAAAAACAGGTGATCTCTATAATGCTCTGAAAATGCATTGGGCTCAAAGACTCTACTATACAGTTTGCAGGGATAATAACTTAATGTATTTTGCAAGTTGAATATGCTGAATCTAAATGGTTTTCTTAGAGGTAGAAGTGTTTTAAGGCTACGGATTTAGTGCATTCAAGAATGGTTTGGTAGTATAGTGGAGTTTTTTATAGGTCAAAGGGCTTCTAAAGCTATCTTTTTTCAAAGCATTTTTGGGCAATTTGAAAAGAGTTATTATAAAAGTATCCTTATTCAAAAATTACAATATTATGGTATGTAGCTTTGGTGAAATATTGATATTTTAGTTTGGATGTTTAGGTAAACTGTATTTGTGACCTTGAGGATAGTATAAGGGGCTAAAAAGGTATTTGAAGTTGAAAGAGGTGAATTTTCTTCTAGTTTTGCAATAGGTTTTGCTTTTATGCTTTCTTGAGAATTGTCAAATTTTTGAGAGAAGGCTTTTTAAACCTCTAATGATTTTATAAATGCAAGAAAGAGGTTTTATGCTTTAGGGTTATTTGTGATGTATGGGTTTGTTCTAATTTCAGGTTTTGTGGGTTTTGACTAAACAGTGTCCTTCAATTCTTCTTCCTCTTTGAAAACCTTTTTGTACCATGTATGTGGTTTTAGGGTGTTTGTATTTATGATTTTTCCTCAGTGGGTTGGTTGTTTAGGTGGTATCGTTACTATAGTAAAAGATTTGTATCTCTTTTGATAAATTTAATTTTAAAATAAAAAATACTTTATAATGTTTGCCAGCGTGCAAAAATTTGTTTAATGTAAGATTTTGAACATTTTTTTGCAAAACTTTTTTTGCACTTTTACAATCAATGCGAAGTAAGAATTTTTGCTTTATCAAATTACTTTAAAAATTTTGTATGATCAAAAACAATACTTAAAATTTCTTTTTTAATTGCAGAGTAATTTTTTTAGGTATCATTCCAGTGGGTTGAGATGAACTGGATAATAAGTTCTTTCTCACTGTATTTTCATTTAAGAATCCCACCATACCCAATATTTGAGGGATTTGTTTCTAAAATTTTTGGAAGACTCGGATCAGTTAAGTATAAGTAGGGTATTTCTATAATTTTTGATTTTATTTTTTGTACGACTAAGGCGTTTTCAGCAAACCAAGTGCACGAGTCTTTTTTAAATCTATGGATATGTGGATAGTAATTTAAGACATAATTTAGACTTTAAAGACTACAAAACCGAAGGGAGGTATGTTCGATATCAGAAGAAATTACCAAAGAAAATTTAATTTGAAGTAATTAAAGGAAAATATGAAGATATTTGCAGAAATTAAATGTAGTATTTAAAGCAGAATTCAATGCAATAAATTTTGAACATTGGCCGACTATGCCGACCATATAATTTAAATAAGAATGAAATGAAAGTTTGTAAGTACAAACCTTTTTGTGTTAATTAAAAATTGAGATAATTATCTATTAAGATAATATCTCAAATTTTATACAATTAAGATATTTGAACAATAGAAAGGATTCACTCATGAAGGGGTTTTGTAGAAAAGAATTCACTCTTCTACCCTTTAAGTTAACTTATCTATTACAATTTGTAAGGAAATTTGTAGAGAGAGGGGGATAATCAAGACTTGAAGACTTGTCTTCAAAGTTGTAAAAGCTTCTCTCTAAAGTTGTTCGCTTAAGCAAGAGTGATGTCTCCTTATATAGACTTCTAAAATGATATTTTTGTAATTTTTGAATAGTAGTTTGCGTGGTTGAACAGTGTCTGCACAATGATTAACAGTTATTTGTGTGATTAAACTATGTTTGTATAGTGATTTGAACAATAATCACCAATAATCTCTGTATAGTGATTTGAATAGTAATTTTTTTCTTCTGTTTTTACGTTCTTTTTCTTTTCCTTTCTTTTGCTTTGGTTTCTTTTTTTTTTTTTTTTTTGTGCAAAATGCAAACTTTTGAATTAGAATCCACTATTGCCAAATGCCTCAATTTCCCCAATATTGATTGAGTTTCCCAAGCTTGTAGGCGAAACTTCCTTTTGAACTGAAGGAGTAGAAGTTTCTTCTTCAAGCTATTGGAATTTTGTGATGAGTTGGAGACTTCTTTGGGGATTTAGCTACTACTAACATTGCAGCAATTTATGACTTTTCTCTAAAAACCTTGTTTGTTGAGGAGTTTATATTGTTAGGATTTGCTTTTGTCTGGAGTTGTTGTTGATCCATTCCTTCATATTTATTGGGTAAAGGGATTTGATAATCTTGCATTTGTCCCACTGTTTTATCCTAAATCGCAGTCAGAGTACTGGAGTTTTGTGTTTGAACATATCAAAAAACTATGCGAATACCCAAGGAAGGTAGAACTTTGTACAGAAGTTTACGAATGGGTTGAATCTTCATTCTTCATCTATTAAACTGTATTTGTTTTTGAAGATTTCAAAAGATTTGAGGATAATTGGATTTTGAATATTAAGAGTTGAACTAAAGTTTTCCCACCAGCATGACCACCATATCGGGAATTTTGAAATATCAATCTTTTGCGTCTCAAAAAGAAAAAGCTAAGAGTGCTTGCCTTTTTGGTTTTATATCAAGAATGAATTGTACCAGACTTGCTAGTATTTCCAATAATTAAAATATATTTGAAAAAATGGGTGTCTTTCGTAATGTTTTGAAAATGCAATGGGCTTAGAGAGTCCACTGTACCAGTTGCAAAGATAATAACTTTATATATTTTGTAAGTAGAATATGATAGATCCAAATGATTTTTTTGAAGGTAAAAGTGTTTGAAGGTTGCAAATTCGAAGCATTCAAGGATGGTTTTGTAATATAATGGAGTTTTTTTATAAGTTAGAGGGTTTGTAGAACTATCTTTTTCTGAAACAGTTTTGAGCAATTTGAAAAGGGTCATTATAAAAGTATCCTTGCTCAACAGTTATGATATTTTAGTATGTGGCTTTGGTGAAATATTGTAATTTTAGTTTAGATGTTTGGTTAAGTTGTATTTGTGAACTTAAGGATGGTTGTGAGATAGTTGAAAAGGTATTTGAAATTGAAAAAGTTGGTTTTCTTCTAGTTTTGCAACAGGATTTGGTCTTGTGCTTTCCTAAGAATTGTCAAATTTCTGAGAGAGGGCTTTGTGGACCTTTGGTGAATTCAAAAATTCAAGAAAGAGGTTTTGTGCTTCAGGGTTATTTGTGAAGTTTGAGTTTATGGCAATTTCAAACTTTGTAGGTTTTGATTGAGTTGTATTATTCATTTCTTTTTCTTCTTTAACAACTTTGTCGTACTATGTCTGTGATTTTCCCTCCGAGTTGGTGGTTTAGGTAGCATCACTTTTGTTTTGTAAAAACTCACGGTTAGAAAATCGGGTTTAGAGTTTGTATCTCTTTTAATAAATTCAATTTCAAAATCAAAAGTACTTAATAATGCTTGGCATCATGCAAAAATTTGTTTTGATGCAAGATTTTGAACATCTTTTTGCAAAACTTCTTTTGCACTTTTACCATCAATCCGAAGTAAGAATTTTTGATTTATAAATTACTTTGAAATTTTTGCATACATAAAAAAAATGCTTAAATTTTCTTTTTTAATTGTGGAATAATTTTTCTAGGTATCATTCCAATGGATTAAGGTGAATTGGATAATAAGCTCTTTCTCACCATGTTTTTGTTTGAAAATTCCACCATACACAATGTCTAAGGCATCCAATCTACATTTTTTGGGAGACTCAGATCAGCTAAGTATAGACAGGGTATTTCTATAATTTTGACTTTTTTTTTTTGGTACAATCAGGTTTTGTTCATCAGTCTAAGGCACAAGTCTTTTTTAAGTCTATTGTGGAGAGGTTTGAGCATTCTATTAAGATTACTAATCTGTTTCTTTCTATAACATGTAGAAAGGTTTTGAAATGATTGATATTTTTGATTTTTGGTTTCTCAAGGAATGAAAATAAGTTTTTTACAATTCATGGGAAGGATATAAAATTGGTTTTTTACCTTGTATGGAGTAAGTAAATTTATGAAGGGAGCTCCTAAAATAACAATATGGTGAATCTCTTTGACAACAAAGAATGAAGTTTTTAAAGAAATTTCTTCATTTAGGATTAATGTATTAACTTTTCAATTAACTAAGAGTTTTGAGTCATTAACGACTAAAAGTTTTTCTTGATTTTTTTTAAATAATATTTTGAAGACAAAGCCATTTTTTATACAATCTAAATCTTCACCTATATCAAAGAGTGCAATTGTATTCATTTTAAAAGACTTGGAAAATTCAAGAGTAATTTTGATAATGTATTTTATAAAAATAATTTCTTTTAACACAAATAGATAATATTTGGGAACATTTTGAATATTTTGGAATTTTTCATGAATTTCATCTTTGTTAGAATCATTGGTTTCTTTAGTAATCTTGATTGCTTTGATAATTTGTTTTATAATTTTTGAGTCTTATTTTTGTTTTTCTTTTATTTCTTTTAACTCTATTTTTACTGTTTTTATTTCGTGTTGTAAGTCTTGGATTGTCACTTCTTTTTTAATCTATTTTGATTTTCTTACGATATTTGTTAAATCATAAGTATTTTTTGAAGTCTTTAAAATTATTGATTTAGTGTTTTCTATTCTAAAAGGTTTTGTATCTTGAAAAGTTTTGAAAAGTTTTTCTAAGTATTTCTTTTGAATTTCTGGATTTTTGATTTGTTTTATGACATCAAGGAGGAGTTGTAGTCATTTGGAGATTGTATTTAGTGAAGGAGAATTTGAGTTTTCAAAATTGAAATTTATAATACTATCTTCTAATTGTAAGAGTTTCTTAGAATCTGATAAGGATTTTTCAAATTCAATGTCTGATTTTTCTTCAAAAGAATTAAGTAAAAGATTTGAGATTTTGTCTAAGACTTGTTTATCTAATTGTAATTCTTGGAGTTTTCTTTTGAGTTTATAATAATTTATAGTATGACCTAATTTATTACATCTATAACATATGTTCTTTAAGAATTCTTAAGGCTTCTTGCCTTCCTTGTAATTTTTGTTATGGGGTTTTTTTGTAGTAGTCTTGTTAAGGTTTGTAAGACTTTCTATATTTTGTAGGGGTTTTATGATTTTTGTGAGATTTTTTGTAGAATTTGTAACAGTTTCTTGGGCATCTAAATAAAATAGTCTATTTCAAATTATGGGCCAAAAGTTCCTAACTCTATTGTTGTTTTATTCATTTCCCATTTCAAATGTTTTTGGAGTTTTAAATCTTGATAGATTTTCAATCATTCTTTTTGGATAATACTAATTAATTGGCCACAAGTATATTGGTCATATGGGATGATTTGTTTTCTTAATAATTCACTGATTTTCTTTCTAACTTTTTCACCTAAGAAAGTTGGTAATCCTGCAAGGAATTTTTCTTTCTAGAAAGGCTTATTTGAATAATCTCTAAGTATAACTCTATTTAAGAATGTGTTTTGTAATATTGGAAGTTACTAAGTTTTTTACACCTAAGGTTTGCAAGTAATATTGCAACTACATCTTGTTGAAAGTTGCCATTATCGTCTAAGATCGGAATATCCTCATTGTCAGTTTTGACAGCTAAAAAATTCTTCTTGTTGAGTTGGAGTGAAATAAAAATCCCACTATCATTTGAATTGACTAGAAAAAACCTGCTATAAGGAGTTCCACAATGGTGTTATCTTGAGTACCATTTTAGTTCCTGTAAGCATTTGAGGCCATGATCATTTATTAGAGTATGTTCAGGATTTGGTGTTCATTAATACCATTTAAATTCAATTATAGAGGGATGAAGTATTGAAATGATTTTGGACAATAGGTTTTGAAATAGTTTCAGGATTAATCATTTGTAAAGGTTGTGGATTCCATTCAAGTTTATTCATTTGTAATTTGGGGTAGGTGGTTGCTCAAGGGTTTCAAATTCATATTTTAAAGCATTAATATGATACTGGAAAGTTGGAGTTTTTGGAGTAATATAATCATTATTTGGGTTTTAGCTACTAGAAGTCATACATATTTTGGACAATTGACTTTGAATTTCTTTCATAAATTCAATTTTGTTATCTTGAATATTTTTTACACTTCCTTTGGAAATTTGGTTTAAAGAGGGGGTTTTTAAGATATATTTCTTTGGACTTATTTGATTCAATATAACTAGAGGTTGTTTTTGGACATGGTTTTCAATGCTAACTGTTTTCTTATGATATTTAGATTGATATTTTTATAATTATTTTAAGTTATTAAATTTTCATATTTTTCTTATCACCTTCTTCTGGATTTTTTAGGGGTGCAGCTTTTGCCAATTGGTTTTGGACAGTAATTCTAATTCCTTGTAGTGGAGAATAATTTGATTGAAACCTTTTAGAATCAGTGATTGTTTTCCACTCAAGTTTTTTGTTTCTAAAGGTAATTAGTTTTAAATTTTTTAAAAGGATAATTCATTGAGTTTTGTGAAGCATAGATTTCAAACCAATCAAAGAACAAAATATAAGTTTTGGGATTATTAATAAATTCATAATATTTTTCTTGGATATGTTTTTTGATATCAAAGAAATTTTTGAAAACTATTCACTCTTTTTAGAATTTTCTTGGGAATAAAAGTCATTCTGAAGAAGGGTTTTGTTAACGTAAAACTCATTTTCTAAAACACTTAATTCATTTATATTTTTAGTAATAGTAAAAAAAGTTGGACTAGAGGGATCTTGTTTAGATTTTTGATCAATGGAATTTGTATAAATTGGTCTTGAAATATTTGAAGTGTAATCAACATTTCTAAGAATTGGATTTGGAATATTAGATGTTGACTATCTAGGTTTTATAGAAATATCAATAACAGAAGGGATTTGAAAAATTCTTCCTAAATCTATTATATTTAAATCAAAGTTTTCAAATCTAAAAGATCTAAAACTATTGATTCAATTCCTATGGAAAGAAAGTTTAGCTTTTCCATCCATTGATTGGGTAATAGATTTGAAATGTGAATTTGGTCTTACTGGTTGAATATGTTATAGTTGTGTAGCTTATTCAAGAATCTATTCTTTTGGAAAAGATATATCTCTCTACCGAATAGATTTGTAAACTACAGCATTTGATCTTCTAAAATCTATTTGTAATAGGAGGATTTCTCCTTCTTTGATGTGAAATCTAACATTGGTTGTAAAGGTTGAAAGGACTGCTTTGTAACAAAGTCAGAAAACTATTGCTACTGAAACTGATCCTTCAAGCATTTTGTAGTTATGAGTCTTGATTTGTAAAACAAGAGATTTGAAAATATTTTTGTCCCTTAAAAAAATTGTAAGAATTGGATAACAATAAATAGATATTAATCTTGTACAAAGGCTGAATTCAACATAACTAAGTAATGAATCTTCAAAGTTCGTAAATCTGGCATCTCTAAATATAGTAAGGATTGAGGATGATATCTCCTTATATAGACTTATAAAGTGGCATTTTCGTAATTTTGAACAATATTGTACAGTAGTCTGTGTGGTTAAACAGTATTTGCACAATGATTTGAACAGTAATCTTGAACTTTTCTCTTTTCTTTTGTGCTATGGATTTTGAATAGTGTTTGAACGATAGTATTTGTACTATTTTTGTGAAAAGTAGGTGTTTTTATCCTTCTATCATATTCTAGATGTTGTATTCTTTCCCATTAGCATAATCCATGTGAGCCAATGTAGGCAATGTTTGTTCACCATCACATTTTTTGTTTGATAAACCATACCTGTCATGGTAAAGTTCATATTGTTCTGTATATTTTATTTCAAACATGAACTTTGGCTCAGGTAAGTTTTGAAAGGCAAAAATTTTCTAGTACTTGTCTTTAGTGATAAGTTTCATGGCCTTGTAAGAAAAATAACCGTCATATCCATCATGGCCATTAACTCTACCTTCCAATGTCTATGCGTCCTCACAAAGTTTTTGGAGCATTTTATTTTGCACTAATGTTGGTCGACTTTCATGGTATAATTGCCTATCCGGATTTTGTGATAGGTTTGTTGGATAAATAATCTTTTTCATTCTAGAGGAATGAAACTGATTCTGACACCCATCTTCTTTATATCTTAAGAGAATAGGTTGCATACATAGGTCGCCAACTTCCTGTCGAAACACCTGTTTGTTCTAGATCTAAGAAGATAATTTGACTGATAAGTTCTAAATCCATCAATTTTGTTGATGATATTTTTTCATTTCCAATCATCAATCCATCAAATTTTTTCTGCTTGATTGAGGTTTTGAACAGGATCCAACAAGTGTTGTGTGTGCAAGCATCGACATTTTCATGTTTGCAAGGAGTCATTTCTGAGAAGGGTTGGAAAAGACTAGTGGAAGTACTCTTAATCCTTGGACTTCTTCTTCTTCTCGTTGATAATTTTTTTTCAAAAAGTAATTGTGTTTTTTCAAAATTTCAGTAAAAGTCTAAAGAAATTATTTTGTGGTAAGTGATATGTTACTTCTATAGGTTTGAAAAATATTATACTTTTACAATTTTTGAAAACTAAGGGATCATAATAAAGTGGATGGGTTGGTGGCTTGTCATGAAAAGTGAGTGTGAAAAGATGCTTGTGAGACCTTTCTCTACACTAATTGTGATAATGCGTGAGAGTGAGTCACTACCACTTTTTAGGCCATTTCTTTTTTTGAGAAGAGTTGTCTAGAAGTGATTGGCATACTTTGTTATTTAGCTATACTTTTTACAGATGATTATGACATTTTCATAGTATGTCCACATTGAAGCATCTTTAGAAATTTGTTTTATTTTTTAAAATTTGCTACTTTATGTTCTAATTTTCTATTTTTTATTTAAAAAGTTCTATTTATATTGCTTTTATTGCTAAAATACCAAGCAAGGGCATCTAGAGCAATGACCTTTTAAACTACTTTTCGAGCATTTCATAAGTTAACAATCAAAACCTTTTGCCAAGTTATTAAGTTATAATTTCTATTTGTTCTAAAATTAAGATTTGTACCTTTGGGATAAATTCTAAGATTAAACGGATGAAAATTCATTGAAGAAGGATGATTGGTCCTGCCACAAGTACCTGCAAAATATCATTTAAGTTAGTCATGGAAATTCTTTCATGAATAAAGGTCTTGAGATGTTTGAAATATTCATCTATGATTTTTAAAAAAATGAGGACATCATAAACATAAACAATGCAGAATTTATGATAATCGTTAAATTCTCATTCATAATTCTTTGGAATTCTGAAGGAACATTCTTTAGATTAAATGGCTACATTCTATTCATATGACTAAATAAAACTGTAAAAGTTGTTTTGTACCCATCTTTTCTAAATATTTATATTTGTCAAAATCCTGACTTCATATTGAATTTGAAGAATATAAAGGCATAGTGTAGTTTTTGAAGTAAATCTCTTTTATTTGGAATTAGATATCTAATCTATTGTAAGACTTTGTTAAGAGATATATAATTGATAACTAACCTAGGAGTATCTTGCTCTATTTCTAATGCTTTGTTAATAAAGAAAGCAACACAACTCTATGGTGATATTGATTTGAAAATGAGTTTTTTGTTTTGTAAATCTTGTAATTCTTTTCTACAAAATTCTTCAAGTTCTAGGTTCATTTGAATAGGTCGTGCTTTTGTGGGGATATCTTTTTCATTGAAAATTGGTTCATAAGGAATGTCAACAATATGTTTCTTTCTATACTAGAAGGCATTAGGAAGATTTGATCAAGCTTGTTGTTTCACTAATTCTTGGAATTTTTTTATTTGGTATTGAATTTATGTAGTTTGAAGTTGGAATAAAATCTTTGTTAGAGAAATATCTTTCTTTAATTTTTGTAAGTGAAAGTTTTTATTTGAACAATATTACTAATAGAATTTTTATATATCGAACAAGCTTTGAGGATATTGATATTTTTGGTTTTTGGTTTCTCAAGGAATGGAAAATACAGTTTTTTGGAATTCATGCAAAAGGATATAGAATTGGTTCCTACCTTGTAAGGGGTAAGTAAATTTAAAAAGGGAGTTCCTAAAAAAACAGTATGGTAAATCTCTTTGACAACAAGGAATGAGTTTTTAAAGAAATTTCTTCATTTATGTTTTATGCATCAACTTTTAACTTAACTAAGAGTTTAGAGTTAGCGGTTGAGAATTTTTCTTGTGTTTCTTCGACTAATGTTTTGGGGATGAAGCCGTATTTTATATAATTTAAATTTGTACCAGTATCAAAAAGTGCAATTGTATTCATTTCAAAAGATTTAGAAAATTCAAGAGTCATTTTGATAATGTATTTTCTATAAATAATTTCTTTTAACACAACTAGAAAATCTTTGGGTATATTTTGAATATTTTGGATTTTTTCATGAATTTCAACCTTATTAGAATTATTGGCTTCTTCATTAATCTTGATTACTTCGATGATTTGTTTTATAACTTCTGAGTCTTGTTTTTGTTTTTCTTTTAACTCTATTTTTATTGCTTTATCTCATTTTGTAAGTTATGGATTGTTACATCTTTTTTATTTTGGTTTGATTTTTTTCCTAGAATATTTGTTAAATCATAAATGTTTTTTGAAGTCTTTGCAATTTTTGATTCAGTGTTTTCTATTCTAAAAAGTTTTGTATCTTAAAAAGTTTTGAGAAGTTTTTCTAATTATTCCTTTCAAATTTCTGAATTTTTGATTTGCTTTATAATATCAATGAGGAGGAGTTGTCATTTGGAGATTGTATTTATTGAAGGAGAATTTAAGTTTTCAAAATTGAAATGTGTAACATCATCTTCTAATTGAAAGAGTTTCTTAGAATCTAATAAGGAATTTTTAGATTCAAAGTTTCATATTTCTAATAAGGATAATCGTGAATCCAAATCTGCACCTATATCAAAGAGCGCAATTGTATTCATTTTAAAAGATTTCAAAAATTCAAGAGTAATTTTGATAATGTATTTTATAAAAGTAATTTCTTTTAACACAAATAGAAAATCTTTGGAAATATTTTGAATATTTTGGAATTTTTCATGAATTTCATCTTCGTTAGAATCATTGGTTTCTTTAGTTATTTTGATTGCTTTGATGTTTTGTTTTATAATTTTTGAGTCTTATTTTTGTTTTCTTTTATTTCTTTTAACTCTATTTTTATTGCTTTTGTTTCGTGTTGTAAGTCTTGGATTGTCACTTCTTTTTTAAGGTATTTTGATTTTCTTAAGATATTTGTTAAATCATAAGTATTTTTTAAAGTCTTTGAAATTATTGATTTAGTGTTTTTTGTTGTAAAAGGTTTTGTATCTTGAAAAGTTTTGAAAAGTTTTTCTAAGTATTCCTTTTGAATTTCTGGAATTTTGATTTGCTTTATGATATTAGTGAGGAGTTGTAGTCATTTGGATATTGTATTTAGTGAAGGAAAATTTGACTTTTCAAAACTGAAATTTATAACATCATCTTCTAATTGTAAGAGTTTATCAGAATTTGATGAGGATTTTTCAGATTCAAAGTCTAATCTTTCTTCAAAAGAATCAATTAGAAGATTTGAGATTTTATTTAAAACTTGTTCATCTAATTGTAATTCTGGGAAATTTTCTTTTGAGCTTATAATAATTTGGAGTATGACTTGATTTATTACATTTATAACATTTTATATTCTTCAAGAATTCTTGAGGCTTCTTGCCTTTCATATAATTTTTGTTATGGAGTTTTTTGTAGTACTCTTGTTGAGATTTGTAAGGTTTTTCATATTTTGTAGGGGTTTTATGATTTTTGTGAGTTTTTTTGTAGGATTTGTGACAGATTCCTAGTCATCTGGCTAAAGTAAGTTTGTTGGGATTTATTTCAAACTGTTGGCAAAAAGTTCTCAACTCTATTTTGTTTTATTCATTTCCCGTTTCACATGTTTTTGGAGTTCGAAATCTTGACAGATTTTCAATCCGTCTTTTTGGATAATACTAAATAATTGGCCATAACTATATTGGTCATATGGGATGATTTGTTTTCTTGATAATTCATGAATTTTGGATTTATTTAATTCAAGTATAATTGAAGGTTGTTTTCGGATATGAGTTTCAATTCTATCTAATTATTTTCCTATAGTATTTAGATTGATGTTTGTATAATTTTTTCAAGTCATTAAATTTTTTATATTTTTCTTATCATCTTCTTCTAGGTTTTTTGGGGGTGTAGTTTTTACAGATTGGTTTTGAATGGTAATTCTAATTTCTTGTAAATGAGGATAATTTGAATCAAAATTTTTTAGAATTGTTGATTGTTTCCCACTAAGGTCTTTTTCTTTCTAAAGGTAATTAGGTTTAATTTTTTGGAAAAAGGATAATTTATTGAATTTTGTGAAGCATAGATTTCAAACCAGTTATAGAATAACATATGAATTTTTTGATTATTAATAAATTCATATACTTTTCATAGATTTGTTTTCTGATATCTAATAAATTTTTGAAAAAACATTCTCTCTTTTTAGAATTTTCTTGGGAATAAAAGTTATTGTGAAGAAGGGTTTTATTAACATAAAACTACTTTTCTAAAACACTTAATTCATTTATGTTTTTAGTAATAGTAGACAAGGTTGGACTAGAGTGATTTTGTTCAAATTTTTTAACAATAGGATTTTTATAAACTAGTTTTGGAATATTTGAAGTGTAATCAACATTTTTAAGAATTGGATTTGGAATATCAAATGTTGAATATCTAGGTTATGTAGAAATATAAATAATAGAAGGGATTTGAAAAATTCTTCCTAAATCTATTGTATTTAAATCAAAGTTTTCATATCTAAAAGATCTAAAACTATTGATTGATTTACTACGGAAAGAAAGTTTAACTTTTCCATCTATTGATTGGGTAACAGATTTGAGATGTGAATTTGGTCTTACCGGTTGAATAAGTTCTGGTTGGATAGCTTCTTCAAGAATCTGTTCTTCTGGGAAAGATACATCTTTCCATTGAATAGATCTAGAAACTGTAGCATTTGATCTTCTGAGATTTGTTTTTAATAAAAGGATTTCTCCTTTTTTACCATGAAATCAAACCTTTGTTGCAAAGGTTGAAAAGACTGCTTTGTAATAATTTAGAAAACTATTGCCATTGGAGCTGATTCTTCAAGTATTTTTTAGTTATGAGTCTTGATTTGTAAAACAAGATATTTCAAAATTTTTTTGTCCCTTAAAGAAATTGTAAGATTTAGATAACAATAGAAAGACATTAGTCCTATACAGAGGTTGGATTCAACATAACTAAGCAAGGAATCTTCAAATTTGTAAATCAGGCATCTCTAAGTATAGTAAGAATTGAGGAGTCTAAACTTTCTTTGGTTAAAGGTTTAATACTTACTTGTATTAATCCTACGTATATATATTTGCTTCCTTTGTTTCTATATTTTTGTAAAGATGTTTCGAAAAGAAAAGGAATTGTTTCAAAATGGTTTTGTGACTTGAGTGTCTCTTTCTTTTGTTTTAATAGCTAGATCTCAACTGAAAGAAAAGATTTTGAAAGTTTCGTAGATTTGATCTTTGGAAATTTTTGGGATCTTACTATCATTTATGGATTTGTTGAAATTTTCTATTATCATTTCTTTAGTATTAACAATCTTCCTAGAGAAATTTGAAGAACTAGATGCAGAGTTTGAAAAGGTAGATGTATAGAGAATAGAATTCATTTCTCTAATACTCATGTTTTTGATTTTGAGAATAACTTACAATTGTAAGCCTTTCAATGTGGGATTCACTGCCATTCATTGGCCTTATTATCCCAGACAATCTTAGATAAAAACACTCAACTATTTTTAAATCTAGACCCAAACACTAGAAATTTATATAATAAACATTATAAGTACTAACTTCTTCAAACTCTGATACTAAGAAACCATGGGACCTAAGGGAGGTATGTTTGACACTAGAAGAAATTCCAAAGAAAATTTAATTTAAAGTAATTAAAGGAAAATACCAAGATATTTGTAGATTTAAATTTAGTATTTCTACTAGAATTTAATGTAACGGAACTTAAATTTGAATGGAATAAATTTTGAACATTAGGTAGCTATGCTGACTATATAATAAATGTAGAAAATTTGTAAGTAGTTGAGCAGACCATAGAATTTAAATAAGAATGAAATGAAAGTCTGTAAACACAAACCTTTTTGTAAAAATTAAAATTTGAGATAATATCCCAAGTTTTGTACAATTGAGATATTTGAGTAACAGAAAGGGTCACTCAGAAAGGGGTTTTGTTGAAGAGGATTCACTCTTCTGCCTTTTAGTCTAACCTATTTATTTCTATTTGCAAGAAAATTTGTTAAGAGAGGGGTACAATCAAGACTTCAAGACTTGTCTTCAAAGTTGTCGTAAAAACTTCTCACCAAAGTGGTAAACGTAAGGATGATGTCTCCTTATATAGACTTTTGAAGTGGCACTTTTGTAATTTTGAATAGTGTTGTATAGTGGTTTTTGGGTGTTTATATTTGTAGTTTTTCCTCCGCAGGTTTGTGGTTTATGTGACATTACTTCTGTTTTATAGAAGCTCATAAGTTAGGAAATCGAGTAAAGAATTTGTATTTCCGTTGATAAATTCAATTTAAAAATAAAAAATATTTAATAAAACTTGCCAACGTGCAAAACTTTGTTTTAATGCAAGATTTTAAACATATTTTTGCAAAACTTCTTTTACAGTTTTATAATCAATGCGAAGTAAGAATTTTTGATTTATCAAATCACTTTGAGATTTTTGTATGCATAAAACAATACTTAAAATTTCTTTTTTAATTGTGAAATAATTTTTTAGTGTATTGTTTCAATGGGCTAAAGTGAACTGGATAATAAACTCTTTCTCATTGTATTTTTTTTTTTCCAAAATCCCAACATACCCAATGTCTGAGGCATCTGTTTCTACAATTTTTGGGAGACTTGGATTAGCTAAAAATAAGTAGGGTATTTTTGTAATTTATGATTTTATTTTTTGTACGTCCAAGGTGTGTTCATCAGACTAAGGGCGTGGGTCTTTTTTGAGTCTATTGTGAAGAGCTTTCAACATTCTATAGATATTTAGATAGTAATATAAGATATAATTTAGACTTCATAAAAATATTTGGAGCTATTTTTTGTCAACTAATTCGTCTGAAAATTTTTCGGCAAATTTGAGGGATCTTCTAATAGAGATAATAGTACCTTGGAATATGTAGTGGCCTAGAAGTCTAATCCTAATCTGGAAAAGGCTCATTTTGGATTCAGAGATCACTAATCCAATTTTCTCTATAATATGGAGACAGGTTTTGAGACGTTTGAAATGTTCATCAATAGTTTTTAAAAAAATGAGAATACCATCGATGTAGACAATACAAAATTTGTGGTAATAATTAAATGTCTCATTCATAATTCTTTAGAATTTTGAAGGAGCATTCTTAAGATCAAACGGTATTACATTCCATTTGTATTGATCAAATGGGATTGCAAAGGCCATTTTGTATCTATCTTTTTCAAATATTTGTATTTGCCAAAATCTTGATTTCATATCGAATTTAGATAATATAAGGGCATTGTGTAGTTTTTGGAATAAATCTATTTTATTTGAAATAAGATATCTAATCTATGGTATGGGTTTGTTAAGAAGTATATAATTAATAACTAACATAGGAGTGCCTCACTCTATTTCTAATGCTTTGTTAACGTAGAGTGGCACAACTCTATGGTGATTTTGACTTGGAAATGAGTTTTTTGTTTTGTAAATCTTATATTTCATTTTTACAAAATTCTTTAAGTTCTTTGTTTATTTGAACAAGTCTTGCTTTTGTGGAGATGGCTTTTATTTTTTTTTTAAAAGTTGGTTTATAAAGAAAGTCAACAACATCTTTTTTTTTTTTTATCTCAGAAGGCATTGGAAAGATTTGAACAAGCTTGTTGTATTAGTAATTCTTGGAATTTTTTGATTTGGTTTTGAATCTTTATAATTTGAAGTTGGGATATAACCCTAGTGAAAAGTTTTGATTTGAACAATATTACTAATAGGATTTTTATATGTGGAACACACTTGAGGAGATTCATATTTATGGTTTTGGTTTCTAAAGGAAGGAAAATAAAGTTTTTTGAAATTCTTGCAAAAGGATATAGAATTGGTTCTAATCTTGTAGGGAGTAAGTAAATTTATGTAGAGAGTTCTTAATATAACAGAATGGTGAATCTCTTTGACAATAAGGAATGAGTTTTTAAAGAAATTTCTTCATTTAGGATTGATGCATCAACTTTTGAATTAACTTGGAATTTTGAATTATTAGTAGCTAAGAGTTTTTCTTGTGTTTTTTCAGAGAAATTTTTGGGGATGAAGCCATATTTTATACACTTTAAATTAGCACCTATATCAAAGAATGCAATTGTATTTATTTTAAAAAACTTGGAAAATTCAAGAGTAATTTCGATAATGTATTTTCTAGAAGTAATTTCTTTTAACACAAATAGAAAATCTTCGGGTACATTTTGAATATTTTGGAATTTTCTAGAATTTCATCTTTATCAAAATTATTGGTTCCTTTATTAATCTTGATTACTTCGATGTTGTTTTATAGCTTTTGAGTCTTTTTTTATTTCTCTTTTATTTCTTTTAACTCTATTTTCACTGTTTTTCTTTCCATTTTGTAAGTTTTGAATTGTTACGTCTTTTTAAATTTGTTTTGATTTTTTAAAATATTTGTTAAATCATAAGTATTTTTTGTAATTTTTGAAGTTATTGATTTTGTGTCTTGTGCACTAGAAGGTTTGTTTCTTGAAAAGTTTTTAGAAGTTTTTGAGTATTCCTTTTGATTTTTGGATTTTTGATTTACTTTACGACATCAATGAGAAGTTGTTTTTCAAAGATTTTACTTATTGAAGGAGACATTTCAGATCTAGAATTTATAATATCATTTTTTAATTGAGAGATTTTCTTAGAATCTGATAAGGATTTTTTTGGATTAAGAGTCCGATCTTTTTTTAGAAGAAATAATTAAAAGATTTGAGATTTTGTCTAAAACTTGTTCATCTAATTGTAATTCTTGGAATTTTTTTTTTTAGTTTACAATAATTTGCTGTATGACCTCGTTTATTATATCTATGTAAATACCTATAATCTAGGCTGGAGGAGCCACTTGAATTTTTCCTATAGAAATTCATTGATTCCATTGGACTTTTGGCACCTTACCAGCAGTAGGAAAAGAAGTAGTCACTTGAGGAAATAGTTGAAAATCTTGCCAAGTCAACCAATAAAATAATAGGTAACCTCGCAACGACTATGCAAGATTATATGAATAAAACTAACACTCTTTTACAAAATTAGCAATCATCAATCCAAAGCCTCAAGGTGCAAGTTGGGCAACTGGTAAAGAAGATGACAAATAGACTAGTAGGTATGTTACCTAATACTACTAAAAAACAACCCAATTGAGCATGTAAAAAGTGTGCAGGTAATAGGAAGCAATATGGGATAAGAGGATCCACCTGTTGTGGCCCAAGCAGAAAGAAAAAGGAGGACAAGACTAAAGCTGAGGAAATGAACGAGGTCAGTACACCACTGCTATACAAGCTAAAATCTGACATCCACTGAGACTTTATCCAAAAAAAATAAAGGAGTAGGTAAAGAAATTTCTTAATGATTTTGAAAGATTAAATGTAAATGCTTCTTAAGTAGTAGAAATAAAAAATAACCCAAGTGTGGTTAAGTTCTTTAGCAAAAGGAAACTTAGAGATTAAAAAGGCAACATAGATGAGGAGAATTTGTTGCCAACAAAGCTAAAGGACCCCAGAAGTTTTTCCACACCTTGCATTGTAGGAAGCACTTCGTTTGATAATATTTTATGCAATTTAGATGGTAGTATAAATGTGATGTCTCTTTCTACTTGTTAGGCACTTGACATGGAATTTGTGAAGCCCACCGCATGAAGATAAAGTTAGCTGATATATCGGTGACACGACCACTTGGGCTTCTCGAAGGTATCTTGGTGAATGTCAGTGATTTTATTCTTCTTATGGATTTTATTGTTTTAGACATGAAAGGTGAAAAGGGAAAAAGTTTTATCCTTAGCTATCCTCTCTTGATGATTACAAAGGCTATAATAGGCATGAAAAAAGATAGTTTGACTTTACATGTTGGAGTAGAAAAAGTAACATTTTTTATGTACTCAACTCCCGTAATCACTTACACATGAAAGAAGGAAGAAGATGTTCCTATATTACTTGAGCTTAATAACCTTACGAACAAGTCTGGTGATGAAGCCATTGCAAAGAAAGATGAAGTACAGGTACAAGAAGAAGAACAAAAGCTGAATGTAGGGGAAGAACCGCTAGGGCAAGAAAAGGACCTAAGCATAAGGAAGAAAGAAAGAGAGAAAAGGAAGAGAATACGGAAGAGAAAAGAGAGAATCACAACTCATGGGAGATTTTGGATCCCCAGAGTCATAACTCATCCATCCTAGATCATGAGTATCATGTTGGACTACAGACATTGAAAACAACACTTTTTAGAAGATAACCACAGCCACTTTTTTTATCACTTTTAGTTTATTTGCTTTGTTTATAAGTTTGTTTTGTTTGGTGTTGCATGAAGATAATCTATATTTTTTGTAGTATTTTGAGTAGGATGGAGAGGAAACTAGTGTGCATTAAGAAGCCAAAGAAAAGGAAGAAGAAGATGCACACACTCTACCAGGTTGTCTCGTTCTTTGTTGTCTTATTTTACTTGTGATAATATGATTAATATAGGAAGAAAGACTAAGTTAGGGGAGTGGGTAAAAGTGTAGGAAATTTTGAGTGGATATAGTGTAGTTGCATGTGAGACTTGTTGAAAATTTATGAATGCATGCACATATTGTTTTCATAGTTAAATTGGTAGCATGAGCTTGGCTTAAACTTATGGCCATTGTACTTAATTTATAATGAATGTCTTGAGAAGGAAATTTGTTGTTGCTTGGTTCTATAATTCTTCTTGAGAGTAGCATGCTAGAGTTAGTGTTGAAAGCATAGTTCCTACTTTATTGAGCACACTCTTCATTTTTTATTGCTACACTTTTTGAGAAATAAGATTAACTAAGAGAAAAAGAAGAGAGTGAGGACTTAGAAATAAAAGTTAAATGAAAAATCTTGAAAAAAATAAATATGTGAGCATGAGAAAAAAATAAGTTCTACTTTACTTATTAAACAACTGAGTAACCGGGATTGCGCAGTGACCCCTATTCAATTTCTTGTAAAAAGGTTATCCGATTATGAGTACGTGAAGTATTTAAGTTAGTTGAAAGTTGAGTAATGAGGGGTGCACAGTAACCCTCTTTCTCTTTTGAGTAAAAAGATTCCCAATTGCTTAAAAAAGGATTTAAAGCTCACAAGATAAGATGAAAAAGTGTGGGGGAAAAATAAGAAGAAGAAAAAATTATTATTAGTGCACACGAGTTCTCCAATTAGAATTGATGTTGATTAAACTTATTCAAAAGAGAGTGAGTTACTGCTTGAGTGAGCAGTCTGAGATTTAATTTTCTTGAAATTACTATAGAATTATCAAATTGTTGAAATGATTAGGAATTGAAGAGTGCCACACACACATGGGGACCCATGTTGTAAACATTTAGATTGAAAGTGCTATAATTTTGAATGATGCTAAATCAAGTAACTTGCACATATTTGATTTTTGAAATTAAGAAGGGTGGCCAAGCTCATAATTTCGTTCATCAATAAATTAATTTGAAGAAAAAGTGTTTGCTAGAAGACAAGCAAAAGAGCAAATGTGAGGGTGTGATAGCATGTTAAATTATAGTATATTTGTACCCTTTGAGTACTTAATTTTTGCATGCATATGAGTTAAAGTAAAGAAAATATGTCATCATGCATGAAATATGCTAAATATAATGATTTGGGTGTGTAAAAGTGTAGTTGGAGCTAAATTGTTAATTTTGGGCATTTCCTACACTTAAAAATGCAAATTTTTTCTGCATGTTAACTTTGCATCCGCGATCATGGAAGTCATAGCCACAAATAAAGGAGTCGCAACCACTAAGAACAACCACAACACATTCTAAAATTTTTGTGCCCATCAGTTATGGCTATGAGGATGAGGATTGTGGATGCGGGAGAAAGAGTGGAAGTCGTGAGGGTGAGATGAACCACAGACCATTTTAGAGGATGAAGCAAAATATATTGCAATTGAGCTCATAACTGCAAAGTGGTAGTTGGTGATCATGAGGAGTGGAGGGGCAAGTGCAGTATTTGAAAGGTAAAGTTTATGCAAACTTAAGTCTGGGTTTGTGGGTGCGTGGAGAGGAGGCGCGACTATGAGACATAATGTCGCAGCTACGAGAGATTGTGTGATAGAAATTCGAGTTATGCTTTTGCATGAAATTTGAAGGACATTCTCATATTTTTCCACTCATACATAAACCTTAGGCACTGTACAAGTATAAAAACATGTTCTCTATGTCTTAAAGATAGTTTTAGACTTAGCTTTACAGTACAAAACACTTAGAAATATAGGAACTTAAGATTGAAAGGTTGGAGAAGGAAGAACCCTTAACAAGAGTTGAAGAGCATTTATTCCCCCATGCAGCACAGAACAAATAGACTAAGTTTTTCTACACTCTTCTATTATTTTCAAGATTGTTTAGATGATGAACTATTTGAAACCATGTTTGATAGCATTTAATACGAGTCTCTAAATTTCTTTCTAGTTACTTTTGTTTGTGTTTGGTGAATTAGGTATGTAAAAATTATGATTAATTGTCTTTGTATGGTACTTTGAATAGTAATTGGGGAATCTACTAATTAATATGTGGCTGTGTGAGAATAACAGAAGTGAAACTTGCACACTAACACATACAATTTAATGTGTGAATAACAGGAGTGAAATCACAAGATTAGTGTGAGGTAATATGGTTAATCACACGTCTTGAACACTTGACTCTATTTACCTTGGGAAAACTAGAGAGAATCTTGAGTCAAATTTATAGAAGAGTTTGAAAGAATATCCTACAAATTTTAAAATTAACTATCTATAACCAGATCAATTAAACTAATAATTAACGTAATTGACATAATAAGAAACCAACACAACACAAGTGACTAGGCACTTCAACTATTGGTACTCCATCACTCTCATCTTATGTGCCTTGTTCTAAGTGTTTGCTTTTATTTAGTTGTTGTTACCTTTTGCTACAATTTTGAGGACTAAATAGAAAGAACATAATTAAATCAATAGACACTTTACCCCAACTCGTGGGATGATACATGTACTTATCACAAAATTTCCTTCGAGGTTTATTAAATGAAAGAATTGTTTTTATGCTAACATCCTAAAAAGGTAGATAAATCTGCTTATTAGGCGACTTGTCATTCATGAAACAAAAACCCTTTTTATAGACAGTATAATAGAGAGTGAGGACATGGACCACACCTTAGGCTGGGGAAACATAGGGGACTAGAAAAGAGAGAGTGAGAGACTTATACTTTTACATGGCCCTGTAATAGCTAGAAAGTTCGATTGGTAGGTCAAAATGAATGTTGAATGTTTTATTTTTAAATTCCACTACGACACCATAATAGAATTACAATATTTTGGAAAGATGGTCTTCATTATGATTTAACCACTTTGATGTTGGGCTTGGGTATCCTTTGAGATAACCATTTCAAAGGTATTGCTATGTTGCGCCCAAACTGAACACACTGGATTTAGGATGCAAATTTCAATTTTAAAATAATGCTTAAACATGAACAAATGCTCCATAATAAGAAATCCCAAACCTAATCCATTTTCATCATATAAAAAACATAATTAAATTACACTAAAAGTTCTAAGGATAAATACCCCTTGAAATCAAATTTCAAGTGAAGCGTATGCATGATCCAAAAGGTGTAACACTCGACCTGTGACCTTTGTCATGAAAGGAACATGAATAAATGTCTCCAAATCCACTAAAAAGTCCTTCATCAAGATCCCACACAATTGCCTTCATGTATGGAGACTTTTGGGACTACAGAGACACAGAGAGAGAGAGGGCTAGAATATGTATTTTCTCTTGCTTGGGAGGGGTGGACAAAATTTTGGGTGAAAATATGATTTCATATGATTTAATACTCTTCCAAATCTTTTTATTTTCAAAAAACACAATTTTACACAAGGTAGAATTCTTATTTCCATATATGTGCAATAAGGGCTCATGGAATGGGTTTTACTAGCTTCTACATAGACTTTTAATTAATTTAAGCCCATTCCATCTTTAATTAGTAATCCCATTAATAATTAATACATATATGTGTTTCATCATTTAATTTATTAATCCTATTAATTAAATTAAAAGCTCATTATACTTCTAATTAATAAACCCATTATTAGCAAATATAATGGGAAATTCATTTGGCTAAGTTCAATTATGACCAAATTAACTGAGCCTCATTTTATTCTTTATTGACAACAAGTATAACTTAAAGAATATGGATCTAAACTACGGCTCATGTCGTGGCCTAATTAAAAAAAGTGAACGAATCACATGAACCTTCTTGATCGTGAATACAACATGGTATAGGCTTTTTTTCTTACTTTATCTTGGTTGAATGAGAGCCATAGATTTAGTCAAACTCACTAGCTTAATCATATGATTAGATCAATATTACCTCATGAGAGTAACATCTACCAAAAACTCCTTTTCAATTGCATACTATCCTAGCTAGGGATTTTTGTCTCATTGAATGTCGACTATATAAGATAAATGCTTGCTCTCTTACAAGAAAACAAATCCCTTAATGATTTCACACATGCCTCCATACACATCCAAACAATGGCATATTGGGCTCATAACTCTATCTCATATCAACATAGATATTAGTTCTTAATTCTTTAATGACACGTTGACTATCATACGCACAAGATATCTATGTTGTCTTAGGTTTAAGGTTTACATATACTTAACATGATCACCAAGTAAGATATTGCTAGCTAAGTGTCTACTTCCTTTTTGGAGTTAGTGTTAGACTACTCATTCTTTAATAATGTATCCATGCACACGTGTTCTCAATATCTCATATTAAATAGCATGACACTCGCCACATAACCACATGGCCTGTAACTCCTACTAATACTCTAATTTCCATGTGGAAGATCCATGACTCACAAACTAATTTTAATGATTGTATACTAAAAAGACTTGCATCTATATTTATAACCCCTTATGAATAAGTTTTTTTAACACAATCATTTAGGCACATGCATAATTTTACACCACATAAAATTTACATGTGTGATAAAAACACTGCAATATTGATGATGTGAATTGAGTGAAAGAAATGGATTGAAATATGGTTGGAAAATGGAGAAAATAAAATAAAGAAAATAAACAAGGGATAAACGGTGAGATCAAATCAAATGACCAGATTAAGAATGTACCTCACATGGGGTATACCCTTTAACAAAGTGGATATGAAACAACCAATAGAACCAAATACCCATACCATGGAGATGTTGGCCAAGAATCATTGGAATGCACCCCGATAGGCCCAATTTAATACTTGGGAGTTAAAATCCCTCAACACATATGAACAAACAAGTATAGAAAGTGAAGGAGGAAATCTTCCTCATTCATTGTCAAATATCAAGTTTTATCATTTAATCTCCTTTACAAAATGCAAAGGAGATGGGTATTTAGACTTACAAAAGTTCATAGGCCTCTAAAAGTTTGATGGGCCAAACTAGGTCTCCCAGTTGGGCCTATAATGTTCAAAAATTTCAAAATAGAGCTCAAATTTGCATTTCCCACTCATTGGGATCGATCTGGTAGCAAATGTGATCAATTGCATCATCATGAGATTAATCCATATTGATCCAAAATGTGTGTGATTGTTTTGCCTTCACTTTGTCATATTGATTGTGTGTGCTTCAGATTGATCGCCCTTTGTTTGCTAAATTGGGCCTCTAGCCAATTGTAATTATAGAATGCCCAGAACCCTTCCAGGTCCATCTGGATGCCATGAGATCAATCTAAAATAGCCTGAATTGTAATTCTAGCCTCTTCCATGGTTGTTTGCCACTCCAAGTCCAAAAATTGAAGCTATAATCCATCCTCTTGGCTCTTCCTAATCACCAAAATCCATCTCAATCAACATTTGAGCCCAATTGTGAAGCCAAAATTTATCTATTGACCCTCCTAAAAATACCAAGGCTTGATAAGACATCATACCCCAATTTCTTAACACCTCCAATAGGTTCAAGATCACATCAATTGATATGAAGAAAATATCAATATGTTATTAATTAATCAAATGTTATTGGTATTAGAGGGCATATCACTAATAGCCTAATTTAGTGAAGATGGAGTGGAGGCATAAATTGCTTTGGCATGAAAAGATAAGGGACGTGGATATATTTGCTGCTTATACCCGCCATAGTGCATTGGTAGTCCCTGAAAAATTAATCAACCTAATCAATCCTATGGTCAATATTCTAATAATGGTCCCCTAATCTCCAATGTGAGCTCTTGAAAGGCATCTTACATTTGTTGCATTCTATCAACCAATGTGGCATGTGGAGGCTCAGCTATGAGAGGCTCATTCTCAAACAAAATCTCATCTCATGCTCAACTCTTTCTGCTGCTTGTGCTATATGTGGTTGCTCTATAAGGGGCTATTGTGGATCATGAGGTGGGGTAGTGGCTCCATGAACATGAATGTTAAGGATAAATTTTGTAAGCTCAAATAATTCTCTTCTACACAACTTAGTATTCAAATGGCTATGAGTCAATCTTGCCATTTCCTTTTGTGCAATAAATTAATATTTCTATAGATCATTGCTCCAATATTAAGTGGTTTGTTGGTAAAAATATCCTAAGGAATTAATGCTTGCTCAACATTTAAATTGTATGATTAAGTGTCAGATAGATGTGAGCACATACAATATACTAGCAAGTCTTCCCACAAGGTGCATTTTAGAAGATCTAAATTTGTGAAAGGCTTCATGTATAGGAGAGGGTACCCACTAAGTGCCTGATAGGGCATAATCCTTCAGCAAATCTTTGTAAACGATTCGTTAATTCATATATTGCATCAAGTCCATATGTGGAACCTTGTGGTGTAGTGTCTAAAACTTCATTTACCATAATAGGTGAAAAGTACACTAGAGTCCCTTAGATTATGATAATGTCATTCGAATGCTTTTCTTGAACATTTCCATAAAACTCTCTTAGTAGCTCAGAAGAAGCCTTAGATTGTGGATGGTCTATAAATGTCTCCTAACTCTAGCTAACAACATAGGGATAGATTTGATTATGGACTATTAGAGATTGCTTGATAAATCCCCTCCTTGAAATTTAGTTTTGATACTTAATATCCCTTTCGCACCATCTCACAACTTCTTGGAACATGAACTTATTCTCATCATATTAAATGTGACAATATGGAGCATTAGATGAGCTAACTTTTTTTCTTTTCTTTGGTGGAATCCTGTGAAAATTACCATTTGAGAACAATAATCACACCTTTTCCAACAACCAATTCAAGCAACTAATCCTATTCTCATGATGTCATGTTCAACCACATTTATGAAGGTTAATAAATTATAGACACATGCAAACTATGCTGAGTATGCATGGCTTTCATTTTATAGGGACAATTTATCAAACAATTAATAAATAGTAGGCAATATAATGCATCATGGTGAGAAGTTCAAAAACTCTCATCATAGATGCACTATATATACTTTCTTATCTCAATCAAACATGTCCCAATAGCATTCCAAGTACCTAATGATAGATTATAACCAATAAGTATATGATGTCCCAATAGCATTCCAAGTACCTAATGATAGATTATAATCAGTAAGTATATCATAAGAGTACCAATAATCTAAGGAAAAATTAAACAATTGATTTTCAAAAATTGACATCAAAATTTCAAGATGAATTGACCTCAAAATTTCAAGATGAACTTTAATTAGTTAGAATACTAAGATTAAGGAAGAAATGAACACTTAATCCCTAATTTTGTAGGAAATTAAATCTAGCAAGTGTCAAGTTTCACAAACTTTGGATGCAAAAATGTAATTTAACATTTCATAAAACATGCATAAAACACAACAGAATTAAGATTCTCAAGGTGGCATTATATTCTTCGTATAACACATATAAACTAAAAATGACTACAGGAAAGATAGAATTTTGTCTCAAAATTTATCATTCAATTCTTTTGCATGTGATCTCCAAGCCACAAGCCTTTAGTCATTGCCTCTAAATTATTCCTCAAACGAGCATCAGGCAAGATCTCCAAACACTTTTCACGAACTCCTTCAAGAATTTTGAACAAAAGGCTAGAGAGAAAAATCAAGTGAGAGGCTAGAGAATTTTCTCCCTTTATGTAAGACAAGGCGACTACTATAGCTTTTTCCTTAGGATTGGAATGATTTTCACCCTTAGTTATTCTAACACATAATCTTATGGTAAGTAGGAACCTTTCCATAAGTTTAAGCTATGGAATGTGTTCTAATAGGCTTTTACAAGAACTTTTAAGTTAATTGTATCCCAAACCAACTTTAAATATTAATCCAATTAGTAATTAAAGGCTAATTGTGCCTTAGTCTCTTAATTGAATTAATATCTTGAATTAAATAAAAAGTCCATTGTATTTCTAATTAACTATCTAGTTGTTAACAAATATAATGAGAAATGAATAATTCTTCTAGGTCCAATCTCATAGTGGCCAAGTAAGTTTGATCCTCAAGCTTCTCAAGTCTTGATCAAATTATTAACGAGAAAATTGTCATCTTTTCCTTATCTTGTTCTCTTGTGCATGACTCTCTCATTTCATTTATAATTGACAAGATGCATAATTTGAAGGATATGGATAGAACTTAGCTTAGGACCCCAATTAAGATGAGATAATGTTATTAGATGAACCCTTTCAATCATGAATGCCATGTGATAGGCCTTTCGTCTTATCAGTTGATCGAGAACCATAAATTTAGTCAAACACATAAAATTGATCATGTGACCAAATCAATATTCCTTATAAAACTAATATCCATCAAAAACTCCTTTTTGACCATGCATTACCTTGGCCAAAAAATTTTATCATAAAGGATATCGATTGCATATGACAAATACCTTGTTTACTTACAAGGACACAAATCCTTTGTTGGTCACATAAATACCTTTGTATGCATATGACTAGTGGTACTTTGCGCTCATAATAGTTCCAAGGTAGATCTGATTTTTAGTGCCTTAATGATGTGCTGACCAAGATATGCACAAGACATCTAGGTCTTCTTAAGTCTAAGGCTAATTCACACTCAACATTATTATGAAGTAAGGCATTGATAGTAAAGAATAAACTTCATGTGTTTACTTCATTCTTTAAATCAGTGTGTGAATACACCGTTTCCTAGTAATGTATTATAACACGTGTTCTCAATATCTCATACTGAACGGTAGACACTCACCATGCAAATGCAAAATATGCAAGTTGTACCAATACTCTATTGCTTAGTTCAGAGAATTCATAACTTGTGAATGAATTTTAATAAATATGTATCGAGAAGCCCTGTATCAGTATTCATAATTCTTATATATAAGACTTTTTAATGCAATTTTATGGACACATGTAACCCTTTACACCATATCAAAAATTACATGCATTAATAAAACTAATAGATGTGATAGAATGATATTATTTTTTATTAATAAACATAAACGTTCACAAACAATGTCCCTTCTCTTATAAAATAATTGGTGTTAACCAGTAAGAACTAATAAAATTTGAGGAAAATGTTGGTATGAGTGAGTTTGGATGTCAATGATGTGTGGTAGATTAGGTGCGGTGGATTGTGTTGTGGAGCTTTGTGGTTGAATGAAGAGAAAGAAGAAAGTGAGAGTCGCTGCGATCTCCTTTCTCCTTTAAAATTATGGCTTCATGTGGACACAATGTGGCTATACCATAATATAGTGCACCCACATATTAAAAGTATGTGAACTGCATGCATCTAAACAGCATAAAAACTCACCTCTCTAATGTGGTCCTTTCAAGCGACCGCACCAAAAGCGCAATCAAGAACTGCAGTAAACATTCATCAAAACTCGGAGTGATTGAGAGGTTGCCAATATAGAGGGAGGTTATGAAACTCAAAGTTATAAAATTTAAACTAGTAAAAGATTAATTTGGAGTTATGATTTGAGATTATACATTTTGATATCAAACTAAAATTTTCCCAATAGAGTTTTCCTTGTAAATTAATGTTACGACCAAAAAGTCCTCACACATTCTAATATAGTATACAAATATGGATATATCTACATCTATATTATTATTACTCTATATAAAAGTATGTATCCTTTCAAATGTTTTTGGCCAATTATGAAAGCACGTGTATATCCTTAATTATATACTCATATTTATTAATAATAATGTTGTTAAGTAAAAATAAAATACTATTTAAAATAAAAAGCTTTTCTTAGTTGGTTTAAAACATAAATACAGTAGTAGTTGAACACAATAGAATTCTAATTTATCTAAATTTCTTGTATGGTTATTTATGAATTAATTCAAATAAAAAATTAATAGAATTCTAAATTATCTAGCTACATGTATAGTTATTATAATTATTAGTTGTCTATATTATATATCAAGTACTTAATTTTAATTAAATAATAACTAATTTGTTAGAGGACACTAGCCTACACTATATCGCTTAACAGATGTAAAATAAATTAATATGTTAAAAATCATAAAAATAAATTTCAACCAAAGAAAATTATAGAAGATAAAATAAGTTGTAACACAAATAATGTTACAATGGGTTAAGACTTCAAAATATATAAATAAATAAGTTATTATCATTAACAAGTACTATTTTGGAATAAATAATATGTTACAAACTACTTTAAATGTGCAAACTTTTAACTGCAAATTTAATTAAATATATGATATAGATTAGATATAAATTTAAATTATTTTAAATTTTAATTATCTGCAATGTAACACTATAGAGGTAAAATAAAAATTATTAAGATACAACACATTTTATTGTAAGGATAAAATATACTATTTGATTGAAAATTTACAAATATATTCATCTAAATATAATATTGTGGAAATAAATTTTTAAAAGAAAAATAAATTTACAGTTTGAGAAATAAATTGATACATTAAAAAAGATAAATTTATGACAAAGGCTACAAATATGAAAATGCATATACATATAAAAAAAAATATAAAAAATAGACAAATTTAATATATAAGTAATTCACTTTTAATAAATATTATAAATATGCTCCAATTGGCAATGTACAAAAATATATAATAGAACACAAAAAAAATAATTTTATAAAATTACAACGAACCTTACAAATTCCCATTAAAAAAATTAAAGAACAATGTTTAATGATAAATTTATATGGTTAAATTTATGATAAGTCATATTATAATAGCATATATAACAATTTTCAAAATATAAAGTGTGAAAATATAAAGTAAATTAATGCGCTAAAATATAAAAATAAATGAGTAATTATAGTACATGAAAATAATGATCTATATTATAAATACAAATATTCTTATGCAATCATTGAAATAAATTTCAATCAAATAAAATTATAGAAGATAAAATAAATAGCAACATAACTAATGTTACAACGACTTAAGATTTTAGATAAATAAATACATACATTGTATTATCTTAAACAACTATTGTTAGATAAATAAATGCATATGTTGTAAACTATTTTAAATGTGCAAAATTTGACTATTTAATTAAATTTATGACACTTATTTGACATGACTGAATTTTATTTTAAAGTTTAATTATCTGTAATATAATACTATGAAAAATAAATGATTATATTACATAAAAGTAATGATCGATATTATAGATATAGATACTTATTTAAGAAATTTGAATAGGAAGTATATTTCTTTAAGAAATAAACTTAGTTTGAAAAGAAAAATAGTAAAGAAATATTAAATAAATAGATAATTAACTTGCAAGTAAACTACCATAAATTTTTTTAAAATTCAAATTATTTATGAAGAATCCAAAATGAATGCATTCATATGGTAATTGTAATACAAATGTTATAAATTTAAATAAGTAAAGCGTGCAATATGAGAATTTGAATAAAAAACAATACACATTTGATAAAAAATATTAGTAAATTTAAAATGAGAAGATAATAGGGAAATATTTAACAATAAATTAAAAATTTAGAAATGCATAAATGAAAAATCATTATATTAAAAACAATATTTCTATATGCAAAACTAACATGAATTTGTCCAATATGTCGCTCTATCAATTTTAACTAAATAATTTAATATATGAATAATAGATAAAAATAATTAAGAAAAAATTTATTTCAATTAGATAGTTAAGAAAATGCATTATGAATTTGAGAGTGATTATGTATTTATAAAGAGGATGACTTTGTAAAATACTTTTGAAAACATATTTTTTGTTAAAATATTGTAACAAACACACACACACTCATTATTTCTTAATTTTTGAAATATTTTCTTTTGAATATGATTGAAAGTAATTTGATATATAATTTTTAAGTTATCGAATGGTTTCTTTATGCATGAAATAGTCTCAAGCTATATAGTTATTAAAATGTAGACTTTTGATTGATATGAAAATATATACTATTTGTTTGAAAACTTACTAATATTTCTATTTGGTTATAATAGTATGCAAATGCATTTTAAATTGAAAAATAAATTTATAGTATGAAATATAGAACGATATGTTAAAAAAATGTTAAATTTATAAAATAATGTTATAAATACAAAAATCCATAAGCATGTAAAATATAAAATATAATTTAATAATATTAATATTTCAAAGTAAATAGAAAAAGACTTAAAACTAGCTTATAAATATTAAAGAATGAAGTTTAATTTATATGAGTAGATTGACAATAAATTATTTTATAATTGCATGAAAATTTTGTAAATATGATTTGGAAAAAATATATATAAAACAAACTAATGCTTTAGAATATAAAAAGAAATATATAATTATACCGCATAAAAATAATTTTCTATATTGTAAATACTTATTTAAAATATAGAATGTACATTTTAAGTAAATGGACCTCATTACTATAATACATTGTATAGAAATGATTAAATAAAAAGTTAAAAGGGCACCCAATGGCTTAATAAATAGTGACTGGATCATGCTCAGAGTTAATATACATTGCGATCAAGTGACCAATCACAAATTCATTTCAATACATGCAATTCGATGACTTAAAGGCATGTTCTTTGGCAAAGAAGGGATAGAAACAACAGCACATAAGTACTGCACTGCAGAATTGTACCAAAGCAGTTTCCGTTCATCTTCCCTATATAGTTATACTACTTTGCTTTCATTCGTCCACAAAGCCATCTGCAGTTCCCCCAATTTTGCAATTTCTTCCTCAGATCATCCCATTTTCTTTCTCTCCTCCCTCCGTTTCTGGGGCTTCCCCATTTTTGTGTTTCTTGAAGTTTCTTTTTCCGCGTTCAGTGGAATAAGTTCCATTCCTTTCAAGAGCAGTTCAACCGCAACTCTCTTCCTTCAAAGATTTGATATAATTTCGAGCATCCTGCAAATGGGACGTTTATTTCTGGTGAAGTTTAATGAGTCCTACACTGACTACTACATGTGCAGGCTGTGCAAAGCCCATATCGCCTTACAAGAAGACTTCCACCGCACCTACTCAGTAAATATCCTCCTTCTTGCCTTTTTAGTCTATGCAGTGCTATTGACTTCCATTTTCTTGTTGTAGGTTGTGATATCGACTAAATATTAATATATTCTTGTGGTTACATAGAACTAAATGATCAGTTCACGGGATTTTTCCTTTTTTTTTTTTTTTTTTTGGTTTAATCTGTAGCTCCTGAATCTCATTGCGTTAGAACAAATTCTTATTGCATTGTGGAGTTCATCGATAGTCCGTCCTTGAGGAGTTTCATGTTTATTTATTTGATTTGGTATATATGATTCTGTTTGGACTAAGTGCTTTATATTGAGAAGCTGCAGTGTGAAATCTTTGCGTTACAAGTTATGAACACAAAGGAATACTGCATTGAGACTACATTTCGTTCTCTGCTTTCCTTGTTTTCCCAACATTTCTTGGATTATAGTAACTGGTACAAGAAGTTTCCTTGAAGTTGGATGTCATGGTACTCATCATCTGCTGCTTCCAAGACACGGCCTTAAGAAGATACATTTTTGTGCGTGAACGGATTCATAGTGTAGAAGCAGACTCTTCTTTGACAGCCTTAATCAACGTGACAGTTTAGTCAGAAGTAAATCAGGAATTTACGCACACTGCACGTGTATAATCTTCGATCAAGTTTTGGTTTACCTACCGCATACTTCTGTCTGACCTAAGAAATTCTGCAGTCTTTATATTCATTAATTTTCTACCGTGATGTCCTTTTCCCTTGCAGGAGCTTGGACCAAATGGTGCCGTCTTCTTCAAAGCGTAAGTTCTTAAATGCAGTATTCTACTTTTTCATCATCTTAATAGGTTAATGGAAAGGAAATCCATCCTAATTATCTGCTGCAGCATCTTACATTATTTTCCTTGGGATAAGATCAATAGAATCCTTTTCTTTACTCCCAAAAATCTTCTGTTATAGGAATTTGCGCGCTCGTTTATATTTTTGAAAGGTATGCAGATACAATATTACGAATTACGTATACATGCAGTGTGAACGTGCAAGTTGATGAGCACCTCTGGCAAGTTGATGCTCACACAGTTGCTGACGTATACTGTGTCAGATGTGGTTATAAGTTGGGCTGGAAATATGTAAGACACTAAGACGACTCCTCCATTTGAGGATTTCCGCTTTACTATTTTTACGTCAAGTCACCATGTTGCCTATTCTGCAAATGCCGCATTTTTGCAGATTCAAGTTGGTCCCAGGCAGTTGTCTTTCCAAGAAGACATGGTGTTGCTAATTTGGTAAGTCTTGAAGGAAAACTATGTTTATTAATTATGTGTGGTGTTATCTCTTTTTTTTTTATGGAAATTTAACGACAGGAGGACGCTGGTGAGAAGGCATGGCAACCAGATTCTGCAAGGAGGTTCCTCAATGGCTGCATTGCCACAGGCTCCATAAAACTATTAGGAGAATTGATCGATGAACTTAATTAGCTGAAGTGACGCAGTGTTTTCACATCTTGCTTTTCACTGACCTTGGATCTTATTCTTTGCCAATCAAATTGTGCATTTGTATCATTCTTGAAGAGGAGAATCTCTGCGTAGGGAAGAAATCTTTCGGAAAAATTCGACCCCACTGTGACGCCTGGTTTGGTTTAGAGTTTACTTCTCTGTTATATTGCTTCCACATGGTGGTTTGAGTAAAGTCTTTTAGTTGAAAAAACAAGGGCTAAATTCATCTTGACTTTGTTATTCCTATGCTGGCATGGGATGAGATCCCAGAGACATCTGAGGTGCCCTCCATGCATCTTTGACAAGGCCTGAAATTTACCACAATAAAAAAATGTTATCCTAAACATCCAACTTGTATGTGAGCTGAATTTGTATCCTCAACCCATTCTATGTTTAATCAAGCGGCGAGTTTGCTTCCATCGTGTTTCTTGGTTCGCATCAATGGAATAAAATTTCAAGTCCGTCTTCACGAGAAAGCTGTTGACAGGTTCCAACTTGAACATTAACATGGGTCATTTAGGACTACTTGTTCATATACATGGACAATTTCCGGATCTCAGTGAAGATAGAGACTAGAAGGAAGAGGTCATTCTTTCTTTCCTTTGTATATATTTTTTTTTCCTTTTTTCCCCCTATTTGGATTGTTTGGTTTGTCCCTTTCCAAGCTTGCAAGCCTAATTATACAATTGGTTTATGATGCATATAGTCACGACACTAAAATTAAAATTTATAAAAACCAAATACTGTGATGAATATGGGTATCGTATCCAAAAGGAGGGATTATGTATCTACAAATGTAACTAGGGTTCTACTAGTTAAATCGTCAAAAGGTAACGAGAATAGAATTAATTAATTGAAGGTGAATGCTTAGAAAAATAAAAATACAAAGTTGAATTAATGAAATACTATTAATTAAAGAGTCTAAGATGACACCTAGGCCTGTGCCTAGTTTGCTAGCACAAAGTTTGAGTGTTTGAGATGACACCTAAGCCTATGCCTAGTCTGCTAACGTGGCATGATTGGAATGATGAGAGGGCGCTGAAATGCTAGAACGTACTATTGTGATGGTATAATTTTCAACAATAATCATTGATGCCCCTTTAAATATGTAATTTAATTTTTAAATTTTCATCTGTAACGATCAAATTTGTGCACTACTAAAGAAAGAATCTCTACCATTTCTGAACTATATCATATCTCTATCAATCTGATTATCCTCTCTCCATTATTGCAACGTTCTAAAAAACTTTTCTTTAAGCACTACAACGGCGAGAAGAAAAACTAAAGCACCAACAAGAAGGGAAGTGGTAGAACTTCAACCACCATCATCTACCTCTGAAGTTCCACAAGAACCCCTGTAAATGGAGATGTAATAGAGACCCAGTTGTTGTAAACAGTGTTCCCAACGAAGGCTAGCCTAGACATTAGAGAAGAAGTTCAACTAGTGGAATCACCGAAGGAACCTACTATAAAGCCCACTGAAGAGGAAGAAGAACAACAAAGAAAGAGGGTGCAACCAAAGGAAAAGGGAAAAAGAAAGGAGAGAAGTCAACTAAACAGGAGAAACCCACCATTGGCAATAGAAGTCCAACAAGAACCTTTACAAGAACCAAAGAAACTCCTCCATTCAAGAACCTGGAGATGTTCAAGAAACAAGGAGAATCAAGGTAGTTGTTCAAGAAGAAATAAAACTCACTCAGCAAGAAAAGTTGAGGTAATCACCACCAGAAAAGGAAGATAGAAGTCCTTAAGGGAAGCAAGAGACTACGATAGAAAAGAAAGATAGATTTTAAGGATGATTCTAATGAGAAAAAAGTGGTTGTTGGCAACCCAGACCATAATCGAGCCTATGCTAGGGAATTCTATATAGAGCAGTTCTCTAACAAGTATAAAAAGATAGATCACTGGCACTTTACTGTCGAGAAGATTATCCTACCTAAGACAATTGGAAGAAAGATTTCTACTGATGTGTTGAGGACATTAGGTTGCTTTGTGTGGTTACAAGGTTTGAAAAATTTTACCCTGATCTTGTTTGTGTATTTATGCTAACATGATGCCGAACCTTCTAAATGAAAGTTCAAGATGGTTTCACAAAGTTTATGTTTGAGGATTGATCATAAAAGTCTCTCTAAAAATCATAAATAAGGCATTGCACTGGAAAAAGTGTCCATTTGCTGGAATTTATTCAAATGGATTTAAAGTGGACCATGATGACATGGCGCTCATGGTTAATGGCCATAAACTAGACAAATGGCCCCGAAGTGCAATGTCTCTTTTATCCTCCGCCCTTTCACTAAAATATTTTCTACTTTACAAGTTAGGTACAACAAATTTGTTGCCAACCACAAATGCAACTCTAGTTACAACAAGCATGAAAACACTACCCTACTACCTGAGGAGAAAAAGGCTAGTAAACTTAGGGAAGTTAATCTTCCAAGCAATGATAGACTATGCTAAGTCAGACCTGGGTGGCTACATTCCCTATCCTTGCCTAATATCAAAATTACTTCAATGTAAGAATGTTTCAGTGCAGTTGTGGAAGAAAGAGCCTGCACAGTTAGTGGAAGTGTTATATTACTCAAAATCATTGGAAAAATTAGGCAAGATAAATAATCTCATTGAGAAGCTCCAGTTAAGGTTGCAGCAACTTCAGGGGAATCAAAGGGAAGGATATAGGAGATTATCAACAATCTAGCAACTATTGGACGTAATCTCAATGAGCAGATTATAGGATTACAAACACAATGAAGGTAGGACGAATTTAGGTTGCCAACTTGAAGGCAATGCAAAGGCAGATTGGCATAAATGAAGCACCAAAACTAGCCCCACCTATCTCATTAGCCCACGACAAGGCTAGCCCCTCAAATTGAATTAAATTGGACCCTGCCATATTTGCATATCCTTTGGGAAAATGGTGGCCCCAAAGGGAAAAAAAATGGAAGCAAAGAGTTAAAGAGTTAAGGGGGAGAGGAGGTAAAATATCTTGACTTCATTGCTAAATCTGCATAGTTTTGGCGGATAAATGACCAGCTGCTAGCTGCTATTGCTAGACTAACTGACTGAAGAATTTTTGCTGGAAGTACCTTCCGAAAAAATGCTGTTGAAAGAAGACTTGTCTGGAGGATGTTGAGAACATGCAAAACTGTAACAAGTCACTTAAACTAAAAAATAAAGCACAATGTATAGTGAGAGAAAAAAAAAAACAATGCAATGAATTTTAGTCAAGATCAATAAAATGGCAGCTTTTGGAAGTATATTCATGATCCTTGTTATTCATTGAGATGACAAGTTAGGGAACAAAGGTTGTTCCACAATGTCCAAAGGGAAAGATTATTAGCATATTATCTACTGTGTTAGCACATTGTACACAACATAATTAAATTAAGAAAAATCTTAACTTGTCAAGAAGTCCTAAATTAACTAAACAACTACAAAAAGGAGTTTTATTATAAGTGGACTTTTATTTCTAAAGGAATCACAAGTTATGGACACTATAGAATTGATGGAAATCCTAAACACCTAAAACATAAGTATGAAGAAAGACCAAACTTATCCAAACACTTCAAATTTGAGTTATTCGAATAGTTGCAACAACCCCACAATAAAAGGATGTCTATCTATGCATATATGATTCAAAGGACGTTGTTGAAGCTAGGAAACCTTAGTTGAAGAGACTAGATAAGATGGAATATGGTGAAGATTCATTTGGATAAGAATCCAGTTATGATATATAAAGCTATTGACAACTATCTATCCAACTGAAAGTTTTGACCTATATTATCGGGAGTTGGATTAGAGCTAAACAGAAGCGTATTAGCAGAAGAACACTCATAATGATGAACTATAAAGGGAAGGCTACTGATACTTGTGAATAAGTGAGAGGAGAATACCAAAAGAATCAAGTGTGTGCATAGTGCTTAATTCTCCTTTGCTCTTGAGCGTCATAATTGTTGTAATGAATTGTTAAGTTGTACTTGAGAGAGTAAAGAAAATAGAAAACAAAATCTGATAGAGTGATTACTGTGACGGAAAGTTGACCTTAAAAGAAGTCTAAAAATACACCATTGGATAGTGTGTTGTCAACCAATCGGGACATGGGATTAGGCCAGTGAAGCTAAAGGATTTTGTTGGTTATCTCTTTACTTATATTTATTTAGTAGAGCATTTTATTGAGCAAAGCCGTACAAATGTAGGAGTTGTAATCCCGAACTACAATACTAACTTTTCTATCTCATTTACACTTTCTACTTCGTTGTGTGTGTGTTTCTAACACGTTTTAATAACACAAGTGTTTGAAGCTTAAAATTAACAACATTCATTTCCAAATAATTTTCTCATGTACCCTAAAAACAATTATTTACAACAAACTCGTCATCAAATTGCAACCTAAACACAATCCCTAACAAAGAAAACAAAGAAAAGAGATTTTAAAATGAAAGATTAATGATTGAAACTATTTAAAGAACAAAATATAAGAACAAAATCAAGACCACAAATATTATTATTATAATAATAGAGATTGGGTGATAAAGTGTTTAGTCAATGGTAATTAAAAAGGTGGTGGTGTTCTTGCTCTTGGACTCGGGAGACAAAGATGAAAGCCTTGGTTTCTGTTTCTTCCTTTTTTTTTTTTTTTTGTTTCTTTTTTGGATTAAGTGCATGAGGAAAGTCTAATGCGTGAACCTCTCCAATACCAGTGATAAATATAGGAATCTCCTTCCCAAGACGAAAGGAGAGCAGTGGTACTAAGAAAATAAGAATGCGACGAACTGGGTTTTTGCCTCAAGGTTTTCAATCATGGTGAATGTTTTCTTGGATTATTGTTAAGAGAGTAATGCCACCTTTTATAATATTTAATGGCTCTGAATATAGTCGTTTATAGCCGAATCTATCGACAAAATATTTAAGACCCTCGTCTTCCTGAAGTTTAAAATAGCCTTATAGTCCAAAAAGGATTTTTTTGCTGGGCTTCTTTACCACTTGATGATGGACCCCTGTACTTAAGTTACCCAAACTAACAAATATGTACGACACAAACAGATATAATTTAATAGTAATACTTTGACCCTCTTAGATTGAAATGCTTATAAACAAAATTATATAATTTTATTATTAATAATAATAATATAAAATTATTATATTTTTAGTAGTTCAATGATAAAATAACATTTCATAAATTAAAATATACATGATATATAAATAAACATAATAAATATATTATTAAATATTGTTAAAAATTTAAGCGGAAATAAAACAGCAGAAGAAACAGAATATGGGTTAGGAGTATAACTAAAATATGCAAAGTGTTAGAGAAATGTTAAAATTAGAAAGGTATTTTAAAAATTTAATTATAAACCAATTACCGTCACACCATTCTATAATAGTTTAGATTTTGAAAATAAATTAAAATTCCACTTTTAGCCACACAAATACCAACGGGGGACGTGGATCCAGTGGACGAAGAAAATCTATAATTCTGGCTAAATAAAAATTTTGTGGAACTTGGCTGAAGTTCTGATTGACAATCTAGAGAAAAAATTTCTAATACTTCGTTCAAGTTGAAGCTTTCATTTGAAAAGGTAAGCACAAATCAGTTTTCAGATGAACCTCATCTGCTTAGATATTAAGGTAAGTAGATTCCACTATTCCCTACTTCACTTCGATTATTTCTACACCCCTACTTTCGTTGTCCTTCAACATATTACGCTCTCTCAGTTAATTATTCTTTTTTTCAAACTTAGGTCTTATTAATCACCTGAAGTAGTATTTACCACGCAGGGCAGGCATGGGGCTTCACAAAGTTGCATTTAGAACGAGTGTACATTGCTTCTCGCCATACTTACAGCTTCGATGCATGGAACTAACTTCAATAAATGGGGTGCTAAGAATGTGTTTACTTACAGCTTCGATGCATTGAACTAACTTCAATAAATGGGGTGCTACGAATGTGTTTCCACACAGTTCTTCATACCGACATCGTTAAAGCTGGTCTTTACTCTATTGCTTCGTTCCTCAAGAAATATTCTGGCCCAAAATTGCAATCGGCATACAGCATCAATTTGGCCTATGTTCATAATCAGGGGTCAGGACTTCAACTGTCGAACAAGCATTCATCATAGAAAGATGGCGGTTTTATCAACTGCCCACTAAGGATCATTCCATCCATAGAGCCATAGCACATTAACATGGACTACACCACTGTTGAACGACGCATTCCTACAATTGAAATAACCATTGCTTCAGCTCAATTCTATATGATTGATCATCTCTCCAAGCTATGCACGCCACTGGATGTGGATAAAATTCTATAAATTTAAGGTGCAGCACCTATTACAAGGTAACAGCATGGCGGTATAGCCATTCCTCCTTTAGCATCACACCATAGTACCAAAATAGCAGTACCAGTAAAGATATTAAGCAATACAGAACATGCACCGAAGGAAACATAAATCGGTATCATCTTTTCATTTCTCACATCAAACTAACATATGGCCGAGGATAAGGACTTGCAGTGTTCAAATGCTGGAGACGCAGGCATGGCCCCAAACAGTGAGCCCTGCGGGAAATTTCAGTATTCTCCCATCCCCATTAACAAAATATCAACAGTGGATAAAGAATTGTTGAAGGAAAAATTAAGCACTGGCACAGTTATCAACTGGATGATAATTTATTTTTGTATCTCATTAAATGAAAGATTACAATAAACAGAAAACTCCTTGCAAAACGAAGTTATAATAATTGGTGGAAGACTGTCAGATTGACAATTAACCGCCATAAACTATCAGCTCCCATTTTATTTAGTCCAGAAAAATCAGATGGCTGGTGCCTCAGCCTTTAATGGCTGCTCCCCCTTTAGCAAGGTCTTCAAGAGCCTTAGAAATCTGCTCCTCATTTAAGCCTTCCAATCTTATTCCCCTCTCAATGCCCATGTCTACAGAGATGCGGAAGATTTGTTAGCGAAGGCTACCATAATAATAAGCCTAAGTTTGACACATATAATATTGGTTCTCGACAATGCACAACAAAATAAGAAAATAAAGCTCTCAAGATTCACTTTCAAGAGTAAGAACTGGAAGAAGCCTTAGTCAAAGATGATAATTCTTACAAATAAGATGGAAAATGGTTAAACATAAATTGAAATCTCTAGACATTACCATGCATTTCAGTATGCTCTTTAGTCATATGTAATTGGGACAAGCTACAACACTCTACCACCAAATGATCAATATCGCTACTTAAGAGTGCATAATCCCAGTGCAGATTGCACCAAAATCCAAGCCACCAATAATTCCAACAATAACATTCTCCACTTGACAATCATGCCACATCACGGAAGATTCTACCAATTTTTCAAAATTTTCGATCACATAAGAATCTCCTGATAGAAATGCAGAGCGAACGCCGAAGTTCATTTTAACCGCAACGCAATACAAATTTAAAGAACGATCACAGTTCATTTACGGCAATTCTTTGAATAATAAAAGAATTCCCAATCTACATAGATGAAAATTCAGAGGGGCCTTCTAAACAAAAATCAGTCTTGAAGAAAATAAAAACGCAACTGAGATTTTGGAAGCATTCAGCTAAGAAACAGGGATTCGAAATGAAAAATCAGCAACCTACCATATCTAGCCCAAAGCTGAGGTTCAATACCAGTCGCCTCACGGATCAAAATTGGAAGCCTAGGGTTTTTTGCCTTCAGATCCTTGTAATTATTCTCAATGAAAGCTCTGCAACATAAAAATAAAATTAAAAAATAACATGAGAACATAATCCAAAATTCAGACATTGGAAGGAAACTTGAAAAAATCAACTAGGCAAACCTGGTAGAAGAGCTCGAAGACGAATTACGAGAGAACAGTATACGAAGCTCCTTGAGATTTCGAGAAAGCTGACCCCTCCACGCCATGAATCTTCTCTGCCTCGAATGTGTACTTCTGGGCTCCCTGCCCTCGGTTGCGCGGCGTAATTTATCTATCAGTACTATATTATTATACTAATAATTTTAGCACCTCCACAAATGTGTTTAAATTCATATTATATAAGATCAGAATATAATTATTTAATTTATATTATTTGTAGTATGTATTAGTTTTTCTAAATATTGATTTTATACTTATCATTAAGGTTATTAAATCCGGATTGGTTCAGCTAACACTTTTCCAAAATCGAACATTTATTTGACCTATTAAGAACCGTCGAACTAGTCAACTTGATAAAAAAACCAGTTTTGTATTTTTAATTAATAAAAAAATTAAAATAATCTCCCTATTTAAAATACAAAAATACATAAAATATTTTTTATATTTTATAAAATTCCCATAAAAAATCATTTTTATGTATAATTTTCACTAACTAATTTTTTTTTAGTATTATTGAATTATCTACTAAATATATATTATTCTAATTAGGTTATTGAAATATTAAATAGTGAATCTTACAACCAAATTTTCTCATATTAATTTTGTTTTTTTACCAAACTAAAATTTTTAACATTGTTATTTTTGAATTTAAATTTAATTTAATTTCTTTCATATTTTTATAATATTTTTTATTTTTATTAAATTATTAAATTTTAATTTTATATCTAAAACCTATCATTTAACGTATTAATAAGTGGACTTAAATTTATTTTGTAACATAATTTAATATTATTATGTGTATATATAAAATAATCAATTTTTTGAAAACAGTTAAATCAGTCGAACTAATCCAGTTAAATATCCAATTCAATATCTGATTCGATTTTAAAAGCATTGCTTATCATGACTAAAAATAATAACTTTATCGTTATTAAGTTGAGAAGATGTATATATATAAATTTTACTTAAGATAACCATATAGGGTCAAACTCTCAATGTATGGTATAGATTATTAAGAAGTTTTAGTTGCGTACAATTATATAATTATTTTTATTTTAATTTATTTATTTTTCTACTGTCCTCTTTTTCATTTAACTTAACACTTTTGGTTGGCTTTTTCTCTCATTTTTCTCCTTTTAAATTATTTATTTTTTATTTTTTTAATCTATCTATCCTATGCTATATATTTTTTTATTAGAAAATATTAAATTACAATAATATCCTTAATTCTTTATATATAAATAAATAAATAAATATTTATATATTAATTTCTTTTTCTGAATTTTAACTTATTTGTCTTGTCAATCTCCTCCCTCAAATCTAAATTACACTATTTACTTTTCTAAATCTCTTTTTCTCTTATTTTGTAAATGACATAAAATTTATACATAAAAATATTAATGTATTTATAAGATTTTCTACACACATGCAATGGAGCTTTAATTACTAGTTTTTATTCAATTTTATAAGAGGCGACAAAATATATTTTGTATTATTAGAAGTGGTAATTGCTATTTCAGTCCCACACCTTACAGTATTTAAAATTTGGGCCCTAAATAAAGCATAAAATTGCATATTGCAACCTTCACTAATAATTTTGTTCCTTATTTTATTCTGCATCAGGTTTTAATGGATAATTGAATTGATCAGTCACATTTCATTAACATAAGGTTAAAGCTTCAATTTAGAGAGAAAATAAACCATGTGCCATGCACGTGCAGCTTAATGGAGGGGAGCTTATGTTGTCCGTCGTTAAGTTGCACTTGAAGAAAGCTTTAGACGGTGGAAGATTCATGAAAACAATAAACTACATCAAAGTTTTTGAACACACATTAAAAATGGAGAAGCATGCAACTGAAAGAAAGTAGAATTTCTCTAGAACGTTCTTAGCCTTCCATGTCACTTATAAATAGGGGCAATTGATTGGCATTCGAAGAAAAAAATCAATAGCAAATTTAGCCACTATAGCCTTTGAACACTGGTCAAACATCCTCTAAACACCGTCAAAACCCACCAACAATTTCTTTCCATACCTGCTTGAATGGTTAAATCAAGCTCGATTGAAATAAAAATTTGATATACTAGTCTTGTTAAAGTTTCAAACTAATGATTAGATTTTGAATTCAAATTATTTAACTCCCATGTTCTACTATTTTTCTTTGTTGTCAAGAGAAAGTTCCTTTATAAGTGGTGTAAACATTGTTATAGTCTTATTTATCCTATTTCAGGCATACCAAGAGTAGAAGATTTTGCTTTTCCTTTTATCATTTACCACTTGTATTTTCCAACAAGTGGCATTAAAGTTTTGGATTTCTCGAGATTCAATTTTTAGTGTGGTACAAATGGAGTACACTATTATTAATAGTAATACCATCAAACTTATATCTTCCAACTATTCACCATGAAAAAAAAAATCAAAAGATATTTTCAATAACAATGATTTATATACACCAATAGAAAATGAGAATAAGCCCAACAAGTATACCGATAATGAATGGAAGGTCTTAAATCAAAAGGCCGTTGGCATGATTTGTTAATTCATCAATCATGGCGCAATTCAAGATGTGCACATGTTGCGAAGGAAGCTTGATTCAATCCATGCCAAACAAACCAAAGTTAGCAAAGCCAAATTAGTGAGAACACTAATCAGGTAAGAGTATAGTAAAGATTGCAACACAGTGGAGCAGCATCTTAATGAATTTCAAGGCATTGCTAATCAATTAAATAAGATGGTATAGATATTTAAAATTGGGTGTTTGCCTTATTATTACTCATCTCTTTACTCAAAACTTGGGAGACACTCTTTGTCACTCTTAACACAACTACACCGAATCTCTCCGTGGAAATTAGGAAGATTAGCATGATAAGAACCCTATTGCATAGAGCTAAGACCATTCATTAGGTCTCAAGTAAATATATTGGAAAAAGAGTAAAGTTAGAGATACTCATGAAGTTGGATTAGGTGCCACTTCTACAAAAGAGAAAGTGCAGCCCTAAAAGTTAAGCAATAGAGAATGAAATGGAGCTGCAGAGGATCATGTCCACAATAGAATGTTTAATGACCAAAACTTGTTAATTTGCAAAGTAATAGCCAGCTTTGCAATCAATACTTGTTCATGAGATTTACAAAGAACAAATGTTCACTGTATAATGATGAAGATCAATGCATTATGATAGGAAACAGGCACTCAAAAAACTGATCTATTAAAACATTGTTGCAACATGCCTAAAGACAAAACTCAAGGAATGCGAGTTATGGCGAAAGAGGTTGAGACACTATAATTATCATCACCTAGTCAAAATCTCATAAACTAGATCTATGAGAGGAATCTTGACATTGAGCAAGAAAAGAGAAGGCATTTGTTGTGCTTGGCAACATGGGAAACAACAGATATCACACCAACTATTGCAACAAGTGACCATAACCAGAATACTTAAGTTGTTGCATATGAACCTAATGGGACTCACGGACATCACTAGTGTTGGAAGTAAAAAGTATATTTTTGTGTGTGTGAATGACTTTTCATAATACACATGGGTGAACTTTCTAAGGCACAAATTAGAAACATTTGAAATTTTTAAAAATTTGTGCAAATAGCTTGAGAATGAGAAGGGAGGAGGATGTACGATCACTTAAATAAGGAGTGCTCATGAGAGAGAATTTGAGAACTAATCCTTTACATCCTACCGTGAAGAGTGAGGAATCTTACACGAATACTCTTCTCCTAAAATACTACAACAAAATGTTGTGGAGGGAAAAAAACAAGATATTACAAGAGATAGCTCGAGCTAATTAAAAGACTTGGGAGGAAGTAAGAGATGGCGGGCTGAAGTTGTTAACATAACTTGTTACATCACAAATAAAGTCCACCTAATCAAAAAGATGCCATATGAGTTGTGCAAGGGGAAAAAGCTGAACATTTCCTATTTCCATGTCTTTGGAAGCACCTATTACATCCTGCATGATCATGATGCTCCAGGTAAATCAGATGACAGATTTGATAAAGATATTTTTCTTAGACACTTTGTGAACAGTTGTGCTTGCCAAGTCTACAATCTACAGACCAGAGGATTAGTGGAGACCATAAATGTCATAGCTGATAACTATGTGCAAAAAAGTAGCATTGAAGTTAACAATATTATTGGTCATGATGCAACAGATCTTAAACATGAGGAAGCGAATTGATGGAACATCCAAAAGGAATAAGGACACAGTGATGCAATTGTAACAAACAACGATGCAACAAAGATTACAACAAACCCTAATTCAAAACCAAATAGGTTACTAGATCATGAAACCACCTCAAGGATTACAAGGCATCACCTAATAGATAACACCATCGAAGATCCAAATGATACGACAAGGACGTGTGATACAAGGAAGATAAATTATAGGGAATTGGCTGGGTATTCCTATTAAATCTTAAAGATTGAACCCGAAAATGTAAAAGAGGCATTCGAGGATGAGTTTTGGATACCTACAATGCAAGAAAAACTTACTACTCACTCAATCTTTGATGCGCTCCTTGGTGATTCTAATTTTGGTCTTTCTCCCTGATGTGTTGATTATGATCTCACTCCCTTAGCAATGCATGGAACAAAAGTGGAGTATGTGATGCTAATGTTTTTCTTGTTGTTTGTTGCTCGACTTCTACTCTTAGAGGTCCTTATTGATGATATTCATTTTTTAGTTTAGTTTTTAAGAGTAAGGTGTCTAATTGTTCATTGCACATGTTAAGTTGTCCTCGTGGATCTAATAGAAAAAGGGAGTTTGGTTGAGTCTAGTCTAGTGGTTGTCTCGTAGAAGTCTTGTTTATCTTTTTATGATTGCTAGTTAAGTTGTCGTGTCTGAGTCAGTGGGTAGTAATATTATTATGGACTTAGCATGGCATGACTTAGATATGTTGGTATTACATGGCACAAGGCGACGTTTTTGCAACAAAGATGACAACAAATAAGGTAAATGTTGCAACAAGATTGAGAAGACTAAATCTGGCAAGAGTTAACTTTAATATCCAACAAGATTGTCTTGGATTTACAGGGATCAATATATAATCTAATGATTATATAGGCAAAATCAAGATGGATAAATTAAGGGGAAGTCAAACTCAAAATAATGTCTATCTAAGATGCAGTGAAGTTAAATATGGAAAGAAGATCCTAATCAATAAAAGGAAAATCAAATTTGTTACCACAAACAAATTTGACAAGATACTGAAGAAGGAGCAAGTCATGAGTTAATATAATTTACACGTTTAAGAGAACACACTATTCACTATTTAAGAAGGGTTGTTGCAATACTAAAGTGGGTCATCAAGTGAAAACTGAAAACAAAGAAGAGGCTCATGTGGAGTATTATGTCTGCTAAGTGTGTTGAAGAGAATAAGTGAGATAGTATTACAAAATTACACACCAATTAGAGTAAGGCCAAAAATGGGTTTTGGTTAGGGCGTAGACTAAGAGTGCTATTAACAGATACTCTACTAATTGGAAGTTTTTGGTTGAGTACCAACAATGTGTTGTAGCAAATGAATTCACTATAAGAGAGTTTATTATAACAATTCATTTATTTTAGTAGAACTTTAACACTAAGTAAAGTCCTCACAAATGCAGGAGTGGTTGATATTTCTAAACTACATAAATAATTCGTGTCTCCTTAATCATTTTGCATTTTGTTGTATGTGTGTATTATATCGAATCATATATTTGTTATTAGCTATGTTACAATAGGACAGTTGAAGCTCACACTAATAATTGAAATCTTGTAGATAGTTATAAATTGATAATTAGACTAGTTGAACAACTAAAGTTCGATTGACCTACAAAAATTACAAATTAAGTTTGAATCAAGAAATTTGACCAGAAAAAATAACTAAGTCAGTTCGAGCGGACATTTTTATGGAATATTCAAGCCTCAATCTAACTTACTAACCTTAACAAAAATATATTTTGCACATGTGTGCTGTAATACCACCTAACATTTATAGAAAAACATTAATAAAGTAGGAACATCTCATGTGTGTGTGGGTGTGTGTGTGTGCACACGCATGTAAATTTATCATTTTGCAATTCAATAGAAGTGAAAAAAAGAACCCCCCCCTTAGAAGTTGAGCGGTAACATTGTTTTATCATTGCCTTTTCGCCAAAAACATTCAAAGTTTGTGATATGATTATTTATTTATTTTGAAGAGAAGGCATAGTTCGTTCACCATAAAAATAAAGCAAAGGCACCCATTAGTATTATCAATTAGAATATATAGAAGAGTAAGATGGATATTTCTAATTTAATAAATGATCAAATTTTAGGTGGGGCGTTATTTTTCCTATGTTTAGTTCTTGACTTGACTTTTAGGGAAAATAATGTGCATGGGCTTCAGGGTTGGCGGTTCCATAAAAAATTGTAAAAATTGCGGACTGTATTTCTATTTTTTTTGTTTTTTCTTGTATCTTTTAGAAACAAAAAATAGTGTGAATATCAAATCCTATCTAATTAGTTTTTATGTAAATTTATATAATATTATATAATAATTAAAAAGTGTAATATTGGGTAGCATAATAAAATTTGTTTATAGGATATAAATATGAGCATCGATTAATGCGTTTATATACGGGTAATAATTTTAGTTTGAAACAAAATAATGATTAAATTTTGAATATGAGTATGCGCATGCACACACACACACGCATATATATGTGTAAATATACAATCTTTATTATATATTAAGTAAATAATGAAATTTAATTGCACAATAAGTATTTAATTACTTAAATACCTCTACTTTTTTACTTATGATCTTTTCATTCTATTCCCTTAATATTATTCATTTATTTCATACAACCCCAATTTTGATTTATTTTATGTTATTTTATTTTTAGTTTTCCTATTTCTTTAATCTCTATTACATATTCTATATTATATATTAAGATTAAAGATTTGATATTGATTAAAAAATATTAAATTTCTATAATGCTCTTATGTAATTTTTTAATTTTTCATTTCTTATTCATTCTATTTAATATAATTCTATATTTTTCTTATATTTTTTTATATCTTCCAGTTCACTTTTTATCTTTTTTATGTTTTATTTTCCCATACACTTTTTAATTTTATAATAATTTAATTTTTATTATAATTTCATTGAATGAATAAATTTTTTATAATTTATAAAAAAATTTGCACATCTTTACTAATATTTATAATGGCTAAAAGGCTAAAGTACTTGTCTTTGGTCTCAAATGCATAAACTACTAAAACGTGTTTATTTTTTCACTTTACTCTTCTAATTTTCATGTATTATATGTTCCCCAATTAATTACCCTCAATTGTGTTAGATCTTCACCACACTTAACCTTCAAGAGACCAACAGCAAAAGGCTTATCGATTATGGATGTCATCTATCACCGTGTAGTCCTTTTTCGCCCTGGTTTTCGCTCGGAAAATCTAATATTGGGGTAGGTTGATTTGACGAACGAAAAAAATATAGACAGTGATTAACAAAGCCAGCGAAGCGCAAATAGGGCTACACTAGAATAAGGGAAGTGAATTCAAGAGATTAAGTGGTACTTTTGATTCAATCGAACGACCCTCCTCTACTTTGCCTCTTTTTTTCTCAATTTTTCTTTCTAATTCTATAAATGATATAAAATTTTCATTCAAAATATCATCAACTCATTTCTATATTTAAGCACACGTGTCAAATTTATCTTTTTCACTGGTAAAAATAATTTATGTATATACATACATATATATAAGTTCGAATTTTTTTTACATGTATTGAGTATGTTCAATCACTAATATGTAAGAGAGTAAAATATATAAGAAAAAGCAAACAATAAAAACAAATTGTAAGTCGGGGGTGGAAGCCACCCTGTTTTTGCCAAAACAATAAAAGCACATGTACCGATTAATCATTTCATGATTTTTCAATTCAAATGAAATTTACCGTTGCGATACCGTCCGTAATTTCACGAACAATTAAACCGATATAAGACAGTTTGTGCAAAATGAGAGGAAAAATGAGAGACAACATGACAAGAAATAAAAATTAAAAAGAGAAAATATCAAAAGTGAAAAGAAATAAAAGTAAAGAAAAGGACATTTTAATAAATTAATATTGAGTACCAACTATCCACCCCCTGCACTCAATATAGTGTGGATAGATTATAGGTGTCAATTTTTGAATTCAGCAATCTTATTAGCGTGGCCAGGAGATACACTCCGAAAATGCAAAAATTACGAATAATTACACCTACTTTAATTTTTGAAGATAAAGTCGACCTTTAATATTTCAAATATAGTCATAAATAGTAACGTCATGGCAGGTCAAAATCGGCTATCAAAACTTTTGATGGTGGATCAATCGACTAGCCTAACAGCCTGCTCTTCTGACAGTACGGTCAGTAGTTTTATTTCTTCAGTAGGATAGTGTTGTTATTTCTATTGGCATCCTAAACGTTACAGTGCACGCAGCTGTATCAGGTTTTGGACCAACATGAAAGCAAGATCATTCTACAGTGAGATGCTAATAGTTGTCATCCATAGAGGTGAGAAAACTTGCCTTGCACAAATGCTTCACTTGTCAGTCATCTTCTTCACATACGAAGTTCTAACAGATCAATCACTGTTGACGCCACGGCTGGATTTACCCTTCGAACTGAGGACGCTTTTTACAGTAAAGTTGATATGAGATGGGTCGTCCATGCAACCAGTTCCATATTTGCCATCTGGAAAACTCACGGTTGCGGGTGGGATGAGGCAAATCCCAAGTTCATCCAATACCAAGAAATGACGTTCGGTTAATGAGTTACTCCACATCTCGTGATTCATATCTGGTGCCACAAATATTAGTTTATTGTAGTCCCAGCACCGGACAATGCAAGTCAGCAAGTTATCACAAAATCCCCCGGCAATCTACACTCAGGCATAAACGAGAGCAAAATTAACAATTCATCGGTGTATGCTTAACCATTTTGAGATGTGAAATAACATTCTAATACTCAAGGAAAGATTAGAGTAAGGCAACTATCAGAAATCCTGGGAATGAAATCCATAAGTACTAGTACCGAGAACTTCCATAAATTGGTTTTAATTGCTATTATACTTAGAATATGATCATTTGACTGTGAAAAAAGCTATTGAAAGCAAATTTAGAGATATCAGTCTGAAAAGTATTCTAGTACATAACGGCTGCAGACCTCTTTTGAAACAAAGACACATTGCATGTGGACGACATTTTACCTTGGCTAGTGTATTTGCTGATGCTGGAGCAATAACCATAATGTCAGCCCATTTTTGAAGCTCAGTGTGCAGCACTTTGTCACCTACTCTCCTCCAAGCGAACCATTCATTCTCGTCGGTATAAAGAGCTACATCTTTGGGAAGTGATGGTTTGTCTAGGAAATGCAGTGCTGCTCTAGTGGCGACCACCTTTACATCTGCCCATTCAGAAAGTAATTGCAGATCTCAGTGAATCCTACAGCTGCTGCAGTTCCACAGGCAGCAAGCAGAATCCTAGGTATTCTTGAAACATTTTTAGCTTTATATGGTTCTTGGTTTGCATCTGAAGGACCTGGGTGAGCCATAGCCTACTAAAACATACAACAATCTGAATAATAAGCAGTTTTTGAATGCACGAGCAAATAAGAAGACACTATAAAATATCAATATTTATTTACAGTAAGTAGCATGAAGCAAATGTAGTAGAGACGCATCCAAATGAGTAATTCAATCGTTGAAGTGGAGTGCATCTGAAGAGAAAAAGCGATCGAACAAACATGTGTGAATGAGGAAGCTGCTAATAGAGTAAATAATCATAAATTCACTAACAGTTTAAGGTTATGATTTACGGTTGTATTGCATGTATCTCTCAAGGTATGCAATTACTATGAGTGGTAAAATGTACAGCTGGAATTATCACACACTCCATTTTTAATTAGTATAGTAAAACAATTCAAACACATTCACTTACAATCTAATACAATCTTAATAAAGAGGCCCGCCCGAATGACTCATTTAATTGTTAAAATGCTTAAATAACAGAAAAGAAAAGATAGAACAAAGATGATCTAAAAAAAAAAAGAAACTTAAAAAAGATAAGCTCTACTCTTACATTTCTGGTGATGAAATTTAGAAGTCAGTTTAGATCATATGATGCAAAGATTTAAGATTTTATAAGGTTCTTCATTTTCTTTCTCAAAGTCAAACTCGATATAATTAACATCTGAAAAACAAAACTAAAATGCCAAGCATTCTAGCAACTTGTTTATAGAAACTCTTCAATTTTCAGGTTGAGATAGAACTACGTTCTTTTGCTTTGAACAACTAGGTGATTTGGTGATTGCTAAAAGTGAGAGATATCTTAATCAACCAGATTGAAGTTTTTGATATCTGTTTCAGTTAATTGATGCAACCACCAAACACTGGTAGAATTCCGGACTTTCAGTGCATAAACTTTCAAATTACAATTCATTACAAGCTACAGACCAATTTAAGAAGATTCATAAACCGCAGAACTGTCAAATGATTTCATTCTCGCATCTCAAGCAACAATAGTAAGAAGTTTTCCAATTCTACAATATCGTCAATGAACGCAGTTTGGTTTGATTTTATCGATTACACCATACATGATAACAGATTTAAATAAATAAGAAGACGACAATGTGAAGCAAGTGAAACAACCGCATATGGGAAAAATTAATAATCAGGAAACAGTAGAGAAGTCAGCAATTTTAAGAACCAATAAACTAAAACGCATTCGTAACAGAAAAGTTGCATTGACAATAGCATCGAAAGTATAGCAAACAGTAACAGCTAGGAATCATTTAACCAACATAAAAATAAAAAGGTTCAATTACACAACAGCAACTACGGAACTTGGAGAAAATGCGAGCAGATAGTGGCATTACACATCATAGAGAAGAAAATTCAAACGGTCACGATTTTTGCTTCAGCATGCGGATCTTCAACCAAAAGAAAAAGCAGTGAAGCGGCAAAGAAATCAAATTCGGCTAACTAAATCAAAAAATCAGGAAATGCACTTCAAAATCTAAAGAAAAAGACAACCAGAAATGGAAGAAAACAAGGCTATTTTACTAGTGGTATTAAACAAATTGCAGAGCAAAACTAACATTAAAAAGGACAAAAAGAAAATGAGCCAACCAGAATGGTATCAGAGAATGATCAGACTGCAAAAGCGGCGCTGGGATGGAAGTTATTCACATAAAATTTATAAAGCGGGTGAAAATTTTTCGCAAATTAATGAACACAAAAAAATAAAAATAATTTAAAGTCAAAATGGGAAAAAGGATTTGAAACAAATTCTGTTATGGCGTTGGCGGGTGGTTCCTCTACTCGTCCCACCTGGCATCTTAAGCGTTTATGCAAAGACTCAAACTACGTCGTTTTATTCGGCATCTTTGTTGGGATGTCCATAAGCCGGGTGTTTGGTAATTTATTCCATAAAAAAGTTCATAAGTTTTAAAAAATAAAATATTTAAAATTTATAAATTCTTTGAAAATAAGTTGATCATTTTCAACTTATTACTTAATTTTATATATGAAAAACAATATAAATATTCTTAAATTTTACTTTATCAATGGTGTTTAATTTAATTTTGTTATTATTACATTAAAAAATTATAATATATTTTAATGAAATCTTATAAGATGATATTACTTAACCTAACTTATTTTTGGAAAAAAAAAACAATTATGAGCTTCTAAACTCTAAAAATATCTTATAAGTTACATAATCTTAAAAGTCATAAAAAATAAGCTTAGCTAAACTTATAAACTTTAAAAATAAAATGTTTGAAACTTATAAAATTTTTAAAAATAAATTGATTTTTTTCAAATTTTTTTCAAATATCTTATAAGCTACTTTATTATATATATTAAAAATAATATAAATATCTTCTATTGCATTATATCAATAACATTTAATTTATTTTTGTTATTATTACACTAAAAAAATTATAATTAACTATAATTATATATTTCAACAAAATCTTATAAAATCTTACATTCAAACATTTTATGAGCTTATTTTAAAAATAAAATATATAAGCTTGTAAGCTCCAACAATATCTTTCAAGTTATGCAATCTTATAAACTATTTAAAATAATTAATTTAGCCAAAACACCCTATAAATGCAAACTAAGTTTGAATTTGAGAACCCACCCTAAGTTTATAATTTTAGGACCCGCATTGAATTTATAATATCCATTTTTTTTTCTTTTGAGGAAATGAATTTGTTGGTTATTCATAGCATGTCGAATTATCAAATATGTGATTCTCACTTTTACAGAAGAAAAAAAGATGTGAATTGAATAGAAATGAAAATGATAGACTTTAACTTAGTTCCTTGGCATGAAGTGTTAAAAACCAAGAAATGTCAATGGTGAGAAGATGGATTTCATGTTCATGCATAAAGAAGATCAAGTCACATATATACCAATCCTTCTCAGATTCATTCCAAGAACCTTTTAACATTCAAGCTTTGTCACTTTGTTTTGTCAATTATCAAATATTAACCAACACACCTTAATAACAACCACATACTAACTAGATAAGTAGGCAGATTCAGCACACGTTCCATGCCACATCAGATACACTTCAATACAACAGCTTGCACAATGAAACTGCAATGCTGGTATCCTTTTGTTTAATTGACTATTGCCCCATCTTCTTTTGACACTCCCCTTAAAATGAGTATATATATTCTTCATTCTCACATTGCTTATCGATTCATTAAAGTGTGAGTTGGATAAAGGCTTTGTTAGTAAATTTACAAGTTGTTCTTTGCCAGGTACATATTCTGCTACAGTGGATCCGTCTTGCACTCTCTCTCTCAAAATGTAAGTTCAAATCAAAATGTTTAGTCATCTCATGATGATTGAGACTCTTACATATTGATAATGCACACTTATTGTCATGAAAAAGATTCATTGACAACACACATTCCGAAGTCTATTCGTAGGTTGATAATCTAGATGATCTCATATAGACATGCTACCATTGCCGTGTATCGAGCCTTAGTTAAGCATTTTGCCCCTTTGGATTTCCAACTCATCAATGTGTTCCCAAGGTGGACATAAAACCATATCATGGATCTTTTTGTGTAAAGGTAGCCTCCCCAATCACTATCTACATAGCCTTAACCTTGAAACTCTGATTAACTACATAATAGCATCCCTTTGCCAATTGTTTTCTTTTGGTACCCTAAGGCCCTAGAAGTGTTGTGCTTCATTGGATTTGATATGTAAAAATTCAAATTATAAAACATGAAACAATAAAAAAAACAAGGAGTGGAAATAAGCAAACGAAACTCAAGCTATTTTTGCCATATAACACATAGAAAATCATACAAACAAGTAAACACATAAATATACTTTTAGAATTTATTCCAAGAAGTGTGAACTTGTAATCCTTAAATCGAGGCTATCAAACATAGACCAGTTTGTCCACATAATTGGAGCATAGACAAGTGTCCTCTTCACTTTGCAAAAGCTTTTGCAAAGCTCTTACTCATAACACCTTTTAGACAAGAAGGCCATAGGGCAAGAGAAAGAGTGGAGAGCTTGGAGGGGATGTATGAAAATTTTCACAAATTTTCTGAATTTCTTATAATTTCAAACTATTCAAAATCTATTTATTATCAAGACACAAAGTGCTAAACTTAGAAAGAATCTTATTTCCATAAAATACACATAGATGATATATGGCATAGATTCCATGGGCTTGTGATATGGACTTTTAAATTTTCTTAGTCCATGGACAATTGAATTATTAATCTCTATTAATAGTTACAGTCCACATAGCCTTTATTATTAATTTCCATTAATAATTAAGTCCCACTTGTTTCTTACCCTTCAATTTAATTAATCTCTATTAATTAAATCAAAGACCCATGTACTTTTAATTAATAATTTTATTATTAACAAACACTATGGGTAATCAATTTAGTCCAATCTAATTGCAACCAAATCAATTACTTCACAAGTCTTCTTAAAAGCTCACCTACGAAACTTCTCAAGGCTCATTGTCATCCAAACCACTCTACCACTTGTCTTCATTCTAATCTTTTTTGTATGACTCTCTAAGCTTATTCTTAATTAGCAACAAACATAACTCAAAAGATATGGGTAACACCTAGTTTGCAACCCATATCATAATTGAATTAAGATGAAATGAAAGGATCATGTAAACCTGTTGATCGTGAATATCATGCTATATAAACCTTTTGTCTTCCTTTATTCCAACTGAATGAGAATTATAGATTTAATCAAACTCACAAAATTAGTCATATGACCAACTAACGTTGCCTCATGAGACTAGTTCTTCTATCAGAAACTCCTCTCTTATCAAATATTACCTTGGCCAAGGATTTACATCTCAGGGAACACCAATTGCATAAAACAAACACTTTACTCGCTCAAAAAGAGACAAATCCCTTATTGATCTCACATTTACCTCCATATTCACCCAAGCAAAGACATATTAGGCTCATGACCCTACCTCATACCAAGAACGATATTAGCCTTTAATGTCCTAAAGACACATTATCCATCATGCACATAAGATAACCATATTGTCTCAAATTTGAAGCCCAGACTAACTTCGCACTATTACAAAGTAAGACATTGATAGTAAAAAGTGAACCTCGTGTGTTTTGCTTCATTCTTCAAGTTAGTGTTCAAATACTCATTTTTTAATGATGTATCCACACATATGTGTTCTTAATATCTCATATTGATTGGCATGACACCAACCATACAAACATAAGGTATGCAAGTCGTACCTACTCTCTAATACCCTTTAGAGAGTTTGCGACTTATGAACTAGTTTTTATGATTATGTACTCAGACAACCATGTGTCCATATTCATAAGTTTTTATGAATAAAGCTTCTTAGTGTAAACACATGATCACATGCAACACTTTATACCATTCAAGATTTATATACATAACATATTTTCATAATATTGATATAAAGATATCAATATTTTAATAATATATGTAAATGTATACATGTACAACCAATATGCGACAAGTGTTTCTAATTATCTATTGGTGTTAGAGGGCATGTCTTTAACAATCTCCTAGTAACACTCCATGGCCAATAATTCTAGTGCCAATTACTTAGGTATCTAATACTGATATTCTCAATATGGTAATATAGTTGCACTTGCATCATCGACTTAGTAAGTAGGTCAGCCACATTATCTGCTCAAGTATTTTCTACATGACTACGAAGCCCATTCCAATAATCTCTCGAATAATGTGGTAACGCCTATCTATATGTTTGGATTTTTTTAAAAGATCTTATTTTCTTTACTTGTGAAATTACATGATTGTTGTTATAGTAAAGTAGCAATAGCCGATCCACAGCTAGAACAACCTAAAGCTTTGTTATGAACTTCCTTATCTAAATAGCCTCTTTCATAGTATCACATGCTGCGATGCACTTAGCCTCAGTGGTAGAGTTTACAATCATTCTATGCTTAGAACTTTTCCAAGTCACTGCTCCTTTAATAAGAGTAAAAATAAACCTAAAGATCGACTTTTTATCATCTACATCTGGCTAAAAGTCTGAGTTCATATATCTGTCTACTATTAAATTCCTATCTTTTATTCTCCATATACAAGTACCATATCTTTAGTCTTTCTCAAGTCGTTAAGGATACACCTAATAGTATTCCAATGCTCTCTACCAAGATTTGCTTGGAACTTGCTTGTAACACTTACAGCATAGATAATATATGACCTCATACATAGCCTTGTGTACATTATGCTTCCAATAGCCGAAGCATATGGAACGGTTTCCATGCTCCTCCTCTCATCATTTGTCTTTGGGCACATAGATTTTGGGAGATGGATACTATTTCTAAATAGTACCAATCTTCTCTTAGAAAATTCTATACTAAACCTCTTCAGTATCTTGTGTATGTATAAAATTTGAGAGAAACCCAACAATCACTTCATCCTATCTCAATATATGAGAATACCTGAGATAGGTTGCTTTTCCCAATTCTTTCATGGAGAATGTACCAAACTAGGTTTTAACTAGGGTAAACATGCCAACACCGTTCCCAATTAGCAATGTGCCATCCACATACAAAACTAAAAATGTAATGGCAATCCTACTAACCTTCTTGTAGACACACACCTTATCCTCATTCTTAATAAATTTAAACGATTTAACTGCACCATCAAAAACAAAGATCTCAACTCATAAATACATACTTAAGATTATAAGTAGACCTTTAAAGCTTGCATACTCTATGAGACTAATCTTGTACTTCAAAACCTTGTGGTTGTACCATATAAATGTCTTCATGAAGCATCCCTTTGAGGAAAGTGGTTTTAACATCGATCTGTTAAATCTCGAAATTTATGTGGATAGAAGTCACAAGTAAAATCTAAAGGGATTTCAACATGGCTACAAGTGAGAAGTTCTCATAATCAATTCCTAACTTTTGATTGCAAGCTTAGCTTTATAGGTCTACCTCACCAGTCGAACCAATTTTTCTTTAGCAGACCTACTTGTATCCAATGGAAACTATTCTCTCTGGTGGATCTACTAAGTTCCATACTTAGTTTGCATGCATTAAATTCTTCTTAGATTGCATAGCCTCCAGCTACTTGGCTAAGTTTTTGTCCAACATTGCTTGATCAAAGGTAGACAAATCATCTTCATGATTATTATCTCTCATAATGAACAACTCCTGTTTGTTCTCTAGAATATAGCCATATCTCTCTAGCGCTTGAAAGATTCTACCCAACCATTGCAATGTTTGTGCCACAAAAGGTTATTCCTAAATAACAATTTTTCGTATTGGATAACAACCTTATTCATCGTGCTCAACTTCCTTAAGCACTACAATTCTACTTGTAGCACCTTCTCAAATGAACTCTTCTTCAAGAAAGCATGCCTGATAACCAAAAAAAATTCTACTATTCTCAGGTATGTAGAATTCACATCACAAAATCCTTAAGATATCTTGTGACGACCCTTACCTCTAACTTATCCGTATTACTTTTCTTAAGGTAAGTCAAACATCCCCAAATCTTTAAATTCTTAAGGCTTGTCTTCCTCACACTCCAGATCTCATGTGGAGTTGAATAAATAGACTTAGAGAAAATCCTATTCAAGATATATGCAACAGAGAGAAGGGCATGACCCTATTAAGATTTATGGAGATTTGTGAAGCTAATCATAAATTGTATCTTATCCAACAGGATGCGATTCCTACACTCAAGTATTCCATTTAGTTGAGGAGTGACTGGTGATGTCAATACAATATCACTTTTCTTGAGGAATTCAGCAAGCTCGGCACTCATGTATTTACCACCACGATCTGATCGCAATACCTTTACATGATTTTTAGTCTACTTTTCTACTTAAGATTTGAATTCTTTAAAGTTTTCAAATGATTCATGCTTGAACTTCATTAAGTACATATAACCATACCTAAAATAATCATCGATAAAAGTTATGAAGTAGAGGTATCCTCCCCTAACCATTTTATTAAATAGCCCACAAATGTCAATGTGGACTAACTCCAAGACCTCAATGGTCCTTTCAACATGTTCATCAAATGGACTCTTAGTCATCTTTCCTAAAATGCAAAGTTTACAAGTTAGGTAGGGCTCTTCTCCCAATCGGCCAATAAGTCCATTTTTCTTCAACTTGTTAATCCATGTATGCTGAACTTAGCTTAGTCTAAGGTTTCACAATTGTTTGAGATTTAAATCATCCCTTGCACGTTTGTTGAAAATGATATTCATCACAATACTATCATCCATATTCAAATAATAAAGATCACACATGAAAGATGTTGTGCCTACTAATTTATTATAATAATAAATATAGCACACATTATCTCTAAAAAAAATCATAATTTTCTTTTTTTGATAATGGAGTGGAAATAATGTTCTTAAACTCAATGGGCAAAAGTAAAAAATCTCTCAAAGTAATTATATGACCAGATGATAATCTAATTGAGTGGTCTCGATTGCAAAGGCGACAACATTTACTCCATTCCCCATCTTAATCGCCCCTTCAAGCTTCACAAGCATCTTACTTCTGATCAGCGCAATTCATCCTATCATAAAAGTTCCTTACCTTTGGCACCATTTTTCAAGCTCCTGAGATACTCAGCACAATTTCTCCTCCAATGTCTATTCTTGCTGCAATAGAAACACTTTCCTTTGTCAATAAGAGCTTTAGCCTTCTTGATACTCTCACTAGCCTTAGGAATGATGGAACATTTCTTCTTTATCTTACCCTTCTTGGTCTTACTAGAGGAGCTAGACGCAGCAAGAACTACCTCTTCCCTTCCCCTTCATAGTGGTTCGTGCAATCACCTGCTTATTGAATAGTCCAGTCAGTGTGCACTTTAAATTATTAATATGATAATTCATAATGAACTATAATTATATATTTCAACAAAATCTTATAAGATATTATATCCAAACACTTTATGAGCTTATTTTAAAAATAAAATGTATAAAATTATAAACCCCAAAAATATCTTTCAAGCTATGTGATTTTAAAAACTATTTAAAATAAGTTTAGCCAAACACCCTTTATAAATGCAAGCTAAATTTAAATTTGAGAACCCACCTTGAATTTATAATTTTAGGGCCGCACTGAATTTATAATATCCATTTTTTTTCTTTCGAGGAAATGAATTTGTTGGTTATTCGATAAAGTGTTGAATTATCAAATATGTGATTCTCACTTTTATAGAAGGGAAAAAAAAATGTGAATTGAATAGTGATGAAACTGATAGACTTTAACTTAGTTCTTTGGCATGAAGTGTTAAAAACCAAGAAATTTCAATGGTGAGAGGATGGATTTCATGTTCATGCATCAAAAAGATCAAGTGACATATATACCAATCCTTCTCAGATTTATTCCCAAAACCTTATAACATTCAACCTTTGTCAGTTTGTTTTGTCAATTATCAAATATTAACTAACATACCTTAATAAGTACCACATACTAACTAGATAAGCAGGCAGATTCAGCATAAGTTTCATGCCACATCAGATACACTTCAATACAACAGCTTGCCCAATTAGACTACAATGCTAACATCATTTTGCTTAATTGACTGCTGCCCCTTCTCCTTCTTTTGATACTCCCCTCAAAATTGCTTACTGATTCATTAAAGTGTGAGCTGGATAAATGCTTTGTTAGTAAATTTACAAGTTGTTCTTTGCTAGGTACATATTCTACTACAATGGATCCATCTTGCACTCTCTCTCACAAAATGTAAGTTCAAATCAAAATGCTTAGTCGTTTCATGATGAATGGGACTTTTACATATTGGTAATGCACACTTAATGTCCCAAAAAAGCTTCATTGGCAGCACACATTCCAAAGTCTATTAGTAGGTAGATAATCCAGATGATCTCATGCAGACATGCTACCATAGCCCTATACTAAGCCTCAGTTTAACATCTTGCCCCTACATTCTGCCTTTTGGATTTCCAACTCACCAAACCCTAAACCCCAATCACTGTCTACATAACCCTGAACTTGAAACTCTAACTAACTAGATAATAGTATCCCTTTGCCAAGTGTTTTCTTTAGGTATCTCAAGGCCCAAGCCATTTTTGGCATATAACACATATAAAATCATGCAAACAAGTACGCACATAAATATGCTTTTGGAATTTATTCCAAGATGTGTGCACTTACAATCCATAAGTCGAGGCCATCAAACCTTATCCTATAGTTTGTCTATATAATTGGAACTTCGACAAGCATCCTCTTCACTTTGCAAAAGTCTTTGCAAAGCTCTTACTCATAACACCTTTTAGACAAAAAGGCCATAGGGCAAGAGAGAGAATGGAGATGGCGGCTAGAAGGGTCTCTCTCTCTTCCTTAGACAGGATGTATGAAAATTTCCGCAAATTTTCTAAATTTCTTATGATTTCAAACTATTTAAAATCTATTTATTATCAAGACATAAAGTCCTACACTTGGTAAGAATCTTATTTCCATATAAAACACCTAGGAGATATATGGCATGGATTCCATAGACTTGTGACATGGACCTTTAATTATTCTTAGTCCATGGACAATTTAATTATTAATCTTTATTAATAGTTACAGTCCACATAGACTTAATTATTAATGCAGTCCACATAGCCTTTATTATTAATCCCAATTAATAGTTAAGGTCCACTTGTTTCTTGCCCTTCAATATAATTAATATCTATTTATTAAATCAAAAACCCATGTACTTTTAATTAATAATCTTATTATTAACAAACACTATGGTTAATCAATTTAATCCAATCTAATTACAACTAAATCAATTACTTCACAAGTATTCTTAAAAGCTCACCCACAAAACTTCTCCAGGCTCGTTGTCGTCCAAACCAGTCTACCACTTGTCCTCATTCTAATTTCTTTTGTATGACTCTCTAAGTTCATTCTTAATTGGCAACAAACATAACTCAAAAGATATGGGTAACACCTAGTTTGCGGTCCATATCATAGCCGAATTAAGATAAAATGAATGGATCGCGTAAACCCTCTTGATGATTAATATCATACAATATAAACCTTTCATCTTCCTTTATTCCAATCAAAAGAGAGTTATAGATTTAGTTAAACTCACAAAATAAATCATATGACCAACTAACGTTGCCTCATGAGACTATTGCTTTTATCAGAAACTCCTTTCCAATAAAATACTGCCTTAGCCAAAGATTCCCATCTCAGGGAACACCAATTGCATAAGACAAACACTTTATTCACTCGAAAGGAGACAAATCCCTTTTTGATCTCACATTTACCTCCATAATCACTTAGGCAATGACATGTTGGGCTCATGACCCTATCTCATACCAAGATAGATATTAGCCTTTAATGTCCTATGGACACATTGACCATCATGCATATAAGATAACTATATTTTCTCAAATATGAGGCCCATGCTGACTAAACACAATCGCAAAGCAAGATATTGATAGTAAAGAGTGAACTCTATGTATTTACTTCATTCTTCAAATCAATGTTCAAATACTCATTTTCTAATGATGTATCCACACACATGTTCTCGTATTGAATGGCATGACACCGACCATGCTAACATAAGGTATGCAAGTCGTGCCAACTCTCTAATACCCTTTAAAGAGTTCGTAATTTGTGAATTGATTTTTGTGATTGTGTACTAAGATGGCCTTGTGTCCATATTCACAACCTTCTATGAAGAAGGCTTTTTAATGTAATCACATGGTCACATACAACACTTTATACCATTCAAGATTTAATATATGATATAATTTTTATAATATTGAATATGAAAAAATCAATATTTTATTAATATATGTAAATGTATACATGTACAACCAATATGCCTCAAGAGTTTCTAAGTATCTATTAGTATTAGAGAGCATGTCTTTAAAGGCCAATAATTCTAGTGCCAATTACTAAGGTATCTAATACTGATCTTTTCAAGATGGTAATATTGCTGCACTTGTATCATCGACTTGGTAAGTGGGTTAGCCACATTATTTGCTTAAGTTATTTTCTACATGGCTCAATCGCCCCTTCCAATAATCTCTCAAATAATATGGTTACGCCTATCTATATGTTCGGATTTTTTATAAGATCTTGGTTTCTTTACTTGTGTAATTACACGGTTGTTGTTATAGTAAAGTAGCAATAGTTGATCCATATCTAGAACGACCTAAAGCTTTGTTATGAACTTCCTTATCTAAATAGCCTCTTTCGTAACATCACATGCTGCAAAACACTTAGCCTCAATGGTAGAGTTTGCAGTTGTTCTATGCTTAGAACTTTTCCAACTCACTGCTCCTTCATTGAGAGTAAAAATAAACCGAAAGATCGACTTTTTATCATCTACATCTAGCTAAAAGTCTGAGTTGGTATATCTATCTACTATTAGATTCCCATCTTTAATTCTCCATATATAAGTATCATATCTTTAGTCATTCTCTAGTCCTTAAGGATATAATTAATAGTATTACAATGCTCTCTACCAAGATTTGTTTGGAACTTGCTTGTAAAACTTAAGGAATAGGCAATATCTGACCTCGTATATAGCATTGTGTTCATCAAGCTTCCAATAGCTGAAACATATGGAATGATTTGAATGCTCCTCCTCTCATCATATGTCATTGGGCATGTGGATTTTGAGAGATGAATACTATTTCTAAATGATAGCAATCCTCTCTTAGAAAATTTCATGCTGAACCTCTTCAGTATTTTATCTATGTACAAAGCTTGAGAGAGAGACAACAATTTCTTCATCCTATCTCAATAGACAAGAATAACTAAGATAGGTTGCCTCTCCCAAGTTTTAGAGAGAACATACTAAATAACTAGGTTTTAACTAGGGTAAGCATGCCAACATTATTCCCAATTAGCAATGTGTCGTCCATATACAAAACTAGGAATGTAATGGAAGTCCTACTAACCTTCTTGTAGACACACACCTTATCCTCATTCTAAATAAAGTCAAATGCTTTAACTGTACCATCAAAAACAAAGATTCCAACTCATAAATACCTGCTAAAGACTATAAGTAGACCTTTTAAGCTTGCGTACTTTATGAGACTCACTTGTACTTCAAAACCATATGGTTGTACTATATAAATGTCTTCCTCAAGCATCCCTATGGGGAAAGTAGTTTTAACATTCATCTATTAAATCTCATAATCTAAGTGGACAGCAATCACAAGTAAAATCTGCAGGGATTTAAACATGGCTACAAGTGAGAAGTTGGAAAAACTCCCTGAGTCTTTTAGTTTTTGTGGTAACACATTTTCCTCATCTAGCTTACCTTTCAAGTCTCCTAATTTCCTCTTTCTATTCATCATATCTTTTAGGCACTGCACTATACTTAGGTTATTTTTTATTTCTACAACTAATGGAACAATAACATCTGGTCTTTCAAAATTATTAAGAAATTTACTTACTTGCTCCTTCATTTTAGCTAATATGAGCCTCTACGGATATAAAATTTTTAGCTTGTACAGCAGTAGTGTACTTACCCTTTTCTTTTCCATGACTTACACCTTGTCCTCCTTTTTTCTTTTCTTCTTGGACATCAGCAGATTGATCCTCTTTTTCCATTTTACTTTCTATTACATGCACGCTTTTTACATGCATAATTGGATTGTTTTCAGTAGTACTTGGTAATATACCTATGGGTCTATAAGCCATCTCTTTTACCAACTGACCAACTTGCACCTTCAAATTTTTGGTGGATGAATATTAGTTTTGCAAGAGGGCATAAGTTGTATTCATATAATCTTTTTGGGTCTTTACAAGATTATCTATTATTTTATGGGTTAACTTCACAAGATTTCCACAATTTCCTCAAATGACTGCATTTTCTCTTGTTGTGGGTATGGTCCTTGAAAGCTTGGCGGGTTTTGTGAGTTTCTCCAAGAGAAATTTGGATGGTTTCTCCAGCTTGGGTTGTATGTGTTTGCATAGAAATTATTACCTTCTATTCCTGCTTTACCTACATAATTTAATTATTTTTTCTACCCACTACTTGTTCGTTCACCTCTACAAAAGATAATATTTAACTAATTGAATTGTCACCTCAACTAATTCAACAAAATATAAAAACTAACTTGTGTCAACATATGAGTTCAACTGCTCACTCCACTCATTTGGCGTAAATCATTTTCCGCTCCTCATTCCATGTAAAACTGCTTTGTTAGTTTCGACATCTAACAAAATATTAAAGTACTTTTTTCTAATTTTTTAGTCTATTTTTTATGTTATCTTTTGTTTAGTTTAGGTGCAATTTTGAATTTAAGTACGCCATGATAGCTTGCAAAGCTTGTGGTTTCCAAGTATGACCATAAGATTTATTTTCCTTAGCAATTTGATTAGTCAAAACTATTTCTAAATGACAGTCCATTTCTTTATTTCTTGAAACATATGACTACTTCTTGTGTGTAAATGCTACACCTCGACAAACAATGTAATTCCTAAATAAGTTAAATTGTCCTATATTCTTATAAGTTGCGACACAATATAAATTTAAGGATTGAATTTAAAAAGAAAGAATAAGAACATTATACTTTAATATAAAATCAAAATGCAAAACTTTGGAGAAATATTACTTTCAATATGAGTTTTGGCTAAAGTATCACCAATAGACAAGGTACCAGCAAATGCTTACGTAATTTTTACTTTATTTGAAGTTGTTGCTCGCCTTTTCATATTGCTAGAAAAATATTTAAGTGGTTCATTCAATCAAAAAAATAAAATGAGATATATATAAGCAACATAATCAATTAATATTTTAGAGACCTAAAGCAACAACTTGAATTTTTCAATAAACTTTCTTAATAAGACTAGAACTAACATAAAAAATTTAGAATATGAAAATAATGAAAACAGCCTAAGACTGAGAGAAAAACAACAATAAATATATGTTTATATGTTTTTTATGTGTTAATTCTTCCTTTTTATTATATGTTAATAGATAGTGAAATAAGAATTATTTTATTATATCAAACAAGATTCTTTTATATGTTTTTTATGTGTTAACTCTTCCTTTTAAACATAATAAAATTTTGAAAACTTCAAATATATGATCTTTGCACTCACTAATTCTTCACACATGAGTTCTGATTTCTTGTTTTCAAAATATCAATAGTTTATTAGTTTTAAGAAAATACTTAAATTAAACAAAGCCTACTGACCTATTTTCTTATAGATGCATTTTATATATGTTTGAATAATGTTAAATAGTTTATTTTCTAAAATAGTTAATGTTCAATTTAAAAAATTAGGAGAAAACTCTACACACATGTATTTAACTTAATAAAATAAAAATAATTATTAGAAAATAAAGAGAAACAATCATCATTAACTATAAAACATACAACTTAGAGTCATCACAATTTAAATTGACTACAAAGGTCAAGATTTTTATTTTTATTTTTTGCAATTTGTTTTGTTTTCTTCATTTTCATTATTTTCCACTTTTAAATGTAGTGTTTGAAAGCATTATTAGTTTATTTTATGAAATTTAGTTTTGTAATTTTTTTAGAATAAAGTAGAGCACTTTTTTTTTCATTTGAAATTTTTATAGTTAAATTGAGATTGAATAATTGAATACAATAAAGATGAAAACAATTGCTAGTTATATTTATTAGTATTAGTTTTTATTACAAAATATTGGTTTATACTTTATAAATTCTAATTAAAATATATTGACTACACTTTCGTTTTAAATGAATGGATATAGACTTTTATAACCTGCATATCTACCCATCAAAAACTAACAAACCAATTGACTTGGACCTAACATTTTGAGAAGTTTCATCATCCGCTACAGTTTAGATTTTTATAAACTCACTAACATTAAGTCAGGTTAAATTTTTTGTATAAACCCAACCGCATACATTCCAAAACTTGATAGTCCTCAAATATTTCTAGAGTCAAATTATCTCAAAATATTGTCCATTCATTTGTAGTCCTAATAGTTGTTATCTAGTGTTGATCTTCAGAGTCTTTATCTTCTGCTGGCAAACTATTTTCCAATTCTTAATCTAATTCATCCAATAGAAGGTTTAAGAGCATCTCATCATGCAAAAAAATTATGCAAAATGTAACATTCATTGATGATTCTATTTGATGTCTTCACATCATTGAGGTTTAAATTATGTGAAATAGCACATCATGTTTTCAAAAACCAAATGTTATTTCAATGCAATTTCTCATAGAAGAGTGCCAAAGATTGAATAACTTTTTATAATTTGTTGGTGTTCTAACTTCCCATTCATTAAAATGGTATCGCATCACCTTATATGGAGCCTAAAAAATGCTGGGCCATTTGTGTAATCAATATCCACAACATAATATTGATCTAACAAAGTTCATAATAAAAAATTAGATGCCAAATGTCAAACTTTTAAAATGATAATCTTATTGATAAAAGTCTTTATTAGCTTTTAAGCCATTCAACCTTTGCAAAACATCATGCAGCACTCATGCATTTGACATAGATTTCTCCCATTCAGGTTGTACATAAAGAAACTTCAAACTAGCATCATAAACTTCTAAATCATTGGCACTTATAGCACATCACCCTTTCTAATTCTATATTTGCTAAAATTTTCAGTTGGAACTTAGATCTTAACAAATACCCCATCTAATTCCCCTACTACATCTTACGCATATTGTTAATAGTATAAGAACTGAACTCGAATGGAAATAAAAATGAACAAAAAAATATTAATACAGTAAATCATTTCCTCCTCTTAACATTCCCTTCTCGATATATTCTATCACTTTTTTGTTTGATATAAAGTTTTCCAACTTTCAACATTGCATTCAATACTATTTGGAATTATCACTCATAGACATATCCTTAAAAAAGTATCTTATAATACCAAATTCCAATAATGCCAATTAAAAAGCTCAATATATAATTATTTTTGCCTCTTCTTCATCATATTCCAATTCTTTTCGTGAACATGTTTTGACCGTTATTCCATTGAACTTATGTACACATTTTTAAAATTTTAATAGAATCAATTTTTAAAGCAAGAAGAAATGAATTTCAAGAATGAATATCATACTCAAAATGCAACCATAAGACTACATAAAGAAAAAGAGGAAACTTCAAGAGAGAAATCCAGGAAGATACAATATTAGCAACAATATTTTGGATACAAACATATCGCAACTACAATAATAAAAGATTCAAACTAAAATACATGGATTGCTAAGCAAATACAGTGCAACAAGGTCATATTTCACTCATACAAAACCTTAATCCAAATGAAATTGGAATGTCAAAAGGCTTACTCACTTATAAAAGTTGGTTCTATCTACCCACTGTAGACAAGCTAAGTAAAATAAGACTTTATGTGAATTAAATTTATGTTCAAATTATCTTATTAAGTTCAAATTATCAATCAAAATAAAGAAATTTACCTATCTTAGATGTGGTGGTTGTATGATGAAAATAAGTGAGAAGGAAGAGACATAAGCTCATCCAGAGGCACCAAACCAAGAAAATGTAAGATCAAGGCCTATTGTATTGCTTAAATGGAGCTTTATCTCCTAAATAGTCGCCTCAACAAGTTGCTAGTGAGCTAGCAAGTGGAGACTACTAAAAACCCACTACCAGTCACCTAAGTGACAAGCAGGCGACAAGTGAAAATTGGTCTATCCTTACTCATCACCTAGGTGACAAGGAGGTGAGGGCCATCACTTGCTCCATGGCTTAGGCAATGGAGGAGGTGACAGTTCACTTGTTTAGCCACATAGTCCTTATACCAATGGATGGAAATGAAGAAAATGGCAACTAATCAGGGACCTCAGGTGGTGGAGGCTCAACCATATAAATAAAAGAGTGTTCTACAAGCCCAAACAATCTTCTGTAGCTTAGAATTTTTATAAACATCATAATGTATCATTGTATTATTAGTTTATCATAACTAGAGGGTTTGAGAATGAATTTGGTGCTTTCACAAGATGTAAGGTGTGGCATGGAAGCGAGGAATTGCTATGGGAAGAAAGTAATAAGCAATATGTAGTTTTCTTTGTTTTCATAATTACCAATGTAGGTGTATCATTAACCTAAGTAAGCAAGAACTTTTATTTTATCATTTTCAATTAATTATTTTTTAATTTAGTTGTGATCAATTCTCTTATCATTCTTCTTATTTTCTTCTTCTTCTTCTGCTTTTATTTATTTATTTTTACCTGACTTGTGGCGATAACGGAAGTGAATCCATGAGTTAGACAAGTTATTGGCAATTGTGAATAGTAGACTTACAATGGGAGTGAAAGTCTTATATTCACAACAAAAATTATATTCAACTTATTTTTATTATTATCTTCCTTCTTCCTAACTTACGGTTATAACCGGGAGTGAATTTGTAAGTTAGAACAATTGATTACAATGGTGAATCGTAAACTTATAATATGAGTAAAAATCTTACATTCACAAGGAATCAATTATTAATCTATTATTTATATGCTCAATTGAATTAACTCTATAAATGATTAGTTAATTCAATTTAAGCTTTAGTATAACTTAGGAAAGTGTACTAAGGATTTAAGGGATTAATAACCCCTGAATAAAAAATTAAAGCTTGATAATTAATTAAATGATAATGAAAGTTCTTATATATTTTTGCATAATGATTACCATCAGCCTTTGCTTGTGATTGTTACCATATTTATTACATTCCATCTATTTAGTTAAAGTTACTTTCTTATTCACTCAATTATTATTAAATTCATTTTAAAATCAATTTTACCTAATCAAAGCACAATATTATTTGAAACAACACTCTTGATCCATGTGGATACAACAATACTTACTCTCCTATATTATTTGGTGCGACTATTGTACACTTGCAACATTAAATTTCCTAGCATCAAGTTTTTGGCAGTATTGTTGGGAAGTAACGAGTACTGTTATAAAATAATCTGTGTTTATATTAAGTACCTATAGTAAATATTTTCTTATTCCTAATTTTATTTTCTTTTACATATTTTTTAATTAACCAGGTTGCTCATAATATCTGCCAAAGGCTACATTTTCTCTTGTTGCATAAGTGCTTGAAATTAAGGCAGATGTTGCTGATTTGTCCATATAAAATTTAGGTGACTCTGCCATCCAAGATTATAAGTATTCAAGTATAGATTGTTAGCTTACGCTCCTTGCTTGCTTACAAAATTTACTTGCTCTCTTTAAGGTTGGCCACTACTTGACCCATTTGCAGGATACACATGTGGAGGATGTGGAATTGCACTAATATCACAAACCTACGTCATACAAATAGAAGAAGTGTTAGTATTTATCACAATATTATGAAGCTTCTTTGACAAGAGCTCCATTTTAGTAGAACAAGCGGTCAATGTATCCACATCATGCACTCGAGCAACTCCTTTTTTCGTGGATCTCTCTATTAACGACTGATATGTATTTGAGGTCATCTCCTCAATGAGGTGTTAAGCTTTGTCCACCAATTCATTCAACAATGCTCCTCCAACTACGACATCTAAAACCATCCTTAATTGCCTGCTAACGCTACTATAAAAGGTTTGAACTTGTATCTAAAGTGGGTATACAATCCGTAGGCATTTACTTGGCAATTCTTTAAATCTCTCCCACACTTCTAGCAATATCTCAAATTCAAGTGGCTCAGAAGTCCTAATTTCTAACCTTAGTTGGGTTGTATCGACATGTGGATAATATTTTGCTAAGAATTTGTACACCATGTCTTGCTAAGTCACAATGCTGCTTAGTGGTAATGATTGTAATATGTCTAGTACGATCCCTAAGAGGAAAAGAAAATAATCTTAGTTTAATAGCATCGTTAGACTCCCTACTTAATTTCACAGTATTGCAGAGTTCTAAAAGGTTTTCTAGGTGAGTATTGGCATCTGTGTGTGGGGCATCCCTAAATTGATTTATCAAAACTATGTTGATTAGTGTAGCTTCAACTTGAAATTTTGTGCTTTCATAGGTAGTCTAACTATTCCAGTCATATGTGGATTCATCACTAGCTAAAACATAGTCTCCAATCGCCTTCTAATTTGGTGGAGGAAGGTGTTCCTAAGATTGTGGTGGTGGTGGTGGGTTATCTTTCATCTCTATCATATCTTGTTGTTTCCTATGTATAGCTCATCTTCTATGCAATGTCCTCTCAATCTCCAAGTAAAACAACTCCAAGCTCTTAGTTTGACACATGCAAGATTCTATGGAATATCACATTCAACCCACAACAGCAATCTCAATCCAGAAAAGCAAAATAAAAGTGAAAAAGAGTAGAAAACAAAAATGAAATGAAAGAAAATAGTGGCTTAATCTAGCAGACCTTTATAGTATCCAATAGCACTTGTTACCTTCCCTGACAATGGCACCAAAATCTAATACATGTCATTAACACACTAACATTATAAATGTGAGAGAAGTACTCGATAAATATGAGTGTCATATTCATAAATGGGGTGTATACGTGTCTATTAATTTAACTAAGTATCTATTAGTTAAGATATATTAAATTTTTGAGAAGAATTAATAAAAGAACGGATACTTTGGAAAGAAAGTAGCAAGCAAATGAAAGCAAAGTACTAATGGTGAAGAGTCTAGCCCCTTACGTCAAATTATATTAATTATCAATTTAATTATCTTGTTATGAATTGTTAATTCTAAACTTTTCAAGATATCCTCCCGAACTCTTTTAACCCTTTAATTCAAAATTAAGTCCTCTCCCATAACCTAATCAAAATGAGGATTAAGTTCTACAGTTAACAAACTAAATTCTGCATTAGTTCTATGATTTCACTCTCATTATTATCACAAAATTAGTGTTGACAAATTGGAAGTGTTGCACACAAATTTCACCCCCGTTATTCCCTAAGCATATACAAATTAATTAAAAGGATTGATCAAGTGCTTTAATTCTAATACAAATCACCAATTGCCAATAACATGTGTAAGTACAATCAATCATAATATCATGCATCCATTATTTACCAAACACAAACACAAGGAACTAAAAAGAAATTTAGAAACTCATAATGAATTCCATAAAAAATTGATGCTAAATTATTCATCATCTAACAAATTCAAAAGTCAAAGAAAAAGTTTAGAAAAACTTAGTCTAGATTGGTGGTTTGTGTAGAAGCGACGAATCCTCTCTGACTTGGTGTGGATTCCTCCTACTAAACTCATTTACAATTGAGTATTTATAAATATGGGTAGCTAGGGTTGAAAGAATCACAAAGAAAGGACACAAACACCCTAAAAAATGTGTTTCGATCATACTATGCATTATCTCTCGCAATTGTGAACTTACACATTATGGTTGTGACTTCCACTTTTATTTCCGTAGTCACTTATGCTTAAGATGAGAGCAATTGCATTCTAGACATTTTAGACATTTTGTTGCCATTAGGATCATAGCCACGGAGCATAGTGTCATGAACACAAGAGGGAGTGAGGTCATTTAGAGGAGTATGTGGCATTTGATAGATCATTTATTATGCACATAATCCTCTTATCTTTCCTTTTCTTTTCTTTTCATAGCCAACTTATAGTCATATATATGGTACATGCTTACCATTGATCAGGGTTTTAGTTTATTTTCCCTCAACTAAAGTGGGTACGTCAAATCTTCGACTATGCCACCATAGCCATAGGGCTTCAACCCCCCTTATAAGGTGTCCAATGTATTGTTATCTGATTGGTAGGACTAAATGCTAACTCTTATCCACTGTTGGTCCCAATTTTCTACCTTGATTGCATGGGTGCCATCTAATACTTGATTGGTAGGGCGAAACTCGTACCTAAGCTCATTAACATTATATAAGTGGTTTGTCTATAATTAAGTTCATTCATGGCATGTATATGTAATTTCAAAACATTTGAAGTAAAGAAATTACTTCATACAGAACTCACATCCAATTTTCAAAAAATGGAATATGATTTCCATAAGATTACGCATAAACCCATGCTTACAATTGAAATCCTTTTGCAAATAGTAGTAGAAAACAGTTGTAGTGAAATAAAATCATATAGCAGTTGAAATCCATTTGTAGATTGAAATGGCTCATGTATGGAAATTGAAGTCATTTTAAAATGCAGTACAAAGGTTTGCAGGGTTCCACTTATTAGCTTGCTTTAATTTTGACCTCCTCGGCTATGGTCTCATAATCACCTGATGATTCACATAAGCAATTTTTATTCAATACTCTATTCCTCTAATGATTCACACCTATGAATGTTTTGTGGTGTGACCTATATGTTCAAGCTTACTCAATTCCCATTCTTTGTATTTGCATTCAGTTATACCTTAGGAAATTCATGCCTATTGGGGTTCCAACTTGGATAGTTCAGATCAATTTCTCAATTCACATAATCTAAGAAACAATGACAATGCCCATGCAGGGGGTTTCTAAAGACTCTTGGATGTTGGGAGGCTTAAGAAGTAAGAAAAGCGAATGTGGGTGAATTCAGTGCAAAAAGAACTTGAAACTAGCTTTGGGACGGCCTTAAGATCGAGCTTGAGTGCCAGGCGATCGATCTTAAGTTTATAGGATCGATCACACCCCACATAGTCAATTTTGTGGGAAATTTACATTTATAATCGTCGACAATCGTGCTCAATCATGCAAGGTTGCGATCGTATTTGTTGATTCCTTGTGGTGCTGTTTTTATGGTTCGTAGACATGTTTGGTCCATTGAACTCGATGTTCTATGGCTTTCCAAAGTTCATAGGCTTGATTTTACCCATTTCAATTCGTGAAAATTATATCTTACAAGTTTATGCAATTTTTGAAAGTTTCTAGATATAATCTGATTTGAATACGTAACATATTAATACTTAATTCTTACAATTTCTAGGCAACTACACGATCCTTGAACATGTTTTAAGTGCCTATTCATGTAAGATGAATTATCTTATGTACATGCATGAATATCGTATGGTTCAACATAGAACTTACCTTGAAAATATTGTGGTTGAAGAGCCAAACGTACTAGGGAGTCGTCACCTTATTCTTAGGGTTTTTCAACCCTTTAAGATTCTATTTATACCTAGGCTTAATGTGAATGGCCTAGGTATCCAAATTTGCAAATTTCTGTGTCCTTGCCCATAATTCCTAACTTTTTTGATTTGTCTTTTATTTTCACCCAAAATTTTTCAATAAATTGAGCCTTATTTTACCTATTCCAAGGCACCAATAATTTCCTCCAATATTTTCATAACAATATAACAAAATATTTTTCAATCTTAAACATTTATACACCGTCGTAGCCTTTACATTTAATTTTTTAAATTTTTCACGCAAAAATAATAAAAGACATAAGATAAATCCTTCATAATTTCAAGGTAATTTATTTTTCTCAAAGGAATGAGTTACTAATACCCAATGTTTTTTAGGTATTACATTGACTTTGTTGTTGAGCCATGGAATGTAAGGCTTAGCCTTTGTGCAATTGGTTTACCTCTTATAGATCCTATGAAAAAACATACTCATTTTGGCCAGTTGTAGTGATGCCGTACAACCTTTCACTTAAGATGTTTTTGAAAAATCCATATATGTTTCTATCTTTAGAGAT